>CM061920.1:13940227-14217108 GCA_031002005.1 Vandiemenella viatica | reverse complement strand
TCTATTACTTTTTGACCCACCATCTAAAGGACTAAACTGGGACCATAATCTAGGACAGCGGTTCCCAACCTTTATTGGTTCACGACCCATTTTTAAGTAAAAAAATTTTTGCGACCCACCTAATGTGAGTCTCTATCTAATATCAGAAGGGTGACTATTGTATGAACTCTATACGCTGTCGACTATCCTATCCTACGAAAAAGTAAATTTTCGTACAAAGGATGTACTACGAACAAAAACAAAAATTGATAATACATAAAACATATTATAGACGGGGAGGCGGCTGCACAGACCATCACCTCATCAAGTTGACTGCTGAAATTCCACGATTAGAAGTAACTCGATCAGCATATTAAAATGAAACTGGTCTGCCAAGTCGCTTTTTGGTGGAAGCCACCAGCAGACCCGATTTTAGTAGTCGATTGGTAGGTTTATCAATATGTTTTACTGCACCCAAATGTATGAAAATATGGAAGCCTGGGAGCAGGAAATAGATGAAATAAAAGATATATTTTTGTGGCAAAAACCTCGATTGTTCCGCGACCCACCGAAACACATGCCACGACCCACCAGTGGGTCGCGACCCATAGTTTGGGAACCGTTGATCTAGGATCATTACCCTGCCCTCATTTCTTCCTGGAAGAGATTTTTTTTGATGATTATTTATGCTTTAAATTTCTGTTAGGCACCAAGATCAGCAAGTAATGTATTAAATTTTACTCCGTTTTGGTCCTATCTGTTATTTATTTCAAAATTCAACAATTATGATACTGCCTCATTGATGATCAACACAATTTTCGTAGGTAATTTGGTACACACAAGTATTCATTCCAAATCCAAAGAAAAGTTTAACAGACATAATTTTACGTCTGTTTTCCCCATGTGCATTGCAAAACATAAAGGTGCTTTGTGCCTGAAGATCTATGATCTAGGTGACGGATGCCACAGATTTTCATTGTAAGTCAGCAATGGCTACGGAATCGGTTTTAATGCGATCTTTTTAATGACTTCTGAAATTTCACACTCAGTTTTTGTTTTTAGCATGTAATTTAGGTTAGTAGCGGATGGGACACACTCCACCACACCACTGCGCCTGCCGAAGGCAGCACGCAACCCGCCGCGTACTACAGTCCCTTCGGTCGCGGCAGCTGCAGGGATTGGTATGTTCCATCAAAATATTTCTGTCAGTTACCGAAAATATAAAACAATAATTCAAGATAATTGAATTATGACATCAAATAAAGAATAGTAAGTTGAAATTAATAAAATCCCGTTGCTTTTTTTGCGTATACATTTGACGAGTATTTAAGGAAAGAATTGAACCAATTTTTGTTCCAAGGGATAGGGGAAGGAAAGATGTGAGGGGGGGGCGCCCATTACTTACGCGAGGTGTTTTTACGGAATTCTGGACCTCCCCCCCCACACCTCTGGTGAGACTTCGTGAGATCTGTTGTTGTTGTTGTTGTTGTGGTTGTTGCTTTAGGGCGCGTCGACAGCGGGGTCATTAGCGCCCTATCGTGAGAACTGGTCCCCCCCCCCCTAATAAAATGACGTGAGATTTTTACGGAGACCCCCTCTCCCCTCTGCTAACGGAACTCCTAACTTTTTGAGACTTTTTTTTTTAGGTCACACGCTTCCAAGGGCGGCTATACCCCCACTTTCCGATGAAATAGGCCCCCCCCCCTATTCCCTAATTTCGACTTTCGCGTCATTTTTAGACTTTTTTTTAAGCTCTACAGTCCTTAACAAGAATTTCAAAACCTCACGTAAGATTTCCGTTGACCCCCCCCTCCACTCCCTCTTGTTCAGGTTTCGTCAGACCGCCCCCCCCCCCTATACACCTCACGTAATTTATGGACGCCCCCTTGGAGGTGCGACGGTTTTGTGGACCAGAAACTCTTCTATTACCAACTAATCTTAGAGTAAATTCATTTTCTGGCATTTTTATTTTGCAAAAAGGAAAAGCGACATATATGTTTGTTCTGGGAAATTTGCTTGACAGGATCGTTTCTTAAAGTAGTCCAGCTACTCGACAACAGTTGGCTGGTTTATTTGCTATTGCCTTACAGAAAAAGCAGGGTAGAACTTTTCTGTTTGTTAGTCAAAACTCCAAGACTCCAGGCACCTGTAACTATCCACGTGACTGTCATAATATAATTAGTTTAGATTCAGTTGCCTAAAATTTGACAAACATTAATATTTTTGCGTAGTTAAAAATGTATTTCTTATTTCTAAAGAAATAAGCGAAATGGTTATATTTCTTGTTTCAATCCATCTAAATCTATAAAACGAAAACCCGACATACTGGTCGTATAAAAACTAGGAAACTACGGAGCAGATTTCGATGGAGTTTTCGCCGTTTTAAAGCTTAGAATCTCAATTCAGTTGTTTGGCACGTCTTATTTTTCAACGTTAAATAAGGCAAAAGCATTAAATGAAATTCTGAACGTATGATGACAAATCCCAAAGATGGAAGGATTAGATGCTGCACACTTCGCACTAAACACACAACACAATATCTCTGACCATAGCCTTTAACGAAAGCAATAAGATAACTTTGTAGTGATCTAGGTGATCACGTGCCCAAATACTTCATATTAATTTCGAAGACGGTATCCAGGTTCGGTGAGCGTGAAAAAGTCAAGCAATAGGAGCTATGATCTGAGAAGTAGCACGCATATCAGCAATTCCTAAGTCTTAAGTCGTCTCCAGTTTCCAAGCGCCTGTCATTACTGCAAGCTGGTGAATGACTTCATACAGCAGGTTAGCGAGGAGTATTGCCTCTCCACACAGTGATGATAGGAAGGGGGAGTACCTATTTAAATCCTGGGAGCAGGGGTCTGTCGGTCTCTCTACGAAAGTCTTCAACGTACCACATCGACGCCGAGGGCTATCGAAGAGAAGAAGAGGTGATGCCAGCCGTCTACTACTAAGGTGGGCTCTGCTGCGATAGCTGGTCTGGACGTTCAGATATAGAATCATTTGGACAGAGTCATTTGGGTATAGTCTTCACTGAGATTATCGATAGTCCATTTAGTCTGGGCTGCGAGGCGCTCATAGGTTACATGCTCGCCCAGTCCTTGGCCCTATCTATAATGTTTTGTTCAAAGCCAATGCAACTTTGTAAATATTCACCTACGTCACCAGTCATTGCTCATGTGAATAAATATGTAAACAGGTAAATGCCGTTACCGTAATTTATCCTAACCTCCTCAGCCATTCCACTATTAATATCTGAATGTACTGAGCAAAATAACCTGTGAATTGTAAGAACGAAGACTTTTCCGGCGTATGACTGCAATGTAGTCTTCACGGGTGTACCGCCGGATAGTGTTGTAGAAACACAATATTTCGACGGCTGGCTCCGCCGTCTTCTTCAGGTGTAGAGACATCTGCACTGGTCGGCTGACCGACAGATACTGAGATGGTTCGGGTGCCGCTCTTTCTTATAGCCACGCCCACTGGCAGCCAGCCGCCAGTTGGTTGCGGGTTTGGCTCATAGTAAGCCTTCGCCGAGGCCACGCAGCCGCCGGACGCGGACATGTATACAGGGTGTTACAAAAAGATACTGCCAAACTTTCAGGAAACATTCCTCACACACAAACAAAGAAAATATATTATGTGGACGTGTGTCCGGAAACGCTTACTTTCCATGTTAGAGCTCATTTTATTACTTCTCTTCAAATCACATTAAACATGGAATGGAAACACACAGCAACAGAACGTACCAGCGTGACTTCAAACACTTTGTTACAGGAAATGTTCAAAATGTCCTCCGTTAGCGAGGATACATGCATCCACCCTCCGTCGCATGGAATCCCTGATGCGCTGATGCAGCCCTGGAGAATGGCGTATTGTATCACAGCCGTCCACAATATGAGCTCTAACATGGAAAGTAAGCGTTTCCGGACACATGTCCACATAACATATTTTCTTAGTTTGTGTGTGAGGAATGTTTCCTGAAAGTTTGGCCGTACCTTTTTGTAACACCCTGTATAAGGAAGAGCGGCAATGTCACAGCAAGAGTGACAGGCACCTTTACCCATAATCCCACAAAAGGAATTAGCAGAAATTTCATGCGCTCGAACCATCTCAGTATCTGTGGGTCAGCCGACCAGTGCAGATGTGTCTATACCTGAAGAAGACGGCGGAGCCAGCCGTCGAAATATTGTGTTTCCACAACACTATCCGGCGGTGCACCCGTGAAGACTACATTGCAACCTGTGAAGTGTTGCAGTAGGATCCTATGACGAATATTCGTATCAGAACAATGGTCGATCTTCTATGATCGGCCCTTAACCACGGCTCCAGGGGAATTTCACCCTGTCGGCTCTCACCAGTCGGCTTGCAGGGTCACCACAACGTTACAATAATAACTATTTTGCACACTAACCAAAACTTGAAGTATTCTTTCTTTTAATTCGGGATATTCAATTTTTAAACGCCATATATAGCCGTAAAAACAACAAAGATTTTCTTTAAGCACAATCTCTGGACAATATCTCTGGCGTTCAGCATTAGTCTTCTGTTTACGATAATATTATTCCGGATTCACTTATGATATTTGTATAAAATGCTGGATCTGCGGAGTTAAAGGATCTGGCGTTTCGAGCAAAAATCATATCAATTCACTTCGCAATTGAATCAAATGAGAGTTTCTAACATAATCTAGCGTTGTTCAGCAATGTAGTAATGCAATTTATTAACCAAATTAACGAAGCTTGATATACATGAATTTTTTCGAACGAATGGAAATAGTGCACGCGGAAATAAACTTCAACCCACCCGTTTCTTGGTAGGGGGTGGTTGAATCTAGGTTTGATTTAATTCCGAAAAAAGTTGGCGCGAATTTTATGAAACAAATGTTTTGCGGGAATAAAAATAGCGTACGGTTAAATCTACGCCAACTATACCGGGCAACGCCGGGAACTCCGCTAGTTTATAATAAAAACACTGATATACGATCTCTTGTATTTCTTTCCGATGATCTTTTATTGCTGTGCAACTAAATGTTGCGATCTAATCAGGTCTGCCAACCAGGAACTTACAAGCAGTATTGTCAGAGCCCAGTAGCGGTAGTAACTGTTAATAAAAAGGTGTTAAACAATACAACTGGTAGAAATATCGAAAAAGGCTCAGTGTAGTGTTGATTTGAGAGCTTGTGAATAAAATAGCCTGGTTTGGGTGATTTTCTCTTATCGCAGACGGCATTATTCATTTTGCCGAATTTCATTAATTAGTTATATTACCATGAACGATCGAAAAAATTAACAGAGGATACAGAAAAAACCGGAAATGGAATATAACCCAGACAAAGATCGTAAAACAATGTGAACTCTCCATAAATCCATAATGATATTGAAAAATAAAATATGACGAACAAATAGGAATCACGGCAAACCACTAAAATTGCTTAATAGCTATGAAAAATTATTGAAGGAGACTCCGGAAATAATAATTGACCCGTATCCCAGCAGTCTATGTATATACCAAAGTACACCACTAACAATGCAATGAAGCAAAGTGACAAGGGAATTAAGGCTTTTCCATCTTTTTGATAATGAACAGTGTGATATGGTAAAGACACGGATAAGGGAGGGCTGTACTTTTCACGGGACGCAATTCTTTCGTATAAATTGGAAGAGCGCTCCAGGTGGGCTGGAACTGGACGAATGCAAATGAGGCAGAAAATTGCCTCCTCATTCCGGCACGTATCTTTATTCAGCAGAGCGCACGGGGCGCCAGACGTCCACGTAAAAAACGGCGACGGGCGAAAATGAGAAATCTGCCGTCGACACGTCAGGCTGCAATGCCTGCACTGCCCAGACTTGGGTCACGTTATCGCGCTACCGGAAATTCGAGCTCGCGTCCATTCCTAGTCTCACAAGCCAACCGCATTTTTTAAATTTTTTTACCACTTATCACACGGAAATTTCAGCCCACGAATAACAATTCCCCAAAGCCGTTGGTCCAGACGGCCAGAAAATCGACTTTGAAATATTCCGACCGAATTATGAGGAGTAGCGCTGATGTGATTCTCAGTAGGCCACGTGGCTCAACGGGCAACGAGTGACACTAGTAAGGTGGAGGATCCACGGTTCGATTCCCACCGTGAGCAATTTTTGTATTTTCTTCCATTCATTTTACATTTCTCCAGTTACCCACGACGTTTACATTTAAAAATTTCCGGACTTATGTTTGTAACAATTATATAATGTATCGCAACTTTTCACTGAATCTTTTGTAATTTTTACCACTTATCATATTTCAGCCCACTAATAACAATTCCCCAAAGCCGATGGTCCAGATGGCAGAAAATCGAATATTCCGAGCGAATTATGAGGACTGGCGGTGATGTGATTTTCAATACGCCACGTGACTCACCGGGCAGCGAGCGACACTGGTAATGCGGAGGATCCACGGTTCGAATCCCACCGTGGACAACTATTATTTTTTTCTTCTATTCATTTTACGTTTCTCCGTATACCCACGTCAAATTTTTCGAATTTATGCTTTTTAACTAACAATATTTATAATAAATTAAATTTTGGTACAAAAAATGACGAACGTCGCATAGAGTATTAATGTAGCCTATCGCTTATTTTCGTGGCAATTTATAACCATAACGCCAGAACAATTATACAACGTAACGCAACTTTTCACTCCGCAGTCGAAGTTCCGCAGGAGCCCGGGTGATATTAATCGTAAAAACAAGAGAAGCAAAATGTTACACGACACCTTGCACACTGCGTGAATGAGGCATGATTGTAGGAGTATTTTCTTCTGGTATGTCTACGTGAAATGCACTTCATTTACATTTGGAAAAAATGTTCCTATCATCGCACAGGTTGCAAGCAAACCGTGTGTATCGGATCATATTACCGAAAATTGGGCTTATCCTATCTGGCATTAATTTCCCGTTCTTTCTCGATTAAGTACGCGCAGTTCTGCAGCCGTTTTATAAATTACGTCCTACTGCTCCGAAAGCTAACAGTTGAATAGTAGTTCAAACAAGCGTCCGTTTCACAACGCGTCCTGCTAACCCCGGCTTAGCTGAGTTACGCATGTAGGTAGTATATAACATGGCCCGTCGACCCCACGTTCTTGCGAAGGAGGACAAGTTAATTTCCTACCCAAACACGAAATATTCGTTCATTATCAGAAATTCGAACAATTTTACGAGTAAACGACGTGGCTATACGCACTGGAAAAAAAGTAAAATGAATTAATCAAAAGACAAAAATTACCCACGCTAAGAATCGAACCGCGGACCCCCCGTTACAAGTCTCGTTCGCTAGCTGGTAAGAGAATCGTTATTCGTGGGCTGACCTTTCGGTAAGATAAGTGACAAGAATTACAAGGATGCGGTTGGCGTATCATCCCATTGTTACATCGGGCTGCACGATTTATAGGTTTACTAGCAGAGTTCCCGGCGTTGCCCACTATAGTTGGCGTAGATTTACCCGTACGCTATTTTTATTCCCGCAACGAGATACATTTGTACGAAGATTCAAAAACTTCGCGCCAACTTTTTTCTGAATTAAAGCAAACCTCGATTCACACCCCCCCTACCAAGAAACAGGTGGGTTGAAGTTTATTTGCACGTACACTATTTCATTCGTCAGAAAAGATTCATGTGTATCAAGCTTCATTAATATGGTTAACAAATTGCATTACTACACTACTAAACAACGCTAGATGATTATGTTAGAAACTCACATTTGATTCAATTGCGAATTGAATGGATATACTTTTAGCTTGAAATGCCAGACACTTAAATCCGCAGATTCAACCTGTTATACAAATATCAAAAGTTAATCCAAAATAATATTACCGTAAATAAATTATTTTTATTCGAACAGAAGACTAATGCTGATCACCAGAGACAATTTAGGCCTACTGTCAGAGATCGTGATTAAAGAAAATCTCTATTGATTTTACGGCTATCTATGGCGTTTAAAAATTGAATATCTCGAATTAAAGGAAAGAGTACTTCAAGGTTTGTTTAAGGTGCAAAATAGTTACTATTATAAAGTTATCTTATTGCTTTCATTAAAGGCTATGGTCAGAGACATTGTAATTGTGTGTTTAGTGGGAAACATGCTGTTTCTAGTGGTTCCATCTTTGGTATTCCTCACCATACGTTCAGAATTTCATTTAATGTTCCGACGTTATGTAACGTAGAAGCATAAAAAATGGCAAACAACTGGGTTGATATTCTAAGCTTTAAAACGGTGAAAACCCCGTTGAAATCTTCTCAGTAGAATGCGAGTTTTTCTGGTACAAATATACCCGGTTTTCGATTTATAGATATAGATTTTAACGGACGATTAGAGATAGAACCACACATTGCAATGGATTGCCTAGTAAAGTCTTTCCACAATTACTTTTAAAGCTGTTTTAGTGAATTTTTCTTAATAACCACACGAAGTCGTTTGAGAATTAAATGAATCACTATTTTTAATTAGACTGAAGCTAAACCTTTCTTCTACACGATAGAACATGGTTTCTCCCTTAACAGCTGGCGCAACTAGGGGTCGCCAACATTTAAACGATACGAGTTGCAACTGCGCAAGCGTCAATCTGTACGCCACGTTGGTAATGACGCAACTCTCGATTGCTATGACGCTTGCGCTAACCTTTTTATATCAACATACTCATTACAACCTATATACTCAACTAATAGCTTCATACATTCTAATCCCTGTCCTCCTAAATAATTTTTCCTCTACCTGTTCCCTCAAATATCAAATCAACCAAATATGCGGTCTTAACATGCGCCTCACGCTGTCACTCTCTCCCATAAACGTCTCCCCTCACTCACTAACTCCAGAACACGTTCATTCTGTACTTTATCTGTCACTTAATATTCAACATACTCTTAAATCACTGCATTTCAAATGCTTCAAATTTGTTTTTTGTTTTCCTTGGGTCTACACTTCTCTTCCAAGATGTGTTGTGTTCTATATATACAGTTTCGGAAACGTCTTTCCGAGTCTTGCATCAAAATTTGAAAATAAAAAACTTATATTTTTAAAGAAGACAGTCTTTTGTAACGGTGTCTTGATTTTGACATCGTATTTGCTTTTGCAACAGTTGTAATTTTACATCTTAAGTAACAGAATTGAGTTACTAAAATGAACAGAATAAGGAATGAAGTGATTAGATGCACCATTAAAGAGGAACCCCTACAGGAAAGGATAGAGAGGACCAGATTGAGATGGTATGAACATGTAAAGAGAATGGATGCTCAGAGAATCCCAAGAAAAATCCACGAAATTAAGATGCATGGTAAACGACCCAGAGGAAGACCAAGAGATGGATGGCTGAAAGGAGTGGAGGAGTGTGTGCGGAAGAGAGGAGAGGACTGGAACAAGGTGGTGACAGAGAGGTGGTGGGATGAAGGAAGGAAATGGAGAGGCTTGTGCATGAAGCAGACCCGGCCAGAGGCTGGAAAGTGTTGAGGTTGATAATGAAGTAACAGAATTCACTTGTTTACCCATTTTATATGATAGTCATCATCATCATTATCGTTGGGGACCATCTCCAGTTTCCCGGGTGTGGTTTACGAGCCTTGGTTGTTATAGACCATCGTTTTCCACTGTCTCCTATCCAGAAAAGTTTCTCTGTCCGTGATGTATTCCCAATTCCAGCCTCTTCTCCCTACGTCCTCCTTCAGTTGGTCTGTCCATTTTCTTCTTGGTCTTCCCACTAGTCTTTTGCCCACTATAAGTTTTTGGTAGTGTTGTACTAGTCACTCTCTTGACATGCCCAAACCACCGAAGTCTTGATGACCTAAGTCTCTCTTCCATGGATTCCCTTAGTTCTAGGTTTGATCTAATCTCATCATTCTTTAAGTGGTCAAGTCTAGATTTCTGAAGGGCCGTTCTAAGAAACTTCATGATAGTACTTTTATATTTAACTTCCTCTTAATGTAATCACTTCTGCTTCACGTGCTTGTTAATAACTTGTTACTGTACTGTTTCTTCGGTTGTAAGAGTGAACTGGTTGAGGGAAGCCACGTGTCGGAGGAGCGAGCGGAAGACAGACCCCGGAGCACCTGGCGCAGCACGTCGCGGCGTGTATTTTAAACCGGGGGGGGGGGAGGGGGAGGAACGGCCCGCGTTTTAAATATTCATGGGCGCGCCCCCCAAAGGCCTCGCTGCCACTTTGAAGTCGGCGGCGACTGTTGCGTACGTGACGACACCGCATATATCATCACTCTACGCACCGGACCGACTCGTACAGTCTTATGCGAGTGCGGGGCAGAAGGAACCCCCGAACATGTAACGTGGTCATGTCCGATAACAGAAGAAGTAAGGACGCCGGATATCAACACAATGCGAAGTAGATCAACGCGAGACATAATTCTAGATGAGAGATCATGGATTATTCTCGATAATCTGGCGAGCAAAGTATCTCAACTGCACAAAAAAAAAGATATCTGGACCGAGCGGCAGTCGGGCATGGGGACTGGCCTAGGGAAGTCGCACGGCCAAACATACGGGCACAGGAAATTATTCACGGATTAGAGTAAACAGTATTCTACAGAAACTTCCGGGAGCCGGAAGTTTTGTCCCGATGTGTCGTTCGATCCTGTCCTACTGGAAATCCAGAAGGGCATGGCTGGCAGACTATCCCGGGATGATGGTGGTAGGTAGATTAGTGTTGATAGAGTAGTGTAGGTTTAAAGTTAGATTAGAATAGACGTTGTAGATAAATTTTTGTAACATAAAAATGGATAATGCCTTATAGGGGAAAAGTAGATTATAATACCAAAGGTGATTATTGCAAAAACAATTCAAATGCATAACTATTAAAGTAAGTAATACTACCATTGTTAAAACGGAACCGAGCCTACTACAGGCCTGAGTTAGAACGATGGCGTGGCAGAATGAGCAAACGTCAGCATATCACTTACAGCAAACAAAGCGCTTCTACCACGGCCAAAACGGTCTTGTTTGTAATGTAGTGGGAATGTATCATTGACTTTCGCACGAATACAAAATGAATCATAACAATATTTGGGATATAATTTCCATATTAATGGTGAGCCGGGATGCTGCAAATGCGAACTGGCTCAGGACTGTAGTGGCTGAGAACATAAAATTAAGTGAATGTTACTTATAAGCAATTGTTATTATCCAATAATCCGGTACAACTACATGATAGATTATAGACAGATATGTCTAATCTGGGTTAACTGCAACTAATTGAATAATGGAATACTCTAAGAATAACTGGAATATCTCAATAAAAACCACCAGCACTATAACAACAATAAGCGACATTTGTGATTATATATAATATTAAAGAGTTTGCAATGGCAGCTGTAACTGTTATAACTGTAAGCAAGACCAAATGTAATATTATAGAATTAATTAGACAGTAAGTCAAAGTGTAATGGAACTGTATGCCAAATTCCTTACATGCAAATATTTTGTACAAATCTCAAAATACTGTGTAATCAATAGGGCCCGGATTTTTAAAAAAAGCATATGCGCATATGCAAATGCATATTTTGAGGGTTAGTGCATATTTTATGGATATGTGCATATTTTAGCTTTTATTTCATCTCATAACTGAATATCCGATACTTCTGAAGAAACTGTAAAGCCTAATGTACCTGTATGTTGGACATCCTTGGCAACCGCAACAAGTAAGTTAAATTCTTGGAGTAAACAGGATTTTTTTGTACTGGCATT
Source organism: Vandiemenella viatica (assembly GCA_031002005.1). Taxonomy (NCBI): domain Eukaryota; kingdom Metazoa; phylum Arthropoda; class Insecta; order Orthoptera; family Morabidae; genus Vandiemenella; species Vandiemenella viatica. The sequence continues at coordinate 14,205,403 of CM061920.1, read as the reverse complement.
CACATGTAGAGAATTTTCTACCTTATCCAAACTCACACAGTGACATGTTTGGAGGTGCTGCAAATGGAAAATTTGTGTGGCGGCGACCTTCTCTACTGCCCTGAGCGGTAACATTCACGGGAAGGGCGGGTGGGGTCGGCAAAATCAAAGAATAGCTCTATTCTCCCTCAGGCGGCAAATTCTTGTTTGAGGAGACGACAGTCACAAGTATTTACCCCCACTTGGAATATTCGTTATCTACCAGTGTGTTTATTCTTGCGACAACTACCGGGAAGGCCAGCGGTTTTCTTTAATCTTTTCGGGAATATTCCCCTAATTGCGGTACGAGCCAGTTTTCCTGAGAACAGATTCCTGGCTTCCAGACCTGAGGGATTCGTACTTTTAAAGGGACGTGTACATTCCTTTCCAAAAACAGTAGCCTCTCAAAGTTTGTGTTGACAGGAGTGTTCGTGTGCTAAGATTAAGTTTCTTTAATCTGACTCCAAAAATGCCTAAAGAAAAATGCACAAGATCAGTTTTAATTAAGCAGTGGATTTCAGGCAACAGTGACTATTCTAGTGACGGTGAAGTTGTGTACTGTCAAGTATGTGAGAAGAATATAAAATGTGAGAAAAAATTTCAACTTGAACAGCATTCTAAAACAGCTGTACATCTCAGGTCAAAAGAAAAGAATAGGAACACGCAACAGCTACTTTTAACTCAGGTATCACGGTCTGTTAATACATTCTCTGCTGACCTGTGTAAGGCTTTTGTATGCAGCAATATCCCGCTGCATAAATTGAATAATCCAGATCTACGAGCATTTCTTCAAAAGTATTGTGTTAATCAAAGGATACCGGATGAATCCACCCTCAGGAAAAATTATTTGCTCTCTCTACACGATTCTGTCCTGGATTCAATTCGGTCTGACATAGGAGGGAACTGTGTCTGGATATCGGTAGATGAAACAACCGATTCATGTGGCCGATACGTAGCGAACTTTATAGTGGGCAAACTATGTCAAGAAGAACCCGGAAAACCACATTTACTTTCAACCAAAGTGTTAGAGAAAACCAACCACAGTACAATTGCAAGATTTATAAACGATTCCCTGCGACTTCTGTGGCCTACTGAATCGGAGAGTGATTGTTACAAGGTGCGTGTTTTAATCACAGACGCAGCTTCATATATGTTAAAAGCTGGTCAGTCGCTTCGAGTGTTTTTCCCCAATCTGATCCATGTTACATGTTTGGCGCATGGATTACATCGCATTGCAGAAGAGATACGTTCTCTATTTCCTTCAGTTAACAAAGTAATTTCAAGTGGAAAAAAAGTGTTCCTAAAAGCACCAGCGCGTGTACAGTTTTATAAGGATCGTCTGCCTGAGGTTCCTCTTCCACCGGAACCTGTTCTCACTAGATGGGGAACTTGGTTGTCTGCAGTGCTGTTCTACCAGGAGAACTTTCATCAAGTGAAAGATGTGGTTACAAGTATTGGTCATGACGATCGTGCTGCGTGTGTTCGTGAAGCAAAGTGCGCATTTGATTGTGATACTGTATATCGAGATATCAATTTCATCCATGTACACTATTCGTCACTTTCTAATGCTATTAAGGGTCTAGAAACTAGCGGTGCACCCCTTCACGAGTCTATTCAGTTGCTTCACAAAACAATTTCTTCTTTAAATGCCGTCCCTGGTGAAATTGGAGAAAAAGTTAAATCTAAACTCAGCAGGGTGTTAGACTCAAACCCAGGTCTGCAAAAGATTCAATCAATTAATACGTATTTAAGTGGAACCACACAATCTTTGCCAGATGAATGTTCCGAACAGTCAGCACCATCGTACAAGTATTGCCCAATAACGTCCGTTGACGTGGAACGATCATTTTCGGCTTATAAACTAATTTTGTCTGACAACAGAAAATCTTTGACCCCTGAAAACATTGAAAAACTGTTGGTAACATATTGTGATTCATCATTTTGTAAGGAATGAAACGTGTATATCAGTGAGTTGACATAAAATAAATCATTTGATAACTGTATATTCTTTAATAGTTAGTCCATGTTCGTTAATTGTTAGTGTATATTCGTTAATTGTTAGTGTAGATTCGTTAATTGTTAGTGCATATTCTTTAATTGTTAGTGCATATTTTAGGACTTTTTTGTGCATATTTGCATGCATATATTAGATGTTTTACGTGCATATATATCCGGGCCCTAGTAATCAACAATGTAAAAATTAATATGTAGGGCCTAATTTAGTCACTAAGATATTAGGCTGTACAAATGAAGGGTAAATAAAAAAGTCCATATATCCGACGTGAAGCAGGTGGAACAGCGAATCTGCAGCTTCGTGTTTATTACCTCAATCCAGACAAACAGCAGAACGGTTTTTTGCTTTCTTTTTTTACAATATATATATGTATACCAGCAGAGTACGCGGTGTTGCCCGGTCTAATCGGTATTCATTTACCCGAACATTAATTTCATATTTTCGATGTAAATCATGCGTACCAAGTTTCATTAATTTGGAAACAGCCATTTCCAAGAGTTAAGCTAAACATTGATATACCCGAAAAATTCCCAGAAAGGGGTGAATTGTATGCTGTTATACAGAATACCAGTTTACATTTTGGTCCAGGCTGCATTTCAACCTAACCATATCATCTGTTAAAATTGCTGCTTGATAGTCAAAACATCTACCATCAGTGCATTAATACATACCACATACATAAATCTGTGTCTGGCATATATCCGTTCATTCCAGCATCATGCAGAAAATAAGGATTTTTGATGGGTTTTCACAACGTTTAAGCTTGGGGTCGAAGCTAAAATCTGATGTGCATGTTAAAACATTAGGACACATTTTTTTTTATGAATATTCTGGCGTAACTTAAAAATCTGGATTTATTTTGGCGGTATTTAAAACTGTGGGTTTCTATAAAGAAGACTGGAAATTAAAAGGGGGTGCGGGGTAAAGGGGGAAAGTGTAACGGGCTTTTGTAAACCTAATGTAGACAGTATTTTTCTGCTTGTTTTAAAGTATTCGTGTGCAAAATTCCTTCAAAAATAAATAGAAACTGCAGCTTTATAATTAAGGGATATAAAGGGGGACAGAGATTGGATTTTTGTAAAACTAATGTGGACAGTATTTCTCTCTTTGTATTGAAGCATATATGTGTGGAAAGTTCCATCGAACTCTGATAAAAACTATGGGTTTGTATAAAAATGAAGGGCTGTATGAAGAAAGAGGGTAGGGTTTATGAGATTTTTTGTTCAGAAACCTTATCCATTAAAAAATTCATAGATGTGCCAACTTTCATGGTGATCGGTAAAACGGTGTCGACTGTAGCGTTGTGTAAAGAACATTGACAAAAATTAAAGGGGTGGAAACGGGGAGAGAGGTTGGTTTTTGTAAACTAATTATAGACAGTATTTTTCTCCTTCTTTTAAAGTACACGTATGCAAAGGTTTATCGAAATCTGATAAAAACTGTGGGTTTCTATAATGATTATTGGAAATTAGGAGGGGAGGGGGTTAAAGTGGAGAGGTTGTGTGCTTTTGCCAATCAAATTGTGAATCTAAACCATATACTGTATATATATATATATATATGAACAGGGAATTTCAACCAAAAACTTAAATTTTTGGGTTCAGTAGTTTCGAAAATAAAGGAGAATTGTATTTCTTATGGTATTCAAACCAAAAGTTTCGACAAATCCTAGAATAAAGCGGAAAATCCAAACGTTTCGAAAGTAAGCATGTTAGCAGTTTTCATTTGATACGCCTCAAGATAATATACACGTTATAATTATTTTCACCCCACATGAATTTCCCGATTATTCGTTTGTTAGCTGAAACTAAAGCATAGTTTGATTACAGCTTTAAAAGTTGAATGGTTCAGACAGCAAAGTTATGAGAGTTGGTTTTTAATTGAGGAAACACTAAACCCGACAAACACCTGCAACAACACATTGACTATAAAAGATTTTGCTGTTTTCGCAGCCGTCATATTAGGATAAATAGCTAACGAGATTAACGCTGCGTCAAATGCTCTTCTTCTCGACGTTTCGACCAGGTCTTAGGTTTTCTTCAGGGGACTAGCCGTCTACTGAATCTGTTAGACACTGATTCAGTAGACGGCTAGTCACTTGAAGAAGACCTAAGACCCGGTCGAAACGTCGGGAAGAAGAGCATTTGACGCAGCGGTAATCTCGTAAGATATTTATATAAACACACACAACTGTACATCACGTTACTTATGTATATTACCTTAACAGCAAAACGAGAAATTATCAAGGCTTCATATTTCGTACATCAAATAACTGCAGTTGAGCAGATAATAAGTTCAGGGGTATTAAAGGAAGATTTCGAAATTCTACATCTGTTGGACAGGGAATAAGAACAACTGGGTTAGAAAACCCTCGACAAGAACCAAGTGTGACGGAATCTATATATATAAAAAAAAGGTATTCTTTGAACCGATGTCTGTCTCACTCTTGTATCACACTTTTCGCTTCCACTGCGCAACCAACAACGACCGGAGATGTTCCAGGTTATGCGCGTCATTTAATAACAGTTCTATTTAGCTGCGCATCCACGAAATATGTATTTCGTAACAATCGAAATATTAATTATTACTTGCTTTTTCTTAGTTAAAATTCGTGCGATGTAAAAAATTTAAACTCCTCTGTACAGCGATACCGTTGTAACAGTGAGCTGAGAAATATCTACATTACATCATTTTCAAGATAACGGACATTGTCTGATGAAAATTGTACTTAGTTAGCGAAGAAACGAATTGCTAAAATACTGCATTCAACGCGTCATTTATGACGGGCTTACAAGAGATTTATATCCAATGTAGATATTTTAAGTCACTGTTATAATATACTGGAGGGAATGATTTAATTTAATTCCAATGGAGCACAGGCTCCGGTGGCAAGTTCCCTACACACCCATCTTCCCCTATCCTGCACCCACCTACATTTTTCCTCTACAAATTTTAACTTTAAATTCTTTTAACGTTTTCGGTAAGTTATTCATCATTCCCATTGGTAACTCATTCCAATCCCTGATACCCTTACCTAAAAAAGAAAAACTTCCCACACCCTTGTGCCTGAAATCGAGTGCCAGCTTGTGTTCATAGTCATCTTTTCCCTTCCATTAACTACTTTCCATACCTACTGCAATATCTTTCCATGCCTCATCGCCAGTATACTCCCTGTACACTCCCATGACCCTCCTCATCCTCCTCCTATCTTGCAATGAATCCCATTCTAGCTCCTTTATCATATCTGTCACTGATTGTATTCTGCGATAATTTCCAGAAACAAATCTAGCAGCCCTTCTTTGCACCTTCTCCAACTCCGGTATTTGATACTCAAAATGTGGGTCCCATACTACACTACCATATTCGAGCAATGGTCTGACCAAAGTTTTGTAACACAATTCCTTTATTTCTCCCGTACATCCCCTCATCACTCTCTCCAACAAGTGCACGATTTTGAAACCTTTTCCTACCACGTGTCCAATGTGTCATGCCCAGTTAAGCTTGTTATCAAAAGTAATGCCAAGATATTTACATTTCAAGTCTTCAGCAAGCAATTCTTTCCCCACCTTATATTCATAATTAACCTTTTGTTTTTTATTTGTGTATCTAATTAGGTGACTCTTCTTTGCATTTATCTTCATCCCATGTTAACCAACCCAACTAGATATCCTGTCCAGATCACCCTCCAACTGTTTACAGTCCTCTATCGTTTTGATCCTTTTATACAGCATTATGTCATCTGCAAACAATCTAATTTCAGATAGTAAACAATCAACACAATTATTCATTAGAATAATGAATAGCAATGGTCCCAATACGCTACCCTACGGCACTCCCATTTTTACTTCCACTTTCTTTGGTACCGCATTTCCTACCCTAACTTTCTGTTTTCTACCTTTTAAAAATTCTTCTACCCAGCAAATCACTTTCTCATCCACTCCAATAGATTCACCTTATTTACTACCATTTTGTGGCTTACTCTGTCAAACGCCTTTGTAAGATCTAGTGCTACACTATAAATTTGGCCTCCCTTGTCAATTTCATCTGAAATATCTTGCATATATACCACCAACTGAGATTCGAATGAATATCCTTGCCTGAACCCATGTTGCCTACTTGAAAACCACTTACGCTCTTCACATACATTTCTGATTTGGTTGCGTATCATTCTTTCCATTAATTTACATACCACTGAAATCAAACTGATTGGCCCGTAATTTTAGACTCTATTTCTCACCCCTCCTTTATTTGCCCAAACACTGAAATGAAGTTATATGCTGTGTTTAAAGTAATGTATTAATTATTACTTACTTTTACTACTGAAGCCACCATTTCAGACTTAAGTAAATATTTCCAGTCAGTCAAATTTAGATCGCAATACAGTGAATTTATTCGTACACGGGTAATAGAATTTATGAATTTCGAACAGCAATATTAGCAGAAGTTGTGGTTACGTCCAAATGCAGGCAGGACCAGAATGGCAACTGACACAATTTTTTACAGAATAATTAACAATGAATTTAGTATTATAAACAATTTAAGCTGCTTTCATAAGCACCAAGTTATTATTTCACAAGGATGAAAGTAGTTCCGTACTTATCGTGCTGAATGAGACCTGTACCAGAAATAAAACCAATATCACGTGCTATAAAATAAGGTACGGCATTCCTAGTTTATTTTTAACTAGCTGGTACCCACGAGTTCGTTCGTAAAGAATTTGGATTGATAGCTACCGAAATCTAACCACCATACTGCACGATGGGAGACTCGATGATATTACCACACATAAATGCCAGTCATCTGCACTTTGTAGTTCAGGCAGCAAAGTAAAATATACGGACACACATGTCTTTCGTCGAAATACGAAAATATCCTTGATCGGCCTCTTTCAACCACCATATCGCCCACACTACCACAGTTACCGAACTTCGGCCAACGTTGTTATCGACGGGTGACTCTGTGCTACTACCACACACAAACACCAGTGATCTGCGCTAGATAGTTTTCGCTGAAAAGTGATACACCATGACACATGCGTTTTTGGTAGAAATATGAAAGTGCCGCAGGTCGACGACTTTCAACCACCATATATCCCACACCCCCATAGCTACCGACATCTAACCACCATAGTAAACGATAGGAGACACGATACCACTACCACACACAAACGCCATTGGTCTATCGTATCTAGTTGTGGCAGCAGAGTGACATATACGAAGACAGATGTCTTTTGTCGAAATACGAAAATATCCTTGATCGGCCAATTTTAACCACCATATCCCTCACACTACCACAGTTACCGAAATTCGGCCAACGTTGTGCACGACAGGAAACTCCATGCTACTTCCACACACAAAGACCTGTGTTCTGTGCTGGGTAGTGGTGGCTGAAAAGTGAAATATGGAAAAACACACGTCTATATTTATATATAAGATTTCATTTGATCCCTAATTCCATCTGTATCGCTGTGTAAATTACAACCGAAATATGTACAAATCACAAAATAAGGTTATAACCATTACATAACAAAAATTCTATTTATTTAGTCAACCGCAAAGAATTGCATTCCCAGAACATTCCTTTCACCCGTTATTTTTGACCTGCTTTAATGCTAGAAATTTATTGTAGGTATTAAATAGGGTCGTTACAGCGGATTGCCACTTTTATGGAAATTACTGCAGACTATAGAAACTGAATGATAAAGTAGAAAGATTTGTAATTCATTAGGAAATGGAGGAGTGTGAGGAGAGTGCTGGATGGTCACTGGTCGAAGAGTTAGGAGCAGTAAGTAGAAAAAAATGAAGTAGCAAGCATGAATTACCAGTCGATCTGAGGCATAAAGGAGACGAAAAGTTTCCGTTTGTAGAGAATGGTTTGTAGAGACTGCAATGCAATAACAAGGGAGGTATTTAACAATTTATGTGGTACAGCGAAAGAATTTAGAGTTAAAATTTAAGTAATAATACAATATCATATGTGCAGGTAACTGCCGCCGATGATTGGCTGCGCAGCAATCAATAACAATATTAAAAACACACACACACCTGATTTTGTGTGGCCACGTTAAAAAGAAAAAAGAAACAATACAAAACCTAGAAAAGAACACTGCATAGTTAATACGATAATTAAAAAGGAAACAAACGCTGTTCACGAAAACCTTTAGTACCATCCTGATCTCTAAATACTTTCGCAGGTGTACCAACTTAGAAATAATGGATGAATGGTCATAACCTATAATTTGAGATCTTTACTATTGGCATGAAAGTCACCTCCATTCGACTGATGCTGCGTACACAAAACGTGCACTAAATTAAATAAGTGGTAAAAGCTGTTAAAAAGGAAATGATGAGTTAGTACACGCTTTATTTTTTAATAGAATTCATAATATGTTTTGAAAAAGTGTTTTTTAAATGGTATATATAAATCAATAAAAAATAAACTGAAAAATAGTGGTCTAAAAAACATTAAAAATTATTTTCACGATATATTTATTACATGATTCATGAATTTCTCCATAGAATAATAAATAAGATTTTTGAGCAAAAAATGATTTGTTTAGAGGTATTTTTTATTTAAAATTACTAATATAGTTATTTTTACGAAAACTGCAGAAAAATCGCTTCAGTTTTACTGTAAACTTTAGCAGGCTTCTAACTTTGAAAGAAATTTTAGATCGGCAGTTTCAGAAAAAATGGGGAAAATACTACTTTTATTGTCGTGGCAAAGCTGCCACAAATCGTAGGTTAAAAAGAAAATCCAAACGTTTCAAGTATTGCCAGTTTTCATTTGATACCTACGAAGATAATATAGAAGAAATCGTTTCCTCAAACCCTCATTAATCCCTCCATCCCGCGGTATTTTTCAAATTTTGCGTTATTTATAGTCTTTAGGTTAAAAGAAACGAAGGAGGTATTCGATTACAAATATGTAATAGTAATAGTATTTAAAAATTTATGAGGCTGTGACGAACTGAAAAAAAAATAGAGGAATCTATAAGGGCTTCGATTCTAATTGAGAAAGTACGAATCCCTAAAAATAGTTAACTATGGACTAGGATACAACAGGCACCTGAAATATTAACGACGGACATGAAATTTGAGCACAAAAATGTAATTTCATCTACCTTCCTCGTGAAACGTAACTTATTTATTTTATTTCATTATCTGTAACTATACACAGACAGAGATAGAGAGAAATAGAGATAGAGAGAATTAGAGAGAGACAGGGAGGGGAGAGAGGGGGAGAGAGGAGGGGAATGAGAGAGGAGGGGAATGAGAGAGGGGGAGAGAGGAGGGGAATGAGAGAGGGGGAGAGAGGAGGGGAGAGAGAGAGGGGAGGGAGAAGGGGAGAGAGAGATGGGGAAAAGAGAGATGGGGAGAGAGAGATGGGGGAGAGAGTAGGGGAGAGGAAGAGGGAGAGGAAGGGGGAGAGAGTGGGCGAGAGAGGAGGGTAGAGAGAGAGGGGGAGAGAGGAGGGAGGAGAGAGGGGGAGAGAGAGCGAGGCTGAGGTAGAGAGAGAGGGAGAGAGAGCAAGAGAGGGAGAGAGAGGGAGAGAGAGGGAGAGAGAGGCAGAGAGAGGGAGGAGAAGCAGAGAGCGAGAGAGAAGCAGAGAGAGGGAGAGAGAGGGAGAGAGAGGCAGAGAGAGGGACAGAGAAGCAGAGAGCGAGAGAGAAGCAGAGAGAGGGAGATAGAGAGAAGGATAGAGTGAGAGAGTGGGGAGAGAGATGGGAGGGAGGGGGAGAGAGGTGAGGGAGGGAGAGATAGGGTGGGAGGGGGAGATAGGAGGGAGGTGTAGACAGTGGAGGGGGAGGGGGGAGAGAGAGAGTGAAGGGGAGGGAGGGGGAGAGTGATGGAGAGAGAGGGTTAGAGAGGAAGTGAGAAGGAGAGAAAGGGGGAGTTGGGGAAAGAGGGGGGAGAGAGGGAAAGGGAGGGAGAAAGGGACGAAACATACACAAAGAGAGGGGTTACACACATACTCACACAAAGAAAGACGAAACACACACAGACGAGAGAGAGTAATGAATCACACACACACACACTCACACTCACACTCTCTCTCTCTCTCTCTCTCTTATATATATCCACTGAAGTTGGAACCAAGTATCCCCACTCGTACATACTGACTTGTACTGGATATTGTCGACGATCTTATGGGTAGCCAGTGCTGCACAGACCAGGCCGTGTGTGGAGACAGCAGAGGGATAAAAGTCGCGTCGGGGTCAGCGGAGCGGAACAAACATTGGCTGCATTCCACGGCGACTCCACTGCTTCTTGCGGCGCCGGCGGAATGCACGCCCACAGGGAGACGGCGCTGCCACGGGGGAACGCAAACAGCCCGCAGGCAGCGACGGTCAGCGAGAGATACTGGCCGGCCGTGACGTCAGGCACCCCGTAACTCTCTGTCCATGGATGTCGCTATCGTAGCACCTTAAGAATTTATAACACCTGCAATGGTCTGAATAAATTTTAAATTGCAAACAAACCATAAAGAGGAGTAGTCATTTCCCTTAAATCCACATTTTAATAATTAGCTGCTTCATGTACGATCGATGCAGACGTTTCCGTTACATTCTGTGTCCACTGATATTGCCATTCTAGCAGACGTTTTAGTAATGGTTCAGTACTTTTTCCCCTTTATATTAAAATCTAAAACCAACTTTAATGAAAGGAAGTATCTCGTTTGAATCTACATGTTAATTATTAGCATGATTGTGCAATCTATGTGGAGCCGGAGTACATTCAACATCACATTATTACAAAATCAGGATTACGACCATTGTTTAATAAAAGTTCTATTTAGTTTAGCAAACGCGAAGAAATGAAATGCCAAAACACTGCGTTTAAGCCATCGTTTTTGATAGGCTTAGACGCTATTATTTTAATAAAATATACTGATGTCGGAAGAAAGTCGGAGCATAGTGGACTTAACCGCATAGCTTGTCAAGCATTCCCTAAGTGTAAACGAGAGATCCGACAGACGATACGTATGTCGATTTTTATAGACGGCATCAACTTGTCAACTCCGGGTATTGGTTCGCAAAATTACCCGCCAGCTCGCCGACCAATAATCGATGCTCTGCGTTCCACTCCTACTGCAAATACCTCTCAATTGGTTCGGTCGTAAAGATAAAACAGATAAGATAATGCCGCGCCCTCGTACAAATACTCGTTTTTTCCCAGGGTCGTTCGGGAACGAAACAAATGAGCGCGGCAAGCTGAACCGTGTATTGAGAGCCAATGGCCTGTTGAGGGCTGGCAGAACTGAAATATATAATTTTTGTTTACTTATGGCTTTACGCTTAGTCGACGTCTAGGTCATTAGAGACGGGATCGGACTGGGGACAAGGAACGGGAAGGAATTCTGCTACGGCCCTTTGTAGGAAGCTTCCGGCATTCGCCTGGAGTGATTTGGGGAAACCATGGGAAACCCAAATCTGGATGCCCGGACGCGGATTCGAACCAGCGGCCTCCAGAATGCGTAATCCATCAAGAACGATTTAATAACGCACGCCAAGGATTGCTTAAAAACTCAAATCGCAAAAAAACTGTAAAAGCTTTAATAACTTTAACTCAACAAAATTATTTTTATGTAATCAAAGGTTTCCGTCATCAGATTCCTGTCGAACCCCCCACGTAATTAATGGACGCCCCCTAATGTTATGTCGGTCGCTGAGTCTTTGTTTCTCTTGCACTCAGTTTGTGTATATTCTGCTGATAAATTTCATGTAAAGGCTTGAGACTGTGACAGACCTAGTGATCCAAATTGAAAAAAAAAAAAAAAAAAAATTAGCTTTGTGAAAAAAAAACATGAAAAAAACCAGCACCATGGTTTTTTTTTAATTTTTTTTTTTCAGAAAACAATAAATTTGATAAATTATAGTTTTATTTACGGAACTTACATTTTACATGTGTGTTTTATATTACTGAATCCTATAATGTCTTACATAATGATTCATAAATGTATCTATAGAGGTAACATAATTTTATCCATCCTCTACATCGGTACCATATTCACTAGTATCAGCACCACCAACACTAGTTCGGTCGGTGTCGGAATTTTCTGTTTCTTCTTCTGGCTCCTCTAGATCAATAAGTTCAGAAATAGTTACATTTTCTTTTACTGGTTGTTCTTGTATTGTACGCAAAAAGGTTTTGAGATTGCAATTTTAAATTGTGAGCAAAGTACACACTGTGTATAAAGACTGTCCTGAAAATTCAAAGTTTGAATTTATGATCATACAAAATGGTAGCTTTATTTCTTTTTCAATCGTTGGTTTACGCCAACGGTTGCAAGGAAACGATTCATAATTACTGACAATTTAATGACTCAGTATCACAATACGCTGAGTCTGTTAAGTATTGTGCTTTCCTTATATTCGTATAAGTAATAAAAAGAGGCAAAAAAACCGTAGATAAATTTAAAGTTCCTAATTTTTTGAAAAGATCCGTAGGTCTACAGATAAATTTGTAGGGTTGGCAGCACTAGTTCAAATAGTGAGTATCAGTCCAAACAACGGGGAACGGGGATTCCTTCTCGTGCAACCTAGCATCTTCGGGAAGTCCCCGTACGTAAAAGAAAACTTCAATGTTGCCAATATTTTCGTAATTTTCTTTTCTACTGAATCAGAAATGTATATTAGATTTAAAAATTAAGATAAGTACTTAGTATAAACTCTAAAACAGTCATATTAAACGATAAATGCCTTAAAAATTTGAGATTTAGTAGTTATGAAAAAAAAACGTGTCCCAGAAAAAAACATGTTTTTTTTTTCAAGTCAGAAAAAAAACGTTTTTTTACAGCACTAGACAGACAGAAGTTCGATTCTGGCTTTACATCTCGTCCAGAGGTCATTAGGGACGGGGACGGAGAGGTGGCAAGGAGCGGGAAGGAATTTGGTCATGGCCTTTTGAAGGAACCATCCCGGCAATCGCCTGGAGTGGAAACTCGCGTCTTTCCGAATGGACGACCAGAGCGTTACCACTGGCCCAGCACGTTCGGCAGTGAATGCGAAAGCGTTCCGTGTGTTGTTGATAGAAGTGGAGCGCGAGTTTGCAGGCTGCGTAGTGAAGGCGAGGCCGGCGGAATCTGACGCCAGCTGGCCGTGATGAGACAGAGGAATCGGGCGAGGCGCACCCGAGGGCCCGGCAGAATTTGCATCCTCCGGCCAGAATGCGGAAGAGGCCCAATGCGGTTTGCATAACGCGGCACATATGTCGCCGGAGCGGCGAACACCACAAGGTTTACTCCAGCTCTCCTCCCAGCCACGCTCAGGTGTCACTATTAGGGAGCGTCCATAAACTACGTGGTTCCATTTTGGCCTCCTGTGAAACCCTCCCCCCCCCCCACTTTACCCGACGTAGCACGTAACTTTTTCCCCTTTTGATTCCAGAACACATTTTGTACTGTTTTCTCATGTCAGACTAGTGTAAATTACATACGGAAATAATTAAACGAAGGAAATAAATGTTCATATGCTGTTATGTGTTTTTAACCTCATTTTAACTGTGAAAAATATTGTGAATGTAAAGCTACGTGGCATGGCTCGGACCACCTCCCCCCCCCCCCCTCCCTCTACATATAGCAGCGTAGTCTTCTAGCCAAACCTCCCCCAAACCGAGCCACGTAGTTTATGGACGTCCCTTTACCACTGGCACATCCGCATGAGAAATTTGTTGTTCCTCCTCCAGCCGAAAAGATGTCGGGCGTGTGTTACGTTAGTTTGGTACAGTGGCTGCACTAAAAAGTTGAGGGGCACCATATGTGGGTAATATGTGGAAAAACGACGTGGTGCAATGTCTAACGAAATAATCTTGTGTCATGCACTTATTGTAGCCTTGGAGCAAGTCTGTCAGTGAATAATCTCTGTATCTACACTTCTACTAGTTTTAAACGCGAAAGTAACCTTGTCTCCGTGTCGTTTTCACGACTAAACTGCTACATCGATCTTGATGAAATTTGACAAGGAAATTACGAGGATACTTTTTTCGGTATAAATAAAAAATTTTGTCATAAAGTTTGACAACTAACCGAGCGGTGACAGGGGGACCGCGTGTGTGACTCTGTAATGTTATACCGGTGGCTCAGGCGTTGTTTCTCTCGCACTCAGGTTGTATATGTTCTGCTGATAAATTTCATCTACAGACACAAAATATTTTGGAACAAGTGCACTACGTCTCATAAAAGTGCCGTTAAGGCACTAAATCTGACAGTGAAAGATATAAATACAAACAACTGTATTATTGGAGGAATGGTTGTATTTCTCGCTGCCGATTTTAGATAGAATGTACTAGTCATATCAAAAGCTACACCAGTATACGAAATAAATGCATGTTAGAAGGCTTATATGTTATGGCAGCATGTAAAAAAAAAAGTTAATTTAACCAGTAATTTGCGGGTACAAGTACATAATGAGACAGCATCAGGTCAATATACAACTTGAACTTCTTAAAATAGGCGATGGTAGAATTGCGACCGATGCGAACGGACGGAGTGTGTCTATCTCATTTGAAATGATGAACCTTGATTTTCGATAGCAGAAAACGAGTAATCGATTACAATTCGTAGCGATAGTATATTTTGTGACGCGGGTTCGAATCTACACCGGCCACTGTAGCTACATTCGAAATAATTATCTCCGAAATAGAACTGTAGGCTCGAAGCAGGAGAACTGAACATCTGAAATGCTGTTTTAGCCTTCAGTCAGCGTATTCAACACTACTCGGCGAAGAACGGAACGTTGTCGGCCATTACCTGCATTAAAATAAAATTAAATTAGATAATAATCATTATTACGCCAATGCAACTGAATTTTATTTGGTTTCATTTTTTTCCGAACGCATTTTACGGAGCATTTTCCGGGGTTATCTATTTTTATATTCACATTTGTTTCGCTTGAGAAAACAAAAAAAAAAAAACCTTCGGGCGAGCAGTGAGACATACAGGATGATGGCGTATGTCCATGCAGTTTCAGCAAACATACATAAATAAAACCTATATAATACTGTGGAGGCTAGTACACCGCAGTGCTGTTTAAATTCATTTGAATAAACATGGCAAGAGTTCAACTTTCCAAATCAAAACAAGATGGCGCCGTGAACGCTGAGGGTGAGAAAAAACAAAAGAGACGTCTGGAGAGACACAACCGCTGAACATGCTCCATAAAATGAAGTTAAACTCGTACGGTAAAAATAAAACGATAGCAATATTCAGTAGCAATACGATAAATAGCGATTTTTTTAACACAAATTGGTAACTTTTGATAATGTGTTAAACATGTCAAAATCTCGGAAATGATTTTAGGTGGCAACATGCTAAGACTCCGCTAAACCATCTATACCCATAAAAGGCAAGTTTTGGTCATCTTTCATGCTACGACGTCACTCTATGAAGTCGGAATATGACGTCACGCTTTTCGCATCCACTGTTCAACAAACAACGAACGGTAAAGTTTGAGGTTATGCGCGTTATTTAATAACAGTTCTATTTAGCTAAGCACCCACGAATAAATTAATTATCAGAACGCTGAAAGAAAAGTATGTATTCCGTTAAATCGTCATTGGACAGCGATACTGTTGTTACAATAACCTAACGAAAATCTACATTCCATCATTTTCAAGATAATAAACGTTATTTGATGAAAATTGTACTTAGTTAGCGAAGAAACAGATTGCTAAAACAATGCATTCAACACGTCGTTTTTGACTGGCTTTCTAGAGATTTATATACAATGTAGATATTTTAAGCCACTGTTAAGATATACTGGAAGGAATGATTCACGGAAACACTGAAATAAAGGTGTGGACCGCGTTTAAATTAATATATTAATTATTACTTGCTTTTATTGCTGATGTCACTATATCAGACATACGTAAATATTTCCAGTAAATAGATCAAATTTAGATCGCAATACAAAGAATGTATTAGTACGCGGGTAATACAATCTATGAATTTTTAACAGCAATATTAGTAGAAGTTGTGGTTATGCCGAAATGCAGGCAGGACCAGAATGATAACTGACACTTTTTTTTTTTTTTTTTACTGATAATTCACAATGAATTTAGTTTTATAAATAATTTAAGCTGCTATCATAGGTTCCGAGTCACTGAAGTTACTGTATTTTTATACAGATGGAAGCAGTATCGTATTTATCGTGAAAGAGACCTGGACCAGGAATAAAACAAATATCACGCGCTATAGCATAAGGTTTTCTGATTCCTAATTTATTTTTAATTTAATTGGTTGCCCAATCCTGACATCATTCATTCAGTTGAAGTTCCATCTGTAACGGCGTGTAAACTACAATATGTACGAATGATGAAGACTTGAAATGTAAATATCTTGGCATTATATTTGATAACAAGCTTAACTGGGCAGGACACATTGGACAGGCTGTAGGAAAAGGTTTCAAAATCCTGCACTTGTTGGAGAGAGTGATGAGGGGATGTACGAGAGAAGTAAAAGAATTGGGTTACAATACTTTGGTCAGACCATTGCTGGAATATGGTAGTGTGGTATGGGACCCACATTTTCAGAATCAAATACAGGAAATGGAGAGGGTACAAAAAAGGGCTGCTAGATTTGTTTCTGGAAATTATCGCAGAATGGAGTCAGTAATTGATTGATAAAAGAGCTGGAATGGGATTCATTGCAAGACAGGAGGAGGATGTGGAGGGTCATGGGAGTGTACAGGGCGTACACTGGCGATGAGGCATGGAAAGATATTGGTGTAAGAATGAAAAGTAGTGCATGGAAGGAAAGGATGATCATGACCACAAGCTGGCACTCTATTTCAGATACAAGGGTGTTTGGAAGGTTCTCTTTTTTAGGTAAGGGTGTCAGAGATTGGTGTAAGTTACAAAGGAAAAAAATGAATAATTTACCAAAAACGTTGAAAGAATTTAAAGTTAAGGTTCGTGGAGGGCAAATGTAGGTGGGTGCAGGAAAGGGAGAAGATGGGTGTGTAGGGAAATTGACGCCGGAGCGTCCGCTCCATTGCAATTAAATTATTTTTCAAAATAAGGTTATGATAATTACAACAATTCTATTTATTTAGGCAACCGCAGAGAAAATGAATTGTCAGAACATTCCGTTACGGGCTAGTGTAATAATAAGATGCTGTGTGTGTGATGGAGCTCAACGTCTCATTCACCGCCCATGAGACACCAGACAGATAGACCAGCATCTCTTGGAAAGCTCACAGGTGAATCACGACAAGACGATTCCGCGGATTGGATATCCCTTTGCCTGATACAAGTGCGCGTCCGGTATCTGTCAGCAGGCTGTTATTGCTGGTGGTCTGCAAAGCCGCCAGCGTGTGTTCTGCAACCATGGAACGCGTTCGTGACAGCCCCAAAATTAATGTGTTTTGTGCCCCTAATAAATTGAAAGTGTTCGGCCCTTTCTTCTTCATGGAGAAAACTGTCACTGCTATTGTGTATATGGATATGCTTGGAAACTTTTTAATTCCAGAGATCGATGAAGATGGTTTACTACCAACAAGACGGTGCCCCACCCCATTTCCTCACGCAAGTTCGAGGTTTCCTCGATAATCGCTTCCCAGGTCGGTGGATTGACCGTAAAGGGCCAATCACATGGCCACCTCGCTCCCCAGACTTAACACCACTGGACTTCTTTCTCTGGGGTTTCATTAAAGATCGCGTGTTTCTTACTAACCTACCAAACAATTTGGCCGAGCTGAAAAATCGAATCTACGCTGCCGTTACACAAGTTACTCCCGGATTTGCTGCAACGAGTGTGGGAAGAAATTGACTACCGGTGGGATGTCTGCTGCATGACAAATGGTAGTCACATCAAACCAGTGGCGGATCCAGGGGGGGGGGGAGGCTAGGGGACTGAAGCCCCCCCCAAAAAAATATTTAGGTCCACCCCCGACATTTGTAATGTTTGAGATTTGGCGACTTTTTTTTTTTAAAAAGGGCGGCATGTCTATAAAGACTACCCTTACTCGACTCAAGCCCCTCCCCCCCCCCCAAACGAAATCCACTGATGCCTCTCCCAAACCAATTAATTTTTGTTTTAAGATGTACACTTTCATATCATGAAACGGGAAGTATATCTCTCGCTAAAAAGAGGGTGGCTCAAAAAACTTCCATTCTTTTTAATAAAATAATTTGTTGCTCTAAATGATTAACAGAAATATTTTACTAATATCTAAATACGATAAGACCTAGATTCAAAATGTCTAGATTTCTAGTATTGATTTTAAGCATGGATATTTTCCATTAGTTTGCATTTCTTCAGTTACTTCAGTTTTTTTTAGTCTTCACAGTTTTAAAAATACCTCGATGTCAACAGTCAGAGTATGCAGGTAGATAGAGAACTCTGGTAAAGTTAGGTCTTACTGTTAAAATCTGTTTACAGAAAGATTGTCTATATGGAACAGTGAAGGAACAAAAGAGATAGCGTATAGAACACTAGTGCGTCCGCATCTGGATTACTGTTGTGGGGTTTGGGATCCGTATCGCAAGGTTCTGATTGACTTAGTTGAGAGGGTGCAGAGGAGAGCCGCTAGATTCGTGACTTGTTGTTACAGCCCTTATGAAAGCGTCACAGAATTGATACATAGATTGGGCTAGGATAGTTTGGAAGACAGACGACGTAGCTTGCGTTCGAATTTATTGGAGAATATGCGAAAAAATTTGAATTTCGAGTGCAATGAAATACTTCTTCCGCCAACCTATTTAGGTCGTAATGACCGGAGGGATAAGATTAGAGAAATAAGATGCCGTACGGATGCATTTATGTATTCCTTCTTTCCTCGCGCTATTCGGGATTGGAATGCGCGGGTTTAGGATTGGTGCTTAGCACCCTCTGCCACCCACAATGTTTGTGACTTGCAGAGTATGGATCTAGATGTAGAAAATATTGGATCCGCCATGCATCGAACCAAAATGACACTTCACAATTTTACACGAAATCTGACGTTGTTTGCAACAGAATGACACATCTACCGATTCTGTAAGTTATCTCAGTAAATTTCTACATCGTTCCAAAGATGTAAAGTCCTTTTCGATTCGCCCTGTACAATACGAAAAAAGTTCTGTGATATGAAGCAAGCTTAGTGAATAGCTTTTAAATGAATCTGCTGAACCGAGTTTAAAGTGGTTTATGGTGACGGGTTGTGAGTCGGTGCCGCCGTCTGGGCAGAGCTCACCAAACCGCGACGTGAGGACGCGCTCGACTGGATGCAGTCCGATACCGCAGAGAAAGGCGCGCGCCGCTGAAAGGACAGATTTACCCCGCCTGAAAAGACGAGGGGAGCAGGCACCAACAGTCTGTCCGCCGTCTCCGACACGACAGGCATACCAACAGCCAACCTCACTATGTAACTACGACGCTACCGCAGTACATGAATGATGCTAAAGGCAGACTAGCACTAGCAAAAAGAGCCTTCACGAAGAAGAGAAATCTTTTGGTTCCAAATATTCATCTAGGACTAAGAAAGAACTTCTGTGTGGTGCACAGCACATTATGGTAGCGAAGCATGGACTATACCAACAGCGCGGCGTCCGTTAATTACGACAGGTGTTTTTCCGTATTTCCGGATCCCCCCCCCCCAACCACCCCCGTGGTGAGATCTAGTCTGACCCCCCTCCCATTATCATGACCCCCCCCCCCTGCTAACCGACCTCGTCGTCATTTGAGACTTTTTTTAAACTCTCCTGCTTCCTAGGGCGATAATACTCCCCCCCCCCCCCCACTCCTCAACAGTCGATGTCGGCGTCGTTTTTAGTCGTTTTTAGACTTTTTTTTAGCTCTATTGATCTTCAAGAAATTAAAAAGATAGATGACGTGAGATTTCCGTAAGCCCCCCCCCCTACCCACCGGTGAGATTTCGCAGGATCCCCTCCCACCCATTTCACCTCACGTAATTAATGGACGGCCCCTACCCTCAAAGCACTGCCACCGTATCGTTTCCCTTTCAGTTTATAAGGTAGTAACTTACATCTAGTGGTCATTTAAATTGAATATGAATCATTCTTGCGCAGCTGGTTTTCCTTCTTTGAGTAGGCAAGCTGTTTTGTCTTTGGTCAATGGATAACATAAATGATCACTGGATGTCAAGTCAGAGATGGTATGAGATTGTAGAATTGATTGAAATGAAATGTACTGCGTGTTATGTAGAAACTGATAAGGCCAGCATTATTCATGATAAAAGTTAATATGTACTGTTAATTTATAAAACGAATGGATGAATTGTTGAAATTACGGACAATGTGCATTTTGATAAATAAATATTCTAATACAAGAACCAGAAGCATTTGAGTGTTGATGGAAACAGAACAACCAATTTAAATATTGTTAAATTCTTTTGTGTAAACGGTTAGATACGAGATTAATAATTTGAATAGTTCTTATGCAACTGTTTTCTTCTTTGAGTACGGAAGCTGTTTTGTCTTTGGTCAACGGATAACGTTAATGATCGCTGGATGTCAAATCAGAGATGGTATGAGATTGTTGAATTGACTGAAATGAAATGAACTGCGTGTTATATACAAACTAATAAGATCAGTATCATTTATAATAAAAGTTAATACATTCTGTTAATTTATGAAGCGAATGTATAAACTTTTGAAACTACGGAGAATGTGGATTGTGATAGATAAATATTGTAATAGAAGAAGCAGAAGCATTTTAGTATACAGGAGTTGGAGTGGGTGCAAAAAAGGGCTGCTAGATTTGTTTCTGGAAATTATCGCAGAATGCAATCAGTGACGGATATGATAAAGGAGCTGGAATGGGATTCATTGCAAGACAGGAGGAGGATGAGGAGGGTCATGGGAGTCTACAGGGCATATACTGGCGATGAGGCATGGAAAGATATTGCAATAGGTATGAAAAGTAGTGCATGGAAGGGAGAAGATGACCATGACCACAAGCTGGCACTCGATTTCAGGCACAAGGGTGTGGGAAGATTCTCTTTTTTAGGTAAGGGTGTCAGGGATTGGAATGAGTTACCAAGAGAAATGATGAATAATTTACCGAAAACTTTGAAAGAATTTAAAGATAAAATTTGTAGAGGGCAAATGTAGGTTGGTGCAGGATAGGGGGAAGATGGGTGTGTAGGGAAATTGCCACCGGAGCCTGTGTTCCATTGCAATTAAATTAAATTTAAAAAATTAAAGTACCTATTTAAATATTATCAAATTATTTTCGTGTAAACGGTTACATACAAGATCAATTTTCAAGATTTTATTTTAGATTTTTAAAATAATATAGTCATATACGGTGTGGTTCATTAGGCAGAACAAATTACATCCAAATACAAGAGGCTAATAGGCGATTGTGATAAAGGAATAGTAAAAATATAAGGTGCATTTATTTTGCATATCGAACCCTCAAGTTCGTATTTCAGCTAGTTCAGTTCATGCGATAACAATCTTTGTCCCCAAAATTCTTTCATTCCTAGTAAAATCTTTTATTCACTTTTAGACTCTGTGAAATGCTTTTCTAGTTTAAATCGACTTTAAGAGGTCCAACAATGATTGAACTGTAGAAATACATCAGATCAGGTAACGCAGTCATTACCGTGGAACCAAAAACTATTTGTTTGACCCTGTTGAACTAACAATGGGATGATACGTCAACCGCATTTTTGTAATTTTTTCAGCTTATTATACTCAAATGTCAGTCTTCAAATAACAATTTCCCAAAGAAGTCGGGCCAGATGGCCAGAAGTTTTAGAGAAATTCGACTTGGAAATATTCAGGGCGAATTATAAGGACTGACGGTGATGTGATTTTCAGTAGGCCGGCTATCGAACGAGACTAGTAAGCGGAGGGTCCCCGGTTCGAATCCTAGCATGGGTAATTTTTGTGTTTTCTTTAATTCATTTTACTTTTTTCCAATATATATATACACGTCGTTTACGTGTAAAATTGATTGAATTCATTATAATGAACGGATTTTTCGTGTTTGGGTAGGACATTAACTTGTCCTTCTTCGCAAGAACGTGGGGTCGACGGTCCATGTGCTACACCACCTACATGCGGAACACAGCTGGGCCGGGGTTAGCAGGACGCTTTGTGAAACGGACGCTTGTTCGACCGTTTGCTTTCGGGGCAGTAGGACGTGTATTCGCGCAGTGTATTAAATATTTGAGAAAAGTAAAATGAATTAAAGAAAAAGCAAAATTTGTCCAGGGTGGGAGTCGAACCGGGGAGTCTACGCCTACCAGTCTCGCTTGCAACCCGGTGAGCCACGTGTCCTATTATAAATCACATCAGTGCCAGTCCTCGGAATATTTCAAAGTCGATTTTCTAGAAAACTTCTGCCATCTGGTCCTACGACTTTGAGGAATCGTTATGCGAGGTCTGAGCTTTCAGTACGATAGGTGGTAAAAATTACAAAAATGCGGTTGGCGTGTCATCCCCTTCTAAGTGCAATGCTTTTTTGGTTTAAATCGACCTTAAGACGCCTGACAACGATCAAACTAAAGAAACACATCAGATCACGCCAAATGATCATAACCTGAGACCCTGAAAATATATTTCCTGCCTCTAAAAACTTGTCAGCTTGTCATCTTCAGAATCTGTGCAATGCATTTTTGGTTTAAGTCAACCTTGAGAGATCCAAGAACGATCAAAATGAAGAAACAGATGAGATCGGGTGGGACAGCCATCACCTTTGGGCCTAAAAACTCATTTTTTTTGTCCTTGAAAACTCTTGTGTGTCACTTTTAGACTCTGTGCAAAGTAGTCATTTACCCATCTGAAAGTGTGTGACAACTGGGAACAACTCTGAATACTCCAAGAATTTAATAACAGAAACTTTACTCCTATCACGAAAAAATGTCAAAAAGACGATCGTTGTTCGTTTTTTCTTAGAAAACTTTTCCAGAACAAATGGCAATTGCCACCATACCTGTTAAGGCGCATTCCCAAGATCCCTTGTAGGCGAGGCGAGATGGGGCGGGACCTCATTAGCCGAAGTGTAGGGACGACCGCGGGCCGCAGGTTAGTCCTAGCTTACCTCGCCACCACCTCCGCACCACGTTGCCTAGTGTCGTTTGGCACAGAGCACTTTACACCAACAGAAGGGGGGCGCACCGCTGCTGCAAACCGATGGCAACAGCGCACCGCTACACACGCCTGTGATGTTTACCGACTCAGAGTGGGTAGCTGCGTCTCGTCTCCGCTAGCAGAGGCGGCCCTGTTCCCATGGCGTGTGGTTGAGTATTCGTCCCGTCCCGTCTCGCCTTCGTTACAAGGGATCGTGGGAATGCGCCTTTACATGTCATTTCTGAGGGCGTTTAAACTAGTTGGAAAGTGACAGCTATAGTCCCACTGCGTACGCAACATAGAATACGAGGTTGTAACTAAAACTGAGTTAGGAACGTATGCTCGAAACAGGAAGTTGTTGAAAGTCAGTGTGTGGCTTGAACGTCCCCCTCCCCCCCCCCAAACCCTGTGCCTCAACGGGGTTCTGTAGCCCAGCTACTATTTGTATCGTTATCTGCTGTCCTGGTTTTTATTATGGTTTTTACTCTTTTGGGTGCACTTTAGGGGAAAACCAGGCTTTGGCCGTTAACTAACGGCGTATGATGGAAACCCTTAAGTTATCTTATTTTTGTTATTATTATGATTGATGTTATTTGGCGAGATTCCTTTTATTGTGGGTTCATTACCGTGGCACTTTGTATTTGTGCCTAGAGCCAGTTTAAGGCTACCACAAGAACCGCAGTCACGGGGGACCCCAAGCCTGAGGGGGCCCCGCCATGATCCACTTCAAAATTTGTCTTTACTCAACGAACAATCTTCCTGCTAGAATAAATAATCTACAAATTTACAATGTTAACAAGCTGCGTTCACAATAGACGTTTCCGAGGCGTGGAGTTCCACGGGAAGTCCTTCATCAGATTCAGTTTTGAGAAAGTCGTATCTGATGTAATTACAATAGGCCTATATATTTAAAGCCGTGTATTGCTCTGAACCTGTTTCAGCAATTTATGTAATTTCGTTCGAATAAACTCATTCATCTTTTGACGTTTCATATAAAAAGTTATTGAATTAAAAAGTGTATGCCTGCTCACGTGTCTCCAGCCCCAAAGACCTATATGTACTAGCAAAGAAAGGCAAGAAAAGAAATGTCGTATACAAAAAGTGTATTATAAATATAATAGCTATAAAATTGAATACAAAAACCATTTCATTTGACACAATGGGCAGCAGGGCTTAGCCAGATCCATATGACATGCATTGGTAAAACACCAAAGACTCAGCGAAGTTGGTCCAGTTCAGCTAATACGCAATAAACTGCTGGCCCGTTTGTACAAAGATTTAGAGAAACCTCAGTCTGTCTCTTTAGTCGTTGTTTGAGCTCTACACACACACACACACACACACACACACACACACACACACATATCTCTCTCTCTCTCTCTGTGTATGTGTGTATAAAGTCACGAAAATTATAAAAGTGTAGGAAAAAATACATCTAGAAAAGATGTAGGGGGCCCCAAAATCAAACTTCGCAGGGGAGCCCGAAATTCCTTAAGCCGGCCCTATTTGTACCAGTTTATTGGGTGCACTGTTCCTAATGTCTCCAGTCTTTCGATTTCGGGACGGATGGCTTCCAGCATTCTGAAAAATTATCCGATTAATGAAAGATTTCTGCCTGGGTGTTGTCTGTTGGTGTATAGATACTTGCATTAGTCACTCATGCGTAAGCATCTGTTGTAAGTTCTTTGTGGATTGGGCACTGTTGATTTGCAGGTCTGAGCCCCAGCTCACTGTAG
Source organism: Vandiemenella viatica (assembly GCA_031002005.1). Lineage (NCBI taxonomy): Eukaryota > Metazoa > Arthropoda > Insecta > Orthoptera > Morabidae > Vandiemenella > Vandiemenella viatica. The sequence goes on along the minus strand of CM061920.1, from coordinate 14,180,615 downwards.
TTTGATCTGTCGACCGCAGGGCAATACAGACGGAAGGGCGCCCTCGACTTTAGCACACGCAGCAGGATCCACCCCAACGTCGAGGGAGGGGAGGGGTCCTGACCTGTCCGTCCCTGCTCCCAACACCCCTCAACAACACCGACTTCAGAACAAACACGGCGGCGACTACAACACACACACACACACACACACACACACACACACACACACACACACACGAGGGTCTACATAGAAGACCACTCCAGCTGCTGACAGAACAAAACGAGTGAGGAGATCACTTACATTGTTGAATTATATATATATATATATATATATAAAATACAATAAAAAAATAAAAATTAATAAATATAAACAAAAAAAGGGCTCTACAGAAACGACAATTATAAAAAGTAAAATATACACTTATACGTAGGCAGCAAATAAAAGAATGCAATGCCAAGACGGCAAGTACTTCTGACAAGAGAGAGATAGAGCCTGGTCGGGTTAACGTGAACTCGCGTGCCGCCACAGCACCTGCACTACCGTGTCGTCTGTTCACGCCGCGCCATGCCAACACAGTCCACCAGCAGATTAAGTGCCTCGAGTATCGCCAAACCGCAGGTAGGGCGCGTGCCCTCCCAGCACCAGAAAGGAGGGGGGGGGGGGATCCGCAATTCCGGAAAAACACCTCACATAATTAATGTACGCCCCCTTACTTTTACAATTTGAAAATTTTAATTTTAAATTCCGTAAGCGTTTTTGGTAAATTATTCATCACTTCATTTGGTAATTTGTTCAAATCCCTGACACCGTTATCAACAAAAGAATATTTTCCCATTCCCTTATGCATGAAATCGAGTGCCATCATGTGACCATGGTCTCCTTTCACCTTCCATGCACTATTCCTAATTCTTTGACCAATATCTCTCCAAGCTCCATCACCAGGATATGCCCTGTACATTCCCAGCACTCTCTTCACCCTCCTCCTTTCCTCCAATGACTCCCAATCCAGCTCCTTTATCACATCAGTTACTGACTGCGTCCTGCGATAATTTACACAAACAAATCTAGCTGCTCTTCTTCGCACACCCTTCCAAATCCTGTACTTGATAACCAAAATGTGGGTCCCAAACTACACCACCACATTCAATCAATGGCAGCGATAAGTCACCAAGCCTGGGACACCGCGTAATGGAGCGAATTCCTTCCCGTTCGTTGCCCCCAGTCCTTTCATTAAAGTGTACCAACCATAAATCCAAAAGCAAAAAGAATATACCACGACAAAAAGTCACTAAATATGTGCGATAGTTGTATCCCCGAGTCATTAGCTCCATTCTTAAAATCTTAGTGGCGACCGTGACAAAACAAATCTACGAGGGTGAGTCAAATGAATACCTTAAATTTGTAATAAAAAATCGAAATTTCGCGCCGATATCCTGTAAATTGGTAAGCGTGCTACAAGCAGCGTGCAGAATGGCCTGTAGGTGGCAGCATAGTGCAGATGCACAAAAATCGTCGCAGTATCAGTATAAAGATGGCTGCCCCACTTGAGACTTGCACCAGGGAAGAACAGCGTTCTGTTATTCGGTTTTTGAGTGGTGAAGGTGTGAAACCTATTGAAATTCATCGAGGAATGAAGGTTCAGTACGGTGATGCATGTTTGTCACAGCAGCAAGTCTACGAATGGAGTAGGAAGTTCGAAAATGGTGTGACTTCAGTGGAAGATGGTCCTCGTCCAGGTCAGGCACAACGAGTTGTGACTCCACAGAACATTGCAGCAGTTGAAGCCATAGTGATGGAAAACCGCCGAGTGACATTGAATGACATTGCAGCATGTTTATGGGAGGAAAGAAGTTCCGTTCTGATGAAGAGGTACGCCACGCGGTGCATGAGTGGTTGCGCGGACTACCAAAAGATTTTTTTTGTAAAGGAATTTATGCACTTTGTAAGCGCTGGAGGACTTGTATTGAGCGTGGGGGAGATTATGTTGAAAAGTGATACAGCTTTGTACCACTTCTGCACAATAAATAATATTTAAAAAAATATGTAAGTCCCCTTTTCTCGATGCCGTGGAATTTGAAGAACCAAGTGAAGTAGCATTTAAAATGTATGGTATTATCACGCCGAACCGCAGTCATAACAGGGAGTACATTAATTACGTGAGGTCAAAATAAAGGGGGAGGGGGGTCCCACAAAATCTCACCAAAGGGGAGGGGATAGGGAGGTAGGTAGAAATCTTTAGTTATATTTTTTATCAGGTTGACGCCTATTAAAGAACAGTAAAGCTAAAAAAAAACGTCTCCGGCATTAAGTGATCAAGCTTACGTTAGGGGAAGAGATCTGGCCAGATCTCACCAAATTTCAGAACAAAAACACCTCACGTAATTAATGGGCGCTCCCTGATTTGTTACATAAGAGATGCCCCTCCCAGTGTCGGGAAGAGAGCAGAACGCCCTCTCGTGTTAGGACACAACCCGCCGCGCAAGTGCCTGGTTTTGCAGGCGGGTGTTAAACGGTGAGAGTGGAATTTAACTACAGCGGGCTGCGGTGTTTATGAAGGCCGACAAATTAATCCGCTAGCCGTGCTCGCGCATCAATAGCAAACCGAACGGAGCGCGGGCGGAATTGAAACGGCTCCCGAACCGCAGGGCGCGAGTGAAAAACACAACCCTCATTTCTCTACCACACCCTTCCGACTCCCGAACCCTTTAATTTAATACGCTACTGGCTGGAACACCATTAAATCAATAAATTTGTGAAACCGTGGCCCGTGAAATTAACTTTAGAAGGATATGTTGCCTGTTACATGATCTCCACAAGTATCAAGTGAAAGGTAGATACGCACCGATACCGAAAAAGGATTTTCCCCATTATTCCAAAAATTGTGGAAGCTTTACTTTCCGAAATTACTGACCCGAAAATTCTTTCAAAATACACAGCGAATTACACAGTCAGCTAAAGTTTACTCAAACACCGCTAATGACCTAGACGTCAACGCGCCCTAAAACACCAACAACAACAACAAACAACACCACATACACAAACACTTTAACGTTCTGGGGCAAATGAATTTCGCAAAATAAATGAATAATTGATTTTTGCTAAATTTCGACAAAAAGTAATCAAAAAATCGCATCATTCGACAGAGAATCAGATGAATTGGATGGTATCTTTCTTTTTCTATAATTTTCAACTTATTTCCAAGACACATCTTTACATTTTTTAAATTTAAGTTATATATACAGTTTGAAAGGCTTCTTTACAAAATGTGCAAGTAACTCCTTATAAAAATAACTTGATAATGATCTTTTTTTAAAAATTTCGTAGTTGTGTTATAGTGAATTCAACACACACAATTACTGTTCGGAACCCTCTGTGCGAAACAATAAATACTCGTGGTACTTTACAACCAAAGTCCTTTGAAATCACTGTCAGTAATAAAACCTGGGAGGTGGGCGGCAGGAGGGTCACGAAGACCCTTTTCAGGGGATCAGGGAAGGGAAGGGGACGGAAGTCGGTCATGGCCTTTGAAGGGAACCATCCCGGCATTCGCCTAGTGTGACAGCGGAAAACCACGGAAAAACGCAGCCAGAATTGCCGAACGGGATTTTACCCTCGTCCTCCCGAATGTTGGGTAGGAGGGCAAATTTGCCCTCGTCCGGTGTAGTAATAGATATTCAAGAGCCATATTTTTTAAAAACTAGGATTGTCAACTGCCTGCGCACTCAGTGTTCCGAACAGTAATTGTGTACTGAAATCACTGAAACACAAGTAGGAAAACTTAAAAATAGATCATTATAAAGTTATTTTTATAAATACTTCTACGTTTTCTTAAGAAGCCTTTCAGATAATATATATAAATCAAAACTAAAAAAATCTTTTTTGAAAAATTGAAAATTTTGAAAAAAAAATATATTCACAACGTATTTATTTGAGATTCACTCCAGGAAAATGCCAAGATGACCGAACTCCTTTATTTTTTACCCAAACCACTTGTTTTGTGGAAGAGGCATTCTGATGCCTATAGAGCCCAGTGATGCCTTCGGCTCGCCCGGGGTGTCACATACCTTGTTTTTCAAAAATCTATCATCACTGCTTGTCAGGGCGAGGATCCTCAATTTCGTTGGGCTGACCCCTGCCCTTTGAGTCGCCTTTTTGGTCGCAGTGGCCCTTGCGCCGAATGAGTAAATCATCCTGATTTGGATTTCCCATTGTTTCCCAAAATCACTCACGGTGAATGCCGGGATGGTTCTTTTAAAAGTCCATGGCCAACCTCCTTCCCGTTACTTTTTCCAATTCCCTCCTTTAGGGCGAAGAGGCACACTGTTGCTTATAGCATCCAGTGATACGTGGGCATCACAAACATCCATTTAAAAAAAAAATCTATCAAGTTACTGAACTATGAAAGTAGGCACATGTCGCTCAGTGAAAAAGACAAACAGATTTAACCTATTAAATAAAGAAACAGAATGTGTATCTTTTTTCCGGATGATTATATTTCCTTCAGAAAATGTTCTTTTTGCAGCAATGTTTTCTTCAGTTTGGTTCATCATTCTTAGAGCTTTGTTCGTACTCGGTTAAGTCCTTTACCAAAATGTCTCACTGTGGTGCGTTTTCGTTGCTCTGCATTAGAACACAATTCTGTTACACTGATACCCGTCAAACAAATCAAATTGTTACGAAAAGTATCGAAAAGAATGCAATTCGTTCCTGCACTTCAGGCCTCACAGCCGATTTTGGTTTTTGTTTACTAGACTACAAGCTGAAAGCGTAAAAATTTTAAGAAACCTCGTATATTCCCCCGCTTTTCTAAGGTAACTCGTATTTCAAATTTCTACACACACTTTAATCTTTCAACAACAAGGAAGATTCTGAATTGAAAAATTTTAACATCCTGCACATCAACATCTCTTTCGCGACGCAGCGGACGAGGTTTCAATGCGACTGTCAGGATGCGAAGCGAGCGGATCGATCTATCGATAGCACACATCATGCGCTCGGAAAGCACTGATTAACGGCGCTATTGTCACGCAGCAAGTGTCTTCTGACAACCCCCCTCCCCACCCCCCGACCGACGCGTCACGTTAACTTATCCGACGTATAAAAAGCGGTATAAATTTCAGCCTGCGGCTTATTGGACACGGCTTCTTCATTCGCCAATCCCGGAGCCCAATATTTCAAGCATAGAACGATGTCCCTTAGGATGAAAAGGGATGAGTATTTTTATCGCTTTCATACCAGCTCTGAAATCTTTTAATGGACACATCAACTCTTAAAGAGCTCCCACATTTTTAACAATACTCGGGTCTGATGCAGTCTTCATCAGGTCTGAGCTGTTCGAAAGCTTCATGAAGATGTAAGAACACTGCGTCGAAAAGTTGTGTTTTTGTATCATCTTTCAGCTGTAATCTGAAAAGATTACATTACACTGAAACACTTGGTGGACAAATAGATATCAAGAAACATCGGCAATGTGCATTTATCCTGTAATATTAATAGTTTTTCTATACTCAGCAGTTGTCGAAAGATTGGTGTGATGTTTCATGGATTATCGAACGAGAATTTACTTAGGATTCTGCGTCAGTGGCATTAAAAGTTATAAATCCTTAAGAATGCCTGTGCGGAATCATTTCCAGTCTTCCGTTACGACACACAGCGTGCTTCAGACAGAAGTCGAATTACATCAAAATTCAATATGTGGCTGCATACGATGGCCTCACCAGCCGACCAACGGGCGTCATGGATCTGTGTGAGTTCTGATCCAGCGTCCCGATCATGCAAGTTCCGTAAGGAAAGTTCCGTTGGTTGCGGAGGCGACCACGATTTCAACGATATCACACGTCCAAGGGAAGCAACACCAATGTGTGCAAATTGCGGCGGTGAACATGCGGCATGTTACGGGGGCTGCACAGCGATACGGAAATTACATGCTGCAACCGTCAGAAGCAGATTCCAAGCAAGCAGTAGCCTTCCAACGAAAGACAAATTGCGAGTGGAGTGTTGGATTCGATTTCGGGATTTCGAAATTCGGGATTGCGGCCTATTTCCAGTCCCGAAATTTTCAGGATTGAACTTCTCGATCCCGCGATTTTCGGGATTGACAAATATGAAAAACAGGACATGGAACAGATACTATAAAACATAAAATTTCCAAACGAAACGCAGTTATTTTATCTGTCACTGTCACTTTGTTGCTTATGGCTTTACGCCTCGTGAACATCAAGGTCATTAGAGGCACGAAAGGGAAGGAATTCAGCCATGGCCGTTTGAAGGAAGCATGCCGACATTTGACTGGAGTGTCTTGGGGAAACTATGGAAAACTAAAATATGGATGCCTGGACGTGGATTCGAACCGGCGTCATCCCGAATGCGAGGCCAGAGCGTTACCGCTGACCTGCCACCCTCGATCTAGTTCTACTCTATTGAACTGTAAGTTCTCTTGTGTACCTCAATAGAATGTTAAGCTATAATCAATTTTTGTTGTTTCTCTAGCTATTTGGCTGAAGAGAGACTAATTCGCGTGAATTCTTTCAGTAGCTCCGAGTACCAGCTGCCGCAGATTTTTTTGAGTCAGCCAATATGTCCTGCTGATGGTTTAAATTGAACTTTATTGACTACTTACATTCGACGTTTACACAGCGGCGTTCCGACTTTTATCTATGAAGTGCAGCCAACCGCATTTAATTAAAAACTTCAAAGCCCGCCCCGGCTCCTATACCGCAGAGCATGCGTCTACTGTGAGTCACCAAATCCAATTTCGGTTTAAAATACTTCCATTATTCCTCTCTTTTAACATTTTCTCTAACTATATTTCTCTTTTAATCCTAGAAAAGAAGCCACAGAAGCTCTGAAAGTATAGTCTCTAGCTGCAATCGAAGTGAACGATATATGCTCGAACGTTATGCAGTTTCTAGATGAAGACGCGTTACTTATACCAAACCTACAGATCAGATCGCGTGAAACACGGTTGGCCCTATTTTTCGAATGATGTATTTAAAGTTATTCATGCAGGTTCACGATTTGATGCAATTTTCCTAGATTTTCAGAAAGCTTTTGACTCTGTACCACACAACCGACTTTTAGCGAGAATTCGAGCGTACTGTATTCCTTATCAATTTGCGAATGGATACGAAATTTTCCAACTGGCCGGTCGCAGTATGTTGTTGACGGGGAAACCGATTTTAATCTAGATGTTACTTCTGGCGTTCCTCAAGGAAGTATAATAGGACCACTTCTTTTATTAATTTTTATACGTGATCTCGGAGAAAGCGTTTACAGCAGATTGCGATTGTTTGCTGATGACGCACTTATCTATAGGGAAGTAAAGTGCTCCAAAGATTGCTTATGAATTCAATGCGATCTAGATGTTATTTCGGAATGGCGTTATAAATGGCAACTTACACTAAATTGCAAAAAGTGCAACGCAATTCACATTTGTAACAAAAAGAATCCGTTTGTTGGTGAATACAAAAACACTACATTCGTTGATTCTATGAAATATTTTGGTGTAACAGTACAAATCAACATGAAATGGGACCTGCACATAAATTCCGTCGTTGGTAGAGCTGATTGTAGATTACGATTCATAGGTCATATTTTGAAGAATTGCAACGCTCATACAATTGAAATATCGTACAAAACACTAGTGCCCCCACATTTGTATTATTTTTGTAGAATTTGGGATGTTATCGCAAGGAGTTGATTGACAGCATAAGCCTCCCATACACTGGAACATCAGTTTCATACATTTGTCGTTCAGCTGGCTCGAAGCGCTCAAATTGTTGTGTTTATGGTAGTGGTCTACGGATTTTATCCGTCATGATTTCGTGGTTTGCGACTCACTGGGAATTCCAAAACATCGCGAGCCAAGTATAGTGAGGTTATTTTACAAGCGACTTGATAATATTGAAATGAAACATGTTTTAAAATCCTACAACAAAGGAAAATGTATTTATTCGTGTAGCAGTTTATAATAGTGATGTAAAACAGAAACGGACAGTATGACAAAAAAAAGTGGTTGCACGAAGATTGTAAACACGATCATATACTGCTACTTGTACTATTTGTAAAACATTTTCTCCGGTTTCTTCAGTATTACATAAATGAACAGATAGATCTTCCTATGCATTTCCACAATATTCTTTATCTTCCCCTTCATAATTTGGGCTTCCTATATTGCTGATACTGTCCATTGGTTCGTGTTTATTTCTCATGAACGGCAGTAAGTTGTAGTAATAGCGTAAATTAGTTTTGTAGGTTTCGTCTTCGTCTATTCCACTTCTCGTTGAGTTTTCATTTTTAATGTATATATTTATTGCGACAAGCACTCCCCAAAGAGTGGATTTTTTATTATTAATGCACTATCAACTTATATACTGTATTTCCCATAAACCTCTGTCAATGAACTATACCCTATTTTTAATAAATTTTCTGTTCGCGTACTATTTTGGTTTCACCTTTCACAATGCAGTATGTTGCTGATATACCACAACGAAAACAGCTACGAATTCTCTGCTCACCTTATTGAACCTATCAGACACTCGGCAAGTCTTATCTGCCGCGAGTAAATTGTTAAGGGAGATGTCTGTGTGTATGGTTAACGTCGCGCATGTTCGCCACGTTCAGATCTGTAACGATTGTTATTGGCTTGTGATGCGACTCGTCGTTAAACAATTGACACACACATCTTATCGTCTATATGGATCGCCACGGAATTGCTGGCGCACAAATGTGTGTGTGTATACCTAGCTATAGAGGAAGTAGATAGAAGAGCCGTTGGGTTAGATACTGATTGTTCAGCCCTTAGGAAAGCGTCATTGAAGTGGTATCATGGGGTTGGTATTGACTGGCACGGAGAAACTTGTGGATCATACTGTATTTTTTCATGTAATCTGTCCAAAATACAACTTTCAGGTTGGTAATAATAATGAACTTCAACGTACAAATAGAATACCGCTATTAAATTTGTATATGATTAGCCATCAGAGATACTTAGAGAAGAATAAGGAAGGGGGGGGGGTTGGGAGGTGGGGAAGGGTTAGTGACTACGTTACCGCAAGACCAGAGAGTGTTGGAGATAGTAGAGCAGTGGCTTTCGAGTCATCGCGTGGGTACAGATGGTTTTAATTAATTGCTGTCGTTGCTACGTGGAGCAATAATACGAATGAGGTAATGACAAATACAAGGGCTGACAAAACACAAACTGGAGTCTAGTCAGCTGTAGCGCTGCTAAGGCCAGATACCATTAAAACAAAAAATGGCAGTGATTAGGCACTGCCGACAGAAGTGAAAACTAGAAACTATGAATATCATACGCACAACACGTCATACTTATAGCTACAGATATACTAAATAATAATAATCCCGTGTGGTCGTAATGACCTGGTGACAGGGTTTCTATTGTCTGCGCAATCCTCCCCTGTGTTAGCCGCCTTAACCTAGCCCGGCAATCATACTGCGTACAGAGGACCTACAGTTTAACGTGGAGTCCGAACTACAGAAGCGTTCTGGCGTACTTCACAGTACACATCAAGTTGTGCCAGAGGAGAAGGTCTATGGAACTCCCCGGCAAGACAGGTTTTCGAACCGTGGACCTTTAGTTCCCCAGTCAGACAGCTCAACCACTGAGCCACCAGACCGCAACGGATATACTGTTATCATCAGCGTGTCGGTGACGCGAAGTCTTAAGATTTTACCCATCCAAAAATCGCCCAACACGCGTATCATACACGCAACACGTCAAAGAATGTCGGTGACGGGAAATCGCGAACTCTTTGATTTTTTTTAAACTGCTTTACGTCTCTCAACAGCAAGGTCTTTAGAGACGGGAAAGGATGGGGGCAAGAAATGGGAAGGAATTCGGCCATGGCCTTTTTAAGGAAGCATCCCGGCATTTGCCTGGAGTAATTTGGGAAACCATAGAAAACCCAAATCTGGATGCCCGGACGCGGATTCGAACCGCCGGAACCCGAATGCGAGGCCAGAACACTATCCGTTACACCACCACGCTCGGTTCTTTGATTTACCCCCATTCAAACATCATTTCAAATATCTCATAATCCTTGTTCAAGCAGCTTTCTGCAAAATAGAATTTGCCTTTAGTTTTAAACGAACTGAAAATCAGCGCTATAGAAAGTTCTTTAAGTCATAGGGGTTGCAGTTGCACTCCCCTATTAAGAAAGAAAATAACAAAAAAGGATTAAGAAACAAAAAAATTATTATTAAAATCACTGTTTAAATCATCATATATATTATTTCTATAAGGTATTTTTTTTTTGTCACAAGCCTATATCTTCCTTCATACTTAACCGAAATCAATGAATGAGGTGTCATTTTAAAGCTTATGGTCTTCACTTTGGTCACATCATATTTTAAGAAATCAAGTTTTCGGAATTCGACCCTTAAAAGGCGAAAATGTCAATATTTCTAAAATGCTGTTTTCTGTGTTACGAGTCATTTATCTCCCTGGATACCTATCTGAAATCGTTTTATGAAATATCATTTCTAAGATTAAGATCTCCGCTTTAGTTACGTCATATATTAAGACATAATTTTTCGGAATTCAACCCTTAAAGGGCAAAAGTATCAATATTTTTGCAAACCGTTTTTTAATCACGAGCGATTGATCTCCCTTAATATCTAACCGATACAGATAAATGAGGTATCATATTAAAGACTAAGGTCTCCGCCGTGGTAACATTATATTTTAAGCAAGTAATTTTTCGTAATTCGACCATTAAAGGGCAAAAATGTCAATTTTCCTAAAATGCGTTTTTTTGTGTCTCGAACAATTTATATCCCTGGATTTTTAACCAAAATCGATAAATGAAATATGAGTATGAAGAGTAATGACTCACCTTTGGTGACGTCATATTCAACCTCACTATTCATTGGATTTTATTCGCGAAATTTTCGCACGGGTCGTCTAGTAATAACTTAAGGAGCCTAGGTTGTTGTCCAAATTTGTTCAACATCTTCTCGATAAATTCAGTATCCTTAGTTAATAAGTAACAAGTGTTATATATAATGCACAGGAAAGATACAGATGCACCTCCCTTAAAGTAAACCTGCCGGCGCCCATGAAGCCCGTCAACCTGAAGCGACGTTTCGAACACTCTATCCGACTTATCTTCAGGCGCAGCTGACGAAGTCGTAACCCAATCTCCGGATGGGGGCAGATTTGGTGTCTCGAAAAAATAGTTTTGCCAACAGTAGGACCTAAAGACACTTACACGCTCCTAAGTGGTAAGGTGGTAACCCTGGAGCCCGGAACCGCTGACGACGTCGAAGGGAGTGTCAGACGCTCTGAACGGTCGCTACTCTCAGGACAGCGACAGCCTGGAGCATGGCAACTGCGGAGCGCAGCGATCTGCGACAGCCTCAAGACGAGCCGTAATTGCGGGGCCTTTGACGGCGCCTCGGAGCAAAGCCGATGCAACAGAGCACGTAATTGGCCGGAACAGATACAGGGCCTGAGGTGTTTACGTAAAGAGGGGAACGCAGGTAGCAGCACTGCCTCGAGTCGCATCGTAACGTCCGCCTTACGTCTTCCACACTAGCACAAAACGTATAAACAGAACTGATTAAAACATGAGAAAACAAACCAGTTGTTACATTTGACCGGAGGCTTTCTCGATGGAAGACTAGACGAGTGAGAACGTTTGTACAGCTCGACGTTTCGACGGTCATAACTCTGCCGCCATTGTCACGTGACTGCTGCCTGTCGTCGTCTTCGTCATCGCCATTAGCTGCCCATTTCCTCCTTGGGCAGAGTAGGGTGGAGTGTTTGTATTGCGACATTTACTCCTAGTCATATAGATGGATTCTTGCTTCAGGTCAGATGTGTCTTAACGTTTGGCGTAGAATATTTTCAGATGGTTTGGTGGTTTATTGAAGAAGTGAGATAGGTCCGATGTATGGACCTTTTCCTACCAGATAATTCCCCAGGTCCTTGATTAGTGGGTTATTAGATTTGTGGGCTGCATTATAAAATTTGGTAGCAAGGTCCTTAAATCGTTGTTTTAATGTTGGTAGCCCTGCGGCTTCATGAAGGGCAATTGTGGGAAATCTGCAGTCGAGATGAATGGCTCTCTTCAGAGCGCGATTTTGAATAACTTGGAGTCTGTCTAGATTTGTTTTAGCTGTGTATCCCCACACAGGGCAGGCATATTCGAGTATTGGTCGTACTAAGGTGCAGTGGATCCGTACTCCTAAGGGTGCGGAGAGCTTACTATCCCTGTTTAGCACTGGATACAACGCTTGAAGTCTTGCATTAGCTCTTCTGCGGAGGTCGTTTATGTGTGCCCTCCAGGTCAACCTGGAGTCAAGCAGGACTCCAAGGTATCGAACTGTATTTGACCATGGGATTGAGTTGTTATGAATTGTGAGTTGTGGATCCAGCTGAGGTCTCTGACGAGGTCCTATCCTTTTAGTTAGTAAGATGGCTTGGGTCTTCGTTGGGTTGATTCCAATGCGCTACCTCCTCGCCCAGGCTTCAGTCTTTTGCAATACTTCCTGCAGACGACGGGTGACGATTGCTTTGCTGCGGCTACGGGTGAAATAAGCTGTATCGTCTGCATATGTGGCGGTGTCAATTCCGATTAGAGAGGGTACATTAACTGTATATAGGGAGTATAGCAGAGGTCCCAGGGTCGAGCCTTGTGGTACTCCTGCCTGGATGCCTCGCCTGGTGGAGTAGACGTTCCAAATTTTGACTTTGAAGGTGCGGTGTCCCAAGTAAGATTTTATCAGTTTGACGAGCTGGCCCGGGAGTCCTGTAGGTGACGGGTTGCTTTTATATCGCGCGGAATCGTTAAGTACTGGCGGGATTGTTGGCGTTGACTCTTGCCATTGACTGCTGGCGGGGCATATAGGCTATTCATAGTTCCAATGCAATTTTCAAAAACGATGGTCTCCAGCCTGTTGCTAGTTGCGTTCACTCGTAGCCCAAAGCTCTTTTTAATTATAGATTCTACATAACGAACCTAATATTTCGCCAGATCAGGGAAGATAGTTAGGTACACGCAGCTAACGTCCACAGCAGTTGGTACGCAATGTTCAGTTCGCAATGTATAAAAACTTGTCCCGTTTAAGTAGACACACAAGAATATACTACAATGTAAACAAACATAAGAAGCAGGCCGAACAATGCTTTCCGCTTTCTACAATTCCAGAAACGCCAGACTCTGCTTGAGCCTATCAATGGCTTCTATCTATAACAGTGTAACCGAAAAGATCTGTACATTTGAGATATTTCAGCAAAATCAGTTTGGCAGTTTTAAAGACTTATGGGAAAGGAATTGTTGTTCTGTTTCTATTTGGATGAACAGGATTCGCGCAAAAATCCCTGTATGGGTTTTGATGGGATTTTGCATACTGTACAGTCCCTGAGCATAAAATGAGTTTCGTTACATTTTGACATGAAATCGGAAAGCTGAGAAATTAAAGCTAAAAGTATCCGCAAATTTGTACGTGTTTTTCGTTGGGCGTGATTCACGCAAAAAGTCAGATTTTTCTAGGAATTGCTACAATGAAAATTAATGTAGAAGCATATCGGTTCCAGCAGTATAATGCTGTTTCTTTCACTTTAATGTGGTTTCGAAACCCTGATAAATTAAGAGAGACGTTTATACAAATTATTAAGCATTTAAAGGTGTGTACCTTCTCTCAGTCGAAATGTCTGTCGTGATTTCAGCGCACGAGCGGCGCCGCATTATTCGGAAGAATTAAATTACTATTTTGTTTTGATTTTTTTCTCGTCGGCGATGTATGTGGTAACTACGACACACTAGATTTAACAGACCGAGCGTGGTGGGTGAGCGGTAACGTTCTGGCCTCGATTTGAGAGGACGCGGGTTCCAATTCACATCCGGTCATCCATATTTGGGTTTTCCATGATTTCCCCTAATCACTCCAGGCAAATGACTGGATGGATCCTTCAAAATGCCGTGTCCGAAATCCTTCCTGTTCCTTGCCCTAGTCCTTACCCGCCTCCAGTAACGTCGACGTCGGCGAGGTGTAAAGCCAGAATAATAATAATAATAAAAATCTATTTATTAGTCAAGTCGGTATATTTACAATCCACGTGAACAAAATTGTGGGCAACAATATGTTGGTGCGGTGCAGCATATTAAAGGTGCGTTCCCACGGCGCGTCGTAGTGGACGCCTTTCATCTTTGCCGCATATGCTGGCAGGTACGGCGCGCCTCGACCCACCGCTAGGCGGTAAAAGATGAAAGGCGCACTGCCACACTACGCACCGTTGGAATGGGCCTTTACGCATAGGCGGCTTCGCTCCGTCTCAGCGTTCACGCAGACAACTAAATACCGCACTCACTGGTCAGAAATTACCTAACGTTTCCTTATCCATTAGAAGCTATGAAGTAGTTTACTATTTCCAGCAAGGCTATTCTCTGCATCGTGAACGTTTTAAAGCACAAGTACTCCTCCGACCGAGTTTAGCTCTATATTAATGTTAAAAAACTTTCAGATAATTCAGTCTTAATCTAAAACCTTTCCATACTACATTAATGTTAAAAAACTTTCAGATAATTCAGTCTTAATCTAAAACCTTTCCATACTACATTGCAAGAGTGACTGAGTTATCCTATAGTGGCAGTTCTTCTAATGTACTTGGCCTTTCGACTCTGGAAGATGCTACGTACAGCATATCATGAATAAAAACTCATGTTTTGAGGTCAATACCAACCAAATCAAAAGTTTATCGCGTAATATTAAATGACCTCGCCATCTTTAAAGATTAGTGGCGGTTATAGTAACTTGTAACAAGATGACTAGATGGGTCATCTCGTACAATGTAAATTAATTATTGTTTGATTTAATAAACATAAGTAACAAATGGATATTCTTTTTGAGTTGGAGACAGAAATCCGCGTCTAGCTAAGGGTTGTGTTAGCGTGAGCGACACACTGACTTAAGCCGGAAATGTCTGGTAGGTCGAGACAATGAGAGGATTATCTCTGACGCTGATACCGGGGAGAAAGGCTGGACGCTGGGAATTTTGCGGATGAATCCTTGAATGGGCGTTCGCTCGGTGTCGTGAGAAAAATTTTCCTACACATCCTCCCGAACAATCCCGACAAAACCCGAACACTCTTAGCAAATGAGAGGCCATGTATTAGCCGGCAAGAGGGGATATTTTTGCGAAGCAAATCCTATGTGTTTATTTCCTCACGTGATTGGAAATTTAAAAATTTTGTGTTTCCA
The DNA here is from genome assembly GCA_031002005.1 of Vandiemenella viatica. Classification (NCBI taxonomy): domain Eukaryota; kingdom Metazoa; phylum Arthropoda; class Insecta; order Orthoptera; family Morabidae; genus Vandiemenella; species Vandiemenella viatica. Next base: position 14,165,411 of record CM061920.1, on the reverse strand, counting down.
TGATATACTCGTCGATAAGGTGGAGAGAGACGAGTTCTGACAGGCGATAAGAGGGGACTCCGTCCAGAACGATCGCGCTGGCAACTGCCTGCCAGAGGACTGCGAATGATTTCGTTCTGGAGGCTTAGATGACTGAGCGCCAAGTCCGGTCGATGTTGTCACTTGTGTTGGTTGACGTGACAAGTGCCTTGCAATACCTGGAAGGTGCGCTGTTTGAGAGACGATAGCGCTCTTGTTGCGACGCTTCGTGCAGCCAGACAGACAGATACGGTAATTATACCTCCAGAAACAGTGTGTACTCAGACGAATCAATGAGACAGCCTTTTAACAGCCTGATGGTGTGAGTTCTTATGCCGCCGGACATTAATTCATGAGCTAGTTGTGTCTAAAAGCCGAGTGCTTTTTGGTTTTGTTTATCCAGTTTGAATTGAAAGACTGACTTCCATGTTTGGAAACTTTCAATAACTTTTATTTGTGGGAACAAATTAACTCGCTGGCGCCCTATGTAATCCAGTTAAATCTGATGTTTTCTTGTTATCGTTGTAATACAAGAATCACTCTCATTGCACATAAGAGAGTATATGGAATTTGTAACTCTGTAATGCACATGTATTGCAATTTCGCAAAATCTTCGTGGATTCAGTCACCCATCATGTTCAACTCTCGCTGCCCTTCATCAGCCCGGAAATTACTGGCTATGGATATTGGCAACCACTAACTACTATTTACAAAAATTATGCTGAGAGAAAAACTTCACAAACAAAGAGATGCATTCGTCCGTTGCACAAGTAAAAATGTAACTTCTTGGAATCCGATATTTAACTTCTCAGGCATTTACATTAAATACTGTTACACAGCATCTTTGGAATGTACAAGCTTAACTGCTTTCAATTAGGATTGCGTAAATATTATTTTACGCACTGATTATTCTTATTAAATCTAATAAATGCTGCTATTATTCGTGTATATATCATTTCAGACTTAAAATTGTATCCAACTTCATCTGACTTTCAAACCAATCAAAGATGAGCGCGACTAAATCTGAACTGACCGCCATCACGTATCTCTTTCATCTGTTGTACATCTTCTCTCGCTTCCACTAAGTTTCGTTTGTTTCAAAGAACTAATTACACTACCAAAAATTATAGAAACCTGAGAAAATACAAAAATATGAAATTCAAACTCTTATTTCGGCGTCCATAAACATCACAATTAAGGATTGCAATCCCGCAGAGTTTTCAGTCCCGCGGGATTTTTGCGGGTTTTGCGCCGATCCCGCGGGATTGGTGCAAACAATTATTTAACGCATATATTTAAAACATAGCTTTTTAAAACGTTAATAAATTATATAATAATTAAATTAATAAATAAATTTCAATGTTAAATGATAAAAATTAACAGTTAACAATATTTTTATTGGCAAAATGACATTAAAACTTTTTAGCAATGTCTTAAGTATATTTCGAGGTTTTACATTTTTGTTTTTTAATCTAAACCAATTTTTAATAAATAGTAAAAAATGGAAAATATTCAGAGTTAGGTCATATTATGTGCCTTAAGTTTAAAAACATGGTTTGATTAATGGTCAAGTTACCAGAGATTTTTTAAAAATTCTAAATAAACGTTCCATAGCACCGAGATAAAGCATTCCATTTCACAAAGTGAAGTGAATATACTCTGTAAATATACTTGGCTCAGAACAAGATCTCATAACTTTTTGTCACTGCACAAGCACCAGACTTGGCCTTTTTTTTTTTTACAAGAATTGTTTTTGTGGGATTCGTTATTATATCTCCTGATTCCTTGATTGATCTTACAATTGATTCAATGTTATTAAAAGAAACTACTCACCAACACGTAAACTGTCAAGTATTTCAGTTTTACTTATGTGGCGTAATGACGTTTTTAGAGTGGAAATTTTTACTTTTTAGTAAGAAAGGAGACTTTCTCGGCGAATGATTGCAGTGAAGTCCTAATAGGTTGTATCTCCGGATTTCATTGTAAAAACACGGAATTTCCAACAACACAATTCGTCGATACACCCGTGAAAAATTCATTATAACTTTTTTTTTTTGCTTTTAGTCGAAATAATATCAAGGAGAAGAGGGATTAATGGAAAGCCAGAGCGGCACATGTAACAGGCGGCTTTCGTCAAAGAAAAGCATTGAGGCAGCGGCCAAAACAACAATAAGTCAGAGGATATACAATTGCCTTTTGATAGCTGTTAAATAAATCGGTACGCGATCGTTAAAATTACGGTAACATTAGTTTCATATCAACGAATAATCAAATTTTCGGCCGCAAATAAGGATATTGTCACAATTACTTTTTCTGCAAATACAGAAAATGGGAATAATGAAACCGTGAATAAAAATCTAACCGTGTAGTTCAAATAACGTGTGCGACACTTCAAAAATAATTATATAGTTAGAAAATCTTACTAAATACGCACCATAACTCAAATTACAGAAATGTGTACTCGAAACAAACGTAAGTTTTGATGAATACGTAAAAGTGTATTTATTTACTTACGAATGACGAAGGTTGACAAAAACAAACGCTTGTTCACATGAGTCAAATGGCAACTGCAAGGGTACAGGCAAACAGTGCAAAATATCCGACAGAGATCGAGTGAGGCAGCGAGTCACGCAGACTGACACGCGTTTCCGCCGGATTTTGCGGATTGCGGATCCGCTTAATTTTGTGCGGGGTCCGCCAGACTAATAATGCGGGATCCCACTTTGCTGGAATGCAATCCCTAATCACAATCTATTGCAAAGTAGGTCAAATTGTTTATAAAGTGACCTCGTATAATCAACTTCCTAATAAAAAACAATAATTAACTGGAGTACAAGACAGAGTGCGGCATTACCTTTCCGGGCTAGAAACTACCTTACCCTTACTTTCTAGGAGAGAGAAAAATAGAAATAAATTGAATTGCGATTTGAAGCGTTAAGTAATGATAGTGTATTAACACTCACCTAACTGCATCTGTATATATATATATATATATAGGGTCATAAAACCAGTATACAAGAGAAATACTTGTATTTCATGCTCAAGTGGTTGTTTAGCTGGACTACAATCCATCCTAGTATTCAATTTTAAGGGCGAATATAACTAAAATAAATATGGAATTGTAGAATTAAATAGTCATGGTATACGGCACTGACCTTGGTGAATGTATATATATATAAGGTTGGAAGGATCTTCCCGAAGGTGGCATACTAAGCCATTGTGTTAGAGGTAAGACAGCCAGTTCCTTTCGTCTGGAACCTACAGTTTAATGTGGAATCCAATGCATGGTACATTTTGCAATACATCACCACCTAAATGTTCCTGGGCCCACAGGGATTTGAACCCGGGAACAGTCCCAAGCACTTGAGCTCAGAGACCGCTCATACAAGCTTTCAATACACAATGTTTCAATACTGGTCTCAGAATAAAAAAAAAATTACTAAACATTTTTGTACAGCGAACTAAAAGTCTTCGAAATATGACCCTTGGGCATGAACACACCGCCGCCAGCGTTTTTACATTGTTCACAGGCTCCGTGGAACTCTTCGCACCTCGTCGAAGCTGCCTGTACCGCTGGAATCGTGACGAATCGCTTCCGTTTCAGGTCTCTCTTGATTCCGGGTAACGAACAGAAGTCGCTGGGAGCTGGGTCGGGGCTGTAGGGTGGCTGCGCCAGTGTTGCCACGTTGAAGTTGGCCAAAACTTCGCCGGAAAAGCGCATTGTCGTGGTGTAGAACCCAACTGTCTTTGATCTCGAGGAGGACTCGATCTTTTAAACGGCGGAGCACTTGAACGTAAAATTTACCTGTGACATTCTGTTCACGCACTTACTTAAAATTTTCATGAATTCAGCTTGTTGAAGATCTCCCAGCGCGGTCATCATTTTCAACGTCCTCCTTTTTTTTCTTTTTCTTACGGCTTTCGACTCATCGACGTCAAGGTCACTAGAGTCGGAATAGGATTGGGGACAGGGAACGGGATGGAATTCGGCCATGGCCTTTTGAAGGAAGGATCCCAGTATTTGCCTGGAGCCATTTGGGGAAACCATGGAAAACCCAAATCTGGATGTGCGGACGGGGATTCGAACCGGCGTCTTCCCGAATGCGAGGCCAGAGCGTTAACCACCCACCCACCACTCTCGGTTCCAACGTCCTCGCGGCCTCATTGGACCTGTCCTGCCACATGAAAAACATGGTTTCTTTTTTTTTATAGGCCTCTTGAATCATACCAAAAGTCTCTGTAGAGGTTATTATTCAGTTTCTCTCAGAACTTTATCGAATATCGCTGGCCAAAATACGCTGCTTTTTTGTCAGAGGTTACTGTCATGTAGTCACGCCACTAGAGATCTACTCACTCAAGAGTCTCGGAGGCAACTGCCGCGGGCGCGGTCGTTTAGCTGGCACCCCCACTACTTGTCGTTGGAACAGGTCTGCACGCCCTCCCATATACTCTTGAAACTTTGTGAATGTAAACTCTTTGGCAAAAAAAAAATTGACTGTGGGGGCCTCAGACTAAGTCCCTTATTTCGCAAAATGTGGCATCATTGCGGGTATTCAACTCAGCGCCATCTATTATTCATTTCCTTAAGTCAATGCCTGGAAAAAACTTTCCAGTGATGCCACATAGTGCAAAATAGTGGACTTAGTCTCAGGCGCCCACAGTCAATTTTTTTGCCAAAGAGTGTACCTTGTATATTGGTTATTAAACTGAGGTATGTCGGAGTTGTGGTTACCTGGGTCGTTGTGCCTGAGGTTCCTGGCCAGGTAGCACAGCTGCAGCGGCAGGTAGCGCGTGTCGGCGCGCTGCGGCGAGCGCGGCGAGGGCGGCGCGGCGGACAGGAAGCCGCGCTGCAGCTCCCAGCCCACCTCGGAGATGATGCTCGCCTTGCGGAAGTACGGCGTCACCTCGCGCAGGTACTTGACTGCAACATAGAGCGAGGTCACCACTGCTGGCGGCGGGCGGCGGCGGGAGACATGCAACACACAGAGCAGAGCGCGGCGCCAGGCGCGTGAGCGAGGCGGCTGCCGGGCGCGCAGCGGCGGCCCGCGGGAGGCTACCTGCCAGGGGCGCGCGGGCAGCGATACTCGGGCACTGCCTCGCAACTACACCACCCAATTTCGGTCCCAATCTGCATAGGCAATCAACAGGGTAGTCATATGGGACTTCCCTCCACACATCACAATTTCGCTACCAATTCTAGTTTACATTGTGATCGAATTACTGCTAGTTACAAGAGCTTAAAAATGGCTCCTTTTATGCCAATGCAACAAAAAGTAGACATCGTTTTAATAATAACCTATACTACATTTTATACTCGCAGAAAAAGAAGATATTGGGTGAAGACGCGGATTTTATTAAGAAAAAAAATCTTACATGAACATTTGAGAAGCCTAGAGCCAGAAGATTTTAGAAATTTTCTGAGAGCAGATTCTGAAAGTTTTGCAGAGATACTCCACATAGTGATCCCTTTTATTTATTTATATATATATATATATCCTCTAATGCGTGATAAGTATAAGCGTCAGAGAACGATTAGTAGTTACTTTGAAATTTTTTACAAGTAGACAAACCTATGGATAAATGAAATTTAGTTCGCCGATTTCACCACAGATGCTTTCAGGCATCATACCTGAAGCATGTTGGGCATTCTACAAATGTCTAAAACACTACATTAAGGAAGAAAAAAAAGACTGCAAGCGTTACTTCCTGGTCCAATTCCTTGTAAATTTCGACCAAAAGTTGAAATTCATCTTCCGCATTTTACGGTTTGCGTAGTTTTTATTGTGTTTGTCCCACAATTGGGGAATATTCGTTTAAATTTCGAAAATATTCGTCCACAGCTCTTTCTCTTTAGACATTTTTAATGACACACACGACTAATGGCACGAAAACACACTCTCTCCAAGACGACTGAGCCGAAATTGTCTCAATCGTTGCAATCAGCAGATATCAGTAACGTTGTAAACTTCGAGATTTATTAACCTACTGTAAAATTCACAGTAATATAAGCATACTGAAATTACGTCTAGCACATTCCTGTACTACGGCAATACTGAAAATAATAAATTCACCAAATGCACACAAAACAGCCACGAAAACAGCAAGCAAGTTGAAGCGACGTCGCAAATATACGATGTTATATTATGAGGAGGCAAGACTACAAGTGGGAACCAAGGTGGTGAAAAGTCTAGAGCAGAAATAATGAAACGATTTAATCACAAATTATGAAATAACTGGCATTATCCTGCTGATTCGTGCACGTGGACGTTGGTACGAATAATAATGCACTTTCCTGTACTTTTTCTTCTAGTAGCAAAGAATAAACGTATCTAATATTGTATCTTTGAAGCCCTTGCCGTAAATTAAATTAAAACATTTCGTTACGCTCAGTAGTGTTAATCTGTTGTACAGGTTTCATTACAATTTTCCATGAACTTTAATTTACCATATTTAAGAAAACTGAAGAAATAAATAACCAAAGCTACACAGTCAACATACAATACTAACAGGATTCAAACGGTGTAGAGATTCTCTACGTTTTAGCGTGATCTTTGCAGAGTATGTAGTAAAGAAGTGTTGATCTTGGATGCACTGTGGTCTGTGGTGACCATTTGTTATCTCCGTAGGAACGCATTATCATTTCTTGCTCCGGTCACATATTCAGTCATATTTTAAGCTAGACTATAACCTTTGCAACTGCAAAATCATCTTCCAAATTAGCTTCGTAGTTTCTGCATGATATATGGACAATGGAAGCCACATTCGCAGTCCGGTGGTATAGATAAGCAGCAAATTACAGAGTTATTTGTACGACTTTCAAGTCTTCAACCATATTCTACATTTCAACTATGGAATAACTACATGATTTTTTTAAAATAAAGTTACTTCTTAAGGGAGTGGAGCCCAAGAGATCATCAGGGACCAAGAGGAAGCCCGCGAGACGGATGACGTGGAGTTAACACCACCCATGACCGTTCAAGTTAAGAGACCACACCATCCCGCGGTTGTATCGGCTGATGACGAACGACTTTGGGGACATTTGATGGTTGGACAGCAGTTCCGCCCCGCCTTCAGGAGGAAACTGGTTCGAATGAGGGGCCGTACAACCACATTTCTAGACGAATGAGGGTGGTTCCTTCACAAAAACGTTCACCGGCAATAACATTACAAATTCGGATTTAATATTTCCATCAATGAGGCACAAAGAATATGCTTCGGAACTGCACCACTTTCGGTACCTGCCAGACTAACCTGTTGAAATTTACATCAGTCGCTTCGTCAACATGTCCTTTTCACGTTTTGCGATCATACATTGCGGGAAAGTTGCCAAGAATTTAATTAAAAATGCCGAAATATGACATGACGAACAGCCGTTACATGCCGCCAACGTTGAAAAAATTAGTTCAGTCTCTTAAAATGTTGATTTAATCCTTTGTTGAAATGTTTTCAAGCCTTTTCAGCTCTACTCCTTTGTAAAAAATCGCACAAAATTGACAAACACGCAATATTTATCCGAGTTGTAATACGGTGATGACCGCCATCTTACATAGCAACGAGTCACCAGAGATAATCGATTGCTTCCGTTGTAAACAAATACGCCATTGCGTGTTGTATGTCGTATAGCCAAAATTTCGTAATTTTTTATCACTTGGTCCAGGCCGTATTTCAACCTAACCACGATTTCTATGACAAAACTAAACTCAATGAAAGTTTCACGGGTGTCCAGCCGGATGGTGTCATAAAACGACGACGTTTCGACAACCTGCTCGGTTGTCTTCATCAGGTCTATTTAGATGTTTCTTCTCGAAATCACAAACAGACTGGCTTCGCTGCCGCCGAAATTCGAATTTCGGCGGCAGGTGAAAATCAATTAAAGGCCCTTAACAATTCGAGCCAACACCTTGATTGGAACCGGCATTTTTCAGTTCCCAGTCACGTGCCTTTGTCGCTAAACCACCAACTATAGTGTGTGATGAAAACACTCTTGTTTCCATTACTCTTCTCTCAACGCGAGTCTCATCATACAAAAACTACTTAACAGCTTTTTGTGGGGTTTACAGAATCTGAAAGCTGACAATCTGACTTCCTACGACATGACGCCTGTTGCCGGAGCATGAAATATCAATTGGTTCTCAGGCCGCGTTCACATGCGAGTTGACTGGATCGACAGTTGGCCTGACCGTCGGTGGTGGGGGTAAGAGAGTGGACTAGCATGCTAGTAATAATTACAAGACAGTCCACTGTCAGGACAGTTCTCTACTCCTACACTGTGATCTTGTTGAAAATAGTATGTCCATATTACAGGAAGGAATTAACATCGTAACTAATTATTGATTATAATATTGCATATGAAGAATAACAGAATAAAACGTAGAAAATGGTTAAAAGAGTGAATATTAAAAAGAAATGCTTTAATTGCCTCAGAACCTTTTTTTTTAAACTAAAGTTGCAAGTGAAAATGTAGTGTTACATCATTTAAGACTAACTGTATCTCAATTTCAAGAGCTATTATGAAATATTTTTGCCGATACATAAAAAATGACACCGCTATGCAGCAATTTTTTGATAACCGAGTCTCTAAAATCATTGTTCTTATAATTTTTATTCTTAAAATTCCACGGAATTTCCTCACTTTCAAGCAATACTAAAGATTATAATGCCTCTGCTTCTCTCCGCTTACGCGACTTGTTAGTTGCCGCCATCTTGATTGTTGAACTCGCACGCCGAAAGTTGGTCGTGAACCGAGTCCACTATCCTCAGTCAACTGTTTTTTAATGTGCACGTTAACTAGGAAAATTCGTCAGTGCGAACACGGAAGTAGTATGACATCTCAGGTATTTGACGATAGTATACGATAATTTTGTTATCTCAGATTGTTTTCAATAAAAAACCAAAATTTGAGTCAGGTTTAGCCTCCTACGGAAGACAGCCTGGCTTCATGTACCTTGCACTTGCACTGTGTCGACAGCGGGGTTACGGCGTGCCGAATCACAACGCGCGCTTTGGTTAATCCCACCTTACCAATACCACCTAGAGAGAAGGCCTGGCCTCTCAGTTTGTGACGTCATTCATGTTAGGCCTAAGCTTCCGTCAGACGCGGCAGAACAGTACGACCAAATATTACAGTAATTGTTTGTCTGTTGTGCTACAAAGACTTCTTTTTACCTTATTACCTCAAAATATCATGGGTAGGCACTATTTCACATTTTTTCTAAATAGAAACAAAGGTGTTTGAAAAATATGACAAATTCTGCTAAACTCCTCAATGTTTCAACGTTCTTATTCATCTGAAAATAATTGATCAAACAATTAACAGCCATTTAACCTAATGAACGAATCTTTTACTATTTCCGATAAACAAAATTTCAGTGATAGTTCTTTTCCATTAGAAAAATTGATCGTGAGTTTGTTTCCCCGAAAAATCAGTATCTTGTTTTTTCATCAGCCTGCACTTTAACAAGCATATTGATGAAACATCAGCAGACATCTAGATAATATCTGTTTAATTTGATGAGAGCACCAATATTTTACCAAATACAACATCCAACATTGGTTTTTAAAATAATAATATTTAACAAGTGGAATGTTTTCAAATTTTACACCACACTCACAAAGTAAGAGTAAACAAATGAGTTTGGCTTAGTCTTTATTGGAAGTGCAACATTAATTAACAAAAATTTTCACAATATTAGACACAAATGCATTTTATCACTTAAGCACAATGCAGAGTAAAATAACTGATAAACAGCAAATAGTTATTGAAATAAAATAAATTAAAATGGATCATACACATCTTTTAGAAGATTGGTTTACTGAATTTTTCACAGTCTGATTTTTCTTGTGTACTGAAGGATAACTTATAATTCTTTATTTCAGTCATTTAACAGAGTACTGATACTGAGAAAAAGAACCACAGAACACTGTCCTTTGAATAGCCTCTTTCAGATCCAAAATAAATTAGAGTAAAACCAGACCTCTTAAATCTTATGAGTTACCCAGACCTCTCTCAAATGAAAACTTTTAAAATGCTTTATTTTCACCACAATAAATTAATTTATAAACTTTAATGTAGTTAAATTTCTCATGTTTAATGACTCTATGAGGAATATTAGTGCCTACTAGTATTTTGTCACTTTAAACAGGCATAGCTAATACTAATACACATTTAATACATAATTCATATTTAAGTCTTTCCAGCATTGCATGGGAACAGTATTCAACAAAGTAAGCCAAAACAATTAGGAGGGAGTTAGTCTCCTTGAAATTAGAATCATTATGTACTGGAAATATTAGAGGCCACTAAAAATAAGAGCTTTGAGAGCATTCCTGGTCCCATTACTTTTTTACTCAAGTCCTTCTCTTGAAAGTTTAACAGTCAAAGGGAATATGAGCAGTTTATAAGTAGTGGTGAATTTAATTGTTGCCTCTAGTTGTGCCTGAATGCTGATATCCATCCTATCACTGCAAATGGTAGTAAATAAGGTAAAAACCATTGGAGTGGATAAGAAAGTAATTTGCTGGGCAGAAGAATTTTTAAAAGGTAGAAAACAGAAAGTTAGGGTTGGAAATGTAGTATCAAAAGAAGTGGAAGTAAAAATGGGTGTGCCACAGGGTAGCGTATTGAGAGCATTGCTATTCATTATTCTAATGGATAATTGTGTTGATTGTTTACTATCTGAAATTAGATTGTTTGCAGATGACATAATGCTGTATAAAACAATCAAAACGATAGAGGATTGTAAACAGTTGCAGGGTGATCTGGACAGGATATGTAATTGGGTTGGTAAACATGGAATGAAGATAAATGCAAAGAAGAGTCAGCTTATTAGATACACAAATAAAAACAAAAGGTTAATTTTGAATATAAGGTGGGGAAAGAATTGCTTGCTGAAGACTTAAAATGTAAATATCTTGGAATTACTTTTGATAACAAACTTAACTGGGCAGGACACATAGGACAGGTGGTAGGAAAAGGTTTCAAAGTTCTGCACTTGTTGGAGAGAGTGATGAGGGGATGTACGAGAGAAGTCAAGAAATTGGGTTACAAAACTTTGGTCAGACCATTGCTCGAATATGGTAGTGTAGTATGGGACCCTCATTTTACGTATCAAATACAGGAGTTGGAGAGGGTGCAAAGAAGGGCTGCTAGATTTGTTTCTGGAAATTATCGCAGAATGCAATCAGTGACGGATATGATAAAGGAGCTGGTAATGGGATTCATTGCAAGACAGGAGGAGGATGAGGAGGGTCATGGGAGTGTACAGGACATATACTGGCGATGAGGCATGGAAAGATATTGCAATAGGTATGAAAAGTAGTTCATGGAAGGGAAAAGATGACCATGACCACAAGCTGGCACTCGATTTCAGGCACAAGGGTGTGGGAAGATTCTCTTTTTTAGGTAAGGGTCTCAGGGATTGGAATGAGTTACCAAGAGAAATGATGAATAATTTACCGAAAACTTTGAAAGAATTTAAAGATAAAATTTGTAGAGGGCAAATGGAGGTAGGTGAAGGATAGGGGGAAGATGGGTGTGTAGGGAAATTGTCACCGGAGCCTGTGCTCCATTGCAATTAAATCAAATTCTAAATTAGCCTTTGTTTGCAAAATGTAGTTGAAAACCCGCCACAGAGAGATAACTGTATCAGTTATAAACATTCTAAAAAAATTAAATCATTGTGATGGAGAATAGAACTGTTCCTGTGCGATAACAGAAATTGTTCTTGTATGCCAAGACGCCATCATCTAGAGTAGGATGCCTGTCCTCTGAGTTTGTGATGTCATGTATGGCAGGTATAAGCTATTGCTTGATCATTTCTGCAATACCCTATCCATGGAAATTTTCTCCAAACTCTCCTGGGATAATTTAGTTTGCAATACATTTTATCTTTCCTGCATAAAAGAAAGAATGGCTACAAATGGTTACAAAACTTTGGTCAGGCCATTGCTTGAATATGATAGTGTAGTATGGGACCCACATTTTGAGTATCAAATACAGGAGTTGGAGAGGGTGCAAAGAAGGGCTGCTAGATTTGTTTCTGGAAATTATCACAGAACACAATCAGAAACAGATATGATAAAAGAGCTGGAGTGGGACTCATTGAAAGACAGAAGGAGGGTGAAGAGCGTCATGGGAGTGTGCAAGGTGATGAGGCATGGAAAGATATTTGTGTAAGAATTGAAAATAATGCATGGAAGGGAAAAGATGATCATGACCACAGGCTGGCACTCGATTTCAGGCACAAGGGTGTAGGAAGATTCTCTTTTTTAGGTAAGGGTGTCAGGGATTGGAATAAGTTACCAAGAGAAATGATGAATAATTTGCCAAAAAACATTGAAAGAATTTAAAGTTACTATTTGTAAAGGATGGATGCAGAAAAGGGGGAAGATGGGTGTTTAGGGAAATTGCCACCAGAGCATGCGCTCCATTGCAATTTAATTTAACTCAAATAAGAGACAGCAATTAATTTGTGGAAATTTCAAATGCAGAAAATAATCGACATTAGAAGTACCTTGATTATTTTACATAATGATAAGGTAAAATAAAGCTATTACAAGCAATAAATCCTTTAAAACTAAAAATGCAGTAAGAAAAACAAGTGATATTTTTTATGCTAATGATTTGGTTAAATTTTCACAGTTTGAATTTTTCTTTTCTTTTTGACTGAAGAATAACCATCATTTTTCTTTTTAACATAATCATTTAATAAAGTATTTGTGGATGCTGACAAAAAAAGCCTCAAGAAGGTCTCTCTGGAATGACCTCTTTCACAATTGAAATCATTGAGGAAAAAGCCAGCTTTTTTAATCTCAATTGTTGTTAAAGCTATTACAACCTCTCTCTGATTTGAACACTTCAAAAAATCCCTTTCTGTCTCTCCATTAATTAATTTAGATACCATGATGTAATTAAAAATTTTGGCATTTACTAAATCAGCACTAGGAAGAACTAGCCCACCTCTATCCAAATTGTTGATCAGTGAAAACCCACTGTTAACAGGAAGTAATTTTTTATCAACTAAAACATGTTTGCTACAGTATTCACATTTCAGTCTTTTCAAAACAGCATGAGCACAATATCCACTTAAATATGTCAAAACTGGCAGGAGGGGGTCAGTTTGCTTAAAATCAGCTTCACTCAATGTTATTCCAAATTTTGGAATGTTACTAGCAATTTCAGAAGCAACAGCAGCAGATTTAACAATAGAGCCATCAGGGTCCTCAATAATATTTGTACTGGGCTCAGTGTCACCTTGGAAAGAAATGCTTATTTTACCATACATGCTAGATTCCATGGTTAAGGGAAGAAGATTTTGCATCCTTATTTTTGATTCAACTTCAAATATTTGACGTAGAGAAACCAAGTACTGTGAACCAGCAAAAGTCCTGTAATTTCCAAACCTAGCTTCTAAAGCATCAGTCTGTATTTTTCCTGGTAAGAAATATTGGAAGCCCAACTCATTAATGCAATAATCTGCCAATTCCAGTAACCCATGTGTTGTCTGACTAATAGCCCAATGTGTCTCTTGAGTAAAACAGTTAGCTTTCTTTCCAGCTTCTTTCCACACATCAAGCCACTTGAGAAATTTCCTCAAAAAGAGTAAATTTTCTTCATCACCTTTTACAGTGAGGGGATTTTGGAGTGGGTTGTTAAACCTTACACCTTTATTTACTGTCTTCACATTAACAACATTCCACCACTTAACTATCAATGAAATGAAATTAGCAGTACCTTGGTAATTGGGAAGATTGTTTCTCTCTCCTAAATGCAACAGACCCTGAACCACATTTTCATTAAATATGTTTTGCACTAATTTCACATTCTGTCTTTCAAAATTTGTTGGAAATAAAGCTTTGAAAGATAATCCATATGAGTATCTTACTAGATTATGGCTTTCCAATGCATGGAGTTCTTTTAGTGATGAAAATGAAGCTACAGACATACGTATATTTAAGTCAACACTATCAAAGTCTGGGTAATTAAGATTTTGATCCTTTTGATTGATCCAGTTGTTACGTATGTTCTTAAATATATGTACTGCATCTATAATGAAAAATAAAGGATCATGGGAATTACTTGGATGAGGGTAAACTAAACTAGTTTTTGGTGGGTCTGTAAAGTAAGTCATAGCTTTCTTATTGATAGAATTATTATCACTAACAACACAAATTACTTTGAAACCTATATGATGTAATTCTGTGACAGTTTTCCTTATATAAGTAAACAACTGCCTTGCCTGAAGCTTTCTAACTGGTAAAATGTGAACAACTTCTTTATATGATGACAGCATACTCTGAATCATAAACACATATGCAGAGGTTGCTACATTTTCACTGTCATAGGCTGCACCTAAAATATTACCTGCTTTGTAATCAAGATATGGCTTGATATGAATTTCATCTACCATGAGAGAGAGAGTGAGGTCAGATTTCTTAAGAGAAGGAAACTTATCTTTTAAAAAAGACAAGAAATTGCTATCAGATTGTTCATTGATTGGATTTGTGTTATAAGTTGAACATATTTTCCTCAAAGTGCGAGGATGTGGAAGAACGAAGTAATTTGAGCTTCTCATAAATTTGTATGCATGTGGTGAAATAGAAAACAAAATGCAGCACATTATTAAGTAATGGGGAGAGTACCGTAAACGTTCTTGAGGAGTATTTATCAAGTTCAACTGTTCACTCAAAAATTCTAAATTAGTGGCCTTATCTTCCAACAAGTTTGCAACTGTCTGTAATGTTCCCTGAACCGAGGTTATATAATCACTAACTGTTTGGTTATCTTTAATACACACATCTCTCAACATATCCAAAATATTTGAAACATCATTTATACAACTAACTTTCCTAGGAAATGTTTGACTACCTAGTGACTTAAGCTGTATTTGACCATGGAATATTGATATAGCTAAATTCTCATCAATTACAGCAGATCCAATGATAACAGGTGCAGATGCACTGTCAATAAGAAGAAATAATGTCTTCACAGGTTTACTCAGAATAGTCCATTCTTCACTTAAGTTCTCCTTCTCTAAACACAACTTTAACTCAGAGAGAGTAGAAAAGTTTTTTTGCTGTTGATATTCTTTGTCAGTTACCAAACTTTGGGCTATCGCTTCTTGAATGTTCATGTTTTCCAACCTAACTCTCTTTTCATCAGGATCTTCTCTTGTGTGTTTTACAGTTGACAGGTACTGTGGGCAGTTTGGAAGAAGGCATGGCACTGAAAATGGTTTCAATCGATACTGCTTTAGAGGTATCTGATGTTTGTTGCCCGTCCTTTCATCATAGTATTCTGTGTAGGTTTGAATATCAGCTTCTGCAAAATGCAGCTCACAAACCTGCCAGGAAAAGATAGGTAACTGTATAAATGATCAATGTCCTAAAATATGACAAAATTATTTCATGTTGATGGAATATAAAAACATTACTGAGTAGGGCCTACTGATAAAATAGGAAATATAAGCTTCTGTTGAACAGTAACATGCCATTTACTTTAAAGTTTTTATCAGATAATGAGTAACATTGCGATACAGTGAAAGTGTTATTATGCTTGCTTTAGTCCAATTGCATTTCACACTGAAGATGTAAGATGAAATTGTGATAACTTATGCTATAAAAAACAAAAAAAATCCTGTTCCAGAAACTGTTTCTACTATTTGAAATTTAGTTCCAATGCATTTAAGGTGTGAGAGTATTGTTTGATTTTGTAGAGGCATTATTAGTGGAGATAGAGGTTAGGTTGAAATGCAGCCTGGACTAGAATGATCTTACATCATAAGCCATAAGGAATTGGGTTATTATTAGTAAATAAGCTGTTAGTGACGACGTGTATCGCGATGTAAACTACTTTCGAATATTGTATATATAAACGAACTAGTCAAACAAGTTCTAAAATTTAACACAAATGAACAGTGTTATAGAAGTGTATTCATGTATATAGAACTGATAGTCCACTAATATCATAATTAATTAACAATAAAAATACAATACGGAAAAGGTGTAATATTTTAAAGCAGAAAGATACTTACTTTGGAATGAACTGTTGGTGTAAAGTTTCTGTGTATTGCTACTATCCATCGGCGGCGCAATTCATCGTCTTTTGGAAACGAAAATAACCGAACTTTCGGCCCATTTGTATAATTTCCATTGCATCTTGGTACGCAACACTTGTACACCATTTCTCCAGAAGAACAAATCACAATAACTAACGTAAAAAACAGTTAAAACTTAGAAAAAAACAACTCGAAGTTCACACACAAACCAACTTACAAATCGCTGCTTCCGGCCTAACTGGAGTGACGTCACAACGTTTTGGTGACGTAGCCACCAGGCCTTGGATAAAGGTGGTATTGACCTTACACGCCCGCCTCGTCTCCTCTCGCGACGACGTCACAATACCGGCCCTCACGCGTGCACACACGTGAGGGCCTGCATGGCGTGACGGCCTGCCGTTGAGCCGCCGCGATACCCGCACACAATCTGCGCCACTAATTACGTCATGTGTGAGCTCACGGC
Source organism: Vandiemenella viatica (assembly GCA_031002005.1). Lineage (NCBI taxonomy): Eukaryota > Metazoa > Arthropoda > Insecta > Orthoptera > Morabidae > Vandiemenella > Vandiemenella viatica. The sequence continues at coordinate 14,148,875 of CM061920.1, read as the reverse complement.
ACGTGTAGGAACCGACCCGCTGATAACATCATACAACAGGCTCGTTTAAAAACGCTGAGCGTCATCCGATGCGCGAGGCACGTCGCCAGAGTTATGCTACGGATTGTTACCACTGCCAACAGTGCTCAGCGATCAATAAAGTATTAGCGGGGAGGATTTCTCTACCGACTCCTGACATAGCACTTTGAGCTCACTTTTTTTTTTTTAATTTGAATTGAAACTGGGTCCACGGGCGGCCGGGACAGAGTTTACCTCACCGCAGCGCCTGCGCGGACGAGACGCATCCCGCCGCGCACAACAGTCGCTTTGGTAGCGGCAGATTTAGGAGTTAGATTTTTTTATCTGCTTTACGTCTCTCAACAGCGAGGTCTTTAGAGACGGGATAGGATGGGGGCAAGGAATGGGAAGGAATTCGGCCATGGCCTTTTTAAGAAAGCATCCCGGCATTTGCCTGGAGTGACTTGGGAAACCATGGAAAACCCAAACCTGGATGCTCGGACGGGGATTCGAACCGCCGTCCTCCCGAATGCGAGGCCAGAAAGCTATCCGTTACACCACCACGCTCGGTAAGATTATTTAATTTCTATATCAGCAATATTATCGCACCTAATACGGGACAGCTAATTATCCAAACACACCAATTAAAAACTACAAATGTCTTACCCTTCACAAGACGGGCTAATAAATCCATTAATTAAAGGCTCACACTTGCTTGCGTTACGAAATACCTACCTACTGTGCACACCGTCACATATACAATTACTAAAGTGGAGAAACTTCCGAAAAAAAAAAACTTTACCTTAATACTTCACGGGTTTTTTTCTGTAATCTTCTGTCTGTGATGATGCGATCCCCACCTGGTATGCTCTTCGGGAGGGAGTCGGTTCTTATTTTCCCGACGCGGGGATATTATTCAGTACAACATGATATGAGGGCTGCGAGAAGCATCAAATCTTACAAACCCTTATCTCTGTCGAGGGCAAATCTAGCTGCTCAGTCTGAACCAGGGAAGAGGACCTTGACGGAAACTGACTCCGTGACTGCGAACAAGAGCCGGCGAGGCGGGTAGAGTTTCAGCGCGCGACAGCCGACACCCAGCCCACGCCTAACCACCACACACGCCCCGCTCCCGTATAAACACTAGGTGTCAGCCTCAACGCCGTGCTTAATATTTTGTCCCCATCCCGGTGGGAGAGCTGGAACCTGGTATCCTGATTTCGATTTTCCATGGTTCCTCGAAATCGCTCCAGGCGAAGGCCGGGATGGTTCCTACAAAATTCTTTCCTCTCCTTGCTCCCAATCCCTTCCAGACTTTTATGACCTCGATGTCAACAAGGCGTAAAGCCATAAGCAACAAAAAAAAGTATTTTGAAAAATTATATTTTATGAATAATTTTATAAATAACTCCGTCTACAAACAACTGTTTTGATGAATTTTATTTTATTCCCCAGACGCGTTTCGCCCTTGTAGTGTACGGCATCATCAGTGACTGTAAATGTTATTACTATATATATATATATATATATATATATATATATATATATATATATATATATATATATATATATATATATATATATATATATATACTGTACTCACGGGTATAGTGGTAATCCTCACATGTCGCTCTGGAACAGCACCTCAACACTGTTCATTGAAGTTCTGGTTGAACATTCTTTCATGCCGTAGTAGTGAAAGAATTTTCAACTGGAACTTCAATGAACAGTGCTGTAACATGTGGTGCTGTTACAGATCGGCATGTGGGGATTACAACTGTATCTGTGAGTACAGAGTGTGTGTGTGTGTGTGTGTGTGTGTGTGTGTGTGTGTGTGTGTGTGTGTGTGTGTGTGTTTCTACATATACACTGATGTCCAAAATTAAAGCAAAAACCGAAAATTTTGCAAGGTTGCGTTTATTTTGCCACAAAACAGTATAAACAGGTGACAGTAAATAGAAAGAAAGTAAAGAACACAGAAAGTAAACAATATTAACATGCATCACGGTAGACAAAAATGTTCTTCGTTTTTCCAACTTAACGGATTTGCACACAGATTCCGACAACTGGTTAATGTTCTAAGTATGGGGTTGTGACCGCCTCTGGCAGCAATACAGGACTGACAACGGCGGGGCATGCTGTGAATGACGTCATCAATCTCATGTTCAGGCAATACGTCCATTCTCCCTGCAGAGCTGCTCGCTAGTCTTGGAGAGTGGTTGGTGGGTGCTGACGTCATGCATCTCGTCTCCCTAGTGCATCCCAGACATGCTCCATGGGATTCAAATCAAGAGAGCGAGCAGACCACGCCATGCGTGCAATATCTTCCGTTTCCAAGAAAACAACAACCACCCTTACTCTATGAGGTCGAGCATTATCGTCCATCAGTACATAGTCTGGGCTCACAGCACTTCGCAACAACCGCACATAATGTCGCAATATCTCCTCACGATACCTGACAGCAGTTAACCTTGCCGATTCACCTGTACAATTTCATGAAGAGGTGTTCGAGTGGTTATCATAATCCCTGTCCACATCATTAGGGATCCTCCCAGATATCGGTCGGTTTCCCAAAATGTTTGGGTCCCAAAATCATGTTCCACGTTTCTCCAGATGCGAATCCGTCGTTAATTACAAATCGGACCTCGTCTGTGAAAAGAACATTGGCCCACTGTTCGACCGTCCAGGTGGCATGTTGACGACTCCATTTTAGACGTTCCCTTCTGCGAATACGCGTCAAGGATACACATACAGCAGGTCTCTGACCGTAAATGCCACTCTGCCGAAGCCTTCTGTACACTGTTTGCCTCGATACAACTGTTCCAGTGGGTGCTGCGAGGTCAGATGTCAGTCGCCGTGCAGTACTAAGGCGGTACCGTCGTGCCCTTACAGCCAAATAACGCTCTTCTCTTTCTGATGCCACACGAGGTCGGTCCTGCCCTGGTCTTCGGGATATAGTTCCGGTCTCTCCAAACTGTCGACACATACGAGAAACAACAGAACGATTCACATTAAGCCGTCGGGCCATATCAATTTGAGATTATCCTATTTCCATACTTCCTATGGCCCTTCAAGGCGTCTTCTTTGTGCCGTAATGCACCTTCTGTGAATGTGGAACTACCCTGATTGGTAGGTTCCCTGACGTCATCGTTGGCATGGTTGTACGATACCCGGAATGCCATCTTCCGTTCAGAACACGATTGTACGGACATTTGTCGACAGCTTGTACGATTATATCGTGAATTAGACACAGGATGGTGAAATAGCGATTTGTTGCTTTAATTTCGGACACCAGTGTATGTAAAAGATTGGTACTGTAGATAGTAATTGTAATAACACACATGTAAAACATTACATGTAAAGCCACTGATGATGCCCTACACCACAAGGACGAAACGTGTCTGGGGAATAAAATAAAATTCACCAAAACAGTATTTTGTAGACGGAGTTATTTATAAAATTACTGTTCAACAACTGCGGAAATATGTCCTATTACCAGATTAATATTTTTTATGGAGACTGCATAAGAGTTGATTTTTGTACCTTCTGACCTATCGCACACGGCGATGTGTTAGGTCATTAGAGTAAGGAACCTTAATTTCGCGATGCCACACTCGCACTTGTATGGTTTTTACTAAGTTTTTTTTTTTCATATGCACTGCATGGACCAAATCATCTAATCGCAGGCAGATACTTCACCATACATACCACTGCTGAAAAGATAAAGAATCACACTACAATAAAAAAAAAAATAACTAAAACAATGCAGAATGGAAGGGAAGGGAAGGGAAGGGAATAGAAAGCCTATCTACATTGCACTCAGAGCCACCAAAAATTTGTGGGAAGATAAAAGGATTCCTCCCCATAAAGGCACTTAACGTTGCTATTGGTCATTATGATTTAAGATGCACATAAACCTTTTTTTTAAAGGATAGTAGAACGGAAATTTCGGTCAGCACAGTAAAGCGCGGCATTTACAAGCAACAAAGAGTACAAAAGCACGGACGGAACAAGAAGTCCTTTCGTGGGTAACGACATTCACTTTCACTTAAACAAAAAAACTTCAAACAAATCCCGAAGTCACGAAAAAAAACAGGTCGTTTAAAAAGAAGCGTAAAGCACAGCTACGGCACATGCGCACAATACAAGTAGGGGCAACGGGGGGGGGGGGGGGGGGAGACAAGTAGCCAACCTGCAGGCACGCTTAAAAAGCAAACACACAAAATAATACACAAACAACTCAGGCAGTATAAGAAACAACAAACAAAAAAAAAAAAAACATGCAACAAGGCACACACATAAGCACATTTACAACAAATTATTCTACTACTAGCAGTGTTCTGCAGTTTCTTAACGAAATACAATTGTTATTAAGTAAAGCTCTTAACCTTAAAAATGATGCAAAGTGGTTCATATTTCTTAGTTTACTGTAACAGCAACATCTTTGGACAGAGAGTATAAAAAAAAAAACCTCTAAAAATAGTGAAAATATGGAGAATCGAGTAATATGGAACACCATTCACGTTTTGTTGTACAAAACAGTACTGAAAATGATTTAACACCTGAAACTAAAACCAATACAACCTTCAACTTCTTCTGATAACATACATCTCATAAAAAGCTGTCGAAACAATTTTTTTTAATTAGTAAAATTCAGATATAAAAAAACGTCGTTTGGAGGGTAATATGGAATAGAAGGTTTCAAATAACGTAAACTATCTGTAACTGCGAAAAACAGATTTAATGATACTTTTTAGTCAACATCATCATCATTTTTGTTGGATTCAATAGCTTTTGATTCTTTCTTTTTCGGCTATTCTTAAAATAACACATAATTAATTAATTAATTCAGAAATACTTACTCTCTAAATTGTTATTTTATTATTTTCAATCGATATTAACAAAAAACGTATTACGCACATTAATATTTTATTAAAAATGTATTTCAACTCGGTAATTATTTTTTGGGTTGTATGAAATACCACAGTTTTATGTCGGGTTTTGTGGAATACTAAGTATCTCATATCACCCGAATCGCCATCTTGAACAAAATAGGCTTGAAGACATTATAAAAAAAAGATACCAGCCAGAAAAGAGAACTGTACAACAAACCATCACTCTTTTAGTACACATTATACTAAGACTAGCGATCTACAAAACAAGTCTAATGTTTTCTAAAATATATATCTTAGAAAACTTATCTGAAAAAATTCTCGGACATGGAAAAACAAACTTTGTTGGACAGCAAACACAGTTCAGCTGCCAAATGACCGACCTTCATAACAAAGCACCATAGGAGTTTTGAGCAGCAGTTGATCCACTATACACCAGCATTCGGCAGAGGAGAAATCTCTGTATTTCATATTACCCGACTATTCCATATTACCCGATTCTCCTCATATATAAATAAGGCAACCATTAATTAATAGTTTAATTTACATGCATTACATCCTTTGATTTCAGTCCTCTGCCAATTCACTTGTTGCTGGTTGCTTAGCTAAGTAGAACTTTTAATAAATAATAATAGAAATGTTATTCAATAACACCCGTACTCTCGATTCTGCAGTAACATCTCTGGCTTGAATTAAAGCTGGTCGCGTGACGTCAGTGTTACGAATAAGATGACAACGATAGAAACTTTAGCTCGCATCCATCGACACAGAATATAACGTAAACATCAACATCTAACGAATATAAATAAACAAAATGCTAATAACTAATGTGTAGATTTAACTGGCATAAATACCTTTCTGTACGGTTGGTTTGCAATTTCAAACACATTGTACCATTACAGAAATGTAAATAGCGACTCCTCAGCAACATCTCTCTGGCCACTGTTAACCCGACAACGAAGGCCAGGAGCATGACGTCACAGAGTGACAGACAGGCTGACCAAACTGGCTTTTTATTAGTATTCATAAGTTTTAATAATGAACGCCAATGTCATCGTTTTTTATTTGTTTCATTTCCCACTCGTTTCGAGTCTCATCAGCGACGATTTATTTACGTTGGTGTTATTAGTATTTGTCCAGTTCCGCTTTTTGTACAAAGCGTGTTTCGACTAGAGCCATTAGCTCTTTATTAACAACCAGCGTGTAAGCCTGTCAGAAATGACGTGTTGTACTCTGCGCTCTGGCAATTCATTTCTCCGCGGCTGCTGAGCTAAATAGAATAGTTACTAAATAACGCTCATTCTGTAATGATTTAATGTTGTACTAATTTCATCTTCGCTTTGTTCCATTCCATAATCCTCTTCCTAATTTATATGTAGATTTAAACAAAATACGTTGTCTATGTTTGGTTTGAGATTTTAATTTAAAATGGTAAATATTGAACCACGACAAAGACATAAATTCTTAGCTTGCTAAAACAGCAACATCTATGGACAGAGACTGAAAATATATCTGGCCGTTGCTAGACCGCCAACGAAGGCCGGTTGCGTGATGTCACTGCCTGACAGACATGACATGATGGCCAAGCTAGCTTTTAATTAGTATTGATTAATTAACCAAGTGACTGCGGGAAAAATGGTAGAAATCTTACAGATGACTCAGGAACGGCCTTCAACCAATGTGCTGCCGTCCGTTCATCTGGAGGAAAGAAAAATTCCGCGTTGCGCCCTTTCTTATAGACATTCCTGCACTTATCTCCCGACCCCTCGCTGCTTTTCCGCCGCAATAAGCCATTTTCTGTGCAGAAAGCGGGACGCTGGCAGCTAAACTCGCTCGATATACGAAATGAGGATAATTAAGTAAAGTGCCAAACGGCCGGGGTGGGGGGGGGGGCGGGATTTATCGTCGCTCCTAATGACCCCGCCAGAGGACACTAGCATGCATATTCATGGCGCCTCACGGCAGCCTGTCCGCGCCGACGTTTCGCAGACTATTAGCGCCACCACCCTGCGCGCCTATCACTCACGTGAGGTCGCTTACGCGCTAATGCGTCCTGAGCGCTCCCACGTGCTCGGTATCGCGTATCTACACGCGACTAGTCCAGCGAAACATACCCAACACTTATTCTCTTTGTTTCTAGCGGAAGGGAATTCCTTACGGGTTACGGGGGGGGGGGGGGGTGGGGGGGGGGGGTGTTTGCCCTCAAGATCAGTGTTGCCACCTTAGCGATTTTGTCGCTAGATTTAGTGAATTTTGATGCTCAAAAGCGATATTCTTAAATATTTTATCGCTAAAAAAATATTTGGCGATTTTAAGTGACATTCAACCTTGCAGAATTTTGAAAAACTTGATAGGTAATGTCTCCGTCAAGACTCGGATAAATAATGGCATACATACTATACTGAAAACGGCATATGGCTTACCAAACACAAGAATGCTGCTGGAATAAATACCTTTCTGGAGTTATCTGATTTAGCCATATCCTATCACTTTCTCAATCGAATACCGCATTAGACAGGATTTTTAGTACAATGAACATTCTTAAAAACAATCTGAGAAATAGGGTAGCTATAAATACTCTTAATATAAGGAATCAGTTAATTGCGAAAACAACCACTACAGTTACGAGCTTCCGGCTGATGTGATTGCTGCAATTGGTAAGATGCTAAATATTCTTTTAAAACTAAGACTGACGATTCATTTCATCCTTCCACATCTGCAAGTTCTGCAACTCCAACTGTAGACGAAGATGATGAAGAGCAAATACCGATTGAAGAAATTTGATGTTGATTTTTAATACGATGTTAATTTAATGCAAATACTAACTATTGAAATATTTTTATATTACTTACCTTACCATTTACCTTTATTTCATTTAGCGATTTCTAGCGAATCTTTAACTTCTAAATATCCCACAATCTAGTGAGTTTTGAGACCAGGTCTAGCGACTTTTGTTTTCGTAAGGTGGCAACACTGCTCAAGATCTCACGTCATCATAACGCGGGGAGGGGTTTTCAACCACCAGATCTTACACTGGGGAGGGAGGGGGTCCGGAGTTATGGAAACCATCTAACGTAATTCATGAACGGCCCCTTAACGTCCCTACCAGTGTAAGGGCTGCCATCTGTCTGAACAGTGAAGGCGATGTCTTAGTGTATGAAGTATTACTTCCTTGCATGCTTTACTTTCAATTCTTACACCAGTATCTTTCCATGCCCCATCAGTTGGACCGTGCACAAACTACGTGGCTCGGTCCAGGGGGGGGGGGAGGGGTTGGTTGGAAGGCTACGCTGGGCTACTTGGGGGGAGGGGGGGTTCCGAGCCAGGCCACGTAGCTTTCCTTTCATAACATTTTTCACAGTTAAAATGAGGAACAGAACGCACAGCAGCAGGGCAATATTTATTTCCGTCATTTAATTATCTCCGTATGTAATTTACAATCGTCTGACAAGAGAAAACGGTAAAAAAATGTCTTCTGGAATCAAAAGGGAATAAAGCTACGTGCTACGTGGGGGGGGGGGGAGGGGGTAGAAGCAAAAGCCACGTAGGGCTACGTGGGGGGGAGGGGGGTACAGAGGAGGCCAAAATGGAGCTACGTGGTTTATGCACGCTCCCTTATCACCAACACACGCATTGTACACTCTCATGACCCTCTTCACCCTCCTCCTGTCTTCCAATGAGTCACATTCCAGCTCTTTTATCATATCTGTTACTGATTACGTTCTGCGATAGTTTCCAGAAACAAATCTAGTAGCCCTTCTTTGCACCATCTCCAACTCCCGTGGGAAGGGAACCGCCTCTGTTGGCATGGATAGCGCGCCTCTAACCGTCATCCAGTCGGTAAACATCAGAAGCCCGGTTTGCTGAAACGACACTAGGCAACGTGGTGGGCTAGGTGGCGAGGGCTGCCTGTGGCGCGTGATCATCCGAACCATTGCACTGCATGGCGCGGCCCGCAAAACCACGGGTCGTGGGAAGCCAGCAGTGTTCTTCTCCTATGAGTGACACACATGTATCCCAGTTACCCAGAGGTTAGGGGGGTCCATTCATTACATGAGGTCTTATTCTTGAATTGCAAAACCCTCCCCCTAAGATGACGTGAAATTTTGACGCCCCCACCGCCTGCTGATCGACCTCCTAGTTTTTTGAGACCCTTTTATTAGCGTTACTATCCTTCAAGAATTTCAAAAGCTCACGTGAGATTTCCGTCGAACCCAACACCCCCCCCTCTTTTTCATGAGATTTCGCCACACTCTCCTACCCCGTTTCACCTAGCGTAATTAACGGACGCCCCCTTACCATGGGGGATGTTTCACCCCTGCACCGTAAGATCCTGGGGGAGATGAAGTGGGGTGGTTTCTAGTTGCCTTCTCCAGTGTGGCAGTGTTCGTATGTGTTACTGTGACAATGTGGTCAGTGTGAAGTGTTGTTGTGTTGTGACTGCGAGACGAAAGAAGCGAAAGGGTGACAACCGATTCCGGGCCATTTAGGCCTGCTCTTCCGAAAGACAGCGAGGGTCTGCCAAGCTCAACATCACCGTCAGCAGCGTCGTATGCCTTCACTCCATACAACGCACTACGGAAAGTTTTGGCGTTTAACCCGATACGTTGGTGCTCAACCTGGCGATTATGAATAGTGCATCACCATTTCCCCTAACCAACCGGCCAAGAGCTGATAATGAAAAATTCTTCAATCACCAGGAATCGAACCAGCTAACCGCTGTCAACAAGGCATCATCACGGTGCCACAAACAAAGGGAACGTCCATAAACTACGTGACTCGCCCGGGAGGGGGGGGGCGAAGGTGTTGGTTTGAAAGTTATGCTGGGCTACTTGGGGGGGAGCGGGTGTTCGGACCCAAGTCGTGTACCTTTTCATTCATATTGTTTTGTCACAGTTAATATAAGGTACATAACGCACAACAGCATGTGAATACGTATTTCCGTCATGTAATTATCTCCGTATGTTATTTACAACTAGTCACAAAGCCCGTCAAAAATGACGGGTTTAACGGTGCGTTCTGACAATTGATTTCTTTTTAGTTGCTTACCTAAATAGAATTGTTATAAAATAAAGCTCAATGTGATGTAATTTCTCGTCCCCGTAATGTAGCAAAAAGTTTCAGTTGTCAATTTGGTCCAGGTTGCGTTTCAGCCTAACTACAATCTTCGCCAATATAGCCGGTAGAAAATCAAAACTTCATTCACACGCGAATTAATACATTCCCTGTATCGCATGTCAATGTCATCATGCATCGATACCGATCATGCATCATGCGATACAAACTTGATCCAAAATCTTCACAGTTCTTTCACTCAAACCAGGCAATGACTTCATTAAAAAAAAGCAACTGGTAATTAATATGCCGTTCTAGCATTTCATTTCTTAAGAATTGTCTGACTAGAGAAAACAGTACAAAATGTCTTCTGGAATCAATAGGGAAAAAAGCTACGAGCCACGCGGAGGGTGGATAGGGGATATAGAGGCAAAAGCCACGTGTGGCTAGGTTAGGGGGAAGGGGGTGTTTCAGGAGGAGGCCAAAATGGGGTTATATAGTTTACGGACCTAAATGAGCCTTTGGGGCAGATGCACCACTTTTATTTGAAACTGATTATTGTATTTTTTTTATAGCTTCACGTCTCGTCTACGTCGAGGTCATTAGAGGCGGGAAACGAGAGGGGCCAAGGAACTGGAAAGAATTCGGCAATGTCGTATAGAAGAAATTTTTTTTTTTATTTTATTTTTTTTTTTTTTTATTTTTTTTTTTTTACGCCTCGCCGACGGCTAGTATCATTACAGACGGGATGGGATCGGAGACAAGGAACGGGAAGGAATTCTGCCATGGAATTTTGAAGGAAGCTTGCCGGAATTCGCTTGGAGTGATTTGGGGAAACCATAGAAAACTCAAATTAGGGATTAGAACCCGCGTCCTCCCAAATGCGAGGCCAGAGCGTTAACCCCAAATCCACCACGTTTGGTTTGAAGAAACCTTCCCAGCTTTTGGAACCGAACAATTGTCCTAGCAGTGTGAGCAACAAAGTGCTGCAGCGTTGTAGAACCTAACACGAAACTTTTTTTTTTTTTTTTTTTTTTAAAAGCATCAATTTTTGTACCAAGTGAGTGAGTACCTTCTGACTGGCCATATACCAGATATCTATTAAGATAATTCTTGTATTTTGTTGTTTCTCCAGTGTTAGTGTGTTGAGTGTCTGTCAGCCACCGCTAACAGATGTCCGTGTGTGGTCGGAGCCGACGCGTGAGGGCGTGGGGCCGCTGACAAAGCCGCCCTAACGACTTCCCGCCTATTGTCTGCCGCACCTGTAATTAGATCTCATAGCCAAACAATAGCTCAGACACAAAAAATGGTGACTCGCAGCGACTACTCAAGCCGTTACTGCGTCCCCATCTGGAACCAAGTCGTGACGCAAGACAGCAGGAGACAAGGCGAGGGGGGAGGGGGTGGGGGGTGGGGCAAAACCTTGAGATTGTAATCCCTGTAAACATAAATTTGCTGTCCGGAGCAGTACAGAGCTATTCTTCGATTTTGCCGCTCCACTGACGGTTGCCGATCCGGGCATTTGAGATAAAAAAAAAAAAAAAGACTCCCGCCAAAAGATTTTGAAATTTACCGTCCCTTCAAACGTGACTTTGCCGCCCTCCTGAAGTTGCCGCCCGGGGCAAGCACGCCAGTTTGACCCCCCCAATCTTCCTAGACCCGGCACTGCCGTGTTTCAGTCTGTCCGTTGCTTCGTCTTTCGTTGATTCCCAACAAAAACAACCCCAGTCATCCAAAAGAGTTACACGTAAATGCACTCCCGTTGGTAAGAAGGCATTCAAATTTACACATTTACCCGCGTAAGGCTTCTCACAGCAACAGCCCACGCCCCGATATAGGACCTGGCACACCTTCAATATATCGTCACATTCAAACTGCATATTTCAACATTGCCACGGGAAAATAAAAAAAAACTAGCAGTCATTGGCGACTGCCGAAGTGAAAACCTAAAACTATGAATATCAGACGTGCAGCACGTTATACTTATAGCTACAGATATACTAAATAATAATAAATTCCCCTACAAAATTCTCTCTGCTTGTTTTCGCAAAAGAGTATAACAACAAAGCGAACAAAAAATTGGCGAATATCAAGCAGGCTTCACACCCAACAGACCCTGCGCAGAGCAAACCTTTAACCTAAAAGTCATCCTGAAATAAAGATCAGTCAGGTACAAGAAAACCATATGCACCTTTGTAGACTTAAAGTCGTATGGACTCCATCGACAGGAAAAGCCTACTGAACATCCTAAGGGAATATGGGCAAGACAATAAATCAAGAGAATTAATCAATCAGACACTCACCATGGGAGAACTCTCCAGAAAATTCGAGACAAAAACTGGAGTTAGACAGGATTACGGTCTCTCACCAATCATATTTAATATAGCCAAGAACAAAGTCATCAGGACTGGGAGAAAACGAACACCCCAGTAAAACTAAGCAGAAACCGTCTAAATATCTCATGTTTGGCCTTTGCAGATGATATGGCTATTCTGTCAGAAAGCGAACAATAAACCATCGAAGAATTAGCAGAAAAAATTGGACTAAAAATCTCCTTTGACAAAACTTTTTTTTTTACACACAAATTGAATAAAAACGCTTGTCACAAAATATGGTTAAATCAAGAGAGTCACTGAGTTTAAATACTTAGACGAAATTATCAGTCCAACAGGACTCGAAAAGAAGGAACAACAAAACAGAATCAACAACATGAAAAGGCCTTCGGACAGACCTGCAAAAGAACATAGGAATCAATCAAAAATTGGGTATTACATTGCAGTTATTACCCAACGCTCTCTACGCCACAGAAACACTCATATTAAACTCTAAGAGTGCCATCGAGAACATCTAGAAAGAACAACCAAGAATCATTAGGAAATTTATTGGACCAACCAAAACAGAAAAAGGCTACAGTCTAAAGTAAAAAAAAATACAGAAAACGTAGACCAAAGTTCTAGGGTTACATCTACAGGATGTCAGATCACAGATTAACTAAGCAGATATTCGATTTCATTCAACCGTTAAAAATGCCTTACAGCTGGTTCGATCAAGTAAGACATGACCTAGAAAAAGGAAATAAAGAGATCCGAAATACTAGATAGCAAATCATTAGACAAAAAAATACACAATTGGGTAGCCATGCCAGAAATGAAAGCCAAGATGACCGGCGCAACAAGGATAGAAGAGAGAAAACATGCTTCAGTAAACGGATGCGAGAATACTGGAATGGCAAAAGAAACTCAGACAGAATACGATTAAGTTTTGCGTGATCTTTATAGGTCTATTTGCATGAAATAACGATAATAAAAATTCCGTGAAGTTACCAGGGTTTCTATTGGCTGCACATTCTGCTTCTGTCTTGGTCGCTTTAAACTAACTCGGTAGTGCTACCAGGTACAGGGGACCTACACTTTAAGGTGGAACCCGAACCACGGAAGCGTTCTGGCGTACTTCACATTACACAGCAAGCTGTGCCAGAGGTGAAGGTCGGGTTAGGGGTCTATAAAAATCCCCTCCGAGACAGGGATTCGAACCGGGGACCTTTCGTTCCTCAGTGAGACACCTTAACCACTGAGCCACCAGACAGCTACTGATATATCGTTAACATTAGCATGTCGGTGACGCGAACTCATTAGATTTTACCCATCCAAGAAACGTCCAGCGCGCATGTCACAAGCGCAACACGTCACAGCATGTCGGTGACGGTAAGTCGCAAACTCGTAGATTTACCCCCGTCCAAACAACACCTAAGGCGCCTACAGAAGTTTTCACTTTAAAAATTGTTGCCATGACTTTAGCGGTAAACCCCGCACGTTGGAAGCTTAGGAAACACCCAGTGGCGATGCAGTTTTTATTGGTGGACGCTGCGCGGACAGCCGAGCGCAGGAAATGGATTTCTGTGCAGCTGCGGCACTGCAGGGAGACGCGCTAAGCGGAGTCGTAGCAAGGGAGTGGCGGGACACAGTGATATGGCGACCCGTGACAGGACACTGACCACACAACAAATCTAGCACTCTGTTTGTTCAGGCATGACGAAAAAAATACTTAACAGATTTTCATGGTTTTTTTACAGTTTGAAGGAATAAGATGTGAGCTAAAATCTGTGGTGTGAATAGCTATACTAGGACACCTTATGCGCGGAGTAGTTTTGGTAGCTCAATTGCGAGTTAATGCCAATTAATTTACAAGCAAAAATAAAAGACTCTTTGCGGTGTCCGATTTTCCAGAAGCGTTTGACATTTTCTCTGTTTACAAACGCTACGTCTAATCAACTACACTGACATTTGAAACGGTCGCCTGTTGTTGCGCCAGGTAGGGTTCCTCAGTGAAACTTGATAGCAACAGCTGGGCGTCAGAAGTAGCGTCCATAATCCCCTCGAGAGGGCCTCATTAGCTGCTGTATAGATCGTCTTCGCGGAAAAGCAGTTCTCCATTGAATCCTCTAACTCACCCACTCGATAACCAAAACTTACCGTATCGAATTTCGTATATATCACATAACTCAGCCTCATATAACTTAGCCACTTATGCTACACTGCTAAGATATTACTAAGACACGAATATCCAGCAGACTGTCCATGTCAACTGCTGAAGAACAGTTTGGATTTGAAAAGGGAAGACGTGCAAGAGACGCTATTGGTTTACTGACAACATATGGTGAAAGTTGTACATTGAAAGGGAAAGAGATTGGTACATTGTCTTCATAGACCTGTAAAAAGCTTTTGATTGAGTGTAATGGGTGAAGTTAATGGATTTTCTAGAAAATAAAGGCTATGATTCGAAGGAAAGAAGGCTAATAATAGATTATACATCGAACAAGGAGTGAGAGTGGGGAATGATATAACAAAAGAGGGAAAGATTGGAAGAGGTGTAAGAGAGGGATGTTGTTTGTCACCCATCGCTTTCCGTGTATCCTAACGTATTACGTTCCAGGAAACCAAAGGCATCAAAAACCAAGTTACCAATTGGGAAAAAAAAAAACCAGAATTAACAGACTCCAAACGGTGCTATATTTACTTGTGTTGTAACGTGATCTTTGGTGGGTATGTCGTGAATGAGTGTTCATCTGGAATGTAATGTGATCTATGGCACCTATCTATTCAACATACTAACGAATGATCATTTGTTGCTCCGTTCCCCGTTTACGTAGAGTCATAAGATATGCCGCATATTTTAAGCTAAACCGTAATCTTTCAAATCTGAAAACCCCATCCAAACTGGTGTGGCACTTCATGCGTGAAACCTCCTCAAACCCTTAGGGAAACGGTGCTCGCTTATGGATTCCTACGAATATTTTTTAAAGTAAGCACTTTTTGCATTGTTTGGCGAAACGTTAATGAGTAATTGGATTGCGTTTCAACATAATCTGAAGTTATTCTAATGACGTCTTGTGTATAATTTTTAAGTAGTTTATCTTAAAAACCGAAAAATGTTCTTAAAATACCAACACAGCCATTGGCATAAAAAAGCTGACTAGAAGGCAGTGCATGCGCCATTGCGTGTCTACAGCTGACTGGTAATGGGCGCACATGCGTGACGCCCCAGCGTGACGCACCAGTCTGTCGCCGCCGAGGGTTCTCACAACATTCTGGGCGCCGGCAAAGGTGTTCTCACTCCAAAAAGGAGGGCCATGCCTCATTAACAAAGCTCAACTACTAAACACTGCTAACCTCGGTAGCATTTGAACCCGGAACCATTAATAACCAATCATTCAGACACCAGACTTTAGTTGTTTACAGGCAAAATGAATCTCTTATATTGGGAGAAGGAAATGAAGAAGGAGAAACGAAGGAAGGGTGGGCAGAAAGAAAGGGCTTAGGGCATAAGCAGGCGAACTGGACTACGAGGAACTCCCCGGATAAGGGCTCGGCCAATTACCGAAAACTGCCACACAACAACGTCCGCTCCGCAGCACTGGGGAAAATTTCAGCTAAAATATTTAATTAAATATTCCGATATAAATGCGAGAGGGGAAAAAATGAAAGTGGCCTGCACGATCGTACTCGTCCATAGCCAAATGGGCCAATCAGAAATTTCTCTCTCTAGAACAATTTTATGAATTCAACACTTTTAAAAGAAAATCTATACAAAAAAGATAGCGATAAGGAGATAAAAATACAAAGAAAAAAAAGCAAGACAAAAGCTATGATCACATAGAACAAAGGAGAAAAAGAAAAGAAAAGGGGATAAAATAAAGGACAAAGAAAAAAATTACAAAAAAAATATTCAAGAAGGCAAAACAATCAATAAAAAAGAAAATTAAAGAAATTACAAACATAAAACTCAAGACAAATCAAAATAAAGACAAAAAAACAACAGGAAACTAGAGAATAAAGAAAGATAGAGAATAGCTCTGTCGTCTAATGAACGCCATAGTAAGATGGCTGAGACGTTAAGTTTGCAGTTTTCACCCGGAGAACCAAGATACTAATAAAGACAAAGTATACAAACCACGCGGGACGTCGCAGTATTTCCGTGTCGCGAAAGAGACTCCGCGGTGTGATAATCAGGGGTACGTACTGTAGCACAAAGCTTTCCAATGCACTGTGAATGAAACAAATAGTTGGAAGTGGAGGTAGCTCGAAAACTAATTCTATCAGACCAGCACCAATCCTCGGAGTATAACAAGCTGGCCACATGTTAATATCAACAGGGGAAAAAAGATAGTTACAGAGAAGAACGGACTATCGATGTATAAAAATGAGAGCCACTAAAGAAAGACCAATCCGAATAACAACAAAAAGGGAGCGTACATAAACCACGTGGCTCGGTCTAGGAGGGAGGGGTTAGCTGGACTGGGGGCGTCCATTAATTCCGGACCCCCTCCCCCTCTTGTGAGATCTGGACGGACCCTCCCTCCCTAAAGGCCCGTTCCCACGATCCCTTGTAACGAAGACGAGACGAGACGGGACAGAACGGGACGAATACTCAATAACACGCCGTGGGAACAGGGCCGCCTCTGCTAGCGGAGACGAGACGCAGCTACCCACTCTGTGTCGGTAAACATCACAGGCGGTTTGCAGCAGCGGTGCGCACCCCTTCTGTTGCTGTAAAGTGCTCTGTGCCAAACGACAATAGGCAACGTGGTGCGGAGGTGGCGGCAAGGTAAGCTAGGACTAACCTGCGGCGCGCGGTCGTCCCTACACTTGGGCTAATGAGGTCCCGTCCCGTCTCGCCTTCGTTACAAGGGATCGTGGGAATGCGCCTTAAGATGACGAGTTTTTGACGGAGACCTTACCCCCCCCCTCCCCTTCTGCTAATCGACCTTGAGACTTTTTTCTGATTTCTCATGCTTCTAAGGTCGGTTATACCTCCCAAAGGTCGGTTTCCGCGTCAATTCTCGGTAATTTGTAGACCTATTTTTTTTTTTTAGCTCTACCATCCTTCAAGAATTTCAAATCCTCACGTGAGATTTCCGTTGATCCCCCTTCCCCTATTTCACCTCACGTAATTAATGGACGCCCCCATGACTACGCTGGTCTACGTGGGAGAGAAAAAGGGGGGGGGTGGAGAGTTCAGAGCCAAGCCACGTAGCTGATCATTCATATTATATGTGACAGTTAAGATAAAGTACAGGACACACAACAGCATGTGAACATTGTTTTCAGTCTAATGTAATCTTGGTTGTCCGGGTTGAACCGCGTCAATTTGTTGAAACCCAATTGTTTTCAGTCATTTAATTATCTCCGTATGTAATTTTCGATAGTGTGACAAGCACAAAATATCTTTTGGAATCAATAAGCAAAAAAATTAAGTGCCACGTGGGTGGGGGGAGGGAGGGGGGGAGGGAGGGGGGGAGAGCAAAAGCCACGACGGGCTACGTGGGGGGAGGCGGGGTTGAAAGGAGGCCAAAATGGAGCAACGTAGTCTATGGACGCTCCCAAAGAAAGTAATTCCACACAAACATAAATCTTGGCAAAAAAATCATGTCAAGTTTTTAAGATGTACAGTCGTATTGTAAGCATAGAATAATAGCACTGCAGCTGATGTTACATACTGAAGATGATTAACAGCAAGTGTTGACAATCTGTAGCATAGGCCGACTAACTTGAATTTAGCTAACGTTCACCAAAATGGAGGAGAAGAGTGAAGGTTTGGTGGCAGAACGTTCATAAGAAAAGGCGAGCGTTAGGAGCCCCAGCGGGCAACGCCGGCTAAACGAGAGCCAGCCAGTTACGTATCAGGCACCCGTCACATGGTTCTACCTTGCAAGAAGCGAATGTAAAATCCACTCCTACAAACTGTGTTCTTACAAGAAGTAAAAGACAACATGTTTGGCTTCGCATCTGAAGTCGTACTTGTTTCGTATTTTGTACCAATAAATTTCACAGCAACACGTTCCATCTTCTGAAGAGCGAGAAGTCGGCAGAAGCAACATTCAGACTTCCGAGTTGGTGCCTATTCGGTCGGCAATGTTGGCAACAGCCCTCGCGCGAGACACGACCAAGTTGGGAGGACTGGAGGGCCCCAGACGGGACGCAAGTTTCCGGCCAGCCGCAACTTGACCGAATGCCGCGTCCCCGAGGGAAAAATTTGCCGGCTGCTCTCAGATAACGATACGCTAAGCTTACAGAAATATAAGCTACAGAAAACCGCTGGAAGAACTTTGTCAACACGTTAGTAAAAGCTAAGGCACCATGAAAGCCTGATTATTTACCGTTTGTTCAATTCTCACATATTTACTGTTTATCCCAGTGAAGCAACTGCTAGTGCCTGCAAGTTGGCTGAATCAACTCACGTATTAGTTTTAATATTTAAGACACATTTTACGTTTTTTTAAAAAAAACTGAAATCTTCTATAAGCGCGTTATGCGATGTATGGACGGGGGTAAATCTGCGAGTTCGTGACGTCACGTAACCAACATAGCACCTGTTGCGCGCATATTATGCGCGCAGGACTTTTTTTCGCAAAGTCTTCGTTCAAAGACACAGTTTTTTTACGATTTTGATGCAAGTTTGTATACGTATACTTTAAAACAAGTAGAAAATACTGTTTACGTTTGAGTTACAGACACCTAAACCCTCTCCTCCTTTCGCCCCCCCCCCCTCTCCCCCTCACCTTAATTTCTGTCACCGTTGTTCACACAAGCCCACAGTTTCTATCGGATTTTGATAGTACATAGTTAGCGCACGTATACTTCGAAACAAGACGATTTGGTAGCTCAGCGGCTGTGGCGCGTACTTCCAAAAGTTCTCTCTCCGGTCGCGGGATCGAATCCTGCGGTGAGTAGGAATTTTTAGGAGTTGTATTTAACTATATGAGCTACGGCGGGACGTTTCGTGGTTCTGATTTCGCGTTAAACAATAGGTCCCCTGTACCTGGTAGGACTACCGGGTTAGGTTAAGGTCGCTTAGACATGGGCGGAATGCGCAGCCAATAAAAACCTTCATGAAAGGAATTGTCGTTCCTTCCTCTGGCTCAATAGCTTGGTACATCTCATTGGGGGAAGATTCGACCAATCTTCAGGTTGTGGACTAAGTTGGATTTCAGTTTTTGAACTGAAAACTTATTTAGGCGGGTTTGACAATTTATGAATGGGTAAAATGTTTTGAGTTCCCGTAACTGACATGCTAATATTAACAGTATACCTGTAGCGATCTAGTGGCTCAGTGGTTAAGCTGTCTGACTGGGATCGAAAGGTCCGCGGTGCGAATCCCTGTCTGGGCGGGGATTTTCATAGACCCTTAACCCGACCTTCACCTCTGGCCAGAACACTTACGCGGTTCGGATTCCACGTTAAATTGTAGGTTCCCTGTACCTGGTACCACTACCGGCTTGGTTTTAGGCGGCTAAGACAGGGGCGGAATGCGCAGCCGTTAGAAACCCTGTCACCAGGTCTTTACGACTAAACGGAATTATTATTATTTAGTATATCTGTAGCTGTAAGTATGACGTGTTTCACGTATAATATTAATAATTTTAAGTTTTCACGTCTGTCTGCATTCCCCCTCCTCCCCCTTTCCAGTAGTATACCCCGGTGATATCGAGGTCATTAAGGCCGAAAGAGGATGTGAGGCGAGTGGGGAAAAGAATTCAGCACCGAGCGTGGTGCTGAGAGGCGATGCTCTGGGGAGGTATTCGGGAGCACGAGGATTCGAATCACCATAGGGCCGTTCAGATTTCCGTTTCCCATGTGACTGCCAGGAGGCCACTTCCGAAGTTCTTCTCCTTCCTTCCAACCCCCCCCCCCCTTTTTTCAATTTTATTCGGCTCTAATGAACTCGACGAAAGCGAAAAGGAACGTTTGCTTTTCCATGGGATGGTTCCTACAGAAGGTCATGGCTGAAATTTATTTCTCTATGGCTTTACGTCTCGTCGAGATCGAGGTCATTAGAGGCGGGAAGGGACTGGGTACAAGGAACAGGATGTAATCCGGTCATGTCCCTCGTCTCATTTGCCTGAAGTGATATCGGTACAGGGTTTTGAACCCGCGCCCTCCACTGGCCCACCAGTGAGGCCGTCTTGGCACGCCGGACACGTTCTTCCCCCGTCTCCTCGGTCGTAAGCGTAATTTCCGTGAGGACAGGGAGCGGGCCAACGATGCTGGGATCAATAGCCCTCCGCGGATCGCCCTGCATAAGGGCCAGACTGCGCGGCGAGGCGCGTGCCGCTGCTTCCACGCCGTCCGTTTGAAGTCTGCAGATAACCTCTACGTCTGTCCCGCTCTGGAGGGCCTTGATGTAAAAGCCTCGCTAACAAGCGTTAATTCCACTCGACAGACGTATCTCCACACATTCCGGAGAAACAAGAGATAGTATGTGTTTACCTGATATACAAGTGGCCTGGCTAGGGCCGTATTTAGGGTATGAGGGCCCCTAGGCTATACATAAGGTGCAAGCCATTTAAGATCTGTACGCCCCTAGGCTACAATGTGGTGCGGACCCTTAGGATCTGTACGCCCCTAGGCTATAACCGTGGTGCGGAACCTTTAGGATCTGTACGCCCCTATGCTATAACTGTGGTGTGGGCCATTTAAGATCTGTACGCCCCTAGGCTATCAATGTGGTGCGGACCCTTTAGGATCTGTACGCCCCTAGGCTACAACTGTGGTGCGGACCCTTTAGGATCTGTACGCCCCTAGGCTACACACTGTGGTGCGGACCTTTAGGATCTGTACGCCCCTAGGCTACAACTGTGGTGCGGACCCTTTAGGATCTGTAGGCCCCTGGGCTATAACTGTGGTGCGGAACCTTTAGGATCTGTACGCCCCTATGCTATAACTGTGGTGTGGGCCATTTAAGATCTGTACGCCCCTAGGCTACAATGTGGTGCGGACCCTTAGGATCTGTACGCCCCTAGGCTATAACTGTGGTGCAGGCCCTTTAGGATGTGTAGGCCCCTAGGCTATAACTGTGGTGCGGGTCCTTTGGGATCTGTACGCCCCTAGGCTATAACTGTGGTGCGGGCCCTTTGGGATCTGTAGGACCCTAGGCTATAACTGTGGTGCGAGTCCTTTGGGATCTGTACACCCTTAGGCTATGACTGTGGTGCGGGCTCTTTAGGATCTGTACTCCCCAAGGCTATAACTGTGGTGCAGGCCCTTTAGGATCTGTTCTCCCCAAGGCTATAACTGTGGTGCGGGCCCTTTAGGATCTGTACTCCTCTAGGCTATAACTGTGGTGCGGGCCCTTTAGGAACTGTACTCCCCTAGCCTATAACTGTGGTGCAGGCCCTTTGGGATCTGTACACGCCTAGGCTATAACTGTGGTGCGGGCCCTTTAGGATCTGTACGCCCCTCGGGTATAACTGTGGTGCGGGCCTAAGCAATATCGATTGCTTATTAATAAATTAATAAACCTTTTAATGCAAAACATAGAATAATGTAATGATATTAAAAAAATATACGATAACGTCCTGAAGAATCGGAATTTCGTAACGTGCTTTTTGCATCGTTTCCTAGACTGAAATCAAAGATGTTAGCAAGTGATGCCCGCACGTTCAGTTTGTTGACTGAAGATCGACAGATAAGGTGCTGCCTATTTTAGTGCACAAAATTACAAACTGAAATGTTTTAGTAACAATATTAAACAGTAGGCCTACATATTAAGATAAAACAAACGATAAAAGATGATTAACATCACCAAAACACGCAATACAGAATGATTAAAAACACAATATTCATTATTCAAAACGCATGTCAACGACCAATATATTTTTATTAATGCATGTGGTGCGGGCCCCTAGGATAAAGCCTAGGTAGCCTATGCCTAGATGCGGCCCTGCGCCTGGTGTTGCTTCATAAAGGTGACTTCCCACGGCCCGTGCATTTCGCGGCCGCGCCGAACAAGAGCCCAACAACTAACCGTGGGAGGGAGCCGCCTCTGCTGGCAGGAATGGCGCGCCTCTATCCGTCGACTAGTCGGTAAATATCAAACGCCCGGGTAGCTGAACAGACACTAGACAACGTGGTGGGGAGGGCTAGCCTGTGGCGCGTGCTGATCAGAACAATTCGGCTGCATGGCATGGCCTACAAAAGCAAAGACCGTGGGAAGCCACCATAACCTGGTTACGATCAAACTGTAAGAAATGAACACCGTTCTCCACACAACAGAAAGAGATCCGCGTCAACCAACGTGCAAGTCTAATGGGTACAACCGATAAGGACCCATCCATAAATAACGTCTCACAAATTTCAGGGGTTTTCGAGTCCCCTCCTTCTAATATCACAAATTTCAAATTTTTAATTTGATTAATACGACACAACGTGACATCGCGGCATTCATGTTCTCCCCATATCATGTCGGGGATACCCCCCCCCCCCCCTAACATCACACACAAATCATGTCACTCTCCTCCCTTTAATGTACGATGCAGCTTATAGATGGTTTGTGGGCTACATTGCTGTTATGAAGTATCAGAAATACACTTCCGTTAGGCAGACATGAAGGTTTAGTACGAGGTTCAACAAAATTCAATAAGTTTTTTATACACGCGAACATAGTGATGCCGAATACGTCTTTGCTCCAAGGAGACTATTACGACAACATGAAGCTTACACAACTGCACTAATATCCCGATATACACATTCCAAACGGGAGGAGAAATTAGTATGCTGTCTGCAGTTTGGAACAGAAATGATACAAGCGTACTGTAAGCTGTGTCATCCGTTAAATCACCGATCTTCATCACAAATAATAAAAACGAAAGATGTAAGAACACGTGAATAATTTGTATCAAGTTTATATCGCGATGCATGATAATATTGAAATGTGATACAGGGATATATTAATTAGCATGTGATTGAAGCTTAGATTTCATAGCGGCAATATTAGCGGAGATTGTGGTTAGGCTGAAATGCAACCTGAACCAAGTTGACAACTGAAAGTTTTTGCTACATCACAAGGGATGAGAAATTGCAGCACATTGAGCTTTATTTTATAACAATTCTATTTAGGTAAATAACTAAAAATAAATTAATTGCCAAAACACTCCGTTAAACCCGTCATTTTAGACGGGTTTATGGCTAGTATATATGTATTTCCGCTAAATACTTATATACTCTTTTTTGTGGCTATACGCTTCATCGAGTTATTTGTTGCAGGAGAAGATAAGGGATAATGATCTGAAAGTAATTGGGCCATGGCCTTTTGAAGGAACAGTCCCGGCACTCACCTGCAGGTATTTCAGGAAAATGTGCAAAATCGAGATCTGGGTGTCCGTACGGGGATTCGAACTCAGGAACGTTCGCGCCTGGGGGTTTAATTACTGCGACCTGCCGCTAATTAGCTGGGGCCGCCTGCTGACCGACCCCGCCACAGGTTGGACTGGCTTCCTAACACGTGACCTCAGGCTGCACCAACCACACGCCTAGCTGCTACTCTATTACTGCGGGTCTCATTACTATTACGACTAGCGCTCTTGTCTCTTAATCGTTGTTGTTCTTTTAAATATTCATCGTCGTCAAGGGCAGATTTTCACTTGGCTGCTCTCCACGGTTCCTTCTGTAGAGTCATCATACCACGCACTGCTAGGAGATAATGAAGTGGCAGTATCCCGTTACTGTCCACACATCTTGGAACTTTTTTTTAGCACACATTTTTACAGCCTAGTATCTAGAAACTAAAATAGGCCTTAATTTAACACAACAGTTTTACATCAACAGATAATTCCACAATGAATAATTTCAATTTTTGTTATGTATGGTTTTGGCAATATCTGTACAGTATTTTCTTGTTGGCACGATACATACGATTGTTTCGCTGTAACATATATTATAACTTTCTAAACTTGCTGCATTTTGTCATAATTGATTTATTACAGTTTTCTAGTTTGGTATGGTGCCTGCAGTTTCCTGTCCACTTAATGGTTAGAATTTTCAATATTTCACTATGTCACTTTGTACGTCTACCACTGCTACTATTACTAAACTATTACTACTATCTACTACTTTACCATCTAAGAAAGCATTTTCCAGCATTGGTATCGGTGCGGTAATCCGAATTCCAGATCTCCCGGAATAGCGCACGTTCTCAGTCTCTCTGGCAGCCAAAGTGACCGAGAAGGCCGCCCATCGGGAGACTGGCCACCTCCAACACTGGTTGTGAGAACTAATTGTAAATGATATATATGTAATTGCAGAAGTAAGGCGTCTTTAATATCCGGCTAGTAGGTTGTTCGTTTTCACAGGTGAACTAGATTAGTTTAACATCTACTGCCGGTATTTGTTATTTTCAATATTTGAACAAATTCCTATTTTAAGATTATTGGCTACATAATTTACAACTTTTACTCATTACTAGCTGTTAAAATTTTCACATATTTTAAGAAATAACAATGTTTTACTTCAGAAGCGGCTCGAGACTGCAACTATTATCTATTATTTGTGTTATTGCAAAGTCAGACCACATTTTATGCATCGGGCTATAGTTCATGTGAGCACTAGTAAAGAACTTATACATACACTATATACTTTTATAAGTGTTGCTTTAGCAAGTTCTGGTTTGTAGATAGAATCTCCAGTGGTGTTACTGCGAAACGGTCCATTTAAAGCAACTTGGAACTGTTGACATCTGTCTACGAAACGTGTACCTATGTTCCGTGTACGCTGGATGTATTTTTGTTTACATAATGTTTTAGTTTGGCAGCCGTGGTAGAGACCTGACGACGGTACCGGACGACCGGGATTCGATCCCCGACGAAGCCGAGGATTCTTCCTCGAAGCTGAAGTCCGGAACGGCTCCCCAGGCCCAAACAGACTGCTGTCAAATGTGTACCATGGGGGGAACTCCGCAGGAAGGTAAAGGAAAAGGGCCAGAGCGTGTCGCTGACCACTCCACTGCCCACGGTCAGGAAATAGGAATGCGGAGCTCTACCTCCACTAATCCTACGGGAATACGGCGTGAGAGATGTGAAAACCCACTGCCCTTACCTATACTAATGTGCAGTTTAAAAGGCGGAGGTTGGGAAAATTATCGGCATTCGCTCAGGCGATTGCGCAGAGCCGTCTATAAACCACATTCAGGACGGCCGGTACGCGGGGATCAGGACTCAGTCCTGGTACCGTTGTACTTCCCGGATCCAATATGGCGGCGCAGTCACACTGGCGGGTTTTTAAATACTGAAGGAAGTTTTTTTTACTTATGGCTTTACGCTTCGTCGACGGCGAGGTCGTTAGAGGCGGGATGGGACTGGGAACAAGGAACGGGAAGGAATTCGGCCATGGCCTTTTGAAGGAAGCATCCCGGCAGACACTTGGAGTGATTTGGGGAAACCATAGAAAACTCAAATCTGGATGCCTGGACCCGGATTCCTGAAGTAAGGAAGGAAGATTCAACATACCGAGCGAGGTGCTTGAGTGGTAAATCGTGATTTCGGTTTCTCTATATCACTCCTTGCGATTGGTTCCCTTAAAATTCCATTTCTGAATTCCTTCCCGGTTCTTGTTTCCAGTCATATCCAAGGTCTAACAACCTACAAAACAACGAGGCATAAAGTAAAAAAAACATACAACCCCGAACAGCTAGTGCGGCTTAAGAGGTTTTTTTTTTGTCTTTTTTCCCTCAATTGTTAGCTTAGTTGGTACTTTGTCTTTGGTAACTTCATTTTTTTCTATCCCTATGTCTCTCCCACATTATTAGGGTGCGTCGATTATTTACGTGAAGTGAAATAGGGGGGGGGGGAGGTCCGGGCGAAATCTTACAAAACCGCACCAAGGAGGAGAAAAGGGGGGGGGGGTCACCGGAAATCTCACATGAGGTTTTGAAATCCTTGTAGAATGGAAGAGCTAAAAAAAAAAAGTCTACAAATCATGCGAAAGTCGATTTTAGGGGGGTAAAAACCGACTTTAGGGGGGTCTAACCGCCCTTGGGAGCATGAGACCTAAAACAAAACAAAAAAAAGTCAAAATCTCACGTCATTTTACAGGCCAAATCTCACCAGAGGGGGGGTGGTCCGGAATTCCTGAAAAACACCTCACGTAATTAATGGACGCCCCCTTAGAGGTGGAAAAGAACTGGGGGCAACGAACGTATAGAAATTTGGCCATGGCCATTTGAGGGAACCATCCCGGCATTCACGTGGACTGATTTCTGGAGACTATGGGAAACCCAAATCTGGATGGTACAACGGGGATGATAACCCTGATACTGCCGACAGCAGGGCTAGAGTGTCACCGACCACTTTGAAACTGGCGTCGCTTCCCCTTGTATTCCGCAGTAATCGAAGTGTATTCGCGATTTCATTATTTCGTATGGATGAACTAAATGTGTGTGTGTGTTCAGTGCTGTGTGTTGTGTATTAATGAAAGCTGGAAGAAGATGGCGACCCATTCTGGCCTACCCTCCTGAAAGAGGTCGCCAAGCTCCGACGGACGAATCACTGTGAACAGTGTGGAGCACTGCGGAGAGGTTTAACCCAGGACTCTGGTGCACAGCGTGTTGACTAGGAATTGTGTACCATCACCTCTGCTACCCCGCCGGCGAAGTACACCTCGAAGACTCGAAACAGTTAACCCCGTGTCAACGCCGCACAACGCCTCGGTGTCGAAACCATGTCACTCACGGGCGGGTGTAAGAATACCTGTTACTTGTACAGTATTCATACATACAATCCTGCAGCGAGTCAGTCCCATTGTCTCGCTATTTTGTACTTGATACACCAGTGACAGACTCAAAAATCAACACGCGAGTGCTCTTTTGAAGCAATGTTAACTACCCGCATAATTTTATCTTTCACCAGCTGCTGCCCGCAGCCTGTCCCATATCACTAATCGCGAGCTCGAAAAAACTGGACAGGACAAATTTACAGATGTCTAACAAAAGAAATGTACAAAAATAATGTCTTTGTAGAAGCCTTTACTCTTCCTACCAGAAATAATTCAAAACAACCTCAAAGAGCAAAATCTGAAGTCCATTATTATTTACGAAATTAGGTAAATTTTAATTTTTTTTTAAAAAAAAATACTACAAACAGCGAATGGCGGCAAAAAAAAATACCCGGATATAATACGCGTAGCTATTCTGTGGTTATATCTACTAGAACTCGTTCAGCATGTTATAATTTCTAACCCTCGAATTATCATAAATCACGATCCACCAGGACAAACCGCATTACGGTCGGACAGCTGAAGTCTTATACTGTTCATCTGCTAGTTTCATACCATCCAAAAGTAGCGGGAAGAAACCAAAGATATGGCAGAGAAGTTTGAGGTAAAGAATAAATTTAATGTCCCGCTCCGGCGCCAGGTCACGCGGGATACACCTCAGAAGTGCGACCACGAGATTTTAAAATATGGAAAACCCCACGAAAATCTGCCGCCGGATTCAACAGAGACAGCCCAGCTGCTGATTCATAACAACACAGAGTTACAGCGAAAAACAGAAAATTCTGTCAGCATTCTTAAAAGGTATGCAAGTACATACATACGGGGCGTCAGTTAATTACGTGGGATGAAATGGGGGGGAGACAGAAATCACACGTCATCTTTCTAATTTCTTGAAGAACAATGGAGTTAAGAAAACCTACTTGCAACCCGGCACAACGTTAGGGGGAGGGGGTAGGGGGGAAGGGGGAGAGAGGAGGAGGTTTCTCAGGATTTCACCACCACCGAAATACAGGAGAACTAAAAAAAATTACGAGGTCTTCAGAAAGGGAGAAGGAAAGGAGGGGGTACCCTCGTCAGCAAGTGGGGTGGGAGGTCTTAGAGATCTCACTTCTCCATGGGAATGGGGGGGGGGGGTTTCCCACCAGATATTACCAAATGACACCAGACGGATGAGGGGTTCGGATTTCCGGAAAAACATTTCACGTAATTAATGGACGTATGTTTTCTCCCGTCACCTTTAAGGGAGCGTGCATTAATTAGGTGAGTAGTTTTTCCTAAATTCCGGACCACCCGCTCCCGAGTGTTGAGAGTTGATGAGATCTGGTCGCACCCCGGCCCCCCTCCCATGCTGACCGACCTCGTAGTGGTTTGAGACCTTTTTTTTTAAGCTCTCCTGCTACCGAGGGTGGTTATAACCCCCCCCCCCCCCAAAGTCGGTATCTGCGTCGTTTGTGGATCTTTTGTTAGCTCTACTGTTCTTCAAGAATTTGGAAAGATGACATGAGATTTCTGTCGACCCCCACCACCCCCTTCCCAATTTCACCTCATGTAATTAATGTACGCGCCCTTTGTCTCCACTTGTCTCGTGGATTGTGTTGTGATCTTTACGGTCGCCAGTGGATTGCTATAGCGGACTTTTCATTACGGTCGCCAGTGGATTCCTGTAGCGGACTTGATTACGGTCGCCAGTGGATTCCTGTAGCGGACTTTTCTTTACGGTCGCCAGTGGATTCATGTAGCGGACTTTTCTTTACGGTCGCCAGTGGATTCCTGTAGCGGACATTTCTTCACGGTCGCCAGTGGATTCCTCCGTCCGGCGCTGACCTTTACCCTTGGCGGAGACCCAGACAGGCGAGCGGGCCGTCGGCGCCTCGTCCCCCGCGCCACGCCGCGATCGATGCTGCGTGTGGCGTGCATCCAGGGGTCGACACACCTGCAATTACCCGCCCACAGGCTCGGTACCACCATCCATTAAGCGAATCCTCTACCCTACCTTCAAATTTACCAAAAATATTACACTAATAGTTTCAAATCATTCCTAAGGTTTCCGCAGCCGTCTTTGTTTATGATTAATAGATTTTCGGGGTATGCCGCGTTATTTATTCCATAATCCGAGCTTTCGGCTGCCATCCTATAGCCTTCGTCAGAGATACTGTTTATGTTGACGTAACAACGAAATTGTTAAACAGGGTGGAGGTGCGAACAGTGTATAATCCTCACTGCAAGCTTGGCCAGTCACTAAGCAGGATAAAAGCTTACACCCAGACCAGCTTACAGGTGTTTATGAAATCCCCTGCAGCTGTGGCGGTGTTTACACTGGTGAGACAGGCCGCACTGTGGCAGAGATAATTAAGTAACACATTCGCCACTACAAATATAACAACAGCAACAAATCCGCAATACTTCGCCATGCCATTAACTCCGGGCATGAAATAAAATTTGAAGACACGAGGCTGCTATGGAGAGAAGACCAGTGGTGGCGTCGACGTGTGAAAGAGGCAGCAGAAATTTTAACGAATACCAACAACATCAACTCTGCAATCGTTGGCGCTCGTTGCTATGGCAACACAAACAATATCTCTGACGAAGGCTGTAGGATGGCAGCCGAAAGTTGTCACATTACAGTAGGCTGCCCCCTTCAGTAATTATTTTTAATTATTAAATTTATTCTATGCCGAGTATCGAATGCTATGTGCATTGGTGACTTGCGAGACTGACAATCGATTGGTAGATCAGAGAGTGTTGAGTCTGGCAGAGAACGTCGTGTTTGTATCATGCTTCCGGGTTTTGTCGTAGTTAGGAGTAAGTCGTGGACGAAAATATAACAAGTGATTTGTATTAAAGTGTTTAGGTCCCCGTGAGTTACTAATTACGGGCTACCGCGACAGAAGGAAACTACGAGATTACGTGGTGGAGTGTTGGTGAACTGTGTTGGTATGAACAGCTACGTGAAAGTGATTGAATGTATTGCTTTTCACTCTTAAGAACTTGTATCTTCGGATTATTGTCACTACCAGTAATTTTACTTGTATGTGTGTTAATTATTATTTTTCCATTGGTGGCCGGGTACATTTGTGCAGTACAAAAACTGTGAATAAATCTTTGGCTTGTGGTCTGCATACACGAGGTGTTCTTTAAAGAAACTTTTCGTTATATATGTATTGATTTGTACCCTAGCTAACCTATGGTGGCGGCCGAGATTAATTAATTGACGAAGTCTGATCGTCCATCCATTAGGTGGTCTAAATATACAAACATTAAAGATAGTCGGAGAGAAAAACTATTATCAATCCCGGTACTTTCACTTTGTTCTCCGACAAAGTTCAGATTATGAAATAAACAACGCGGCATACCCCGAAAATCTATTTATCACAACCAAAATTTCCATACCTATTTTTAACGATTTAATGTTTTTTCCAATTTTTTCAAAAAAAAATTTTTTTGCTTATGTTTCACGCAGCGTCGACGGCAAGGTCATTAGAGGCGGCGGAAGAGGATTTCGGCCACAGCCTTTTCTACGAACCGTGTCGCCAATTGCCTGAAGTGATTTCTCGGAGCAGCGGTAAACAGATGAATAGCCGAGCGGGGATTGAACCCACGTCCTCCCGAGTGTCAGGATCGAACGTTACCGCTCATCGGTACAGTAAAAGTGGCTCCCTGGAGGACGGTAGAGAGAAAACAACGCTCAAATCCTTTGACTATTTACAGACAATTGGGAATGAATGAATACCACGAAATATAAATAAAGTAAAGACTTCAAGTAAAATATCCTCTTTTTTTTTGCTTATGGCTTTACGCTTCGTAGACGTCGAGGTCATTAGAGGCAAGAAAGGATTGGGGACAAGGAACGGGAAGGAATTCGGCCGTGGCCTTTTGAAGGAAGCATGCCGGCATTCGCCTGAAGTGATTTGGGGAAACATTAGAAAAACCAAATATTGATGCCCGGATGGGGATTCGAGCCGGCGTCCTCCCGAATGCGAGGACAGAGCGTTAACCACTCAAGCGCCACGCTCGGTGGTAAAATATCCCGCAGGACGAAAGAGAGATTAGGATGGAAGAGGTGGAACGGTGTGCACAGAATAAAAGAAAAGTACTGGAAGAAGATGTTGAAGGAGAGTTGGTGTGGAGAGAGAGAGAGAGAGAGAGAGAGAGAGAGAGAGAGAGAGAGACTGTCCTGTGTTCGAAGCAGACGCGGTTAGTGGCTGGAAACACTCACTATCGTCATGTATACCTATTTCACCCATCACTAGCTACTGTGTTAAACATATTGTGCGCACTGTGCAATAAAGTGCCAACGATCGGGGTACTTGGGTTGTTCGTAGAATGATCATCCTACACGTATTAAATTGTCTGGTTACAATCTCTTTCTACACGGTCCAAAGGGTTTCGGTACTTTTGGTATGCATATAAAACAGCTCACCCTCCCCTTTACCTAAGTTGGTTGCGGCACCCAGGGCCGGCGTTAGGGGGGGAGGGGGTAAGCGGGTCAAATGTACCAGGGTCCGCCCGGCTAAAGGGGGCCCCGATGATCGGCTTTAAAGCCCCCCGCCCGTAGAGCTTTAAAAAAATAATAATAAAAGTCTAAGGGAGGGCTCTAACTGGTTACCCCGGGTCCCAAAATCCTAGCGCCGGCCCTGGCAGCTCCGTGATAGTGTCCGGCACCGACTCGGGGTCATCTGGTACGACCCCTGGTGGGAAAGAAACTCTCATCGTCAGGACTTGGCCGGCAGGGTAAGAGGGGTGCACGATTCCTAGTCACGAGATTGTCCTGGCTTGAATCCCGAACATCTCCGCAGTGTACGGGCTTAGTGTATAAGACACTTGTTGCCAATTCAGCGGTCACCATCTTTCATTCAGTCCCAACACGGACAACACAACACGTTATGGTCATGCGCAGAAAAACATTAACACGTACATACACAACCATTACTGGGGAACGCAAGAGGAAAAAACCCCGGTTCAATACCCCGAGAAAGCTGCCACGGAGGAGGAGCCTGGACCACCGGGTAACGGAGGTCATCCACTTTTTTTTACTTATGGATTTACGCCTCGTCGACGTCGGGGTCATTAGTGGCGAGATGGGACTGGGGACAAGGAACGGGAAGGAATTATGCCATGGATTTCTGTAGGAAGCATCCCGACATTCGCCTGTAGTGATTTGGGTAAACCATGGAAAAACCCAAATCTGGATGCCCGGACGGGCATTCGAACCCACGCCCTACCGAATGCGAGGCCAGAGCGTTAACCACTCACCCATCACGCTCGGTGAGGTCATCCAGAAAATGTTCGTACCTGTGCATTAACGGTAGGGATTCATTCGGTTTATTTCTTATCTATATCTATAAAACGAAAACCGGACATATTGGTCGTATAAAAACTCTGAAACTACGGGGTAGATTTCGAAGGAGTTTTCACCGTTTTAAAGCTTGGAATGTCAACTCAGTTGCTTGTTATGCTTCTACGTTCCATAACGCCGGAACATTAAATGAAAGTCTGAACGTATGGTGAGGAATACCAAAGATGGAACCACTAGATGCAGCATTCTTCGCACTAAACTCACAATTTCAACGTCTCTGACCACAGCCTTTAATGAAAGCAATAAGATAACTTTACAATAATAACTATTTTGCACCTTAAACAAACCTTGAAGTACTCTTTCCTTAAATTCGGGATATTCAATTTTTAAACGCCATATACAGTTGTAAAAAAAAATCTCTATTGATTTTACATCACGATCTCTGGCAGAAAGCCTACAACTACATTGTCTCTGGCCTTCAGCATTAGTCTTCTGTTTGAATAAAATCATTTATTTACGGTAATATTATTCTGGATTCACTTTTGATACTTGTATAAAAGGCTGAATCTGCGGAGTTAAAGTATATGGTGTTTCGAGCAAAAAGTATATCCATTCACTTCGCAATTGAATCAAATGTGAGTTTTTAACATTATCCAGCGTTGTTTAGTAATGTAATAAAGCAATTTCTTAACCAAATTAATGAAGCTTGATATACATGAATTTTTTCGGTTGAATGAAAATAGTGTAAGTGTAAATAAACTTCAACCCACCCGATTCTTGTTAGTGGGCGGGTGAATCTAGGTTTACTTTAATTCAACGAAAAAAGTTGGCGCGAATTATATGAATCTTTGTACAAATGTTTCTCTGTGCGGGAATAAAAATAGCGTACGAGTAAATCTACGCCAACTATACCGGGCAACGCCGGGAACTCCTCTAGTCTGCGATATGAAAGGTAGCTACTGTTTTTTGCTATAGTAGGTACAGTTGTTGGTGGCAGGATTGAGACAGGTGTCCGTAAAACAAGGGACCGAGCGGGGTCATCGGCCGGCCACTTTGCATTCCATCAGCGCCGTCCTGACGCAACGCGCGCTGACGTAACCGCGCGTCACTGCGAGAGAAGTGGCGGCCAGGCGACCGACCGCTCGACCTCGAAAGAACCGCCGCGAAGGCAGGTACCACACTGTCAACCGGGCGTGCGTGTGTTTAATTTAATTTAATTGCAATGGAGCACAGGCTCCGGTGGCAATTTCCCTACAAACCCATCTTCCCCCTATCCTGCACCCACCTACATTTGCCCTCTACAAATTTTATCTTTTTAATTCTTTTTCGGTAAATTATTCATCATTTCTCTTGGTAACTCATTCCAATCCCTGACACCCTTACCTAAAAAAGAGAATCTTCCCACACCCTTGTGCCTGAAATCGAGTGCCAGCTTGTGGTCATGGTCATCTTTTCCCTTCCATGAACTACTTTTCATACCTACACCAATATCTTTCCATGCCTCGTCGCCAGTATACGCCCTGTACACTCCCATGACCCCCCCTCATCCTCCTCCTGTCTTTCAATGAATCCCATTCCAGCTCCTTTGTCATATTTGTCACTGATTGCATTTTGCGATAATTTCCATAAACAAATCTAGCAGCCCTTCTTTGCACCTTGTCCAACTTCTGTATTTGATACTCAAAATTGTGGGTCCCATCTACAACAGAAGATCCTGGGGTAAGCGGCTGATGATTCTTGTAGGTCTGTCGCATCTGGTGCCCAAGGAATAAAAAATGGCTCCTGGTGATGGTAGAAGAGTCGTGCTTGCTCTGGAATAAACTGCGTGATGGTGGGCAGTCTGAGGAACTGCCGATGAACCATGGAGCATCGACGGGGACGCGCACGATTTTGTTTTGAAATGACTGTATCCTCTTCATTTTGCTGGCAGCTTCACCTCCCCAGACTGGGCAGGCGTAGGTCAGTAGAGGTCGAATTAAGGCGGCGTATAGTAGGATAGTGATGTTACTCTTGAGAGAAGACTTCCGCTTGATAGTAGGATATAATTTAGTGAGCTGGGAGTATGCGAGGTTGAGTTTGGAGTTGATGTGGGCGTTCCAGGTCAGTCGGCGGTCCAGATGCACTCCCAGGTATTTAACGGTCTTTTTGAGGCGTTTCCATGGTACAGGTGTGCCATTGATCATAATCGGGGTTGGTAGGGCCGGAGGTCGGAGAATGAAGTTCATTGTTTCGAAGAGTGTGTGTGTGTGTGTGTGTGTGTGTGTGTGTGTGTGTGTGTGTGTGCGCGCGCGTGTGTGTGTGTGTGTGAGAGAGAGAGAGAGAGAGAGAGAGAGGAATGGGGCTACTGCCCCTTTTAATTAAAAGTTTTTCACAATTTATTTTCGATTTGTCACGTTGTTGACATGCATGGGTGTGGTAACACTGCGTGGTCTGCGAATAATTGCCGAGAATTATAGAGAATGGTGGCAGCGACTTAAGGAGGTCAGGTGAACAGCACACGGTCTTGCCGCGATTAGCGTCCTATCGTTTGTTTAGAGAGAGACGATATGTAAAATGATGTAAAGTGAATGGTGCAGTATAACATACACAGTATACTGGAGTACAGACGTAAATGAGAGATAGGTTGATACAAACGATGTTGGGGCACAAGGGGAGGCTGACTGCTATGTATCAGCCGTACAAGTGAATTTTTTTAAGTCAATCCGTCTTCCCTGGTTCATACGGGGTAGCAGCCCAGAATTAAGGACACCGTGAAAACTATCCAGTTAGCCATGACTAATACTGAAACCACGCAACGAAGAACGAGGTGAACGGCATTCCACAGAGAAACCTAGTACATTAGCCAACATCTCTCTCACCCTTCATACGACGCGGGAAAGAAAAAGCAGGGAATTTTTATGCTGAACACAATATCAGCATGTAATTTCAGGCACAAATATACGGCGCATAGATCAGTGAACACTACGAATTCGTTTCTGTAATGAGAATCTTCCAAAATGTCTTGGCGACAGAACAATTACACGAGCATCTCACAACATTGGCGACCGGTGTCAGGAGCTCGCCAGTTACGCTCGACACCACACTGCAAAACATCATTCCATCAACGAGTTTAGTGTCGCTTCCGTCTTGTACTCTACTTTGCGGGTACCAAGACCGTGGCCAAATGTTTATGTATTTCATACATTATCCAAAAGTAGAAGGCAATGGATTAATAACTGATAATTTTATTATGAACTGAAGACTAATTTAAAAAAAAAAAAAAAAAAATTATTGGTGCCCAACATTGATTCTGATACCGATGAAAATATAATCCCGCGTTAAAAGCACTGCTTTCGGAATCGTCGGAAAAAGTGAGACGCTTCGACAGAGTTGTGGGTATCTCTAAGCATTGATGTATATTTGGGGAAGAATTAGGAATAGTATGGCGGCAGGCACGAATTATAAATATCTAGAATTATCTACTATATAGGGACTCGGTATTTATCACTGTTTAACACTTCCAAGTCCTTTCAAACTTGACAGAAGTTATTCAAATTGTGAAGAGCGAATCGATGGATCAAGTCAAGTTTATATTTCAGCCAAATCTTGTCATGCGGTCATTACCTTTGTACCAACAAGCCACCTTTTTCGACTCCTTTCAACTCATTATTAGTTTACATCCGTACAAATAGCTTCACGAATTTCACGTCGAAATGTTCCTCCTTCCCAACGTTTCAACCAAGACTTAGGTCTTCCCCAGGGGACTTAGCCGCCTGCTGAGTCTCTAGCAGACTGAGCAGACGGTTAAGTCCACTGAGGAAGACCTAAGGCCTGGTCGAAACGTTGGGAAGAAGGAGCACAGTGAAACTCTGCAGCTATTTATATCAACTAGATGACCCGTGCGAAAATTTCGCGAATAAAATGCGATGAATAGTGAGGTTGAATATAATGTCACCAAGTTCAGTGATTACTCTTCATACTCCTACTTCATTTATCGATTTTGGTTAGAAATCCAGGGAGATAAATGGATCGAAACACAAAAAACGTATTTTAGAAATATTGACATTTTTGCGCTTACGAAAAGTTCCATTCTTAGAATATAATGTTACCACGGCGGAAACCTTAGTCTTTAATACGATATGTCATTTATCTATTTCGATTAGATATCAAGGGATATATAAGGCTCGTGACACTAAAATACGTTGTAGAACAATTTATACTTTTTCCCTTTAATAGTTTAATTCCAAACACTTCTTTCTTAAAATATGATGTCAGCAAAGCTGAGACATTATTCCTCACAATCGTACTTGATTTATCGATTTTGGATAGATATCAAGGGAGATAAGTGGCTCGAGACACAAAAAAAAACGCATTTTAGAAAAATTGACTTTTTTGCCTTTTATGGGTCGAATTACGAAAAATTCCTTTGTTAAAATATAATTTTACCATGGCGGAGACCATATTCATTAATATGATACCTCATTTATCTATATCGGTTAGATATCAAGGGAGATAAATCGCCCGTGACACAAAAATCAGTAATTGAAAAAATTATACTTTTTTCCTTTAAGGGTTGAATTCCAAAAACATTCTTTCTTAAAATATGATGTCACAAAGCAGAGACATTACTCCTCATAATCCTACCTCATTTATCGATTTTGGTTAGATTTCCAGGGAGATAAATGGCTCGAGATACAAAAAAACGCATTTTAGAAAAAGTGACATTTTTGCCCTATAAGGGTCGAATTATGAAAAATTCCTTTCTTAAGATATAATGTTACCATGGCGGAGACCTTATTCTTTAATATGATACCTCATTTATCTATATCGGTTAGATATTAAGAGAGATAAATCGCTCGTGACACAAAAATGCATTATAGAAAAATTTATACTTTTTCCCTTTAAGGGTTGAATTCCAAACACATTCTTTCTTAAAATATGATGTCACAAAGCTGAGAAATTACTCCTCATAATCCTACCTCATTTATCGATTTTGGTCAGATATCCAGGGAGATAAATGGCTCGAGATACAAAAAACGCATTTTAGAAAAAGTAACATTTTTGCCCTATAAGGGTCGAATTACGAAAAATTCCTTTCTTAAAATATAATGTTACCATGGCGGAGACCTTATTCTTTAATATGATACCTCATTTATCTATATCGGTTAGATATTAAGGGAGATAATCGCTCGTGACACAAAAACGAATTGCAAAATATTGATACTTTTGCCCTTTAAGGGTTGAATTCCGAAAACATTCTGGCTTAATATATGACGTCACTAAAGCGGAGATCTTAATCTTTAAAACGATACTTCATAAAACGGTTTCAGATAGGTATCCAGGGAGATAACTGACTCGTAACACAGAAAACAGCATTTTAGAAAAATTTACATTTTTGCCCTTTAAGGGTCAAATTTCGAAAACTTTCTTGCTTAAAATACGATTTAACCAAAGTGGAGACCATAAGCTTTAAAATGACACCTCATTCATTGATTTCGGTTAAGTATGAAGGAAGATATAGACTTGTGACAAAAAAATACCTTATAGAAATAATATATATGATATGGCGGCTGCGAATTCGGCAAAGTCTTTTACACTAGTTTACATCGATCTTAAGAGGACCAACAACAATCACATTCAAGAAATAGATCGCGTGATCTAACGATGACCTGTGACTCAAAAAATAATTTTTTGTTCATGGAGGATGGGGTGGGAATGGGGGAGGGGGGGGGGGGAAAGGAGCGAGAAAGAATTAGGTCACGGTGTTTTGAACGAAAGATCCGCATATTCGCCTGGATTGTTTCCGGAAATCATATAAAACCGAAATCTGGATGGCAGGACGGGGATTCGAACCGGCGTCCTCTCGGAAGAGTCCCGAGCGTTATCGCTCACTCACTCAGCTCGTTTGTGGTATATATTGCGAATGGGAACAAATCAAACAAACTTCAAAAACCAAATCTTGAATAATTACGAAGGTTATATCCTGAGAAACGTCTAAACGCTATAACTATGATGAAAATCGGCATAAAAGATTTTCTTATGCTCCGCCAGTAAATAGTACAGATCAGGTAAATTGGCTCTGAATACAGGAAGAGCGATTTTGACTACTTAACTTGTGCAATATTATTTTCAGTTTCAACCGAATGTAAATTGTGATTTTATTTTGTAATAGAGAAAAAGGAATAAGTATTGCTAAAAAAAGTAGATACTTATAAAAAGTGGAAGACAAAAAGACAGTTACTATTAATTTATCTATCTATATAAAAGGCTACTTTAGTCACTGTGTCATCGCGTTCTAACGCTGACGTCACGATCCAGGCCTTCGTTGCAAAATCGAGGGTACGAACAACAGAATTAGAATTAAATAACGCTACTGTATTTAACTAAGCAAATGCTACGAAATTAATTCACACAACATTTACATTAAAGTACGTATTTCGTTTAAATCGACATATTATTAGATTATTTTTGTTTATTTATATTCGGTCGATGTAGATGTTTTCTTATACTCTCTGGCCAGAGATATTACTGTTATAGCAAACTACATTACGCGAGTTTTAAGGTGAGTTAAGCAACTGCCAGGACACTGCGATCGACCTGGTACTTTTGAAGGGTTTAGAAGCTGTTTATATTAGATGCAGATGTTTTCACCATATGCTGTGTAACTGTTATAGTAAGCTCGAAGAAATGAATTGCTATATTTCTGCGTTTAACCCGTCATTTTCCACAGCTTTAGAAGCCAGTGTTAAAAATCATCGAGGTATTCGAATGGAGCGATATCAACTGCTTCGTCAGAGGTATTGAGGTGATTCTGTAAGAACTGGGCGTGAGAAATATTAACAGTAAAAGGTCTCAAGGTACGTGAAAGAAATATCTTTTCAAGAGCTTTCTGGGAAGGAACAACATCGAATATAAAATCAAACACCATGCAGGGGATCTCTACGGAAGAAACGCAAGAAGCAGCTGCAGCTCAAAGAGAGTAATTAGCAGTGCAAACAAACGGCCACAACTGCAAGTTAATGCGCGCGCTCTACAAGAAGCCTCCAGCTACTTATCAAAACAGCTTACAGCAACTTCCATAAGACTGCCAAGTAATCTAATTAGTCCCACCCAGTAGCTCAAAGACGCACCAGCGAAAGACATTAAGTAATGGAATAACAGATTACTCGCCTTACAAACTACTTACGGCGAATTCCGAAGAAATATATCTATAAAATTGTAGAAAAGTTGTGTTTTCAAAAAATAGTAATTGCAATTCACAGTATTGATGAAAAAGGTTTTTTCTTTTCTTTTTGCTTATGGCTTTACGAGTCGTCAACTTTGACGTCATTAGAGGCGGGATGGGACTGGGACAAGCAACGGGATGGAATTCTGCCATGGATTTCTGTAGGAAACCATACCGACATTCACCTGGAGTGATTTGGGGAAACCATTTGAAAACCCAAATCTGGATGCCCGGGCGGGCATTCGACCCCACGTCCTCCCGAATGCGAGGCCAGAGCGATGAGGAGAATAAAAAATGTACCTAAACTGTAAATTACGTAATTTTTGTCTCCGTTCGCGCAACACGCAAAAATTAAGGACAGCTTATGTCATTGGCTGACATATAGGATATTCCTTAGCCAGTTTAGTACCACACTTCCTACATGATATTGAGGCAAAAAAAAAACGCAATTTTTGCATGTGTGCACATAGATCAAGCAAAAAATCAGCCATTTCAACGAAATTCTATATAGTGACAGCTTGCATTGTCTTGACGTGAAATTGGGAGCTGAATTAATGGTTCCGTAATAGAATCTATCCATTTAATATTGGTGGCGCAAGCCTTCTCGCAGTCTAAATGTTTACCACGATTAGTCATATACATGCTATGACAGAGGAGGCCGATTTCGGCCTCCTACGTATCATTCGGGAGGACGAGGGTCAAACCTCGTTCGGCCATCCGTGGTTTTCCTCAACCACTCTAGGTCTAGGCGAATGCTGGGATGGTTCCCTACAAGGCCACGGCCGACATTCCATCCCCCTTCCCTCCCCATAAGGTAGTTTGGCTGAAAAGAGTCCTCGTGACTCTCCGGCAGCCCGCCTCCCAGCATTCAGCTGGGAGAATGAAATTGTAAAAAAAAAAAAAAAGAATGGTCAAAACACCGAATCTGAGTAGTGCGAAATCACACTACTACGTGACATTCGGGAGGACGGGGGACAAACCCCGTTCGACTAACCTGACTGGGGTTTTCTCAGTCACTCAAGGCGATTGCTGGCATGGTTCCCTAAAAGGCCACGGCCGACTTCAATCCCCCCCCTCCCTCCCCTTCAGGCTAGTCGGCTGAAAAGGGCCCTCGCGACCCACCAGTAGCCAGCCTCCCAAGAATGAAAATAGTAAAAAAAAAAAAAAAAAAAAAAAACTATAAACTACAACAGATTAACTGCCAGTAAAATAAACTACATAGCTCCATTTTGCCCTCCCCTCGTTCTTTTCCATATCGACTCCAGAGAATTTTTTTGGCCGGTTTTCTCTTGTCACACTATCGTAAATTAGGGGATTCTACGATAACCATGGCGCCGCAATTTGATGATGGATTCTTATGTAACTACACGAGACAAATTAACAGTAACGAATAAATTTTTTGTATATCTCGCTTAGTTCTCGAGATATTGTATCTCAAAATTGACTTGGTTAGGTTAAAATTCGGCCTGGGTCAGAAGACAAATTTCGTCATAGCCAAATTTGAAGATGAATTCGTGTGTAACTCGACGAGACAAACCGAAAGCAAAAAATATATACTTTTTTTATATATCTCGCTAAGATACTGAGAGTATAGAACTAATTTAAAAAAAAAAAAAAACATTTTTTTAATGGTTTTACTTTTATAGAAATCATTTGTTTTTTTGTCGAACATTGACGTTGTTCTGCCATTTGGACCCACCTCAATTAGAAATAAACATTGTATTAAAGACCATTTTTCTTTTGCTATCAAAATCCGGATTTGTTCCGCTTGACATGTTCCAAACATTCTATGGTAAAATTGTCTCACATTCTGTTTGCGCTGTTCTGTTTCTCTTGATTATTTGGCTATCAACACACGAGTAAAAGAATCATTAGGCGATATTGAAATGCAGATACCTTACAGCAGGCCTCTTTCGCCGTAGCAGCGGGCCGCAGTCGTATAACATGCAAAGTAGCAGAAGTTTCGATGTCGACAATAACTCGTCGTTAACCGCTAGTGTCCGGAGGAAAGCTTGTATCGCGCGTTCGTATTCGCCGTTTATCATCTGCGCCTGCAAGTAACGCCGTAACGAGGACGATTTGCATCTCATCCGTAGCTTCTATTGTGCTTTTTACAAAAAAATAAAAAAATTTAAGCCGTTTTCGCGAGATAAAGGTGTCTCGTTCTTTTCTAACTCCTCTTTATTGGCTGCGAGTTGTGTTTTATTTTTTCCCCGCCCCAGCCTGTTTGAGTGCTGCGACACAGATGGGTTCTGGAGGAGCGGCGTGCGGCGGTATTAATGCGCCCCGCTCTGAAATATGGCCGCCGCAGGACCACCAATAAAAATACAGGCACTCCACGCACCGGGGCTAATGCGGTGCCGGCAGATTTAACTGGGATCTTCGATTCGGCGTAAGATCCCTCCAGCCTATTCGAGGCATACTTAGGCCGGCAATACACTTTGATTAAAGATATTTTATAAAATATTTTACAGTGTAATGGGATATATTTTATAAAAGTTTTATTTCATTTTATAAAAGACTAGCTGGTAGCCACGACTTCGTTCGTATTTGTAAAGAATTTGCATTAACAGCTGCCGACATCTAACCACCATAGTGCACGATGGGAGATTCGATGCTCTTACCACACACAAACACCAATGTACACTATGTAGTTGTGGCAGCAGAGTGACATATACGGAGACACATGTCTTTGGCCGAAATACGAAAATATCCATTTCAACCACAAAATCTCCCACACTCATCAAAATTCGGCCAACGTTGTGATCGACGGGTAACTCTGTGCTACTACCACACACAAACACCAGTGATCTGCGCTAGATAGTTTTGGCTGAAAAGTGATAAACGATCACACATACGTTTTTGGTAGAAATATGAAAGTACCGCAGGTCAACCACTTTCAACGACCATAACTCCCACGCCCCCATAGCTACCGACATCTAACCAACATAGTACACGATGGAAGACTCGATGCTATTATCACACACAAACGCCAGTCATCTGCGATATGTAGTTCAGGCAGCAAAGTAAAATATACGGACACACATGTGTTTGGTCGAAATACGAAAATATCCTTGATCGACCACTTTTAACCATCATAATATCTCCCACATCCCCACAGCTATCGACTTTTGTTCAACGTTGTGCATGACAGGAAACTCCACGCTACTTCCACACACAAAGACCAGTGATCTGTGCTTGGTAGTGGTGGCTGAAAAGTGAAATATAGGAAAACACACGTCTATTTTTATATATAAAAAATATTTCAAAGTAAACAAACAAAATGGCGCATGCAAAGTTACCGACGTTTGTTAGGACTGCCGAATCCATGAAAATCTTAGTTTCTGAGTATGATAAACAGAAGAAAATGATGTACAATCAGAAATGTATACACTATAAGAATAGGAATAGAAAGGCGGACACTTACGCAGTGATTGCGAAGTTAATTAGTTCTACGAAAGAAGGCTGTGTTATCGGTGACGTTAAAAGAAAATTAGCGGATTAGGAAGCTAGTACTTGACAGGTTTCTGGAATAATAGCAGAGGGAACGCGCTGAGCAATACAGATGCTATACTGCAGAATAGTGTAGATCCGCCACCAGCAATCGAGTACAACCCGTTGGACATACACCGTAAAATGTAGACACCCAATATTCAGGGGTAATAATTCTGATATAGATTTTTTTTTTAAATATTGCGGTAGAAAATTATTGGACCTAAGTTGCAGCTTCGACCATATTTTTTATAATATGTCACGTCCTCACATTGCAGCTCTTTCACTAAACTATGATGGATTCCTTTCATATCAAATCTTGCAATCCCCGATCTAATCCATATACGTTTACTTCTCTTCGTTTTCTGCAATACAACACATACTGTGACAGCTGTACTTGCTGCTACTGCACAGGCATACAGTTTCATTTCAATCATTTCAGAGAACTATGATGAAAATTTTTCTGTAATGCAATAGGCCTGATAAATATCTTCTATAAAATAAATGTGATAAAATCTTTTATAAAAGATCTTACGAGAGGGGGAAATGCTGGACAACCAAAGACCGAAGCGGCAGCAGCCAAACCCAGTTATATCTGCTTCTATACAATAAAAAGCTACTTTTGTCATCGTGTCCGAAGCTTTGACGTCACACACCCGGCCTTCATTACCGGACTACCTGCGACCAGAGATGTTAGTAGAAAACAGAGATTATGAAGATTATTCAATTCAATTCTATTTAGTTAAGAAAGTGTAAAGAAATTAATTGTCACAACTGTGAAAGAAAAGTATGTGTTGCGTTTAAATTGGCATATTAATCAGTAGTTGCTATTTATCAGATTGCGGCGACACGGTAATGATAGAACTGCCCCGAGAATTTATTTACATACAACACCGTGAAAAACTTCGATGTTACATGTAGATGTTTCCGCAAGCACTTTGCTGTTGGTTTCCATTTCTCTGCGCACGCAGACAGTGGAGTCGCGTGCTACGGCCGCTCGCAGCCGAGATATATTTGGGGGAGGACCCGCTATT
The DNA here is from genome assembly GCA_031002005.1 of Vandiemenella viatica. Classification (NCBI taxonomy): domain Eukaryota; kingdom Metazoa; phylum Arthropoda; class Insecta; order Orthoptera; family Morabidae; genus Vandiemenella; species Vandiemenella viatica. The sequence goes on along the minus strand of CM061920.1, from coordinate 14,104,863 downwards.
GCTAGGGGAGATTCTCCCCCGCAGAACAAGGAAGGGGCCGCCCCCGAAAACAACCACCTGGCGGCCCGATTCTCTCTGAAGGAACACACAGCTTCACAGCATTAGCCTCTTTGGAAAACTGCAACCACAGCCAGCAACGGAACAGAGCTGTTCATATTCAACCTAAACCAAACTAAACGAGCAGACGTTACTAAACAACAGTAGCGCAAGCGGGGACTGCACGACTTTGGTAACATTCCAGAAACTGGTACTAACCTGTTGAAATTTACATCAGTCGCTTCCTCAACATGTCCTCTTCACGTTTTGGGATCACACATTGCGGAAAAGTCGCCAGGAATTTAATTAAAAATGCCGAAATATGAAGGGCTGCGCAACTGCGAAATGCTATCAGCACTGCAAAAATATCATAAACATTACCGATACAGGGATAATTTCAACCTAAACAGTTTCGTTTTGTCGTAGAAATCGTGGTTTGGTTGAAATACGGCCTGGACCAAGTGAAAAAAAAAATCTTAAATTTTTGCTATGCGGCATCCAAGCAAATGGCGTATTTGTTTACAACGGAAGCAATCGATTATCTCTGGTTGCTCGTTGCTATGTAAGGTGGCGGATAAATATTGACAATTTGTCAATTTTGTGCGACTTTTTACAACGGAGAAGAGCTGAAAAGGCAAGAAAAACATTACAAAAAAGGCTTAAATCAGGGATGGCCAACCCGCGGCCACGCGGTAGGTCATTTTTTTGGCCCGCGGAGCTGTATCATTAATTCATTATATACGTAAGCTTTGACTACAATAAGTTAAGCTGATATTCAACCAAGATCATCGCTCGATTGATCTTGCGGGGATGGACAGTGCGGGAGTACAACCGAGCCTTATCACGGCTTATGTTCCTGTAACTTTCAGCGCGTTAGTGGTTCGCCTGACATTCTCGGATCGCTTGCGTCTGTTATTGCAGTTAATGTTTCCACCCACAGATGGAAGTACGCTCTTTGCTCTGATTGTTCTATTTGACAACGGATGGAGCCCCAACAATAGTTGGAAAACATGAAGGTTTTAGTAAAACTGATTTAAAATGAAGCCTGAAAACTTGATAATACCTCATTATTAAATTTTCATTGCATTATTCATCAAGAGAATTTATGTGCCAAGTCTTTAAAAACGGATCATGTTATGAGCGTAGTTATCAAAATAGTGAACTTCATTAGATCTAAGGCGTTAAACCACCGTTAATTCTAACAATTCCTCAAGCATTTGCATTCTGACTATAATGAACTTTTCACTGAAGTAAGATGGTTGTCTCGTGCAAAAAAATAATAATAATAATAATTTTAAAAAATGTTTGATTTGAAGGAAGAGATACAATCATTCTATGCCAGAAATTTGAAAAGTATCCAAGAGTTTGAAGACGTGGCTTGGGTTTGTGACATCGCGTTTCTAGTCGACGTAACCAGCCATTTAAATAACCTGAACATTCGTCTGCAATGCAAAGACCAATTGGCTAATAATATGTTTGATGTTGTTGCCACGTTTCAAATGAAACTTGGGCTTTGGGACCAACAGTTCAAAAATAAAAATTTCACTAATTTTTCTAAGCTATCATTGCAAGCAGACGTGACACAGGCGTTGGCGATTAAGTACAGTTCATTAATATCAAACTGGAACCTTGAGTTTGAAAACCGATTCAAGTTTTCAAAAAACATCATATTCTTTTATCTGCATTTTCAACGCCAATGATCTAAATTCATTGCCAGTAAATTTAAAAAGGAATATTGTTAATTGTAGTGTGACGCACAGCTTACGGAGAAATTCCACCAGGTTGGATTGGAAGAATATCTGGACAAGGAGAAATATCCTGAATTTTACAAACATGCTTTGCGGATGATTTCGCTATATGGAAACACTTATGTGTGTGAACAGCTTTTCAGCCGGATGATCAAGTCACAACACAGAACACGAATCACTGATGTTCATTTGGAGAACTTTATGCGATATTAATATTGATGCCCTTAGTTCTGCCAAACCATGTCAAAAGTCGCATTAAGATAATTGTGTATTTAATACTTCATTAAATATCCATATTTCATTTTAAGTGTTTTTTTTACTTCATAAAATATTAAAGTAGTTATCTAAGAAAGTAACGCATGTTGCCCGGCAGAGAGTTGTAATTCCAAAATGTGGCCTGGCTGCTGAAAAGGTTGGCCACCTATGGCTTAAATCAACATTTTAAGAGACTGTCACTGATTATTCAAGGTTGGCGGCATGTAACGACTGTGCATCACTGCCATACTTCGGCATTTTTAATTGAATTCCTGTCGACTTTTCCGCAATGTGTGATCGAAAAACGTGAAGAAGACATGTTGACGAGGCAACTGATGTAAATTTCAACAGGTTAGTACCAATTTCACGAAGGTCAATAAAGTGGTGCAGTCCCCGCGCAAGCCAGTATCTCAGGTTATTTTCATATATTTTAGTTTGTTTAATTTTTTTAAAAACTTTCAAAATCTTTAAAGTTAATCCATTAATCATTATAAATTAATCTGATGCAGTTTCGATTAATAAACGTGCAACCAACTGATTAAATGAATCATAAAATTAATAGGTGGAAAGTAGTTCATAACGCTACAATAACGCCTCCTCTACCTGCTAGTTCCTTCACAAGAATGCACATGCTGTCTTGAATATGAGGAAGCTAGAAAAGCGACTGTGCAACGGGTGTGAGCTCACATCATCACTGACTCACCGATCAGCTCACAACTCCTCTGAAATAGAGCTTCTGTCACCAAGTCAACCTCACAGAGCCTCCGTCTGGGTACAACTAACAGATCATCCAACGACCAAACCATACGCCTCTCGATATCAGCGGAGTAGGTGTGGAGCACAGCACTTAATGAAAGGGACGCTTCGTCTTCAGAAATACCAAAAAAATAGGAAAATTGAAGCATTTGAAATGTGGTGTTATACAAGGAGGTAGAAAATTAAATAGGCAGATCAAGTACGATATTAAAGTGTTTTGGAAACGATGGGCGAGGAAAGAAGTTTGTGGAAGAGACAGACACCTCAATAACAATGGAAAGGAAAAGACCGGAAGCATTCGAGGTCCCCGGGAGGGGACTTATTGGGGACTGAGAGCTGCAGGCTGTCTCGTGTGAAGGATGTTCTGGTAGGCTAGTTCCCATCTGCTGAGTTCAGTGGAGGTTGTGGTTTCAGGCAAAACTCTGATCTTCGTAACTATAAAACAGTTGCTAAAACCGTCCAACTTATGGGAACTGGTATGTTTTGCCACCGGATGGAAACACCGTCAGCCTGCGGACGTTCATTCTGAAGGATAGTGGGTTAGTAAAATATGCTGTCTTCCTGAATAAAGAAAACATAACTGTCACAAGTGACACTCAACCAAACATTTAAATCTCGGACCAAACATAAAAAAAATACCTTTCCAATGATTATGTTTCAGCATTTCACAGAAGATTTATAACTCACAATTCGTGGCAGGTAAGACGTTCGGACCATTACGTTTGATGGAGGTAACGTGCAGTGACCTGTAACGCCCCCCAACGAATCAGCTGCGAGGTTTTCTCGTTTCCGCAAATCAACAGACCCGGTACCGAATTCCGACGAAATTATTCATACCGGATAAAAAAACAAAATGTAACTGGCTTCGTGAATAAATTACCATCCAATAATTTAGAAGAATGGCAGCTGAATTGTTAAAGTGTAGCATCAAAGATTCATGCATTGGTTATCGAAGTTGCGAGCAGAAATACTGCAAAATGTTAACCCTTTTTTTCTCCCGTTACCTGTGGTTTGATGCTATCGTCCATCTCTTCCAATCCTGAGCCATTTCTCTTCAGCTCAACACAACCATTCCGCACTACGGTAATAACTGCAACGGATCATAGCCGCTTTCGCTATTCCTAAATTACATTAAAGATGATAATGTCTAGGGAATGACAGTAGTAATAGACGTAACTTCATTTTTCCGTCATTCATCTCTTTCACTTTTTTTACTTATGGCTTTACGCCTCGTCGACGGCTAAGGTCATTAGAGGCGGGAGGGGACTGGACACAAGGAACGGGAAGGAATTCGGCCATGGCCTTTTAGAAGGAAGCATCCCGGTATTCGCCTGGAAAGATTTGGGGAAACCATAGAAAACCCAAATCTGGATGCTCGGACGGGGATTCGAACCCGCGTCCTCTCGAATACGAGGCCAGAACGATCTCATTCACAGTTCTTTCAAAAACGTATAAACAATTTCTACGAACATTATGTCAGTCTGGCATATTTCCAAAGAATATTTGTAATTAGAATATTATTTGGCAATAAATTATCGAAGTTTTATTGTTTAGTTTCGGTTTTTTCTCTCTAGCTAGATCACGTATGTGTTTCTCGAATCCTCAATTGGCTTTCATAAGCCGCCAGTAGTTTAGTTGCCACCGAGCGTGGTGGGTGAACGGTTAGCGCTCTGATCTCGCATTCGGGAGGACGCGGGTTAGAATCCCCGTCCGGGCATTCAGATTTGGGTTTTCCGTTGTTTCCCCAAATCATTCCAGCCGAATGCCGGGATGATTTCTTCAAGAGGCCATGGCCGAATTCAGTCCCGTTCCTTGTCCCCAGTCCCATCCCGCCTCTAACGACCTCGACGTCGACGAGGCGTAAAGCCGTAAGCAAAAAATAAGTGTAGTTACCAGCGTGGTTTTGTTGCCAGCGTGGTTTTGTTGTCAGCATGGTTTTGTTTTCAACATGGTTTAGTAATAATATGAATGGAAAGCTACGTGGTCTGGCTTGGAAAAACCCTTCCCCTCCCCTAGACCAAGCCACGTAGTTTATGAACGCCCCTTGTCAATGTCACATCAAATAACAACACTGACATCAAGTACGCGTGGAGTTCTTTTCGGAAATCCGTAACCCCCTGCCCCCTCCGTGGTGTGATTTTGTGAGATGCCGCCCAGTCAGGCCTACTCTTCAAAAAGAGACCACACTAGGCTACATGTCCACATCCAACCGACACATCACCACCATTAACAGTGGTATGCCCTCACTCCATACGCACTGTTGAGGTTTGTGATTTAACCTAGGACTTTGGAGCACAACTTGGTGATTACAAATTGTGCGCCACCATCTGTTCTACCCTGCCGGCGAAATCCACCACTCAGACTCGAACCCCGTACCCCCGCGTCAGGGGCCGAGCACCATCACGGTACCAACGGGGAAGGGCAGATAATAAAAGTAGACTACTTAGCACTTTACATCTAAGAGATGTTACAAAAACAGAGCAGCACTGTATGTATGGTGATATCTCTGCTTGTCTTTAGTTACTTGTCTCAAATAAAAACAGCTTAGCACAAGCAAACATTCCAAGACAAGAGCTGGGAGACACAGAGTTGGGAGAAGAGGAACACTAGAGACTTGAGAACACTACGTAACAAACAAAAATGACAAACGAAAACACGGAAGAGGAAAAATATCAAAGAAACACGAGATGGATAAGGTTTGGATGAGGAGGAGGGGAAGGGAGAGGAGAGGAAATTCATGATAAATACTATAGGAAGTTTCGCTACTGGCCACTACACCGCTGTTCAATCACACAGACACTATGTTGTGAGTTTTGATCCCAAGTTTACGCGGTTAGTCGACGTTGGGGTCATTAGAGTCGGGAGAGAATGAGGGGCAAGGAACGAATGGGAAATAAGCCATGGCCCTTGAAGCAACCATACCAGAATCAGCCTGGAGGAAGTCATGGGAAAGCGGAATCTGGATGCCCGCACGGGATTAGAACCCACGTCTTCCCAAATGCCATGCGAGAGCGTTACCGGCCGCCCACCGCAATCACCCAGGATGTAACTGATTGCAGGAAGTCCAGGACACAGAGGAGCCCGGACATACTTGACCCATGGACCTATAAGGTCTCGATACTTAATGTAAAAGTCATAGGTTCCCTGCGCAAAGTAATGTTTCATAGCTCTGTTACTTTAAATCATCTTTCTAATGTAAGGCACGCATATCAATTTTCTAATAAATAACATGTATTGGTTTTCGTGGAGTCACTAGTTGGGTTATAAAATATTCAGCTGTACAGTACCTCAGCCACTATCCGCAAAATATTTTTGAGCAGGTGACTAGAAGTACCTTAACTAATTATCGCGACAAATGGAGACGATGAGAAGCACCTAAGACGAAGAAACGAGTTTCAAGGAGAGACAACACGAATAACACAAAATTTGGACAAATAAGACGAGATAAATATGGTGTCGTACTGATGTCTACGTGAGTTCCTTTTCCCCTCGTGCCGGTACGGATTGGAATGCACAGAACAGAGATTACCTTCGATGCGAAGCACAATCTGCCCCCCGGGAACAAAAACGTTTGGGGATATCCGGTCTAAACGACGATACGACAAACTCGAGTTGAACAGGAAGTAGGTTCCGCTGGTCGGCAGGTTGAGAACAGGGCATGTGCTTCTAAAGCCTTGTATACAAAGTCGAGCGATTCTTGTATCTCGACAATGTCTACAAGAAATCGAGTTATTGTGAGAATCGAGAGACAAATTCATGTCTATAGACATGCTTTTGAAAAAAAAAAATCGCAGAACTTTGGTCTCCCATTTGAAATGGGAGACATGAGACAATTGTTAGACATTGCCGTGCAATATTTCGTAGTGTGGACGTTTTGGTAGACTTTGTCGTCAGTTATTGTTGGTTGAAGCGATCATATTTTACAACAAGCGTTTGTCGATGTGAGCAGGAGAGACTATTTCGCAGTGCAACCATCGCGGCACCCTTTGTAGTGTAGTGCAGGTGTTTAGAGATGGGAGAGGAGATAAGGGGACCGCATTCCTTCAGTGGGGACAGTCCGCCCCGTGCCAGCGGTGCGAGAAGTATAGAGCGTGTGTGTGTGCGTGTATGCATGGAAGGATACACTATTATTTGATAATAAGTTCAGACAAGGTTTTTTTTTTTTTTTTTTTGATTCACGCTAAAACTCTCGTTTTGAGTAGAAGATTGCAGCTGGCCAGTGAGACGCCGTTCGAAAGGATAATCATCGAATGTGTTCCAAAGCAAGTGCTCGTCCAGTGTAATCACAGTGCGACGATTGAAGTTAGTATTGTGTGTGTTGTGCACGGAAATTCCAGAAGAACGGACAGCGCTGACTACAATATAGACAGCAACCAGATGGTAATTACACAATTTTTTATTCCGCCAGAACAAACCGAGTCAAAGTGTGGCGCATTGTACCCGAAAGCGAAAACCTGTAGAGAATTGTGCTCTCTAATTGTATTTTGAGTTAGTCGGACTTTGTTCATGATCTGTCATTTCGTTGTTTATTTAATCAATTTATTATATAGATTTAATTCTTGTTTTATGTGTTAGTCAATGCAAATCATCTTTTCTTATATTGATAACAATAAATGCAAGTGTCAGTAGATAAAATTAATATAATTTTCCTTGTAATAAACAAATAATTACATTTCTAAATGTTTATTGAAAATTCTGAAGGACTCCTTCCATGGCGCCCAGCAAAATTGAACAAGGTATTTTATATACACAAAATTTTAATGATATAGAGTAATAATAACTGGTGACAATCCTTACTCCAGGGTACACTACATGGTGAGCTCTGGAGAAGGCTTGGTCGATTTTCTTTTTGTTTTTTACTATCAAGATGTGGCCTACGGAGAAAGTGTTAACGTTAATAGAAGATTTTCACTTGACATCTTGTTTGTGTGAAGTGTCTCGTCCCAAAAAATTAAAATCGTACCAAGAAGAAAATAGTTATTAAAGAGTTGCCAAAAAAAAATATGCAGTATCCGTAGGCGATGTGGGAAAAAAATCCAAAATTTGAAAACAGCTTTTCATCGGGAGCATAAAAAATAAATCAGGCGAAGAAGAGTGGAGTATCACGTGTGAAGATTGCTTGGTTCGCATACGAATACTTGTTATTTCTAATGCAAGGTTTAGAATCAAGGGATAGCAGAACACAGACTGCGATGAAGACGAAAATAGTGAATCAGGAAGTGCATAAGACATTGTAAGTACATTTTTAAAAAAAAAAATAAAGTTTTATGCATGGGTATGCAACAGAAAACAATGTTATTACAATACAGATGATTTTATTAACAACAGCAACCTACTAACAGTAAATATCACTATGTGGTGTTAGTAAAAAATTTCACGGGTCCACCCAACGCTTCTTTTTTTTCGTTTTTATTTTCACTGTCCACGATTACAACTGCGTAAGCAACGATCGCAAGATTAGCCACAATTAGCAACTAACGAGCAACAAGGCTTTCAAGTATGTACACGCGACAAAGTCTCTACACTGCCTAATACACATTGTCTACATACATATTTATAGACAGTTCCTGACATGTCTATAGACGATCGCTCTAGTTTGTATACAAGTGTGTACTTAGCCTAAAAGACAGAATTGAAGATAGCCGACTCACTGGCGTGATGGTTCTTGTGGATGAGGACGCCTTCCACTCCATGCCGTGATGCACACTGACCGCGCGACAAGAAAAGATCTGCCAGGGGACGGGTTCAATATAACTGACATCATCTGACGTAGCGAACTACTAATACACTTCCAGATCTAGAGGTGTGATTTAAGGAGCCGTTGTCACTTCTTCTTAAGCTATACGCGATTACGGGCGAAGGCGGTTACGGTGTCCCGTTGCCTTCCACAGTGCGTGTTGGTATGTGTGGGTGACTGAGATAGGATATGTTTTCATTATAAAGCGTTCTTTTGTGTAGTATGAAATGAGACATGAAAGAAGGGTGAGGATGAAAATCGGTGCCGGCCCATTCAGATTTACTTTTCCGAAAGACACGAGCTTAAAGTCCCTATCCGACGAACGGATCATCATCAACAGTGTGGTATGCCCTCACTCCATACACACTGGAGAGGATTGGGATTCAATCCAGGACTTTGGTGCACCAACTGGTGACTAGGAATTGTGCACCACCACCCCGGTCAAATCCACCACCAGGACTGGAACCAGCTAAGGGAATGTCCATAAACTACGTGGCTCGGTCAAGAGAGGGGAAGTGTTGGCTGCAAAGCTGCGGTTGGCTGCGTGGGGGGGGGGGACGTTCCGAGCCAGGCCTCGTAGCTTTTAGTTCATATTATATTTCACAGTTAAAATGAGATAAAGAACACACAACAGCATGTAAATATTTATTTCCGTCATTTAATTATCCCCGTATATATTTTACGATAGTCTGACAAGAGGAAACAGTACAAAATGTCTTCTGGAAACAATAAGGAAAAAAGTTAAGTGCTACGTGGAGTGGAGGGGGGAAAGAGGGGGTAGAGACAAAAGCCACGTCGGGTTACGAGGAGGCGGCGCAATGGAATCAAACCAACGATTTTTTTTAAAAAAATATCTGCTTAATGTCTCTCTAACAGCGAGTACTTTACTGACGGGGAAGGAATGGGGAGGGGCAAGGAATGGGAAGGAATTCGGCCGTGGCCTTTGAAGAAAGCATCCCGGCATTTGCCTGGAGTGATTTGGGAAACCATGGAAAACCCAAATCTGGATGCCCGGACAGGGATTCGAACCGCCGTCCTCCCGAATGCGAGGCCAGAACGCTAGCAGTTACACTATCTCGGTCGGTTCAACCCAACGAAGACCCAAGCTATCTTACTAATTAAAAGGATAGAATCTCGTCTGAGACCTCAGTTGGATCCACAACTCAAAATTGATAAAAAACTCAATCCCATGGTCAAATACAGTTCGCTACCTTGGAGTCCTGCTTGACTTCAGGTTGACCTGGAGGGCACACATAAATGACTTCCGCAGAAGAGCTAGCACGAGACTTCAAGCGTTGTACCCAGTGCTAAACAGGGACAGCAAGCTCCCCGCACCCTTAGGAGTATGGATCTACTGCACCTTAGTACGACCAATACTTGAATATGCCTGCCCTGTGTGGGGATACACAGCTAAACCATATCTAGACCGACTCAAAGTTATTCAAAATCGCGCTCTGAAGAGAGCCCTTCATCTCGACTGCAGATTTCCCAAAATAGCCCTTCATGAAGCCGCAAGGCTACGAAAATTAAAACAACGATTTAAGGATCTTGCTACCAAATTTTATATTACAGCCCACAAATCTAACAACCCAGTAATCAAGGACTTGGGGAATTATCTGGTAGGAAAAGGTCCACACATCGGACCTATCTCACTTTTTCAATAAACCCCCAAAACATCTGAAAATATTCTACGCCAAACGTTAAGACACATCCAACCTGAAGCAAGTACCCATCTATAAGACTAGGAGTAAATGTCGCAAGACAAAGACTCCACCATACTCTGCCCAAGGAGGAAATTGACAGCTAATGGCGAAATGAGGCGGGAGGTGGGGTTCACAGGCAGCCGAAATGGAGCTACGTGGTTTATGGACGCTCCCTAGCCCCGTGTGAGCGCCGGACACCATCACGGTGCCGCAGCCAACAGAGCTTCACTACACGCAACAGATAGGGAGCTGTTGTGTGTGACTTATAACATTGTTATCGGGTTAGTGCTGAGAGGTTCGGGTGCAGCCGAGACCCGGTGTCGGCAGTGGTAACAGGCCATTAGAAGGCCGCTAATTGGGGCAGGCCCGGGGCCGGCCGGCGTCTGTGTAGCCTCCCGAGGGACTTCTCATTAAGGCGCAGGCGGCCGACAGGAATAGTGCCGTAACGAGCCAGTCCCGCGGGACCCCGCAGCTCACAACTCACTTTCACCAGTCTGCACACTACACACACACACACGAACACAAAAAACAACCTCACTGCAATGCAGTCTGCACACTACACACACACACACGAGCACAAAAAACAACCTCACTGCAATGCAGTCTGCACACTACACACACACACACACGAGCACAAAAAAACAACCTCACTGTAATGCAGTCTGCACACTACACACACATACGGACACAAAAAAACAACCTCACTGCAATACAGTCTGCACACTACACACACATACGAACACAAAAAAAACAACCTCACTGCAATGCAGCCTGCACACTACACACACACACGAGCACAAAAAACAACCTCACTGCAATGCAGTCTGCACACTACACACGAGCACAAAAAACAACCTCACTGCAATGCAGTCTGCACAGTACACAAACACACATACGAGCACAAAAAACAACCTCACTGCAATGCAGTCTGCACACTACACAAACACACATAGGAGCACAAAAAACAACCTCACTTTCCTCAGTCTGGACACTACACACATACACACGAACACAAAAAAACAACCTCACTGCAATGCAGTCTGTACACTACACACACATACGAACACAAAAAAACAACCTCAATGCAGTATGCACAGTACACACACATACGAACACAAGAAAACAACCTCACTGCAATGCAGTCTGCACACATACGAACACAAAAAACAACCTCACTGCAATGCAGTCTGCACATAACACACACACATACGAGCACAAAAAACAACCTCACTGCAATGCAGTCGGAAGCACGGTGTCGTAAAAAGACGACGTTTCGACGGTGTTCTGTTGTCTTCATGAGATTTCTGCTGTTCGATAGATCCAGAAGTACCCGTGTACCATAACACGTCACAGTCAACAAAGCTGCACTGTCATCTCCAGCGCGAGAAATTCCTATTACTAACGGCTGTTTTTTGCGGACGACTTTCTAATGTTTATCGTAAGTTATTTTTCTAACCTGTTTCTTATACACGCTAACGGAGGATTATGAAGACGCCGTAATTTCTTGTCTCATGCTATTGGAGAGGTTTGTATATTAAGGATCTAACTAACGTGCTTTCCTACTCATTCTACTGGAGGATAGTTCAACATCTTACTATTTGCAAGGAACGTAACTTAGAGGGCATTAACAACGTGAGGTGTTTTTCCGCAATTCCGGACCCCCTCTACCCCCTCTGGTGAGACTTCGAGAGATCTGGTCGGAGCCCCCCGTCCCCCCCTCTGAAATGACGCGAGATTTTGACGGAGACCCCTGCCTAGTAATCGACCTCATAACTTTTTGAAACACTTTTTTTTTTTAGGTTTCATGCTTCCAAGGGCGGTTTTTAAACCATATCCCCCCCCCCCCCTTGCTCTAAAGTCGACGTTAGTGTCATTGGTAGAATTTTTTTTTTACCTCTACCATTCTTCAAGAATTTCAAAACCTCACGTGAGATTTCCGTTGACCTCCCTTCCCCCTTGGTAAGGTTTCGTGAGATTTCGCTGTACCCCCCCCCCTCCCCTATTTCACCTTACGTAATTAATGGACGGCTCGATATGATGTTTGTCCTACTCACAGCTAATAGAGGGTGTGGAAGACTACAGGGTTTTAATAGGAGAATGCTCTGGTAACTGGCCTCTCAGGACGCCTCTCAGGTAACATTTCCCTTCAGACTGCAAAAAAATTCTGCAATTGGTAAATTAGAGCATCTGAGGCACAAAGGTTCAGAGGCTTGCCTGAGCGTTCCTGTGAGAGTAGGAAAGTGGAGATCTTGACGGATTTTCCAGTTAGTGGGATTTAGAGAGGCACCAACAATCACACACAGGGCACGGTTTTCCAATGCCTGCAGGTCTTTGATGTGTCAGTCAGCGGACATGTTCCATATTTCTGACCCGTAGAGGAATGTCGTTTGTACAATATTAGTTAAAAATCACATATTCTCAATACTCTGACAATATGACATTTCGTTATGCCACAAAACACGAACAAAGAAATAAACTTATAGTTTAAAAAACTAAGATAAACGCTTTTGAAGCAATGTGAACGAGAAGGTAAAAAATCTTTAAATTCAAACATTTTGTTCAACAGCGCTGGGATGTCCCACAATTCAGTACAATTTTTTTTGAATAAGCTTAAAATAAAGTCACAGATTAAAAAATTAACTTTAATGGGTGAAAAAGTGTCTGGTGTTAGATATCAGTAATCTTAAATTTTTTATTGCTAGCTGTTCCTAAAGGTAGAATCATTATGAATGAATAGAGCGCTCCCCACGCTTTCTTACATTAAATTTAACTTTTTTTATCAGTGACTATTTATTATTTTAAGCTTATTAAACAAAGTTATACTGAATTGTAGGACATCCTTGCGTGTTGGATAAAATTTTTACATTTAAAGATTATTTTTAACCTTCTAGTTTAAGTTTCTTAAACAACAATTTTATTTTTTTAAATTTTTTTTTTTTCACTTCACTGGGTCGTAATATGGTAAGTGTGGAAAATTTCAAACATCTGACATCTGGAAGTGGGTGAAAATTGAATTGAAAGATTCCGATACACACACACGCACATACTGGTCAAGTCAATATAAAGCGTGTGAAAAGTTACAGAGTCACATAACAACAATAAGATAGTCAAAAGGGTGGAGCAACATGGTAATTTTTCAGCCCAGGTCCTTAGTTGCTATGGTAACTGTTTTATGGATTATGTTTCCGACTTGCAACTAAACAAATGCTTTTGATGGCAGACGCGTTTCGCCTTTATTCAAGGCATCTTCAGTGCCCTAGGTAAACATATATATACATACACATATATACATATAATGATGATATTTGATTTTTGTACAGTTTTCTGTTATTATTAACTAGGTACTTAGTTTTTTTTATGCATTAATACGCGCAAGTTCGTGTTTCCATACCAGCTACCATATACATCATTGTGTATGTATATATATGTGTCTATATGTTTACCTAGGGCACTGAAGATGTCTTGAATAAAGGCGAAACGCGTCTGCCATCAAAAGCATTTGTTTAGTTGCAAGTCTGAAACATAACCCATAAAAGGGTGGAGTGTTTATCTGTGTTGCAAGATGATCGTTGATGGATATCTCGTAGAGGTGGGTTTATGTGAGATGCAGGGTGTTCTGTGGCGTCCGTCTGTTCTCGATACGAACGAATCATCATTTTCCCTCCGTTCGCCGTTTGCGTAGGGGAATAACATGTGCCCCAGATTTCAAGCTGGACGATAACCTTTTATTTGAGTAAAAGCTATAAATAGTAAATACCTTGATGCCTACAGATTTACAGCAGTGGTACGGCCCGTTCTGTTGACCCAGCTCCTATTCATTGGGTATGCGAACTGCTGTGAAAACTATGGAACGCTGTACCTCGGAAACAGGACCGTAGCCTGTAACCCAGGCTACTACTCTGTGGTGAGATGGATCATTTCCATGTCGCACAGTCCCCCTGTAGGGCCACGGAGACTGGCCGGAGCGGACGTATTAATTGGGCGGCCCGCGCGGCTTGGCGGTCGGCCCTGCAGGAACGAAGCCAAACGCAAAGCACATCACCGCCCTCCCGATATCCAATCAGCGGCGCGCGCTGGCTTTGATGTGGGTCGCAGCGCCACCGGACTCCAATATTCACGAAACGAGGCCAGAATGAATTAATGCAATCTACCGGCTCACTCCACACGCCCCTCACATCGGACTCGGCGCGTGGAAGTAAAAATGAGAGTACCGCGGGGTACAGTGCTGGGACCACTGCTGCTCATCATCACAATAAACTGTTGTGCAGGAGGTTTACCGTCAGAGTTAGCTTGTTTGCTGGTGAAATCGCATAATAGGATTAAAACTGGAGAGTACTGAACAGCTGAAAGTTGACCTGCAAATGATATCTGTACGTTGTTGTATCTAATATGATTGTACTCCCTTTTAAAGTTGTATTTTTATATGTTCTTTTGGTGTCGGAGCTGGGATACAAAATCGTTTTGAACTTGTGGCCGAACTTAAAGCTCAACACTCATTAGTTTAGTCTTTCATATTTGAATAATTACAAACTTTCTATGACTTGTTGCAATTTATTAAAACATTATCCGATACTCAAGGATCCGAAGATACAAAGGTCCTTTGCTTGCAGTAACTTTACATCATCAACTTAAAAGCGCAAACCAAACTTCTTCTATCGCTTGCTCGATCTTATTATTCTCTCGTTACTATCTTGTTGCTATCTTGTTACTATGGCTACCCATTTCTCCCAGACAAACCTTGTCTTTTATAACTTCTCTAAGGAACATGTTATGCCAACATGGACCGGAAATGAATGCCAAGAAGAGTCGGGTTGTTAGGAACACACAAAAAAATTAGTTGTTTATGATTAAGATTATATCCTGGAATAACATTTGATGATAAACTCAATTGGCCAGGACACAGTGGTCAGACGGTAAGGAGAAGATTCAAGATCCTTCAATTATTGGAGAGAGTGATGAGGAGATGTATCAGGGAAGTGAGGTACTTGTGTTACAAAACTTTGGTCAGACCATTGCTTGAATGGGGTGCTATGGTATAGGGCCCACATTTTTGGTATTTGGTACTTAGAGAGAGTACAAAAAAGGGCTGCTAGATTTGTTTCTGGAAATTATCGCAAAAAGCAATTAGTAACAGAAATGATAAAACAGCTGGAATGGGGATCCACTGAAAGACAGGAGGATGGCAGGGCCGGATTAAAACAGCGCGGGGGCCGTAGCAAATGTGAAGAAGAGGTCCATTGATTTTTGCCGTCTGGGGAAAATTGTAGAGCTAAAAAAAAAAAGGTCGCCCATCTAGCCCAGGCGCGGGGCCCCTCTAGCAGGCGCGAGGCCCCCCAGAAGGCGCGATGTTGAAGATGGTCATGGGAGTGTACCTGTATTGAGGCTTAAATGGATACTGGAGAAGTGCATGGAATGGATAGATGACGATAACTACAAGCTGGCAGTCGATTTCAGGAATGAGAAAGTGAAAAAAAATAATCTTGTAGCTAAGGATGTTGGGTTTGAATAAATAATCAAGGCAAACGATCAACAATTCACCTAAAAGAATGGAAAAAAAGGTAAAAATTCGTAAACAGAAAAGCTTGATGGGTGCTAAAATTGCCCTAAAAGAATTTAAGATTAAAAAAGAGTGAAATGAGAAAGGAGATGTATAGGAAAATTTCCAGTGGGGCGAATGCTCCAAAAAAATTAAATGCTAATAACAGAAATAATAATAATCAAAAAGTTAGTAGGTAAATTCAGAACAAAGTGCTCAACAATCAAAACAACGCAGCTAAACACAATTACAGTATTGAAGCTTATAAAATATCACGCAAACCACTTGATTTTGACTGTGAAGGGCGACAAATTTTCTTTCGTAGTGAAGGGAGTAAGAAACTGGAATGAGATACAGAGGAAAATGATTAACTGTTTACCTGAAATAGTGAAATAATTTAAGGCAAACGTTTACGAAATGGAAAGGAGGGCGAGCAAAAAATTTGCTACCGAGGCATTAGCTCAACGGCAATATATATATATATATATATATATATATATATATACATAATCACTATTCTGTATTTTTCATTCCTCCCATTCCTAATCCACAGGAATTTTCCTTCCACATCTTATACACAACGGCTAAGTTTTCGCGCTAGGCAATGCGAATAAGTAACAAAAAGAATCAGTTTGCTCACGAGTACAAAGTAAACAATTCAGTTGTTGACACGGTTGAATCCCTGAAGTGTCTAGGCGTAACAGTACAAAGCAACATGAAATGGAACTTGCACATAACTTCCGTTGTAGGCAAAGCTAATTCCAAACAACGATTCATAGGTCGTAATCTGAGGAATTGTAATGCTCATACAAAGGAAATAGCGTACAAAACAAAAGTGCGTCCGCATCTGGATTACTGTTGTCGAGTTTGGGATCCGTGTCGCAAGGGCCTGATTGACTCAGTGGAGAGGGTACAGAGGAGAGCCGCTCGATTCGTGACTGGTTGCTACAGCCCATATGAAAGCGACACATAATTGATACATATATTGTGCTGGGATCGTTTGGAAGACAGACGACGTCATTTGAGTTTAAATTTATTGGAGAATATGCGAAATTCTATGACCTACGAGTGCAGTGAGATACTTCTTCCACCAACTTATTTGGCGCAATGACCGGAGGGATAAGATTCGAGAAATAAGGTGCCGTACTGATGCTTTATGTATTCTTTCTTTGATCGTGCTATTCGGGATTGGAATGTGCGGGTTTAGGATTGGTGCTTAGCACCCTCTGCCACACACAATGTTTGTGAATTGCAGAGTATGGATGTAGATGTACATCACCAAGACGAATGCTGGCACGGTCCTCAACCTAATCCTCAAACTATACCTACATTTCACAGACAATAATACAGACATCAGACACAGAACACAAGCCATGCGTTCCGCATACAGATGGCGTCATTTCCGCTGCCTCATTAAAACAATAATGCACCACAGCTGCTGGCTCGCTCCGTCATTCGTGATTCTGATCCATACATCACAATCAGCACAAAGTAAGTCCGGTATGTGACAGTCTTGCGGGTCCCACATAAGTCCCCGCCATATACCCACCCTTGCTGTTGCGAGATGTTGGCCCTCTTGATGTAAGGACCGGCACGGGGTCATGACGTCACTGCTAGTGTTGCCCAAAATCGGTCTTGGTCTTGCATTTTTGCAAGACCAAGACCAAGACCAGGTGTATTGATGCAAGACCAAGACCGGCCAAGTCTGGTCTTGTTCTTGCATTTGGGCAACACTAGTGTTGCCCAAAATCGGTCTTGGTCTTGCATTTTTGCAAGACCAAGACCAAGACCAGGTGTATTGATGCAAGACCAAGACCGGCCAAGTCTGGTCTTGTTCTTGCATTTGGGCAACACTAGTCACTGCGTACTCCCGTCTCGACCGGGCAGAGGGCAGCAGCGATGCCTCATCTGCTCAGTGCTAACCTCCCACCTCAGGAGTAAGCCTATAACCCTTCTTCCCATTTCATCCTCTTTTCCTCTCGTTTTAAAATATGGATGTATAATTGTATACATATGATAATATACTACAAATGTCGAAACTGGCTGCTACAAACATGGTACAAATTTAAATCTAAGGATAGGTCCTTAATACAACATAAATGTTTATAATTTGCGTTATTTTAAATAATGTCTTTTTTTATGAATGTCTAATGGTACAAGTACTATATATATGCTTGTTGCAAAATTATTTGTTTATGGTGGCGAAATAACGTACTATAAATATTTATACCATGTTTGATACCAAATAAGTTTTCTTGTAGATATATATACATATGGAATTATATATGCAAATATATTAGAAATATTTGAAAGTGGTTGCTACAAAATATGGTTTTAAGGATGGCCTAGTAATATAATTTAAATGTCTACGTTGCTTCTGACACCAAATAATGCTTATAATTTTATTTATTTGCAGGAGAAGTGCTTGAATGTTTTTATTGCCAAGATTTCTCTTAACGGTGGACAATGACCAAATAATGTATTATAAGTGTTTGAAATTTTATGTAAATAAATGTATTTCTGTTAGCTGTTCAAAATTGGCGAAAGCCAAAGACCATTAAATAAATATACAAGTCTCTTATTTTGGTAGATTCCAGCCTCTACAGGGGCGAGTATACTCTAAAATCTTGAAAATCTTTTTTTTAATAGTAAATATAATAATTGTGTTACGAAATATTTGTACCTCCATTCAGGAACAAAGTATAAAGAGATCTAGTGCCACAAGTTTCTTATATATATATATTCTACACCGACCATCCGGCGAATGAACGGCAATAAACATCTAGTTAGTATAGCTATTTCGAAAGTGCTATGAGAAGAACGTTTTGCACGGGCGATTTTTTTAGCATTCGTCACAAACAGCCTAACCCTAAACCACAGAATGATTTTTTGTTCTATTTATTTTGTCTAAAGGAGTGTTTCTCAAACTTATAGATCTACGTACCCCTATCCAGTGGCGGATCCAGGGGGGGGGGACTAGGGGGCACAAACCCTCCCCCCCAAGTAAATAGGTCCAGCCCCGACATCGGTAATTTTTTAGATTTGGAGATTTTTTTTTAGTTTTTTTTTTAGCTCTGCTGATTTTTTAAGGGCGGCATGACTATAATGCCTACCCCTATCCGACTCAAGACCCCCCCCCCCCAAACGAAATGCGCTCAAGCCTCCTCAAACCAAAATCTTGGATCCGCCACTACCCCCATTATGTTTCTCAGACAATGGCGAACACACTAAAAAAAACTGACTTTACGTTCTATAAAATAAAGATTATAATTTTTAAAAAGTAATACAGTCACGAAGGACAATATTTTGATTGATAGTATAACGGCCCACAGACCCAGCTTTGAATGAAATTTTATTTTAAGAGTTATTTGTAGCAAGCTGGGAGTTGAGTACATATGGTTTTGTATATTTTTCTTGTAATTAACTGTGATTTTGTGTAACTGAACATTTTTTACGGAGATAAATTATGTAAACGCAACGTGATAAGTTCAAAAACAGTATTATACACGAGACTGTAATTGTAAAATTAATGTGACCTAAGATGTTTGGAAGACAATTTCCGACAGTTTGTACTGATTTATGTGAATAATTTTGTGTAAATATCTTTAATTTTCGTTTCCATGTGTTTCATAATGACTGTAAATGATTTTGTATCAATTCTGATTGTATTAATCTGATTTTAATTGTTTAAGTAATGTTAGAATTCGAGAAACGTCGGTCGGAAGTCTCTGAATTATTCTGGAATTTTCTGTAACGCCTATAAAAGCGTTCGGCAGAGACGAGTTGGTTGGTTGAGTTCTAGTTTTGAAGAGATTAGTTCTGAAGATGTTGCAAGTTATAATCGTTGAACCAATTGTTAACATTTATACGTAGTAACTTTGGTAAGAGTCCGATGTCTTCGGGGGGGGAACCTCGAAAGGGATTTTTCTTAGACCAGTCATTTCAAGAACCGAGATATCTGTCAATAGGTTTGTTTCTTGTCGCAAGCTGAATCACCTTTACGAGCAATTTTGCTCGATTTAGTCTCAGTTCAAATTCAGCATTCAGTAGATTCCTGTATTTCGTTTTTATTATAACCATATCTGAAAACTCACAACCATATAAGCAAGTTGTCACAAGGCCAAAAGAAAATCCACCGCTTTGTGAGAGAGTTCCAGATAGTCTTCCTCAATTTAAAACATCTTTTTTTTTTTAAAATTTTTTAAATCAACTTGAAGAATCCGATTTGTGGACATTTCGAGTACTGATTCATGTTGCTTAACGCTCAATACCAGAATTTATGCTTTCGGTTGTAACCATTAATTGTGTTTCGAAACCGGTCTTTAGCAGCGTGAAGAGGAGTCATCTACTATATAATTTCGTAAGGTAACTCACTCACTCACCTCGATAGGTATTGGCTGGAGAACGGTGTCACGTGTCAGCCTTCGCTCGCAAAACAGCGACCAGAGATACCATTAGTAGAAATTCGTGGTTATGTCCACAATTTAATAGCTAAGCAACTACTACCAAATTAATAGCTATAATACAGTCATTAAGTTTGCTTTTCGTAGCGTTTCATAGTTAAAAAATATATATATATTGATAAATTTTGCGGCTGAAAAAAAATTGGATCTGCTTTTAAATAACATTTTGGTAATGAAAGCAACTTAAAAAAAGAACTTTAAAAAAAATTACTCATGGTCTCTGCTGTAACCACGAATGACAATTGTTATTCCGGCTTGGATAAATTTCAATCTAATTACATTTCTCACTATTGTTGATGCTTGACCAAAGTTTATGCACTACGGTTTATTTGCTTTTTAGGGATTTTACTGACCACTTTCGTTAATGGCTTTTGTTCATGTTCGTTGTACGTGAGTTATTAGGTTATTTTAAGTGTACATCAGACCAAATATGTTACCGAATCGAGTATTATGGAAATTCATTTCTTGGGAGTTGCTCAACTGTTTAATAATATGGAATGTGTATTAAGTTCTTTGGTCTTTACAGATACTATGACCAATAATTCCATTATGAGTGTTTGCTCAGTCAATAACAAAATAACGTGATGCTTTCGAAACAAACAGGATTTTTTAAATTTTGCAGAGTGAACTTTAAGGGTCAAATAAAGGTCAAGTTTGTGTTTAAGCAATCATACGATTGCGCTATCGTCCCTGTTCGTGTTTAACACCTGCCTCTATTAATGCTTCCGAGTTCTTCAAGGTCAAGAGATTTTATACATCATGACAACAGGTCAAGTTTATATTTGATCAAATCAGGTCAGCTTGTCATAATCTTTCATCTTAAAAACTGGAACTAATCTAGACCCGTGAACGGTCACGGGCTTACACTAATAACTAAATAATTACGGATTGATAAGTTGCACGTGCTTCGTGCGTGTTGCAAACGCGAGACAGCCAGCCAGACGCTATAACGGAAATCTTGTCGCGAACCTCCTACGATCAACTGGAGAACCCGTAGAGGTTCGCGTACCCCACTTTGAGAAACATTGGTCTGAACCAAACAAACCCCTTATGTTCGTTGGTTGCCCTACGCAAACAATACCGAGTTATTTAATTATCCTCCATCTAGCATCTAAGAACCTGTACGACAGGCGAATGTTGGCAGTACAGTACAGTGGTGGTGAGATCGATATGTGATACGCGCAGGGGGAACAACCCTGCTTTCATTAAGCCCCTCACTACGGAAGGTCTCCAGGAAATGGGAGACTTCTCCAAACCGCTAAACACGCCGTTGAGGCAACAAGCAAAGCTAACAGAAATGGTCCAGTAGCAATCTAGAGGGAGAAAACACACACACTACCTGATCGAAAGTGTCTGGACACATTTGCCGTTTGCTCCTAATGGATTAATGAGTCCTGGCTGTCGGTCGCCATAGTAAACAGCAGCTCATAAACTAAACACGCCAACTCGTACAATTAATTTGCCGAGGCGCCGTGATATTTATTGCTGTAAAGTTGGTAGGCCAGTCGCCCTTTTATCTATCTATCCCACTCTCTCTCTCCCCTTTTTGCGGAACGGTGGAAAATAACGAGTGTTCCAAGCGCTTGCGGTGGAAGGGTATGAAAGATGGCAACGACAGGACAAAAACGGGAGGGAAAAAAATCTTGTTTACGACTGTTTGACTGGGCCATTTCGAAATATCACTGCATTCCATTTGTCTTTAACTCTCTGTATCAAAAAATCCAGTTATTCAGCCGTGACCGAGACAAATTAGACGCCAACAATAACGCATCTGCTGTTCAGCTGTTGATGACAAATGGCGGACTCGGGAATGTAGCTCTTTCCGCCACTGATTGTGTCGGCGCGAGATTTGTGGAGGTTCCGACGCCATATATTCCAACTTCCATTTCAATTCAAATATTTGTCACCTACCATTAAGTCTGCGCACCGGACTGAATGTTTCACCCCACGTACAAATACTTTGTTGGACTGTACCACATATTTCCACACGCTTTTATATGGCAAATGAGGGATAACTATTACATCACAACTGCAGGCGTATACACTGATCAACCAAAACATTATGAGCACCTACTTGCTACCATATTGGTCCACCTTTAGAACGCAATACATGAGCGATTGGGCGTAGCATGGATTCTACAAGTCTTTGGTAGGCTACCAGAGTTATCTGACACCAGATTTCTACGCGGAGATTTTCATAGACCCTTAACTCGACCTTCACCTCTGTCACAGCTTGCTGAGTAATGTGAAGTACAGCAGAATGCTTTCGTGATGTGTGCGCCACGTTAATCTGCAGGTCCTCTGTATCTGGCAGGACTGCCGGGTTGGGTTAAGGCGGTCAAGACAGGGACGGAATGCGCAGTCACCAGGTCATTATAACTACACGGAATTATTATTAGTAGTATATAGTTGTATAGTAAGTATGATGTGTCGCGTGTATATTTTCACTACTGCCGGCACTCCCCAATCACTGCCAAAAATTAGTTTATTTTTATTTTTTACCCTGGCAATGTTCTTCTACAACCTAAGATCTTCTCTGTCCCTCTTTAATACTTCTAAGTTGCATCAATCTCAGCTGAAAGTATTCAAATTTTGTAGAGCGAACCCTTAGCGTAGAACACAGGTCGAGGCAACATTTAAGCCAGATCAGGCCACACGTTATTATCTTTGACCCAAGAACTCATTGTTCTGTTACTTTTTTTTTTTTTTTTTAGATCGACGTTAGGAGGTCCAACGAAGATGAAACTCAAGAGACAGCTCAGGTCACTCGGTCGCCAACCGTGACGGTAAAATCTCATGTTTAGTCCCTAAAAATTCCACAATTTGATTACTGCCAGAGTTGTAAGTGGTTTTTTCAAACGGCGCGGCTGTATTTATTACCCACAAAATTCTCCGAAACCTCGCGACAGCACCGAAATTCCTTTTCAAACGGTAAGCAAGCAGTTCCCTGTCATCTTGGCATTTGCCGTGGCAACTAACAATTCGCAAGGGCAGGAGCTGAACAGAGTAGGAAAAGTCTGCCAACAGAGAAATACTTGTACAAAAATTAAAGATTAATACAGCAAGCAGATCAAGTAATTCAAAACCAATTCCCATAAAAAAAATCCTTTAGCCCCACCACCGACTTCCCGAAAAATGTCGTGGATTATCGATTAATTCAGATTACTAACAAACAGTCCGCCCTAGTGGCTTCTGAAAACAAAGAAATTGTAGTGCCTTGGCAGCGAAGTCGGTAAGACGCCAAACTCTCAAACTGAATGTTGCGGGTTCGATCCCCGCTTCCGAAGCGACTTTTTCTTTTCGCTTTCTTTGGCGGCCCCCTTGCTCGAGTACGCTTGGCAACAGCGCCTGTGGAAGGCTGTTTGAATTCACCCGCACAGCGCTCTTATTGGCCAACTTCAACAACGGATAATTCAGAAACGGTAGGCCTACGACTTTTATTAGATATTTTTTTATTTATTTATTTCGTTAGTGCAACGTCCCCAACACTGCCCTTACCCGTCGATCAGTGAATTTCTGACCACCCTGTATATAGTGATGTGTAATATCACGATACGTATAGTAGCAGACCCGACCGGAGCGGCGCCTGTCGGGCTAGCGGATGTTCCGGGAACTAAAAAAGAATAACGGCCGTTAATTAAAGGTCTGCGGCTGCACGCAAAACGCTCGCCGCGCCTCACGTTAATGAGCGGATGAAATGCTAACGAACGTCGGCCGTCTCTGAGCTGTGGTCGCTTCTCGCCACGAACCCCCGGTCATACGCGTCGCGCCGTCACGTGGTACACAGGCTTGCCAACCGCCCAGGTTCCACACCACTGTCTCGACTCAAAAACGTTCGGTATGTTAAGATATAGTTATTAGCAGCCCGCGCACTGGTTTCTCAGCTGTGCGTAAAGTAAACAACGTCAATCGCGACGAGCAAATCGTCGCGTCTCGGCGCCCACTAACGTACGTTCTTGTCCCGGATTGTGACAGGCGATGAAACCTGGATGCACCATTTTGAGCCCGAAACAAAACCGCAATCGGTGAAATGGCGACATCCTAAAGGCGCGTTCCCGCGATCCCTTGTAACGAAGGCGAGACAGGACGGGACCTCATTAGTCGAAGTGTAGGGACAACCGCGGGCCGCAGGTTAGTCCTAGCTTACCTCGCCGCCACCTCCGCACCACGTTGCCTAGTGTCGTTTGGCACAGAGCACTTTACAGCACCGCTGCTGCAAACCGATGGCAACAGCGCACCGCTACACACGCCTGTGATGTTTACCGACTCAGAGTGGGTAGCTGCGTCTCGTCTCCGCTAGCAGAGGAGGCCCTGTTCCCATGGCGTGTGGTCGAGTATTCGTTCCGTCCCGTCCCGTCCCGTCTCGTCTCGCCTTCGTTACAAGGGATCGTGGGAACGCGCCTTAACTCTCCACAGAAGAAAAAATTCAAAGCAACTGCTTCCGCTGTTAAGATCTTGATAAATGTGTTTTGGGACTGTGATGGTGTCATACTCATTGATGTGATGCCGACAGGCACCACCATTAATTCTGAGGCAAATGTGAACACATTAACCCAACTCAAGAAGAGCTTCCAGCGACTGGCACGCCATAACAAACCAGGTGATTGTTTGCTTCAACAAAATAACGGACGCCCTCACACAAGTTTGAGGACGTTGGAACACATCACCAAACAGGGTTGGACAGTGTTACCCCATCCACCCTATAGCCCTGACCTAGCTCCCTCAGACTCTCACTTGTTTGGGCGATTGGAGAATTCTATTCGTGGGAGACATTTTAAGGATGACGAAAAGGTGATTCACAGAGTGAAGAAATGGCTTCGTGAACAGAACAAGGAGTGGTACCGCCATGTCATCACGCTCTAGTGTCTCGCTGGAGGAAGGTCATAGAACGGGAAGGAGATTACATGGAAAAATGGGGAGTGTGGAAGAAACATCATTCTTTCTTGTGTGTAAGTTTCATTGTGTTCAATAAATAATTGTTAAAGAAAAAAAAGTGGTGCATTAGTTTCTGTGCCACCCTCGTAATTCAGCTGTATGGCGTAGAGTGGTGCGTCACCGCATTCGGGAGAAAATAAGTTCGAATCCCCGTCCCGCCGCCTAGAATGCGATTTTCCAGGATTTCCCGAAATCGGTTCACACGAATGCCGGGATGGTTCCTTCGAAACACCACGATCGCTTTCCTTCCCCCTTTTTTTTTACTTATTGCTTTACGCCTCGTCGACGGCTAAAGTCATTAGAGGCGGGATGGGACTGGGGATAAGGAACGGCAAGAAATTCGGCCATGTCCTTTTGAAGGAAGCATCCCGGCATTCGTCTGGAATGATTCGGGGAAACCATGGAAAACCCAAATCTGGACGCCCGGACGGGGACTCGAACCCGCGTCTTCCCGAATGTGAGGCCAGAATGTTAACCGTTCAACCACCACGCTCGGTGCTTTCCTTCCCGTTCCTTGCCCCCGGTCCATTCTCCCTCTCCAACTCTAATGACATCGACGTCAACGACGCGTAAAACCACAAGCAACAAATCTCATTTTATACCGTTTGCTTATCGGAAGGAGTTACCAACTTATTATTCCTCCTCCCCATATTACCAATACTTTCTGTTCTATACGTAGTTTTCAGGTTCAAGAAATTAGAAGCCTATTACTGTGCACTTACATTCCAAGGTCTTCGATTTGTTTCAGCGATCAGCCATGACAAAGTCTGCCCACCAGATTTGGCTGATACTACGCAACTGTTTGCGGAATTTGCAGCACCCAAAATCGGATGATATATAGAACACTTGAACCATAACAACTAATTAAGACTGCAGCAAGATGACGTGCATATACGCCCAGCAGCGTACAATGAAAGTACAAATTTTCCATTGATAATGCTGTGGCTGTTAATTTTTTTATAAATTGTGGAGACGCGATTTTGAGACGCAAATAACGAAATCATTTACATATTGGAGCATATTTCGGGTGGGAGGGGATACTCTCCACCAGCCAAAAACTGGTACCAACCTGTTGAAATTTTGATTATGTGCTTCCTTATAATGTCCTCTTCACGTTTTGCAGTCTCCTTTTCCGGAAAAGTCGCCACCAATTAAATTAAAAATGCCGAAATATGACACTGCAGCGAAACTATTAGTTGCCGCCGGCGCTGCGAAATCAATGATAATCTCTCGAAATGTTGGTTTAATTCTTTGTTGGAATATTTCCTTGCCGTTTTAGCTCCACTCCGTTGTAAAACGTCGCATGAAATTAACAGATAGAAAATATTTATCCGAAATGCAGTACAACAAGGCACGCCATCTTAGAATCGATATAAGTAGTCAGAGATAATCGATTGCTTACGTTGTAAACAAATGCTCAGATTCCGAGAAGGAAGCCGCAGAACGAATTTCCCGTAAATTTTTTACTCTTGGTCCAGGCAGAATTTCAACCTAACCACGATCACTATGACAAAATGAACCTGTTTAGGTTGATATGATCCCTGTACCGATAGTTTTTGTGTCATTTTTATAGTGCTGCTAACATTCCCACATTTCGGCATTTTTAATTTAATTGGTGGCGACTTTTCCGGAAAAGGAGAGTGCAAAACGTGAAGAGGACATTATAAGGAAGCACTTAATCTAAATTTCGACAGGTCAGTACCAGTTTTGGGCTGGTGGAGAATATCCCCTCCCACCCCATATTTCTTTCCTTTGTACCATATTTCACGTAACTGTCTTCATAAAGTCTATTAGCTGCCCATACACACACACACATTTGTGCGCGAGTAAGCTCGCCAAACATTTACGCGCGGATATTCTCGCGACGAGCCTGTACTTACTTGTCAGATCCCATACACAGGATCATCAGTTCCACACATTTGTCGTTCAGCTGGCTCGCCGCGCTCAAATTGTTGTGTTTATGGTAGTCGTCTACGGACTTATCCGTCATGATTTCCTGGCTCGCGGCTCACTGGGAATTCCAAAACATCGCGAGCCAAGTGTAGTGAGGTTATGTTACAAGCGACGTGGCAATATTGAAATGAATCATGTTTTTAAGTTCTACAAAAAAAAAAAATGTATTTAGTCGTGCAGCAGCTTATATTAGAGCTATAAGAAAGAAAAAGAAACGGACAGTATGACAAAAAAAGTGGTTGCAAGAAGATTATAAACACGATCATATAGTGCTACTTATACTATTTGAAAAGCATTTTACTCGATTTCTTCAGATGCACACAGATACATCTTCCCCTCCATAATTTGGGCTTCCTATATTGCTGATAGTGTCCATAGGTTCGTGTTGATCTCTCATAAACAGTAGTAAGTCGTAGTAATATCGTAAATTAGTTTTGTAGATTTTGTCTTCGCCTATTCCAATTCTTGTCGAATTTTCATTTTTTATATATTTCTTGCGAAAAGTATTCCGCAAAGAGTGGATTTTCTCTTTTTTATTAATGCACTATCAACTTTTATATTATATTTTTCACAAACCTCTTTCAATGCAGTATATCCTAATTTTTTAAAACTTCTGTTCGCATACTCTTTTGGTTTCACCTTTCACAATGGAGTATGTTGATAATATGTCACAATTAAATGAGCTACGAATTCTCTGCTCATCTTACTTAACTTGTTAGACACTAACCAAGTCTTATGTGCCGCGAGTAAATTGTTAAGTGAGATATGTGTGTGTATGGTTACCGTCACGGATGCTCGCCACGTTCAAATACGTAACGATTGTTATTGGCTTGTGATGCGGCTCGTCGTTCGACAATTATCGTCTGTATGGATCGCCACGGAATTTCTGGCGCACAAATATGTGTGTATGTATGCCTAGGTATTATTTTTCGGTTTTGATTTGCTTCCGCCACAGCTACTTGTAGCAGACGTGGAGGGCAGCGAAGCTAGTCCGTACTCGCTGGCGTACTCGGACAACTGATAGCAAACATCCACCTTTTATGACACTGCGTTTCCTGCCGTAACTCTTTGCTTCCTGCGGGCCTTTGAGGACACGCGTTTGAAGGCTCCCGGCGGCAGCTGTGACCTCTCGGGCCGCTCGTTAGTGGGCTGGTCGCCATTGTGCCCGGTCGCCTTTCCGAACGTGTTCGCCGCGCACACGCCGCGCCGCCGCGAACAATCCCCACACTGCAAACACGCTCATTGTGGCCGCGCGCACAATGCCGACGGCCATTATGCGCAGCCGATTGGGCCGCGGCGTACGCGCCAACTGGCGCAGGTCACGTCACACCCCACAAAACAGCCTCTCCTCGACAAATATCAACAAGCAACCTGGCCCAAAACACTCATCCCAATCAAAAAATATTATAAATGTCATCAGTCTTTCGACTGGTTGAAAACAGTCCTCCATCCCTTCCTATCTTATACTAACCTCTTCACCTCAACATAGGGAGCGTCCATAAACCACGTAGCTCCATTTTGTCCTACTGTTAACCACCCCCTCCCCCACGTAGCCGACGTGGCTTTTGCTTCTACACCCCTCCCCCCCCCCCCTCGTAGCTTTTTTTCCCTATTCGTTCCATCGTTCCAGAAAACATTTTGTGCTGTTTTCTCTTGTCAGGGTATCGTAAATTACATACCGAGATAATTAAATGAGAGAAATAAATATTCACATAGTCTACTGTTGTGTGTTCTGTACCTCATTTTAACTGTGACAAATAATATGAATGAAAAGCTACGTGGCTTGGCTTGGAAACCTTCCCTCCTCCCCACGTAGCTCAACGCAGCTTTCCAGCCAACCCCCCACCCCCAAGACGGAGCCACGTAGTTTATGTACATTCCCTTATAATTATGGCTGCTGCTCAGTATTTTCTCACATAAGATCTGAACCCTAGTGACTACAAATATCCACCAGTGTGGATCAGGGCGTTTGATCTAGACGTGGTTCTTGTCATGGCCCCCGCGTATAGGACTTCGTGATTGCGGTTTTTTGGCGGTTTCTCGCCATCGCATAAGTGAATGCTGGCATAATCCCCAATCTCCGCTCCATAAGTACACATTACACAAACAAAAAATACACTTATCATATAAAACATTAGCTACACGTTCTCACACACAGATGGCAGCACAAACATTCCATCGTTACGCTGAAATTTGAAGTATGGTTTGGGCACCACCCCTTCCCCCACCTGTTTAATCTACCTGTACATAGAGGCAGCTGGTGTACCCGTAGGAACTCGTATTATTGTTGACAGGTATGAATATGGAAGCTGTAATCAAAGTGGAAACTGAGCGGGAAGCGAGGAAGGTGTTTCCGCTCGCTGCTGATCCAATTAGCTCGCTAGTGGCTGCACACTACACGATACAGCGCTCGCCGACTATAATCCTGATACAGGTCGAAGGAAGTATAAAAAATTTAAACTGTCCCAGGATAACTTCATCAAGGAATTAGTCAACACTGGAATCCCACTCCCCACTAACCTAATCCAGCTCCTCTCTAGTGATAACAGAGCAGTGTACGACAGCCTTACCAACTTCCTAAAAAAATGACCTTTATGACCCCATTAACGGTAAACAAAATGTCAAGCATACAAGGCGGGCCGAGCATGTCTGATCACCTGGAAGAGTGTTAGTCAGAGTCTAATAAATGAAGAAAGCTTTTATCAAGTAAATATAATCTCTAACAAAACAATAACTCAGAACAACCAACACCAGATCGGTATTGCGTACCAAGACCTATAGGAAAATATCAACAAAAGGAATTGTAACAATTGCTGCAACAACGCGGCTTCATACTTGAAAGATTGTAATAGTGTCTAGATAAGCTTGATTGAAAATTGTAATCAACAACCAAAACTGTATAGCATAAGCATAACGATAAATAGTACATACAAGATTGTAATTAGCATAGCCAAAACTGTAATTAAATAATTAATAAGAACCATGTAACAAGTGATGACTGTATGGTTACATAACCGAATGTCAATAAACAAAAAACAACAACCTCGAAACCACTTCCCCAGCCCATTCCAACAGGACAGACGCTACTTACGCCCACACTTACAAAACTCCTGCAGCAGGATGACTTAAACAAAGGCCTCGAGCTATTAAACATCTCGACCAGTGAAACAATCCCCATGTCATGTCAAACCCAAATTCCTTACATTGCGAAATAATTATTTCAGTCGGCAAAATACATGGTGATTGTAATTAAAGTTTAAGTTTCAAAACGCTCTAAAAAACGAACCACTGATTAGAATGAGGTCAAAATTGAACGGCATATTATTGAAGAAGGGGGAAAGAACATGAACGGTGATTCTGCACCAGTAGCTCTGCAGAAGTTCAGGACCCTCAAGCGTATGAAAAAAGGCGTTGGACCGACGACTGTCATGGGTCTGGTGAAAATGATGAAAAATTTCGAAAATTCAGGTTCGTTTGACGTGCAGTCTGGTAGAGGAAGGAAAAGATGTGATTCGGCGGTAGTTGAAGAAGAGGCCACAGCAGTTCAGGAGGCCTGTCACCACGTTACAATGTGCATTTTTATTATACTATATGTCATAATGTTAGGGTAATTTACATAAATCTTGGGCGACCACCTAAATAGATTTTTGTTGTAATTATGTAAAGTACGCAAGATTCCAAGTGAGGACTGTAGTGAAATGGTGAACATACAGTGTATCTTGGTAAAGCGAACATTCAAGAATTATTGAGCTATGTAGGCTTGAAGCTAATCTTGGTCTTCCCGAACTTTGGCGACAGGAAGTCGCGGATTTGGGGTTTGCCGGACCACACACTCTGCTCCCTGGGGATGGGTCACTCACCCGGCGGGAAATGTCTGCCGCCCGACACCCGAATGGGCTCTCACCCCGGCGAACTTAGCCGAATATGTCCGACCTCTGTTAGATACTCTGGCCAAATCACATATCGGGGATATCACGTGACATTAGGTGCCGACCTGAAGATCCAATCCAAATGAGCGTATAACTTAAAATCCTGGGAATTTCTGTTATATGTGAGCTTCCAGACTGCAAAGGGGCGGAGCGAGAAGTTTCCTCGTGGGAAAGAAGAGCGACGAGCTTCACTTCGATCTTCGAGTCCAAGCTATGCGAGTCTAGTCTGAGGTGGACTTGGAAAGTTGGCTTCTCTCGCCAACTGCCGTTGTACGATTTCTGGCTGCCAGCTTGCCTTGCTGGAGCAAGCTTATCACAGCAACACAGCCGGTAATGCGATGATGCGCATTGCCAGACCAGAGATGCCTGTAGCCGACTTGTGAGATAATCTCACATATCGTGGGTCCGCTCCAGTCACCGCAGACATCAGACGCAGAACTACAATGGTAAATTATTACGACCAAGCCATCTGATTGTGCATTCCGTGAAACAGAACCCGTAAACGACTTTGAGAGGATAGATCCATGTTCTCACTTTGTAATTATAAAAACCCCTGAGCTAGCGGCATAATTTGCCAGAACTAGTTATTTTCGAATGATATATTGTTCATTCGTGGCGCCCATGATTGTCTTTTTAACTGTAGAGTCACAGTATACCTTTGTCTGAGGTCGTCGTAACTTGTACTTTTCATTGTTTCCAGTTGTCATTATTTCTTGCATTTTGATTCTGAGATATATTTAAAAGTAAATATACAATTGTTTGCTTGCTCATGACGGCTAATTGTACCTCTGAGCGTTGCTTTTATGATTTTGCCAATTTGTAATGTTAACGGTAAATTCGCTCAGACTTGTAATCGCCAGTGATAAGAAAATAAATGTCATATTGTGACAATTTTTCCTAAATTCCAACTAACGTCGAGATTCTTGCAAAATTAATAAATTTTCACTCCTTCACAAAAATTAAAATTAAAAATCCACAATTATTAATCATAAAGGTATGAAAGATAATTGTAACGTAGTTTGCCCCCCAAGGCACCCACTACAAACTTTGCAAAGCGAACGTTTAGAGTCAAATAGAAGTTCCTATTTCCGCCATATCAGATATCGTGGACCTTAGCTTCGACCCCACAAAAACTCATTTTCTCTCATTTAGACCCTGTGAAATGCATTTTTGGTTTAAATCTACCATAGGAAGATCAAAAATGATGAAACATAGAAATGCTTAAAATTTTCGCAAGTGCTCAACGGGACGCTCACCATAGGTCCATGGGTAGGATAATTCGTCTAATACAATATGTCTGGAGTTATTCCTGTAATGCTATTCCCACAGTAGAGACGACCTGGGACCTCATCGAAGAAGGTCTGCAGATCTCCTTTTACACAGACAACATGTGTCGTTGAACCGGCCGTCGAAAACCCTCGGCTGTAGGATGCGGACGTCATACTGTCTTACAACAAATCAAGACGGATTTCGGAAGAAAAGATCATGTGAAACACAGCTGGCCCTATTTACACACGACATGATGAAAGTTATCGATGCAGGTTCACAAGTAGATGCAATTTTTTTTAGATTTTCAGAAAGCCTTTGACTCTGTGCCACACAACCGCCTTTTAGCGAAGCTTCGAGCGTACGGTATATCGGATCAGCTTTGTGAATGGATAAAGGATTTTCTAACTGGTCGGTCGCAGTGTGTCGTCGTTGAAGGAGAAAGTTCTTCTAATCTAGATGTCACATCGGGTGTACCTCAAGGAAGTGTAATAGAACCACTTCTTTTCTTAATTTTTATAAACGATCTCGGAGACAAAATGAAAAGCCTTTTTAGATTGTTTGCTGATGATGCGGTTATATATAGTAAGAAATTTGGCCGATTGCTTAGAAATTCAGCGCGATCTGGATGTTATTTTGGATTGGTGCGCTGAGTGGCAACTTACTCTAAATTGTAAAAAGTGCAATACAATGAGCATAACTAACAAAAAGAATCCAATTGTTCAGAAATACGAGTTAAACAATAGATATGGTTGATTCTATGAAATATTTGGGAGTTACAGTACAAAGGAACATGAAATGGGACATACACATTAATTCGTTAGTAGGTAGAGCAAATTCTAGGCTGCGATTCATAGGTCGAATCTTGAAAAATTGTAATGAACAAACAAAGGAGATAGCGTATAAATCTCTTGTGCGTCCACATTTGGATTATTGTTGTGCCATTTGGGACCCGTTTCGTAAGGGGTTGATCGAAAGTATAGAGAAAGTACAGAGAAGAGCCGCTCGATTCGTGAGCACTTGCTACAGTCCTTATGAAAACGTCACAGAACTGATTAGTAGACTAGGCTGGGAGTCTCTGGTAGATAGACGACACACGTTTCGTTTAAACTTATTGGTAAACATGCGTACTCCCACTTTCACTTTTGAGTGTAGTGAAATACTTCTTCCAGCAACCTATTTGAGTCGGAAGGACAGAAGAGATAAAATTAGAGAAATAAGGTGCCGCACTGATTCTTATATGAATTCTTTTTTCCCTCGTACCATTAGGGATTGGAATGCACAGCAAAGAGATTAGCTTTGGTGCTGAGCACCCTCTGCCACCCACAATTTTGTGAATTACAGACTATATATGAAGATGCAGATATGTAGATGTAGATATGTAGATGTAGATATTCAAGCTGCGTTGTTGTAGACACACTTCAAAGCGCAGTACACACAAGGCTCTTGTTGCGACATCGCCATCTTCATTGAAACTGTCGCTAATCATGTGAAGCTCACGAACTTCCTCTCACTACGTTGTTGTGTGTTTTAGCGAACGGCCACCGGTTTAAATGACTTAGAAACCGGATAATCCTTTCCGAAACGCCTTTTATAAGATCGGTACGTCATGTTTCATCTCGTATTATTCATAGTACCTGGGCGCCCGATCTTCGCTCGGCATCTTTCGATTTCTGTTATTTCGGATTAAGTTTGATAATAACGGGCATATTTAAATAGTAATACATCTACAAATTCCTGAATTAGCCACGTACGAGTGCACATACGAAAAAACAGGTTTTGATAAATAGAATCTTGCCTTTTGAAGCGTCTGACCTTGTGCTTTATTAATGTTTAATAAAGATCGGTCAACCAGGTACTATTTAAATGTTTTATAATTAAGGTGGTAGTGTTTAATGACAAAATAACAACCACATTTTACTGTCAAAAAGTAAACGATGATTACTTTATAACTGGTACCGGTAATATTATTTTCAAAGAAGTTTCTGTAAAGTAACACCTCTGACAAAAACAATGATAAATTTTAATTATCTTCCTTTTTAAATATTTTACTAGCAGTGCTAATATTTCCACGGGTCAGCCAATATACAAGAACTGTTCGTTGAAATATTCTTTGAAATCAAAGAGAATCTATTTGTACGCTTTCTGGTATCTGAATTGTCTACGAGATGGCGCTAGTGCCGTTTTCAAGATACCGAATGAAAAAAATTGTTCGTATTTTGTAAACTCGCTTTTTTGTAGTGAAGGTAATCTTAAAAGTCAAAACGTTATCTAAATATCAAATTTCATCCAAATCGTCATAGCCGTTTCCGAGATCCAATATATATATATATTGCTCATTTAAAGATATAAGATTTATGAATCGTTCTCTCATCATCAGTGACGGAAACTCTGAGGGATTCCTCGTACGTTGAGCTGCGTTTCACCAAAAGCATCCGCGCATCTTCGGGGACGAGCGTAGACTAACTACTTACGTATATTTGATGGTAGTTAATACCAACAAGGCACTTGTATTCGAAAGCTTCGGATGCGGCACCGGGTTCAAATTTCGGCGCGATCAGGAATTTTTAAGAGTAGCGTTTCATCATATGAGGTACGCCAGTGCGTTCCGTGGTTTGGATTCCAAGTTAAACTGTAGGTCCTACAGGAAATGAACCGGCCTTCCTTGTTCACACACACACACACACACACACACACACACACACACACACACACACCTTGGGAGGAACCAACCAACCTTCGGGTTGTGAAATACGAGGGTAGATTGATAAGTCCACTACAGTTTCCTCTCAGTTCATTACAGCTAGCGCAATTTCTCCAATTATTAACGCCTTCAAAAAATATGATTTTTCAACACCAACAAAACAAACTAGAGACATATTATTGGCTTTTTAATTGGGGTCATGGATATTCTTATTCTATGTTTCTATTTTCAGCGCGCCGTCCTCTGCTGACAGATAAAACGCATTACTGCGTTTCACTCAGTCGGTAATCTCCAGTCTGTTTATATTCGAATGATGTTTAAAAATCACCGCTCCCAGGTCTGCCAACGGCAAACAGTCTTCCAGTTTAGCCAGCAGGCTACTTTTGTCTCTATCCATAAGTCTATGTCATCCTTTTAAAATGCGATTTTGTGGGCATATCGCTGATGTTCTTTACTTTTCTGTTTGGATCGGTCGATTTTTTTCGTTTATGTATGTCCATGCACTCTGACGAGGTATTTCATGTAATCCCAGGCCCGTGGATCTTCGACCGACCTGGTTAAATGCTCGAAGCAGTATGTCCGTATCGAAACTGACCGTGTGAACATTAAGCTGCGAGTCTATTGAACGGATATCGCGCTGCAGGCAGGGGACGATGTATCCGACAACACAGGAGCGTCGCGCAGCCTGCCTATATACCAGGTATTACCTCGCGAGACCGGAACAGCAATCGGTTCTACAGTCCAGAGGCTTTCAAGAAGAATGCAAAGATGTTGAGCGGCTTACAGGTTGTTGAAATATGCTTCCGCTAACGGACCGTCTCAAGTCAATCTCGCCGTATTTCTAATACCTCCTCTCGACATTGTATTACTGTGCTAGGGGAATAACAAGTTCTTTTTTTTTAAACTGCTTTACGTCTCTCAACAGCGAGGTCTTTAGAGACGGGAAAGGATGGGGGCAAGGAATGGGAAGGAATTCGGCCATGGCCTTTTTAAGGAAGCATCCCGGCATTTGCCTGGAGTGATTTGGGAAACCATGGAAAATCCAAATCTAGATGCCCGGACGGGGATTCGAACCGCCGTCCTCCCGAATGCGAGGCCAGAACGCTATCCGTTACATCACCACGCTCGGTAATAACAAGTTCTGATCGTTTTTAAATAATCCAGCGTACTTCGGCTGTAAATTGTATTTTAAAATTATATGTTGCTTATCCACAAATGTAACCCTTGTTACCACTAACCTTCAAGTATGTTTTATTTAAGAATTTTGAGATATAATATAATAGTTTAACTCAAAAAATCAAAATCTGCTCCAGTTACAAGTATGTTGTACATTTGACAAGAACAAATTCCACCAGTAAGTACAAGAATAATTCCAAATGAAAAATGCCATCTTTCAAATTTTATTCCTGTCATTTCGCAAAGAGAGGTCTTCAAATCGGCAACGGGAACTGTGTGATCCCTCAGGTATATCGTCCTAACTGCCGGTCGTCATACACAGCGAGTCTTGGTTTATGAGAAATCGAGGGTTAAAGCGTGTACATACCGAGTGTGTACCAGCAGAAAACCGTTCAACAGCTGTGCGTATTCAGACATCGAGTTTCGGTGATAAGGGGCCACCCACAAATTACGTCACACGAATTTCATGATTTTTGGACCCCACCCTCCCCCCATGTCACAGGTTGTCACATTTGTGGGATCCCCTTCCCTGGTGTGACGTCACATATTTTGCAATTTTAAATTTATAAATTAATACAGTACATCCAGAATGATTTACGTATTTCTATTTAAAAAATCACATCAACAATAAATCAAACATTTAAGAAAGTATTTTAAAAAACATAAAAATCGAATTAATGATACAAAATTGAGTCATCATGTGTCTATAGATTTTGAACCCATTCCTTGACACTGTTTATATGGGCATAATAGTCACTTCATTCTTGATTTCGATAGTGTTGGGAACATTCCATGTGTCATCATCATCTTCATCTTCCGCCACGAGCCAAAAAGTGATACAGATTATGCATGTGATGTCACAAAGTTTGTGAAACATACCCCCCCTTTTATCACATGATATCACACTTTGCTCACCCCCTCCCCCCCCCGTCAAGGTGTGACGCAATTTAGGGATGGCCCCTAAGGGGTGTAGCTTCGATCCGGAGTCTCACCCCACCACCCCTGTGCTTTCTTTTTTTTTGCCACTATTCACTGCTTGTAGCATTGTCAATTCATTTTTCAAAAATTTGACAGATTAAATTTTACATTTCCGTAATGGTGACTGTAGATTTTTGTCTTTGCAATAGTTTTAAATAGGATTCTGACAATACTATTATTCACCTTTTGTTCTTTGTATTGGTTTGGATAATTCATAAGTATTTTTACGTAGCTTTAATTACTTATTGAAATATAATAAATACAATACGTTAACATATGTGGCAGACTTAAGGGGGTAGGTACAGTTACCAGGTTTCAAAAAAATGTTTTTTTTTCTTTCGATTCACAAAAATAGTTTTTACTTTTGACTTCATGTTGGTGAAAAAATTGTTTAGATATCTTTGACAGTGTGGGAATTGTGTGTGATTATGCAAAGTCCTGCACGACGCACAGCCACTTATATCTTACTGCACTTTAAGGTAATCCAAATCTTTAACCTTAAATATCTCAAAACAGCAATTTATCAATTGATTTTAAAAATAACTTTTTTCCACGTGCATAGATCTTTTTCAAATTTGAAGGACATGGGCCTACTAAATACTAATTACTACAGTCCCTGCCATTAATGTTTATCCAGATTTTAACAAATGGAAAATATGCCTATATGTTTAAACAAAAAGAAGCAAAAAATTTAATTTATTGAATTTTTTTAACAACAATTATAAAATTAAATGTGTTTTATTATTGATATAACTAATTGCCTGGATATTAGTTTACAAGATTAAAAAAAAATTTCAAATATTATGCTTTCTATCATTAAAGACTTTAATGACGACATATTTTTAACTGTCAGCTTGAATGGTAGATTAACATATTGTTAAATAATATTTTTATTTTTAAAATCAATTTTTATATAAAAATATGACAGTTCTATTGAGCTACAAAATGTGAACCCTCAAATTTAAATAGATTTGGAGAACATGAAATTTCAATTTCTACAAATAATTGTATGTGTTAGCAGTAACTACCCCCTTAGATCAAACGTTTAAGAGAGCTGGAGCAACCCCTGCATTGGCCAGGAGGGAGGTAACGCCAGACCACGTATACTCCGCGAAGATGGGACGGAGGCAGAACATTAAAAATTTAGTTGTAATTGAATGAAGGATTTAATCTTTTATATAAAAATGAATGTTTGTTTGTTTGTTCGTCTCCTATGCGTTCCTATACCATTCATCCCATTATGATGAAACTGGCGAGTTATTGCGTTCACGCATGCGAAGGTTAGTTTTATACGAACCCTCATTTTTTTATGCGTTTTCGAGGTAACTTTGCACACGTACACTTTAAAATAAATAGAAAAATTCTGTCAACATTTGGTTTCCGGAAACCAAACCCCTCTCCACCTTCCCACCCCCATAATTTTTGCTAATGTTTTTTACACACACCCACAATTTTTATCCGATATCGACGGAACTTTTCATAAGTATACATTAAAACAAACAGAAAAATACTGTATACATTTGGTTTTCAGAAACCCTACCCTTCTCTCCTTTTCCACCCCCATATTTTTGGAAACGCGTTCTTTATACATACACACAGAATTCATCCGATTTCAATGATCATTTGCACACGTATACTTTAAAACAAACAGAAAAATACTTTGTAGATTTGATTTTCAGAAACCAAACCCCTCTTACTATTTCCACCAAATTAATTTTTGTGAATGTTCTTTACAGAAAGCTACAGTTTGTATCCAATTTTGAAGGCATTTGGACACGTGTACTTTAAAGCAAACAGAAAAGCATTGTCTACAATTGGTTTACAAAAGTCCAACCCCTCTCCCTCTTTACTCCTACCAATCTTAATTTCATCAGTTGTTTACAGAAACTCAAAGTTTTTATCAGTTTTTTGATGAAACGCTGCACACGTATACTTTAAAACAAACAGAAAAATACTGTCTAGATTTGATTTTCAGAAACCAAACCCATCTTACTATTTCCCACAAAATTCCTATCCCCCCCCCCCCCCCCCCGTCGCTCTGCCCAACTCAGGAGCGCGAGTGAATTTATCTAGCAGAGGTGTTTTTTCTCTATTTCCAGAGTGTGCTGTGCTTTTTCCTACGTTCTTCTGTCCAAGTGTTCCTTCTTCTAATATACTGGCTGTTGGCAAACTGGTGGTTATCGACCATGCTACCAAATCGGTGTCTGTCCTCTATGATATCGTCTGTTATTCCAATTTCCTGGAGATCCTTTCGATTTCAGTTAGCAAGTTGTTTTTGATTTTAATTGAAATGGCCAGGTTTAGAATTCCACCAAATTTTGTCAATGTTCTTTATAGAAAGCTACAGTTTGTATCCAATTTTGAAGGAATTTGGACACGTATACTTTAAATCAAACACAAAAGTATTGTCTTCATTTGGTTTACAATAGTCAGACCCATCTCCCTCTTTACTCCCACCAATCTTAATTTAAACAGTTGTTCATAGAAACTCACAGTTTTTATCAGATTTTTGATACGTATGCTTTAAAACAAAGAGAATGTATTGGCTACATTAGGTTTACAAAACCCCAATCCAGTCTCACCCATCACCATTCAGTTTTTCGCGATTTCTTTCATTTACTTGCTACATGTAAATCTCTCTGTTCTGTATTTGCAATACCCAATGAAGAAACAGAAAGGAGCACTGCAACGCATCTCGGGCAAAGCTAGTAACAAGTAATAAATTAATAAAACTTGTTTACACAAAATAGGGTACTATTCCTGAATAAGAGGGTATAAGCCATAAGCTTATAAACGAAAGTCTGTAAAATCGATGGATATGATCACTGTATTGTTAATGCATTAGTCTATTTACTAGATACGTTTGCTAGAGAGCACCCATGCTTTGAGGACTGTTTTGCGAGAGCTTTATTGGAGATAAGTCTCAAGGGACCGCGATTCATGCAGATAACGACTGGTGGGTTTCGTTTATAACACCCGCAACACTTAGGCCCGTGTAGGTCAGTGGTTCGCAGAATTACTTTTGACATTTTACTGGTCTTCAGGTTGAAAAATATTGAGAAACGTTGGCCCGCATGACGTTACTTCAGTACGGCACGTTTCTTTTCCTAGACACCTGCGCATCGGCGTAAAAAACGTGAAGGATGCTGTGGGCATCAGCGGCTAATGACGTGAGGTGAAATAGGGGGGGGGGGGGGTCCGGCGAAATCTTACCAAGGGGGAAGAGTGGTGGGTTTAACGGAAATCTCACGTGAGGTTTTGAAATTCTTGTAGAATTGTTGCGCTAAAAACAAAACAAAATAGTCTACAAATGACGCGAAAGTCGATTTTAGGGGGGTATTTTGGTCCAAAAACTAACCTTAGGGGGTTCGGGAGGTATAACCGCCATTCGGAGTATGAGACCTAAAAAAAAAAGTCTCAAAAAGTTGCGAGGTCGATTGATAAGGGAGGGCCTCCGTCAAAATCTCACGTCACTTTAGAGGGGGGTCCGACCAAATCTCACGAAGTCTCACCAAGAGTGGGGGAGGTCCGTCACGTCATTGATGGACGCCCCCTAACCTAGTACTAGATCATGTCTGGCGGATCAACAGGTGCCTCGTAAAATCGTCACTGATGTAACAGATGTGATCCGAGACACATTCGGTGTACCGCGTGAAATACTCAGCAAATAAAAATAAGCCAAAAGGTTGGAGACAGAGGCAGCCGCCAGAAACAGAACAAAAAAAAGCAGCTTTTAAGGGGGGGGCGTCCATAAATTACGTGAGGTGAAATAGGGGGGGGGGAGGTCCGGCAAAATCTGACCAAGGGGGGGAGGGTCTACGGAAATCTCACGTGAGGTTTTGGAAAAATTTTATGGACTGTAGAGCTAAAAAAAGAAAAGGTCTACAAATTGCGTGAAAGTCGATTTTAGGGGAGTATTTCGTCGAAAAGTGGGGGTGTAACCGGATTTTGAAGGGTGACACCTAAAAAAAAAGGTCTAAAAAATTTTCGATGGCTAGTTCCAGGAGGGGGGGGGGGGGTTCTCAAGGACCCCCGAGGGAGGGGGACCCGGCCTGATCTCACCAGGAAAGGGGGGGGGGCGGAAATCCGGTAAAACACCTCACGTAATTTATGGATGGCCCCTAAGGGGCTGCGTTTGGGTTCAATACCGTTAGGGGACCAGGTACGCGGAAACCTTGAAGAGACGGACAGCAACAGTTATGCCCACCCCAGCTGGGATACAACGGAGGTCGGACACAAGCCATCTTTGGCGAAATGTTCGTGTGTTTCCGTACAAACTCGTGATGCTCCAATGGTGGGATAAGCTCTTGAGCGACTGACCAATGAACACCGAATATCTATATCTGTTACTGACAGAAGGTCACGTTCTCGAGCGAAATTTCGACGAGAAGAAAACGGTGATTGGTGGCTAGGAAAAAGGAGTAAGGGGGGAGCAGAATAGAGCGACACGCTCTGCACCCCGGGAGAGGACATCTTGTGCCTGGGAGCTGAGGAGGACAGAGCGAGCCCGCTCTGACAAGTGATGGTGAAGGATTCGTAGCGACGCGCTATGTCTAAAGTCTCGATGAGTGCTATTAATGATTAGGCAGTTTCCGAGTCTGGACTCCGGCTAGTAGGTAGTAACCATATAGTGCATGTAAAATGGCGATGTCCTCAAGACCACGTGAACCGCCTGGTAAGCGCAACCGTTAGTGACTTGCATTCTGGAAGCTTCCAGTTCATTCCGTAGTTACCCGTAAAACGACCCGCAAAGTGATTTTCAGAGGTAGAGAAAGTCATGTGCCAAACATATAGTTTTGAGCTAGAAAAAATTTAATTCCGTTGGACCATTTGTTAATCACGGAATTTCTATGTAAACTTACTTGTGCCAGATATAATCGACTGTAATTATCTTCTGTTCAAATATAAGTGAAATAATAAATTGTAAGGTTTGCAGCCGGCCTCGGTAGCGTAGTGGCTAGAGTGTTAGCACCGCGTGCCGAAGGTCGCCGGTTCGAGTCCGGCCGCGGGCATGGGTGTTTAACTGTTGTGTCTGTGAATGTCATGTCCGTCCTGTGGTGTGTCTAATTATCTGGAAAAATTCATCAGGCTGGCTGTGTGGCCTAAGATGCCGAAAGCCATTAAAAAAAAGGTTTGCAGATGTTAAATTATGAATCTATTATCGAGATATAAAAGGAAAGTTAACCCTGTTCATTAAAATCTATATTTATAAAGATGAATGTATGTTTGTTTGTTCTTCATAGAAATCCACAGTTTTCATCCGAACTCGATGAAACTTTGCATACTTATCCTTTGAAACAAGGAGAAAAGTACTGTCTACATTTGGTTGAAAAAGTATCTGTATAAATAATACATGTTGTCTTATAATTTCGAAAGATTACTGAACGGCTATAGACAGATGCGTTGGATAAGGAGGTTTCTGTACTGTTTTTCCGTATGGCGGTCATGTAGCTCAGTGGTTAAAGCGCTGGCTTACTAATGTTTGGGTCATGGTGTCCGGTTCAAATCTCCATGGAGCCTAAGATTTTTAAAAATTGTTTTTGATCAAAAGAGTCACACCTGGACCGTCGGTTATTCGGATTGAATGTTGAAACTGCAGATATCGCAAAGTTAGGGGTGCAATGCGAGGCAAATCATAGGTAGTCTTGCAATGCTGTAGGTGTACTCTTTTTTACGTTATATTGATCCCTCAGGGGTGATTCGCAGTCAGTGTGTGTGTGATCTGCAGTAATAATACTATAAATGCGGAAGTAAGTCTCTGTCTTTTTGTTACATTTTGATGACTAAATGGTTATACCGATATTGATGTAATTTGACAAGAAAATCTGTAGGAAACGCACAGGACATTTTTTCCGGTATGATTAACAGTTGTAGTCACGAAATTTTGAGACCTTATGGAATGGTGACAGAAATATGTTGGAAACTGATTCTCTTCAAGAGACTGGTTCGACGGTACAATGATATAGTAATAGCTTTCCTGTCATATTATGCCGACTCCGCATTGTTTGGGACCAATCCGTTACCAACAACTTTCTATATTCAATTTTGGCAAATAAATTCTTAATCCACGCGTACGAAGTCGCGGTTATCAGCTAGTTAATTATAAAAGACGCTCAAAATTAATTAACAGTAATGGAATCTACCACTCATGACCCACAGGTAAGCCGTTACTACTACACTAACAAATGCCACCAGTCAACGCGAGAAGAATCCCAAACGAAGAATTAGACGCAATTTTTTTAAAATGCAACATCAAAGACTGAAAGGTATTTTAAAGCCGCCGGCGTGAACGTTCAGTCTCTTTAAAGAATAACAGAGTGCGTGTTGTTCCGCGGGAAGCGTGCGTTAAGGAGCTCGCCACAATAATCCGGCTTCCGCAGATGAGCTTCACATTCTCAAAGGTGGGACGAGCCGAGAGCGCTCCACTCACAAAGCATCCACTCCGCTGCGCCTTCTAATCCACACCGAGCACTTCCTTCATCACCGTGCACCAGAACACGGCAACACACACACACACACACACACACACACACACACACACACACGTGTAGGCCCGCGGTATGGTTAGGGGTATCGAATAGTTTCCACTTTCCAGGTCATGAACTTAGTACAGTATAACGAAAAGTAAAAAAATTACACAAAGTAATAACTCAAACTATATAAATATACAGTGTGTTACAAAAAGGTACAGCCAAACTTTTAGGAAACATTCCTCACACACAAACAAAGAAAATATGTTATGTGGACATGTGTCCGGAAACGCTTACTTTCCATGTTAGAGCTCATTTTATTACTTCTCTTCAAATCACATTAAACATGGAATGGAAACACACAGCAACAGAACGTACCAGCGTGACTTCAAACACTTTGTTACAGGAAATGTTCAAAATGTCCTCCGTTAGCGAGGATACATGCATCCACCCTCCGTCGCATGGAATCCCTGATACGCTGATGCAGCCCTGGAGAATGGCGTATTGTATCA
Source organism: Vandiemenella viatica (assembly GCA_031002005.1). Taxonomy (NCBI): domain Eukaryota; kingdom Metazoa; phylum Arthropoda; class Insecta; order Orthoptera; family Morabidae; genus Vandiemenella; species Vandiemenella viatica. The sequence continues at coordinate 14,060,706 of CM061920.1, read as the reverse complement.
CAGCCGTCCACAATATGAGCTCTAACATGGAAAGTAAGCGTTTCCGGACACATGTCCACATAACATATTTTGTTTGTTTGTGTGTGAGGAATGTTTCCTGAAAGTTTGGCCGTACCTTTTTGTAACACCCTGTATACAGGGTGTCCGGCAGGAATGAAAGGACAATCCTGCAACCGCAGATAGGTCACATCATTTCCTACTATATGACAAAATTTTAATTTACTGAGGGGTCATCCACAAATTACGTCACACGAATTTCATGATTTTTTGATTTTTGGACCCCTCCCATGTCACAGGTTGTCACATTTGTGGGCTCTCCCCTCCCCTGGTGTGACCTCACATATTTCGCAATTTTAAATTGTTAAATTAAAACAGCACATCCAAAATGATTTATGTATTTCTAGTCAAAAAGTCATATCAACAATAAATAAAACATTTAAGAAAATATAAAAGAAATATAAAAAATCGAAATAATGATACGAAATTGAGTCATCATGTGTCCATGGATTTTGAACCCATTCCTTGAAACTGTTTATTATTGGCATAATAGTTACTTCTTGATTTCGATAGTGTTGGGAACATTCGATGTGTCAACATCATCTTCATCCAACCATAAAGCATCGTCATCGTTTAATAAGCAAAGAACTTCCCTGCTTCGTCTAGCGGCAATGCTTTGTGGACGAATTTTCATGGTGGGTAAAACCTCTAGTTGCCTCTTATGTAATTGCTTATGTTGGTTACTGGCTTTTTATGGTGAAAAATATAGTCCACAGATGCCACAGGATCGTTTAAATAAGTATGCCTCGACACTGGGGCAATACGAGCCAAAAAGTAATACAAATTATGCATGTGATGTCACAAAGTTAATGACACATCCCCCCCCCTTGTCACATGATGTCACACTTTGTTGACCCCCTCCCCCCCCTCAAGGTGTGACGTAATTTATGGATGGCCCCTAAAAGTCTCACCATTTTCGAGATATTGAGTTTTTAATTTTTTTTCCGAAACACGTGACTTTGTTCATTTTACTCCACGCCATTTATACAAATTAACACTTTTTGAAACCCGTAGTTTTTTAAAAATATTTACTCTAATACATTTGAGTCATCTAAAACGACGTTCTTTTATTCTTAAAATGTTAAAAAAAAAAAACCTTATAAAAATCTTAGACGTATAATTATTTTATACTTCTTTTAAAATGTTTGTTTTGTAGTAGTTCAATCTGCTAAAGAGACCATTGTGTATTTTAAACATGTATTAAAAAATCATATTGCATTTAAGGTTTTTCTAACGTTAAGGATCAATATAAGGTAAAAGAAAATGTTGTAACATTATTTGTAATCGTTGTCAAATGACCAGAGAGAGAATAGAAAGGGTGAAGGTAGTTTATGTAAAAGAAGTCAGGGATGCTCCGTATGACGTAGGTTATAAGGTGCATACAGTTTACGTTTATTTTTAGTAGCGGACCTACTAAAACACGTTTTACTCTGCAGCTGCGAGTCAATAATTAATATTAAAGCCAGAAATGACTTATAAATATGTTCAATCGATGCTTATAAATATAAAATCAAAACGAATTTACTTCGTAAAAATGCAATCAGATGAAACCTGATAGCTAAACGATTTCACACGAGCCGAGAAGCTTTTTCTCCTCATTTAATCAAAAAGGGGCTAAGGATGCAGTAAATATTCCGCGCTTCAAGTCCGGCGTACCGTACGGCGATCTTGAATGGCGCTTATGCAACGCAAGTTACGTAAGAAAATGGCAAACACGCTGAATGCAACTCGACCTTAAATGTTAGCAAGATGCCTGCATTTATAAATAACTAATGAAGTTTGTCCGCGACTCCGTCAACATGAACTGTATACCCATTGGCCTAATCATGCCGATTAAAATTACCGATTAGAAATCATGTTCAGGCGTTAGGTACAAATAAGTAAAGCAGACATTTACATGTACAAATTAATGAAAGTCTATGAGTTTTTATGCACATATTAAATTGGAAAAAGTTTATTCTAGGGTTTTGAGGCATAAAATATTTTTGGTATTTCCGTCTTCTGCAAAATCAGAGTATCCACCGTTTCTACGGAGCTGGTTATGAAGTTCTGTTTTATCCCTATTGATTGGATTGTAATAAATACTCTCCATCACCATCCACTTTGGCAGATTTCCCTACCGTTAAGGAGATATATGCTACACACGGAAAAGTTGCACGTGTAAACTAAATGTAAACTCCATTTTCACTCGTTTTAAAGCATACTTGTATGTAGATTCGTGTGTTGTCACAAAAACATTAAAGAAGTATTTAAAAATTCAGTTTCGAATTTCTTGGTCAGCAAAAATTAAGAGGATGTAAAAGAGGAAATGGCAAATGTGGACAGTATTTTTCTGTTTGTTTTAAAGTATACATGTTTAACGTTCCATCGATATCGTATAAAAGCTGTGGGTTTCTATAAAGATCATTGGAAATTAAGAGGGGAGGGGTAGAAGAGGGAGAGGGGGAGAGGGGTAGGGCTTTCGCATACCAAATGCAGACAGTATTTTTCTGTTTCTTTATGTTTTGAAGTATGCGTGTCCAAACTTCCTCCAAACTCGTACAGAAACTGTGGCTTTGTATAAAGAACATTGATAGTAATTGTGGGCGTGAAAAGGGGGAGGTTTTTTTTTTTAAAAATTCTGTCAGAAACCTTCGCAGTCGCTCACTCAACAACTCAAGTTTCATCATAATCGGATGAATGGTTTAGGAAAGAATTGAAGACAAACATTCATATATATATATATATGATAGATATATAAATAGAAGTGATTCACAACTTGTGGTCCGCAGTCAAACATTACTATTCATTTGGTTAATAAATATTAAGAATCTGTAATTCACGTTGCATTCGGGAGGACGGCGGTTCGAATCCCCGTCCGGGCATCCAGATTTGGGTTTTCCATGGTTTCCCAAATCACTTCAGGCAAATGCCAGAATGCTTCCTTTAAAAGGCCATGGTCAAACTCCTTCCCATTCCTTGCCCCCCCCCCCTCCCCATCCTTTCCCGTCTCTACCAAGACCTCGCTGTTAAGAGACGTTAAGCAACAAAAAAAAAAAAATTCACGTTCAGTAGTTCAGTCGCAAAGTTTTAACTGAGGAAGCAAAACATGCTTTTATATTTATTATGTTATGAGGGCAAAACAGAATATTTCCCAAAAGTTAATAATATGGACCAAGGTAAAACATTATTCCTATATCAGTTAGAGGTCCGTAGAACCATTTTCGACATTTTACTGGTATTCGAATTGAGGACTACTGTTCTACATTCTTCTTCTTTTTCGTTTGGCTTCTATGTACCACGTGGTTCTTAACTCTGGCGAGTTTTCTTTTTGGCACAATATTCTTTCATCCTTGCACTGCGGTTGTCTTTTCTTTCTTGGGTCTATTTCATCCCTGATCCGGGGAGAAGTGTTTTGGCTGTTAGTGTCTGGAGAGAATCGGATGCTTTAATCAACGTTCTGTACTTATCCCTGTTGTAAATGTCATTGGGGTCTACTCCCAGTTGCTCGAGATCTTTTCTGACTAGCCTCGTCTATTTTTCGTTAGTCGCTTTCCCTCTAGAGACGGCGTTGAAGATTTTTGAGCCGAGTCTATGATTGTCCATCCGAATACTGTTCTATATTAATGTAACAGCGATTCATTCTTTAAAGATTGGATTAGGATTTTTTTAATTCGATCTGTAAGCGTTTCATCTTTCGGAAAATTGATTTTCTAACGTTTACTAAGCTTTTATGTTTAAAAATGAGACAACTGCAAAAGATAGTAGCAGCAGATTACGAGACAAATGAAAGTTAATACAAACGAAGAACACGTCAAATGCAATTAGGTTTACTGCAATGTATATACTCAGACCTCCGTTATTTTCAGAATATCAATTAAAAAAAAACTGTACCGTGTGTTACAGATTACCCGTGATGAAAACTATTTTTAGAGAACAAGTAGGACCAGGTATAATATTCGCCGGATGATTAACATTAGCAGAGACTACGTTAGCTTATGATCAACACTTTTACGTTGTACATGCTGATAACATGTTTCCGCGAGAAATTTATTTCCATTTCACTTTTTTAACTATCACTGTTTTACGGGTAGTTTTCGCATTACAGCACACGCTACTGTACTACCAAAAAGTATTGTGTCCAGCTACAAGTTTGCCGTTAATATTTTGCCCCATCTTCTTCTCTGCCAACTCGTCGTCTTCTGTGCACTATCGCGATTAGAGGCTGAATGCTGGATAGTCAGCCAGCTCCGGCATTGTAAGAGTCGCCGGTTCCAGCCCCGCCTCGTGCATGGATGGTTTTAATTAAGGGAGCGTGCACAAACTACGTGGCTCAGTCCAGGGGAGGGAGGGGCTGGCTGGAAGGCTACGCTGGGCTACGTGGGGGGAGGGGGGGTTCCGAGCCAGACCACGTAGCCTTCCTTTCATAACATTTTTCACAGTTAAAATGAGATACAGAACACAGAACAGCATGTGAATATTTATTTCCCTCAGTTAATTATCTCCGTATGTAATTTACAATAGTCTGACAGGAGAAAACAGGCCAAAATCTTCTGGAATCAAAAGGGAAAAAAGCTACGTGCTACGTGGGGGGAGGGGGGGATAAGGGGGTAGAAGCAAAAGCCACCTAGGGCTACGTGGGAGGGAGGGGGGATTCACAGGAGGCCAAAATGGAGCTACGTGGTACATGGACGCTCTTTAAGTGTTGTGTTCGTCTGGTGCTGCCCTCACTATAGTGTCCCAAATTACACGACTCCTGCACCGTATGGTAGCGTGCTTCGCGTTGCAGCGGTCACCGGTTTGAGTCCAGCCGAGGGCATCGGTGGTTTTAATTAAATGTTGTATTCGCCTTGTGACTTCCTTACAAAAGGGGATAAATAATCACACTGATATGGAATCTTCACATTGCAAGAGAGAAAAACATTGAGCTGGCCGTATGGCTAACATGACCAAATGCCATTTAAAAAATAAATAAATAAATTGGAGTTGGGTAAAATGGTCACAGAAAACGGGAGGCCTTTTGAAACAATAAAAACAAGAAAGAACATATAGATGTCGCCAGGATAGTATTACATTTCTTTGACGTTGTTTTCATCATGTGATAATTTTATTCTCCGGCCCTGGTTAAGGGAAGATGGTTATATATGTCTGAAATGAGCTTTCAAACTGTGGAAACCCCCTCAAAAACTGTTGAGTAACTTCTAAGATTATGCGTTGTGGTATGACAGAGTCACCCACAATGAATATAATTAAATAAATTAATTAATATTCAGATTTTCTTTAATAGTATTCAATTTTGTAAGGTGTAAATATCGTAAATAATAGGGATATTGCATAGGTAAATAATTGTATATTAAACCCGGGCGGCCAGAGGTATCATTACTATAATTTTAATTTCTGCAAAACTTGCTGCTCAGTAACGTAGTGAATATACTGCCGTTTTCGAACGGTCGAGAGCGAGACAATAGCTGGGTCCCTGCGACTTAGCGGCGCCGATGCTCACAACAGCGCTGGTCCGTTAGACGGGGGCGGTGAACTCACCCCTCTCCGCTGCTTGCTCGAGGTCAGGCAGAAAGTGCGCGAATGGAGACAGCGAATGCTGGCCCCGATATAAAACACGTGACGACGGACATGTATCGATGACCAATCGTGAACGATTATAGGGGTTCCCAAATGTTAATCCAAGGGGATTCTGTTACATGTGGCGAGTGGGAGACAACTTTGCCGAAGAAGAAGAGAAGAGGCCATTTTGAGTACACTTGCTGCCGGGACGAGCTACTGTGCAGACGTGTCAGCCGACACGCTCTCGTCCGGTGATCACTGTCTGGTTCTGATCACTCTCTTGCTCTGGGAAGCGAGAAGTTGTATGGCATGCCTGCCATTACCTGGAAGCAGTTGTGGTAACGCGGTCGTACCCGCTGACCTGGCTTTCACAGCTGCAGTGGCACTGTGCGTGTCACGCTACATCACGGCGATGCATTCATGGTAAAGTACCGGACGCATGCGGTCACAATTCATTGGGTTTTGACGAGACTTGTGAGCCCTTAAGCGGCACTGAGATAAGACTCTGCTCCCGCCACAAACATCACTGAGCTAGCTGATTTTCATGTTTCATTGCAAATTTCAAGCATCTTGCTAATTGTAAATTCAAGACGATGCTTTTCTTTAACTTTATATGGCGCCCCTGGGATACTCCTTTGCTGTAGTAAATGTTAGCTTCAATTTGATGGCCTGTGTTGCCACGATGATAATAAGATAACTTTGCTATTCGTTGAAATATTTAATTCAGTTTTGTGTTTGCTTTTTCATCGGCGGATTGTAAACGTCGGGTATTGCTTGTTTTTGTGGTCTTTGAATATGTTTAACGTAAAGTTAACTCTTACCCGGCCTTGTATAAGCCATAAGAATCAATAAATGGGATATTATTTTGTGTACAATATTCATGGTTCTAGTTCCTTTAGTTCACCCTTATATTTAAATGCATTTCATTTTTAATAAATATTTAATTAATAATAATCCCCCCTCCCTTTTTTATGCAGATCAACTTTCCACCCAAGTCCCCCTCTTATACAGCGTATAAGAACTTGGTGTTCAGAAGATATTTTAAATCCTTGCCCAGCTCACAGTGAACGCGGTATGATTATATATACTTCTGATTTTAGGGAATAATTTAATTTTTTAGACTGAGAAAACCCCATCAAAACCAATTCAGTAGCTTTCAAGTTATGCCACATTAAAGAATTTCTTGTGTTAGCACCAGCAGAAGTACAATCGCGAGACCTATTTCAGATTTTAATCCAAACCCAGGCGTCTAAAGTGTCGGAACGCCATGAAAATCTGCTTGCTGACGCTGGAACAAATCTACAGACAATGTGACCAATTATAAATCTGTTATGCATATTCGCATCTCCTCTGAAAATTATAAAAAATCTTTATGAATGTTCGCTACACTATGGCCATATATCGACATCACAGACTGAATACCCGGTATTACAGAAAGACCCAAGAGACGGCGTTAGCTTACTACCACTTCTATGATACCTTTATCATCGGATGTTAGTTTTTTGCTCCATTTCTAGTTTAAAGAAAAGTGATGATATACACCTCAAATATGATGGATGATAATGGCAATGATGCCTCCTACAGCTACATCTACATATATATTTTGCAGTTCTCATAATTGTGGGTGGCAGAGGGTGCTCAGCACCAAAGCTAATCTATTTGTTGTGCATTCCAATCCCGAATGGTACGAGGGAAAAAAGAATTCATATAAGAATTACTGTGGCTGTTTATTTCTCTAATCTTATCTTTTTCCTGTCATTCTGATTCAAATAGGTTTGTGGACGAAGTATTTCACTAAGTCAAAGTGGGAGTACACATGTTTACCAATAAGTTTAAACGAAACGTGCGTCGTCTATTTACCAGAGACTCCCAGCCTAGTCTACTAATCAGTTCCGTGACGCTTTCAAAAGGACTGTAGCAAGAGGTCACGAATCGAGTGGCTCTTCTCTTTACTTTCTCTATACTGTCAATCAACACCTTACGAAACGGATCCCAAATAGCAAAACGGTAGTCCAAATGTGGACGCACAAGAGATTTGTACGCTATCTCCTTTGTTCATTACAATTTTTCAAGATTCGACCTATGAATCGCAGCCTAGAATTAGCTCTACCTACTAACGAATTAATGTGTAAGTCCCATTTCATGTTCCTTTGTACTATTACTCCCAAATATTTCATAGAATCGACCATATCAATAACTGAACTGTTTACCTCGTATTTCTGAACAATCGGATTCGTTTTGTTAATTATGCTGATTTTTACAATTTAGTGTGAGTTGCCACTCTGCGCACCATGCCAAAATAAGATCCAGATCACGCTGAATTTCTAAGCAATCGGCCAAATTCCTTACTTCCTTATAAATAACCGCATAATCAGCAAATAATATAAAAATGCTTTTCACTTTGTCTCCGAGATCGTTTACAAAAAATTAAGAAAAGAAGTGGTCCTATTACACTTCCTTGAGGTATACCCGATGTAACATCTAGATTAGAAGAACTTTCTCCTGCAACGACGACGTACTGCGACCGACCAGTTAGAAAATCCTTTATCCATTCACAAAGCTGATCCGATATACCGTACGCTCGAAGCTTCGCTAAAAGGCGGTTGTGTGGCACAGAGTCAAAGGCTTTCTGAAAATTTAAAACTTGCATCTACTTGTGAACCTGCATCAATAACTGTGTAAATAGGGCCAGCTGTGTTTCACGTGATCTCTTCTTCCGAAACCCGTGTTGATTTGTTGTGGGAGTCGCTGACAGCTGGTGGGTGCGTCTGGAGGCTCGCCAGCTGGTCGCGCCAAAGCCAACAGCTGCGGAAAAACACTCGAGACTCGATGACGGCAGTAAAACAGGAGACGGCAGGCGCGACGCCAATTGAATCTCCCGGTCTCGCCCTAATTGCCGCAGCGCACGCAGCCAAATTGCCAGGCGGCATTAACGGCCGCTAACTGGTCATCAGCTGGGCGTCGGCTCCGCGCAACTGGAACACCTCAAACTAACAACAACAAGTAAACAGTGCAACTACGAGGGTTGAACAGAAATTAACGTTACAACGTCGATATTCCTGGAGTGTCTTCCGTTATTGAGAAATTAGTAGTGTGAGGTAATTCTGAGACATTCCCCCGTTCCCACCCGTCCTTCTAATTAATTTCCGGCTACTTTATCAATGATTTATTATCGGACCTCTTAGCCGAAGACTGACTTGCATTCTTTTCATCATTATCACCTGGTGACAGGGTCGGGGGGACACAGTCACAAAGATTTTTTTTTTAATTTGCTTAACGTCTCTCAAACAGCGAGGTCTTTAGAGACGGGAAAGGATGGGGGGCAAGGAATTGGAAGGAATTCGGCCATGGCCTTTTGAATGAAGCATCCCGGCATTTGCCTGGAGTGATTCGGGAAACCATGGAAAACCCAAATCTGGATGCCCGGACGGGGATTCGAACCGCCGTCCTCCCGAATGCGAGGCCAGAACGCTAGCCGTTACACCACCACGCTCGTTCACAGTCACAAAGAAATAAAATATGTGGATAATTATGAATCACACAAAATTAAAATTGTATTCTGATCATTCAAATTCATACACAGGTCTATAACTGAAATAGGAACACGATTAGGCAAGTCCATACAGTTCTCCTGATATTTAACACATGGAAATTAAACACTTTCCCTTAAAAGTTCTATGTTTCTTACACCATAACTTGTAGCGAGAGTGAGCCTTCAGTACATAGAAAGAGACAGAAAATTTGTCTTACATCATATTGTCAGGCCGGCGGCGCAGACAGTCATCACTTCGATCACATCGCAATCTGAGCACAGACTGAACAACACATCTAGCAGAACTGACCAAGACTGAGGGCCTATGGACTCGTTGTGGGGCCTTATATAACACCCACCTAAAGGTATTCGGTATTCTGGTGGGCTGATCTTCTTCTGGGGGGAGTACTGCCAACATTGGATTCTTACTTCCCCGTTGGCGGGAGGACCATCTCTACCAAATAGGAGGGAACACAGAGTTCCACCGAGTCCGGCCTCAGGCATGGGTGGTTTTAATTAAGTGTTGTGTTCGTCTTGTGCTGTAATCACTTAGTGTCCACAATATCATGATTAAAGCATGATACATCAGTTGTTAAAAAACAAATTGGAGCTGGCTAAATGGTCGCAAACATCGAAGACCATAAAAAAGATATAAAAAAAAGAGTTCCACCGATACTACCCCACCGGAGAAGTAACTTTTGTTTTTGTGGGGTGGCTACTGTACCATCCCTATTCGCGCCAAACTTTTGGCGGGAGCAGAGTGCCCGAACTTCTTCAGAAGGCTTAACCGCCATGACAGTAGTCTGTAGCCACTTGAAAATCTTAAAATAAAACCTCTCCGCCTCACTCTCGCTACCTAATTGGAATTACTTAATCCTATCCTTATTCTAATTAAATACTACTACTTAAAGTTCCTAATTATGGCTTCAAATGTCTTGTAACATCACAACATGCGGTTGGCTACTGTGCAGAGCTTCAGCCACCCGCCGGCTACAGCGCTAGTTGAGGTAAAGACAAATGGCGACTCGCTCGCAAAACTGGTATCGCGAGGAAATCCGCTCAATTATTCGATTGCCGTGAGCGAAATATTTCACCGTGGCTGAAATTCACCGACAGCTGGCACAGGTTTATGGTAAGACTGTAATGTCCCAGAATGGTGCTGAAAGTTTGCGGCCGGTAGAGAAAAGTCACCTTCTTCCTCACTTGAAGGAGCACCTAAGAGGCCGCAAGAGGATTCACTTCGGATGAGGAAGTGAAACTCTTCGCGACAACGTGGCTGAACACGCAAGAACAACAATTTAACCAGGAAGGAATATTCAAACTCGTATCACGAAACAAGTGCCGAAACCAACATGGAGACTATGTCGAAAAATAATCTACGAGGTATCAGTTGGCTGTGTTGGTTGTATGGAATAAAATATACGCGTTTCACTGAAGGTTTTGCAACCTTAGCATCTGATCACCTCTTGTACAAACTGAGTGACGCACATATAGTGTTCTGTATTCTACTGATCTTCCATTTGGTAGCTGTGGTAGTTCCGGCACCGTGATACTTTCACGTACCTGATAAACCAAAACAGTAGAGCGGACGCACTTCAACCACTGGGAAAGACAAAGGCAAACATCCGTAGTTACATTTCCGAAGGAAGCTGCCAACCTGGGGGAACTCCCTACAGAGTCACCGGGCAGTGGAGAAAATCACAATGGTACATTTTTATTTTTTTAGTGTATGACGATAAAACAATTTTAAAATCAGTAATTCTATGCACGTACAAATATAAGCTTTCATTAGAAAACATCTTTTCAGACGCAACACCTGCGTATCTTAAGGATTTATAGACGAGTTGAAAATTTTTTAACATTATTACATTCCCTCCTGGTGATTCCCCCCGGTGAATACTAGAGAAACACACCTGAAAAACTATTCAAAACTATTGCGCGAGCCAACAGGTGAAAAACTGCTCCTCAACTGTCTTTTGCCAAGCAGGAGCGGGTCACGAAATATCACGAGTACCGCGACACTCTCTCCTCTCCAAATTTTGGGTTTATTCATACCTTCTACACCTATTCAGTGGCTGCCGGTGCTTAGCAACATCCCACCACCTCATATCAGAAGCCAAAAGGTCCTAATCAAACTATGGTCGAGAATTTTGAACAAGTGAGGCTCTTCCCAACCATGGAGATGTTAGGGAATACAAAACACGGCTGAAGTCACGTCGCCCTGCCTGGAAGACTGCTGTCACTCTAGCATCTACAAGGGGTGATCAAATGAAAAGGTACGAAACGACGTAAAAACGTAACAGTTAAATTTTTGCATATTCCGCCATGGGAGAACGTAGCGAGATATCTCAGGATGCGATTGGAGTCTGACTGGGATCGGAGCATGCGCAGTAGAGAGCAGAGGCTCTTATCAAAAGCGGTGTTCAAATGATGCGGCAGTCCGTATGAGGACAGGATGGCGTACAGGTGGGGGATGTGTACTGTGAGACACTCCGACGCCTACGCAGGCCCATCGAGAACAAAAGACCGGGGCTGCTCACGGAGGGTGTGGTTCTGCTCCATGATAACGCGCGTCCACACGTCTCCAGAGTCACACACATGGAACTGGCCAAGTTCAAGTGGGAGACGTTGGACTATCCACCCTACAGTCCGGACATGTCGCCCTGCGATTTCCATGTGTTTGGTCCACTGAAGAAACACCTGAAAGGGAAGCGCTTCAACTCGGACGACGTACTCAAGGACGCTGTGAAGGACTGGGTCTCGTCACGGCCACAGGAATTCTGGGAACAAGGAATCCTGCGGCTTGTTCATCAGTGGGATCGTTGTGCTCAGGCCTCTGGTGTATATTTTGAATAAAGTCTACATTTGTACCCACCGTGTCGTTTCGTACCTTTTCATTTGATCACCCCTTGTGACTCCTTCAGCCCTACAGATAGCTGGACAGCGGAATGGGCATCGTCAACATCACAGGGCATAGTGCAAATTACCAATCCCTTCTCAAAACTACCAGGATTAAACTTACTGCGGTCAGTTTGGTGTAAATTAAATCGGATTAGATGTGGTACGGGAAGAACTGCTTCAGCTCTCCACACCTGGGGCTGGGCAGATTCTCCGTATTGTGACTGCGGCGAGGTTTCACATTGTGCAGGACTGCCCACTGCGTGCCTTTCCTGGTAGTCTGGAAGACTTAAATTTGGCTGCGCCGGAGGCGGTGGCCTGGTTGGAGCGCCTCGACGTCACGTTGTAGTGGTTGTGACTGGAGATCCTGTCTCAGTGACCAGCTGAGGGCAATGTCCACTGAACTATGTGAACATATGAGTATATATGTGTGTTTAGATTGTAATTGAATTGTGTAAATGTCTTATAGCATCACACACAAAATAAAAAAATCAAGATAGTCACGCACTGGTTGTTTCCCCATCTCCAGTTTTCGGGTCTTTTTATACCATCTACCAAGAGGGGTTGAGTAAAGTCTCTTGTCCAGCTACCAATAAATCCATGCCCAAAGGTGGCTACTGAGGAAAACCACCAAAACAACAAAAGTGCTTTATTCTATCATGTTACAATGTTTACCATCCGTATTGCCCAACAACAAAAAACGTATAACAGGTTACATCATATCCTGCAAAATTTCAAAACACTCATATGTATAATGCCTGCGTGATGTTAGGAAATGTTACAGACGTTATATACGTGGCTCCACGGGAACTGGGACGCCGCGGTGCGCACAGCACAATGGCGCTGGCTTTACGGCTCGTCGATGTCGAGGTCATTAGAGGCCTGAAACGAATATGAAGAAATTCGACAGTGGCCTTTTGAAGGAACCGTCCCGTCATTGACGTGGAGTAATTTCGGGAAACGATGAGAAACGGAACTCTGTACTGTTGGATGGGGACATGGACCGGCGTTCTACCGAACATCAGGGCCGACGTCATCCGGCAGGTTCGGTCGCTACACAGTTGTAACAGCCCTCATACCTGAACTTTAAGTAGAATTGTATTTAATGAAGTATCTGCAGTGAGCTAAAGTTTGCTTGAATATAATCTCGTATGTTTGTTTTGCAATTTCTTGTCAGTCAGTGTATATAGACTTTATTTTATGAGAAGAAATTGTTTAAAGCCCATTTGATATGTTTAAGAACAGAATTTTGCATGAGAATTGCTTAAATGTGTGCAATTCCAAGTATTAATGCAAGTTACGATGTCTACAGGACAATTTTCTACAGTTTAAAATGATTTCTGTAAATAATTTTGTGTTTAAATATCTTTAATTTCCATTTCTGACCATTTTTTAATGATGTTAAGTGATTATGTATTAATTTTGATTGTTTTTTATATGTTTAATTGTTTGAGTAATTGTTAATGTTCGAGAAATATCTCGCGGAAGCTTTTGAAGTGTTCGGGAAATTTCGATAGAGCCTATATAAAGAAATCAGCAGAAGGACAGTTAAGTAAGTTTATATAGATTCACTTTGCAACTGCCAAGGACTGCGTTAGTAGTATCTCTGGATTGTATCTCTGCATGTAAACAATATCGTTGAAGTGTTTTCTGGAAAATAGACAAATGTTAAAGTGTACTTTATGGTGGACTACTTAATTACTATATTAATTAAACCACGAAGAACCCGACACAGTGCTTGGAAGCCGGTACACCACTGCCATAGTCTGTCCACACTACTATTCCTACGAGACACCGTGTGTTAGGTCGCGTTTACACGACGCGAGTTGACTGGAGCGGCAGTAGGCAGGAGCGTCGGTGGTGGGGGTAAGAGAGTCAACTAACATGCTAATAATAATTCGAAGACAGTCCACTGTTACGACAGTTCTCTAGTCGATCGTTGTGATCTTCTTGAAAGTATGTCCATATTGCAAAAAGGAATTAATATTGTAACTGATTTCTTAATAACTTTCAGTGATATAAAGAACAACAAAACAAAACGTCGAAAATGGGTAAGAGAGTGGATATCACAAAAAAACGCTTTACGTGTCTTAGCACCTTTTTTGATTGAAGTTTATAATATTTGTGCTCTTTACTAACCTTCTTGCTAGTGTTTAAAGTGCCAATATTTCTTCTTTATACCTCGAAAAGAACAAAGATAACCAACATAACATTCACCTGCTTTTTATACTAACTTTCATTAATTTATTGTTTCTTTTAGTGCACAGATACAACTCGCAGTTTATCTAAACGTCCGCCGTGCATACCGCTTTCATCTCTTCTCATCTCTTTGCCCATAGATCTTCCTCCTGTACTGTTTATCGTCCAGAGAGTTTCATGTACTTTGTTAATCTGGTAATAACGACGCGTGGATTTCTTTGACACAATACGCAAGAAATAATAACAACACGATATAAAGCACTTTTAACAACATACACATATAATCAGCTTAACATTAATCAGATACAAAATAGTGAATCGAAAATACCACTGTCAATAAACAATTCCCACAGAAATAACATAAAAAAAGAAACATTAATTACTAACTCTTCAAAAACTAAGAGGCTGTGTATCCTTACAAGTTGCAACTGAATCCTTAGAGAGCTACAGAAATCATTTAAGAATAACTGTATCTCAATTTGAAGAGCTGCTGCAATATATATAAAAGAGAAACATGGCACGGTTTGAGGCAATTTTTTTTAATAGCAGCATCTCTAAAATCCGTATTTTTTTACTTATGGATTTACGCCTCGTCGACTTCTAGGTCATTAGAGCCGGGATGGGACTGGGGATAAGGAACGGTAAGGGAATCGGCCATGGCCTTTTGTAGGAAACATCCCCGCATTCGCTTGGAGTGATTTGGGGAAACAATGGAAAACTCAAATCTGGATATGCCCGGACGGGGGATTCGAACCGCCGTCCTCCCGAATGCGAGGGTAGAGCGTTAACCACTCACCCAGCACTCTCGGTCTCTAAAATCCGTGTTCATATAATTTTTATTCTTAAAATTCCACAGAATTTCTTCAGTATCATGCAGTTCTGAAGATTTTAATGCCTCTGCTTCACTCCGCTTACACGACTTGTCGCCATCTTGCTTGTTGAACTCGCGCGCTTTAAGTTGGTCGTGAACCGAGTCCACTATTCTCATCCAACTGTCTGTCTTGAACCTGCTGACACGAGTAGAGTGACTATCTAACGTTGCTCTCACACTCGTTCCAGCAAACTATATGTGGTGGACTGGCGATTATTTCTCTTTCGCTCGGCCAATCCCAAGGGGTACTTTAATACGTGGGTACAACGCTGTGTCATGTGAGCGGTAGAACGACGAATAACACTCCAGTTGGGTATATACGTACAATATTCACATTTATTGACGATAATACATAACCACCCTGTAATAAACCATAACTTCCTTGATACCCTCGTTACAGCCAGCTCAGTTACCCTTGCGTCTATGTCAGAGCTTGCATTCCCTTGGACATCTGTAAGTTTCAACCATCCCCATTATAATCTTTCCAATGTGGATCATTCCCACCCGAGTTATTGATGAAGCTGGCGGCTGCCTGTTGTGTAGTCTGCTCCCATCTTCTGCTGCTCAAGGCCGCCTCCTAGACTTCCAGTTGTGACCAGCCAGGCAGACCAAACTTCGCTCTGTGCACTCTATTTTTGTTAATGATTTCCCCACTCCATTGTACCTGGTGGGGAGACTTTGTATCCAACCACGGCCACCGTTGATGCGATCATCCCTACCCGAATGACGTCATCCTCTGCCCATTACTGCTTAGTGGGATGACCCACTCTGCTTGTCACAGTCGGCTGCCAGCAGCCAGAGAGGGCGTCTTGGTACCCGCTCGTTGCCGTGCCTCATATTGAGCCATCTTCGCAATGGGAAGAAGCAAGAAGAGAGCACAGATGACTGCCGGCCATCCAGACCAGGGCGAACCACCAGCGGCGACGGAAGAGAAAAGCAACAAGATGGACACCTCGGACCCTCTCATGGAGGAGGGGCCCACCAAAGCCATCTGCATTCTCACCAGCAACCGTGGCACTGTCACATTACTCGGGGCCGCATGCAGCGCTGCGCGATTCTGCCACTGTTCGCACAGCCGCTATCGGGGGAATGTGTGTCTATGCCAACTGCAAGCAGGATTGGAAGGCTATCCTCACGAAGTTGAGTGAGGAGGGCATACTCTTCCAACTAATTACCCCAAACTTACTTCAGCCTCCCAAGGCTCTAGTAACCGAGGCAACAAAGTCCACTTCCAGCCAGACCACGACACCTGACAGGAAGCCGCGGACGCCCGAAATAGCCCAGTACTTTAACTGCCAGGGCTTCAACCATTATGCCAAGCAGTGCACGACGAGGCAGAGGTGCGTTCGCTGTGGAGGGCAGCACCCGCCTTCGGCGTGTCCCAGGCCAAGAGACGACCCGGTCTGCTGCAACTGCGGGGGCCCACACGTGGCGTGCCACCGCGCGTGTCCAAGCCGCAGAAAACTGCAGCAAAAGAAGAGGTCGTGTCAGCAGCAGGGGGACACCGCCACTAGAAAGAGCCCGCCGAAGAACTCAAATGCAGAAAGTCCCGCTGCAATGACCAGTGGGAACCACAGGGCCAGAAACCACGACAAACCTCGAGACAGGACCTGCCAGACGCGACCCCCAACTGACTGCTCACCAGTCCATTGCCACAGAAGCTGTGCACACGGCGCGGACGACAACCAAAGGGGCTCGCAACTACTCGAGATCATCGAGCTGCTTGCGCAGCTCGTCACGTGTACAACCACGAGCGCGGCAGCTAAGCACTAGCGGCCGACTGCTCCTGAATAAAATCAACAAGCCACCTGACAAGATACATCACCTGAGAAGAAATATCACATCCTACTGATATTGGAGTAAATGTCGAAAGACAATAAACTCCGCATTACTCTGCCATAAAGTTGGCAGCGAATGGCTACTCTGCTGCCACTCTGCTTGGCATTGCCCTCTGCGTCACCACATTCCTGCTGTCGCAACTGACCCAGCTACTGGCAACGTTATGTACAATCATGTGTGTATTCCCGTGATTCACCCGTGGGCCACGACATACAGCACGCGCCACATACGAAGGCGAGTAGCGCAGAGAGAGACAGAAATAGGAAGGACACACGCTATACGGAGTTGCCGCGTATCCAGCAGGACACGAGCGACCTAAGGCTAACATCACACGCTTCAGTTCTGTCTTGGGCTTTGGCAACATCGTAAATTGGCACTCCAGCGTCTGCTTCGAGCTTAAAATATTTATAGACTTTAAAAATGGCCCTCTGCTTTGCCTATGAAGAACCTTACACTTATGCTGCTAGTCTTTCATTATTTAGTATAGGAATTGTAGCAATATGCACAGATTTATAACAACTGTCCAATGCGCAAAAATATCGCGTTCGACGCTCGTATAACCACGACTAGCTCTGTATTGTTACTGAATCGATTGGCTACTCGCAGAGCGATGACGTACAGCCTTGCTAAACAGGGCCGCCATGATTCGTGGCGCGCACTACAGCATCGTATAAACGCGGCCTCAACCCCTTGAAAAGTGAAAAGCTCCTTTCTGTTGCGTTCCACCTCGGACGCTCGTAATATTAGTTGAGGCGCCGCCTCTAGAACTTGGTAACGTGGGCGCCCATAAACAAGCGAGCAACGCACAAAAGACGCCGGCAGCCGGTCGCTACCTGCGGCGCGGCGCAAGTTGGTTCGCGCTCATACACGAGGCGGCGGGGGGGGGGGGGCGTAATTAATGGCGTTATATATCAGCCGGCGAGAGAGCAGGAGACAATTTACGGCCGCTCCCGCAGGCACTTGTTTCGGCCCAACAAGTAGTCACTCCTCCCCTCCACCCCCTATCGACTCGTCAATCGCCGCCGAGTAATGGCACCCTCGAAAACAATTACATCGATAATCGAACACTCTACCTGCTAATCGAGATATTTTTAACTATTGAACACGGACGACCGAAACTCCGTCACGAGCTCACGACCTCAAGTTGAGGAATTAGCTTTGAGAGCAGTAACTAACGAAATTTCTTATCCCGTATGATTATTTCTTTTATTATTATTATTTACGGTTTTACGCCTCGTCGACGGCTAAGGTGATTAGCTGCGGGATGGGACTGGGGACAAGGATCGAGAATGAATTCGGCCATGGTCTTTTTGAAGGAAGCATCCCGGCATTCGCCAGGAGTGATTTGGGGAAACCATGGAAAACCCAAATCTCGATGCCCGGACGGGGATTCGAACCCGCGTCCTCCCGAATGCGAGGCCACAACGTTTTACGTTTATTATTTCGCTAAGAAAATCTTCTTGGTAAAACTGTAAACGCGACTGGGAATACACTGTGCTATTATAAGCCAAGGTGAGGTTCATCGATCTGTATAATGTTTGACGACAGTAGCTGAAGTTTGAGCGGTAACGCTCTGGCTTTGCATTCGGGAGGACGTGGTTTCGAATTCCCGTACGGGAATCCAGACTTGGGTTTTTCCCAAATAACTCCAGGCGAATGCCGGGATACTTCCTTCAAAAGACCATGGCCGAACCCCTTTCTGTTCCTTTGCCCCAGTCCTTTTCCGCCTCTAATGACCTCAAAGTCGACGAGACATAAAGCCATAAGGGGAAAAAAAAGCTGATGTTTACGATCACCAGAGGAAGTATGAGACAATAGTAGAAGACATCCTGTTGAGATGAATGAAGCTTTTGTCTGAGACCTTTAGCCTATAAGAAACAAAAGAAAAAATGTATTCAGGATGAAAATATTTTCAATAAAGAAGATGACAGTAATAAAGAGCTAAATTAGAGCGTGTAAGGAATGGACAAGTTAGTGGTCACACTGGCTTAAAAGATACAATACTCCAGAACATTGAAAGAAAAGAACAATTGTGGTTCGGGAATTTAGTTAGAATCGACGAAGAAAAAATACCGAAAATAATGAATAATAATCAACCAACAAACCGGAGAAGACGAGGCCGACTGACACTTAAATGGTTGCAAGGTGTGGAGCATCATTAAAACAAATAGATAGAACCAAAGGAGGCCATCAATAGGGAGACTGAGATGCTGGAAGTGGCAGGAGCTGTAGGGTTCTAATAAAGACGAATATAACAAAGGTGTAGAAGAATATGAAGAAAGGCGTCAGTTACCAAAAACTAAAGAAGCGAGAATTTGATCTACGGAATGAAGGGAAGAATATTACGAAGTTTAAAGAAAAGAAGATTAAGCAGTAGAAATGTTCAAAATTTTGAGTGATCAGAATAAGAAACTTTGAGTAGCGGGTCTGAAGGAGTATTTTGTGAGAGAGCATAGTAGGGCTAAGAGTTACCGGTTACATTTAGTAATTATGGAGCTATAAGATATACAATTATAAATAATGTATTTTAGTGATATTTAATTTTAAAATTTAGTAATTGCGGAACACACTCCATTTCACAGGATAATTCCACAACTACGAAATGGGGAGTATATGCGAGGTAATTACTTGAACGAGTTTGAACTAAGTATTTGTGTCGGATATATTTCTTTGAGTACGGTATCGGCATTATTTCTGGTTCTTAGATAATCATTACTGGCGGTCAAGCGGAAAACTGAAATCCTGTGGACTGCAGTTTTATAAAAACTAATAATATTGTATTTGAGAAAAGCTAGGAAAAATGGAAATCTTTTAATTTTAATTTATGAAATGTGTGCATAAATTGTGAAAACTACAGGAATTGAGAATTGTGCCATTTTTGATTTTTTGTGTAAAATCGCGTTTCTTTATTTTTTATATAGAAGATACTTATTTAGATAAACTTTAAGAGGAAAACATTACTGAAATGTGAAATTTCAACTAAATCGTTAGAACCGTTTCCAATTGCTCGTTTAAAGTTATCAGATGATGATATGAGGTTGGTAGGAATACTGACTCATATCACCACGCCAATAACGCGAACCGTGATGTCAAACCATAATATATGTCTATCTCCGTAACCAATATACTTAGAAATCTTTTGAAGCGGTCGTTCTTAAGTTTAGCTTAAGAACTGGGATATATCTGATCTCTCCATGTGACAGGGTGCGAAACAAGAAGTGATACTCTGTTCGTAACCAGGACAGATAGGCGCCACAGATCACACTCCTTTCTTAACCTCAAAAGATCACATCAGATCACAGATAAACACGGTACTCTTTAGTTTCTGTTATTATTGTGTTTTTTTTTTTTTATACTACGTAACACTGGTTATTTATTTCTTCACTTTTCTGGAATATAATACGTTAGAATGCACTGAAAACGTAAATCAAATCATAACATCAAAGATTAAGGCTCGAATAAATTGTGATGTTTACGACAAAGTTTACGACCATACTATATTACAAATCTCAGATAGAATTCTAACAAAAGTTTCTAAAACTTGATCACATTTATGCAAAATATTTCCTTTTCGTATTAAAATGTCTCAGATTACCGTTCCTTTATGAACATTTGATAATTTCTTAATTTTTTTATATCCCGTTACGTTCTTCGTGGGTTAGAATAATATTTATTAAGAATATTTCATCTTGTTATCAAAATGCCCATTTTTAACGTAGCATTATGAATTATTTAATTAGTTAATTTATTTATTTTTCTTATTTACTTTAGGCTAAAAATACAGAAAACGAAGATTAAAACTTTCTGATAGGTGGTGGAACACAGGTAATAAGAAAGTACAGTAGCTAAAAGAAACTAAACTTCTTACATGTTATCTAGGTTCTTCTTTCTTAATCGCCATAATAATTCGTACTCGAAAATTATATTTAAAAAAAAGGTAAACCTATTGTTGCGCACCCATAAGTCCCACGAGGGGGAAGGTGTGGGAAATGTTAGTGATAGTATAGACTTGTTTTTGTATATATGTTTGCATGTTCGTTTGGGTCAACTGGGACCTCGTTAAACCTTTGTTAGGTTGAATTTTGTTGTGGATGTGAACAACTCATGTTACAACTAGTTCTAGAGGGGACCTACAGTTTAACGTGGCGTAGCTCATATGATCAAACACGGTCCTCAAAATTCCTGCGTCTACCGGGATTCGAACTCGGGACCGGAGCAGCGAACGTTTTGAAAGCAAGTGTCTTAAGCACTGAGCTACCAAGTCATTTTTTATATAGTCAGGGTGGCCACAAAGAAATGATTTAAAAATTCCCTGATATTTCCAGGTTTTCCAGGAAAGTTTGTCATACTTTTCCCTGAATTAGAAATTTTATTCACATAATTATATTTTAATATTTGATTACATTTTAATTGGAAAAACTGTTACAAAACTCACAAAAATTAAAAAGACATTCTAATTATGTTTATTTGAATATCATAATTTATTTAATTATTTTTTAATACATTGCTATAGATGGTATTTTATAACTAATTAAAAAATCTTATGAAAAATAATTTAAAATGAGTAAAACAGAAACAAGCTAATGATAAATTAGCACAAATTAAACTGTTAGTATTTGATATATAAAAATCATTTAAGACTTTTAAATTGCTCATCAATAACTTGAATCTCAGCTAGAAGTTTAACCTTTTATTTGATGCCAAATGCTTTTTTTTTATTAGCTACATGTTTTCTTTTCATATCTTCTGATTCAGTTATTTTATCTTTCTTTTTGCAGCGTTCAATTTCTTGAGATAAATTTGAACGTGAGTTATGGTAAGAATGAACTAAAGATTTTGGAACATCAAGAGTTGCAACATCCCCATTTGTTTCACTTAAGACAGTCATCCATTAATTGCTGAACAATTACAGTTTCATTTTCTAAACTAAACCTTCAGAATTTACTGAAAAACCTCTCTCAATATTACCACTGCCACAAGATAAAACCATGACTATCTTTAAAAGTTTTACTATTGACTGGATTAACGTGTCCAAGAATTAATTCATCCCACAACTGATCTAGGTGTTTACTTGTTCGTGAATAATTTTTAAGAACTTGCAATGCCGAACATTGAGAACATAAATTGTTGAAATCTTGATTAATTTCATCAGCCTTATTACCAATGATCCAATTATTTTCATTCAAAATAGTGATTAGGCTTTTAGTCTCCT
Organism: Vandiemenella viatica; assembly: GCA_031002005.1. Taxonomy (NCBI): domain Eukaryota; kingdom Metazoa; phylum Arthropoda; class Insecta; order Orthoptera; family Morabidae; genus Vandiemenella; species Vandiemenella viatica. The sequence goes on along the minus strand of CM061920.1, from coordinate 14,038,557 downwards.
ACTAATGTGCAAGACTACGATCAAAACACGAGACTCCTTCAGTAAGTTTATAAAGTAAGTGACTGTGTCAACAATTTTCCTGTAAAAGCTTTCAAAGCAGGTGTGGCATTTTTCTGCAATTGTAAAATTATGAGATCGGTGATATTTTTAAAAAAAAATTTAATCCCTCTTTTAGTACCAAATCCCATGTCAATTTGACTGTACAAAATCAAATTGTTTTCATCAGTTAAGTGTATAGACTTCAGTACATCTGCTTTGATAAATCTTTGCATTATACGAAGGAGAACTGTCACTAAGGAGAACTGTGAAGAAATCGTGCTATAGGAGCATCAGTTTGATATTCTTGTAGGAATGGTTGTGATTCAGCTGGTAATGACCGAAAAACTTCTAGTTTTGCTGGCAGGAAAGGATCTGAAAGAGTCTCAGTTACAATTTTGTAACTAGTGCTAGTCAGCTCTTTTTTATCATGCTGTAAATCCCTCCACCATTTTTTTAAGATTAGGAATAATTTCGATAGCACAAGCAGCTAACTGTAATTTTCTATCTAATGGGCTGCACAAAATTTTTTTAGGATAAAGAGTTGATCCTGAATACTCTTAACTGAGCGTGGCATGTCAGTGCGTCTTTAAACAGATAATAAACTGACCATAAAAACTGAACAATATTCCATTTAGTTGCCTCTATTCCACATTTAAATCCTCCATGCATGTTATGAAGACCACAACTGTCCATGTCAAGTACCAAAGTATCATTTATTTATCTAATTTTCTGTAGCTCAGCTTTCAATTCTCCGAAAATTTGTGATTAACATTTGGTCCATCTATTGAGATTTTTAAACTTTTAAGGCTTATTAGGAGTTGAAGCATTTGCTTGAAGGACAGAAGATCTGAAGCTCTTGTGTGACAAAGAAAAGGAGATGTTAAGTATCGTATACAAACTTCATTCTTTACAGTACTCCAAATCCATTTGAGTTTCTTGACAAACTTTGTTGAGTGACTCATCAAACCCTATAGCAAAATGATTACAAAAAGTTATAGATTCCATCAGTCTACTTTTATAATAAGGAGCAAACCCATGAAGAACTGAGTAGGTAATTTTAGTTTGCTGCAATTCCATTCCTCTGGCTATTTGGCTATCGTTGAACATTTTTTTTAAATACTCTACATCACTTACCGCCGTGCACATTGACTTGTGAGTTATCAGTATCTGAATACATCAAAGTATTACTGCACAGCTTACTTCTTTGAGAAGAAAGGAGCAGAGTGTATTTTGTGAAGCCGGAATTTGTTCTTTTTCCTGACCCGTAACAGGATTAGAAACAGTAAATTTTTCAGACAAACCACGTTTAGTTATCTCATTACTAGTTTGTTGCGACTGACTTAAAAAAAAAAAAAAAAAAAAAAAAAAAAAAAAAAAAAAAAAAAAAAAAAAACTTTGAAAAGGGTAGACAGTTTTGCAATTCTTAAGTTTGTTAGTATGTTTCATTTAGCATGACTTTTGATAGCTGTTCTATCCATATTAATTAAAGAAAATGTAGAATTGCAAAGTCTACATTTTGCACTTTTAGATTCATTTTTAACTTTTTAACTAAATATTAAAATCTGAATTAATCAACCAATCATTTTGAAAGTGTGTTATCATGCTGAATTCATTAGTCTGAAAATTTTAAAAATTAATATTTTTACCGGTATAATGAAATTAAATACATAAATAGTAAACAATAGTAATAACTTCCAAAATGCAATCGACATCCACCTAATGTTCAAAAATAATTATTAATTTAAAAAATAGCAGTAGAAAAGTTTGATAATATCATAAAAATTAAGAAAAACTTCCATTTGATAATGAACTAAAACCAACGATATTTAGAAAACACTTCCACTTTAAAATTATATGTGATGGCACGAGATGTGTCTCGGTTAATCTTATGCCTCATTTGCACATTCGCCCGAGTTTATTCGAATCGAGATAACACTGCTTGAACACATGGTACGCTCGCATTGGTCTTCTCGCGTAGTTGCCCACGAGTGCCGCTCGCTTCTGTGACGGGTGTTTCGTGCGAGTCAAATACACTCGTTGCGAGCGCTAATACGCTGTTTAAACTGTCGCATCGAATTAACATTCGAAAAAACTTTGGCGATCGAACACAGATAAAGGTAATTAACATTGCGAAATACCAAGAGTTAATGATCAGTAAAATAAATTATTTTTCCCCTTTAATCGGCTATTTCAGGTGAAAAATAAATAAGCTGAAATGTTTAATGAGAAATTTCACGATTAAAATAAATTAATAACTTAAAAAATAACAATCTTTCTTCCACTTAATCATAAAAATTAAGAAAAACTTACCATTTGATAATAAACTAAAATAACGATATTTAGAAAATACTTTCACTTTTAAATTAGATATGATCGCACGATATGCGTTTGCGTGTTTGTAAAAAGCAGACGAAATTTCATGACAAATGAAGCGATTGTCGCTTAGCTAGCAAACTCAACTGACCAGAGGGCTATCTATAGCTACATAGCATATAGTTCGAGGATTCTAATGCCACTTTCGCTAGAGCTTGTGCGAGTCGAGATAACAATGCAGGAGCACGTGGTACGCACGCCGGTCTTCTCGCGTGGTTGCTCGCGAGTGACGCAACATCGGTGGCGGCTTTTTGGCGCTAGTCGAAGGTAGTCGTGGCGAGTTCTAGCGCGCTTTTTACACTGTCGTTGGTTATTTTATGTTAAATGTATAGAAGTTTAAGTATCTAATGAGGAATTTATTATTAAAATGAAATTCAAGACGACCTTAAAAAATATCTCAATTCCTAGTAGTCGCAATTGAATTCCCTGATTATTTTCCAAATTACCTGAATTCCCTGATATTTCCATGAAATTTCCCGGTTACATGAAATTCCCTGATAATTCCCGATATTCCCGGTTTTCCCGGTTTGTGGCCACCCTGATAGTTCAAGTTGTGACGATTTTGGCGAAGGCTGCCTTTCTTTCTGCCTATTATTAGGTGTCTCGTGGTTATATATCAAATAATTAGTTTCAAATTTAACTTGTTTTTATTTCTCAAAAAGCACCGAACTTCAAAGATACTGGTCACATGTAAACACAAACTCCAGCGATTACATTCAATACTGCTTCCAAAGATAATACTGCCATACACTATCACAGTATACGTAAAACTGTTCGCTCAAAAACTGCCCCCAACTGTCTCTGCCGCTCGCTTTATATAAGTTTCATCGAACGTTCCAGAAGATTGCAAAGGCTCCCGACAGTTATTTCTCAAACTTTAACAATACTTAAACAATTGAAAACATATTAAAAACTATTGAAATCAATACATAATCATTTACAATCATTACGAAATGCTCAGAAATGAACACTAAAGATATGTAACACAAATTTATCCACATAAATCATTTTAAACTGTAATAAATTGTCCTTTAAACATCGTAGCTCGTATTAATACTTGGAATTAAAAACATTTAAGCAATCCTCTTGCATAGTTCTGTCCTTAAACATATTAAATAGTATTTATGTAATTTATTTTCATTAAAGTCCGTTTACACCGATTTATAGTAAATTACAAGACAAACACACAAAATCATATTCAGTCAAAGAATGCTTCATAATATACAATTCCATTTAAAGGCTATGGTTGAGGGCTGTTACACTATGATTTTACGTCTTTTCGACGTGAAGGTGATTAACTATGGGTCGGAGAGTACTAGGGAGAACTAACGGGAAGGAATTCAGCCATGGCCTTATGAGGGGACGATCCCAGTATCCACCTGGAGGTATTTCAGAAAGCCACGATAAACCCAAATCTGGATGACCAAACGGGGATTTGAACTGGGCCTTCCCGTAGCGTTCCCGCGCATGAGACATGCTACTGTTCTCGCATGTCTTTGTGATCTGCGTCCTGAGCAGCCTCGTGAAGGCGCGCACGGCAAGTGCTTCTCCCCCGAGCAGAGTGTGGCCATGGAGGAACGAATATATGGAGACGAGATAACGCGAAATCCGTGAAACCTCGAGAAAAAACTGTGCCTGCGCGGCGGACATCGTAGGAGTACCAAAACATTGGGCTGTTTGCACTGTGTCAGCTGCTGAGAATATTTCATTTTCTAATATTCTAAAGTTTTCTATAATGCCAAGTTGCGATGCATATGGTTGCACAAACAGACGAGATAGGAAAAAACCTGGAATAGCGTTTCATAAGTAAGTTACTTTGTAATTATCGTTCTTGAAGTATCTGACAGGCAACCGCAACATTAGTACCATTCGCTATAAATTTATTCATTGCTCTCAATAGAATCATATTATTCTCAAATTTTTGTTGGTGTAATGTAGACAATTAGCATATGTTACTATTTTGCACCTGAAAAGCTAGCCTTATTGTAGACAAATGTTGGAAATTTAATTTAAATGGGTCATGTTTACATCGCGACACAGTGAATATGGTATTCTGCATGCATTACTCACGTTTAAGTTTACGCTGAAATTGCACGATGAAATTAATCGTGATAATTTGTGCTGTGCGAACTACTAAACGTGATGAAATAAACTTTGTTGACGGAAATGTAGTTCGCGATGCATTTCTTGTGTTTAGATGTGTCTACATAGTTTGGTTTTGTAGCGGCAATATTAATGGAAATGTTGGCAGGTTTAAATGCGGTGTATACCTGAAGAGAACAAACAATTTATTTATTATTAGCTGTTAGCTTCTGATTTTTGAATGTACTGATTTTTCTAGCAAAATTATATAGGCCACTACCAGTACAATATCTTCTAAGTAGGCTCAGAAACTATGAGGTTTTATGAAGTATTAATTTTGTTTTTAAAGCTCTAAACATTGACTTATGCTTTTTTTTAAATTTCAGATATGACTTGTTTCTGTTTGTAAATATGTCTACAAGTATATTTCTAGATTTTGAAATCTTCCTTGTCAATTACTGAAATATAACCTATTTGAACATCAACTAAAATTTAAGGACTGTAGAAATAAACAGTTTGTTATTCAAGTTAAAAAGAATTACCTGCTCTTTAAGTTACGTCCGAATTCATCATCAAATATGGATATGGCGATAGTTTTTTTCTGGTCCAGGCCGCATTTCAACATAACCACGTCAATTTTAAGGTACAATATCTCGAGAACTAAGCGAGATATCAAAAAATTTTATTCTTTACTTTCAGTTTCCCTCATCGAGTTACATAAGAATTCGTCATCAAATTGCGGCGCCACGGTTATCGTTGAATCCCCTCATAACCTAACAACCTCACTTTTGAGACAGTATATCTCGCGAACTAAGCGAGATATCGAAAAAGTTTATTCTTTATTTTCGATTTGTATCGTCGTGTTACATAAGAATCTATCACCAAATTTGACTTTGGGGACACGTTTCTTCTGAATTTCAACCAGAAACTCCACTCTTTTGAGACAGTATATCTTGAGAACTAAGCACGATATCAAAAAAATTTTATTCTTCATTTTTGATGTGTCTCGTCGAGTTACATAATAATCCATCATCAAATTTCGGTGCCACGGTTGTCTTATAATTCCCTTGAGGTTTTTGTGCCTATTTCCGTGTTTCTCTGGTCAAGCAATATGGCGGCCTCCCCTCCCCACTTGTCTCCACCCGGTTTCACTCCAATATGTGGCGAAGGTCCCTTGCGTCGTCTCCATATATTCCTTCCTCCATGAGTGTGGCGGCCGAAACAATGGAGCGCGGTACATTTCCCAGCAGGCCACGGGGCGGAACTCAATTCGGGGCAACTTCCCGGCCGGAAAACGGTTCCGGCAGATCCACTTATGTCTGCCTCCTTTTAAATAAAAGAAAAGGCGAGCGCCGCGCGGCTGACAAGCTGCAACGTGCTACTGGGAAAAAAGGTTAACGTGAGAAATGACATGTGCACAAGTGCGGCAGCTTCAAATTTCCTCTCGACTGGAATGTTTGATGCCCACGCTCAACTTCAGATCTGTGATCCAGTGACACTGTTGATGGCGATTCGCTCGTCGGATATCAAACTCGTCAGTTCCGTGAGAAGAATTGTAATCTAAGATCCGGAGTTCACAACGCTGGTGCAATACTTCCGTGGCGCCTGGGTGTGGTCATCTGCGATCACGAATGTAAGTTGCTTCAGCCTTCGAAGATATGTGGTATCTGTCTACACGATGACGTTTTGCAGTAAGCAGCACTACTTAAAGGAAATCTATATATATAAAGATGAATGTATGTTTGTTTGTTCTTCAAACAAATCCACAGTTTTCATCCGATCTTCATGAAATTTTCACACTTATCCTTTGAAACAAGGAGAAAAATACTATCTACATTTGGTTGAAAAATTATCTGTATAAATAATACATGTTGTCTTATAATTTCGAAAAATTACTGAACGGCTGTAGACAGACGCGTTGAATGGCTAGGTCTCTGTACTGGCTTTTGATATAGCGGTCAAGTAGCTCAGTGGTTAAAGCGCTTGCTTACTGATGTTTGGGTCGTGGTCTCCGGTTCAAATCTCCGTGGAGGCAAAGATTTTTAAAAATTGTTTTTGATCGTAAGAGTCAGGCCTGGGCCGTCGGTTACTCGGATTGAATGTTAAACTGCAGATATTACAAAGTTAGGGGTACAATGCGAGGCAAATCGTAGGTAGTCTTGCAATGCTGTAAGTGTACACTTTTTTACGTTATAATGATCCCTCAGGGGTTGTTCGTAGTCAGTGTGTGTGTGTGTGTGTGTGTGTGTGTGTGTGTGTGTGTTTGTATGAACCGCAGTAATAATACTATAAATACGGAACTAAGTCTTTTTGTTACGTTTTGAAGACTAAACGGCTATATGGATATTGATGGAATTTAACAAGAAAATCTGTACGAAGGGCACAGGACATTTTTTCCAGTATGATTAACAGTTGTAGTCAAGAAATTTTGAGACCTTATCGAATGGTGACAGAAATATGTTGGAAATTGATTCTCTCCAAGAGACAGGTTATACGATTGAATGATGTAGTGATAGCCTTCCTGTCAAATTATGCCGACTCGGTGTTGTTTGGGACCAATCCTTCGTTACCAACAACTTTCTATATTCAATTCTGGCAAAGAAATTCAGTCGCGGGTATCAGCTAGTGTCTTGATAAAGTGGTCTACGACCTCTCACTATTTTGGAGATACATATTGCCTGCTCTTGCGGACTGATGTTTCGATTTGCGGCGCTATCGACCTAAGACGGTAATACTACCGGGAAAAGGGAACCTACCAGCTTAACGCTGCCATTCCTCACTCTTTTGGGTTCACAGTTCTTGCAATAAGCATTTAGTAATTTATCATTTAAAACTGGCTCAATAAAAACCAATCCGTTTGTTCAGGAGTACAAAGTAAACAGTTTAGTTATTGATGTGGTTGAATCACTGAATTATTTGGACGCAACAGCACGAAGCACATTAGTCGTAAGTAGAGATAATTCTACGTTGCGATGCGAAGGATGAATTTTGAAGAGTTGTGATGCACGTAGAAAGGACGTAGCGTACAAACCTTTCGTGCGTCCACATTTGGACTAACGTTGTGAAGTTTGGGATCCGTATCGCAAATGATTGATTGACAGTATAGTGAGAAGTTTTTCTGATTACAGCTCATCATTGCGTCTAAGAAACAGCTCCTTGCGTATTGTGGAAAACCTAAAATCTTGAAAGAGTAAACATTTCGTGATTCTTGACGGCGATAAGAAATGTTAATCAAACTGTCCCTAACACCGGTCGTAAATTAAGCAAAACATAAATTAGCTGCTTCGTTGATGACGGAGCTTACCGCTATCTTCCCTGATAAGCTAATCGCGGAGAGTATCATAAATACTTCCACCAAGTCGATCCGACACTTGGCAAGTGGGGTGAAAAAAATGTAGGCCCTAAGTTGACGGGTGTTCCCATAGTTACAAAACGACGAAAAAAGTCGTTCGGGTTCTTCTTAAACATCTTCAAACAGTCTGCACGTGTTCGCATGCGATTACGCTTTTATTCTGGAGTCAGGAGTCACGGCACCCATCTTGCGCAGTCCTTTCATGTTTAATTCATTTATGCAAACTGAAACGAACCCGCCGACTTAACATGCCTGTGACCTCTGATGGCTCCATCACTTTCACTCGACTCTCTGTCAAAAGAACGTCGTCGACTTTGTCGATGATATCTGGCCCCTCAGCTGTTTTTGGAGATCCAGGAAGTGTTTATTCCAGGCCTTTTCTGCGACTTTTGCCCAAAGTCGAAAGTTTACACAGGAATTAGGAACAGCATGCGCCACTCATTAAAGGCGAAATTCCCTTATTAATTTCCTTTGCTATTTTCCCTTCCAGAAAAAAAGAACCGAATCACACCACAAATTTCAGATTTATCCACTTTTCACTCGCACTCCACACTATTGTAGTTACGCAACTGTAAAACGAAGAATGCCCACCAACAATAACCTGTGACCAAAGATTATAGGCAGATAGAAAGCAACGATTACGAACACCTTCACAGTTGGCGCTGCCATATTCAATTAGTATGAGAACCAAGTTACTTTTCAAACCACGCTCAAAATTAAATTTTTTTTTTTTTTTTTTCCTCGGAGCTTTAAAGATTCTTGTCATCGAGGTAGAGGATAAGGAGTGGAAGCAATTTGGTAGAGACCTTTTGAAGGAACCATCCCGGCATTCTCCTGGAGTGATGTCGGGAAACCATGGAAAACAAACCTGGATCGCCGAACAGGAATTTGAACACACGCCCTACGAAACGGTACGACCGACAGTTACCACTAACCCACCACGCTCGGCATCTAATTTATTTTCCGTAGCAAGAAAAGTTTTTTTTTTCTTTTTTTTTTTTAGTATCCAAACTTCTGCATAATTGTTCGACGCTTGATTTTGATGTTTCCGCTGGGCCATGCGCCCGTATGGGTCTGCTCAACGCACTGCGTATCAAAGAGCCCATACACAACGTGCAGAAAAACCAGTAGCAGGTATGGGATAAGCAGCCGTACTGTTAAATGGTGGTTGATCTGCTCTTACGTCCTATTCCAATAGTTTCTTTTCTTATCTCCCGATGGGATGATGTTTAGACCTAGACGAATCAATCACACCACCTATTGTTTCACTAACTCTTAATGAACGTAAAAAAAGAAAGAGACAGAGAGAGAAAAGAGAGAAAGGGAGAAAGGGAGACAGAAAGGGAGAGAGAGGGAGAGAAAGAGAGGGAGAGAAAGAGAGAGAGATAAAGAGAAATAGAGAAAGATAAAGAAAGAGAGAAAGAGAAAGAGAGAAAATAGAAAGAGAGAAAAAGAGAAAGAAAGAGAGAGAAAAAGAGACAAAAAAGGAGAGGTGCAGGAAGATAGAGAAAGAAAGGAGAGGAGGAGAAAGATAGAGAAAGAAAGGACAGGAAGAGAAAGATAGAGAAAGAAAGGAGAGGAGGAGAAAGAGAAAGAAAGGAGAGGAGGAGAAAGATAGAGAAAGAAAGGAGAGGAGGAGAAAGATAGAGAAAGAAAGGAGAGGAGGAGAAAGATAGAGAAAGAAAGAAGAGGAGGAGAAAGATAGAGAAAGAAAGGAGAGGAGGAGAAAGATAGAGAAAGAAAGGAGAGGAGGAGAAAGATAGAGAAAGAAAGGACAGGAAGAGAAAGATAGAGAAAGAAAGGAGAGGAGGAGAAGAAGAAAGAAAGGAGAGGAGGAGAAAGAGAGAGAAAGAAAGGAGAGGAGGAGAAAGAGAGAGAAAGAAAGGAGAGGAGGAGAAAGAGAGAGAAAGAAAGGAGAGGAGGAGAAAGAAAGAAAGGAGGAGGAGAAATACAGAAAGGAAAAGAGAATGAGAGAAAGAAAAAGATAGAGAAAGAATTAAATTGTGAGAAAGCGAGAAAAAGAGAGAAAAGATAAAGAGAAAGAGACAGAGAGAGAAAGAGAGAGAGAAAAAGAGAGAGAGAAAGAGAGAGAGAAAAAGAGAGAGAGAGAGAGAGAGAGATAAAACTGTAGCTGACTCAGAAGTTATCGGTCGGTAAACCAAAACAGATGGGTTCATACCTGAAGGCGGAGGAGCTAGCCGTTGAAACATCCTGTTATTAGAACACAAATCCGGCGGCACACTCTTCAGGATTTATTTACACTACTGCTGCAGGTAAATGCGTCCTATCTGCTGGTCGTACATAGTGCGAGCACATATCCGGATGCTAGCTCTAGCGCCGTGAGCATTCCCGTGCGGGCTCTATCAATATTCCCGACCAGCTCAGCTCGGCAACTTCCGGCGCACGCCATGATCCGACTCTGCCTGCTACACCACGCACGCTTCTTGTGTACTACAGTATCAACCCTAGTCTGCCTACTTTGTCAAGTACATCATTTACGCTACGCACACATTTTCCCGTTAGCAAAGAAGTGGGCATTCAGAGAATATGATCACTTTCAACAATTTTCTTTCTAATTGCACTCGTATTCTGTTACACTGACATACGGCTAGCGAGGAAATAACTGTAAACCTTTTTCTCTACGAGCAAACGTTCTTTCGCTTCGAAAAACAATCTTCAATTTAAAAAACTTTAGCCTTTAATAATTCATCACCATCGTTAGCGTTGTGCCGTTAGGCAGGTTTTCACATAGCTGTTCTCCATGCTCTCTTCCACATAGTGTGTCATACCGTGCACTGCTACGAATATTAATGAGGTAGTATTCCGTTACTTTGCACACATGTTAGAGGTATGTTGTCTTGCTATCTACCTGCGAACTTTAATTTCCTGTTTATGAGATGTGTAGTTTATGACGACGCGACCGTCCCAGCATCGCCGAGACCAGAGTTTCTCGAACACACAATTCCACGTACCCCCTATAAAATTTCCCCAGCAATGGCGAACCCCCTCACAAAACTTGATTTCTTTTAAGAAATCAGAATTTTTATTTTACAAAAGTAAAACAGCCACAAAGAGCAGTATGTTATTGATTAATTTGATTGATGGGCTTGTTTGTTACAGCAGGTAGAGTCTATTTTAGACTATTTTTGCGCATGATCAGTAGGGTTCGGATCTTTGGGACAAGTCATTTTATTTTCCTGCCTTCTTTTTGAGTTGAAATTCTGAATTAAACACTGATTCAACGTTTCTGTTTGTATTTAAATGTACTTTATACAGCATATAACTGCATATTCAGACCATTTTCCTGGTTTTGGTAATATTTCGATAATATTTATGGTCATATGGTCGGATTTTGAGGAAAAATCTGGTAGTTTGTAATAGTATCCGGAATTCACTAGATATAGGTGAGAAGAAATTACGATAATTATTCACAGACCTGTAATTCTGCTATACACTGGTCAGAATTCACCAGTCAAGAATTAAAGTTATACATTATTGTCACTCTCTAAACGTTAGTGTTCCGCCCGCCTTTTAATCTCTACAATGCAGCAGCAGCATGCCTGTGTCGAACCGCGTCAATCAATGTCTCAATGAAATATCCTCAATCATCGTCAAATCTGCAGTTGATCAGTGAGTAGACCTATCGCCATGCCGAACAAAAAAAAAATATTATAGTGGGAAGCTACGTAAAGGAATTTAAGAGGAGTATTTTAGAACATATGAAAGAGTCTGTAAATTATTTGAAATTAAAGTGACTTCAACAAAACGATTTAAAATTTAATTTCCTAATGGTGTAGAGAGTGCACGGAAGCAAATCAATCTGTCTAAATGAAAGCGGCACTACCAGATAAAATAAATGATGTATGATTGAGCATGTTTTGATGTATAGTAAATTTAAATGTTTGGTCATATTTTGTCATTTGTAGGTCATATTTACCCATTTTTAAGCTCACATTTGCCTGCATATTTCTCTCTTTTTTTGGTCATAAACATCGGAACCCTAATGATCACGGCTGAGAAAGCCAGTCAGCCACTATAACGTAAATCTTGTAGCGAACCCCGTAGCATCAACTGGCGAACCATTAGGGGTTGGTGTACCACACTCTGAGAAACCCTCGCCTGAATGATTCCGCGATCAGGACAGCCGGTACACGGAGACAGGGACACGCTATCGAATAAAAGTATCGATACGGTAGCTATGAGCAGTATCGATAAAAAATTATAGCACTCACTAAAGTATTGAAAAAAGTATCGATAGGTTTAGGTATCGAAAGAAAAGTATCGATAGCATATTGTAACGAGACTATCGATATATCGATACTTACGTTTAGAGAGTATTTTAACAGAAAAGCGAAGGTGGCGAGTGACTATGAAGGATTGTGGTCGTGTGTGGTGGTTGTTGTCTATCATGAAATAGTAGAAAGTATGTTAGCTAAAAGGAACTTGAGAAAGCGTGACAACAGCTTTGGTGGTGGTGTCGGCGATAGTTTAAGTGCGATACAGGAGTAAGTAAGAACCGTGGAGAGTGAAATTGAGTGCAGTCAATGTGTGACGGTTGTTACGATCGCAAATAGTCGTGTTCACTACTTAATCGAACTTCGCAATCATCAGATCCACGAAGTCCGATTAGAGTTACATATCTGGTGGTTTATGACGGTGTGCTGTATCTTCTTCGTGAACTTTAGCGTAATAATAAAGGCAAAACTGTGTTCAAGTTAGATTGTTTAATTGGTGTAGTTGTGGATCCTTTGAGTGACTTTAAGTAATTAATTTCGGGTAATTACTCAAACCAAATCTGTAATTATTTGAGGATGGTCATCACCGAATGTTATAATGAACTTGTACGGTCACGTTTAGAGAAAACGAACAATATTAATTAATCAGAGGATCAGCGTTTGTACCGTTACAATATGTTTCAAAAAAATTGTATCAAAGGCCTGCCGACCCCGGCAGCGTAGGGGTTAGCGAGCTGGCTTCGCGTTGCAGGGGTCGCCGGTTCGAGTCCGGCCTAGCGCATGGGTGGTTTTAACTAAGTGTCATGCCCGTCTTGTGTTGTCCTTACCAGATGGAAAAAATAATAATGAATATAATACGATATGTACACATTGGAAAATCACGAATACATTGTGCTGGCTGTATGGCTTTATTTCCTTTTTCTCCTTTTCCTTCTCTACTTCAGTCGGTATGCCTCTCAACTTGTTCCACGCACGTCTTAAAAAGAACTATTCGGATATTCAGAGATTCGGATAATAGGACTTCGGATAACTGAAGGTCTACTGTACTAAAATATAAGTGAAGATGCTGAGGTTTATAAATTAGTTTGAGGTGATGAAGTGCCCCTATGACGCAGAAATATTCAAATAACGTGAGTGCTTTAGGTAGAGTGGGAAAAATCAGAAGACAGTTCACGGGAGCAACAAACTGAAACGTGTGATTACGAGTGAACGAGGTGTCTGTTCCGTCTATTAATTAGTCTGGGCGGGACTGAATGTCTGCGGAGGAGCGCACTGCGTCACGGCAGCTGCCTTGCTGTGTTTGCCTTAATGCATTATGCACGTCCATTCTGTGCGGTAATCAGCGGGTAATTTAGGCTGTGGCGCCATTGCAACTAAGTAATGCGTTCCAAGGGAGTGGAAAATTGTCGAGGCGGGCCCTCGGGCTGTGTGTGAAGTTGTAATTCCGCCATTACCGCACTCGAGGGAACGGCTTTCTGCGATTTCACGGGCGCGAGAACACTGAGAGCCGAAGGAATATGGCGCGCGCGCCGTATCCCGGAGACAGTCAAGCGAAATCACGTAAATACGGATTCAGAGACAGCACAAAGCACCAAGCTACATCACCAAGACGTTTTTGTGGTAATCTTTATTCGAGTGAAGATTTAGACTGTAAAATGATGAGGCAAACAGCCGGAGAACGCAATTTAAGAAACAATTAGAGAGCTCAATTTTATCGATATAGTTTCTCCAGTAAGGTCATGCTCACGGTCGCCATATAGTGCTACCTGCCCTCGGTTCTGTCGGTTATTGATATTGGAAGCAACGCCTTGAAGATAATCTGAAAATAAAATATTACTCTCTAAAGAATTACATCTTTTTATTAATTTGTTTTCGAAATCCACGACACGTACCCTTAAACAAAAACACCTTTTTATTTTGAATTTTACTAAGCAAAACATTACTTACAGGAGGGTAGCTGGGTCGGGCCATGGTGACAGAAAAAACACTCAGGTCTAGACCGGCAGGATAGCAGAGGCGGCGGTTCACAATTCCTAGACATCAGATTGTGTACTTAAGTCCTTGGTTAAATCGCGAACGTTTCCGCAGAGCGTACGACACTGTTGATGGTGATTTGTCCGCTAGATCGGGACGTTAAACATGGCTGTCCCTTTGTTGTCCTTATAACAGATATCCGCAGAAAACAGCAACAAGTAGGCCTAGATACACTTACATCACTGGAAAATGCAAATGAAAAATTGCTACGTTTAAATTTCCCGAGAAACCTACGATGGAGAAGTAACTCCGTCCAGTACAGCCAATCCTTATACATATTCGTGATGTTAAAAAGTGATAATGCCCAGTCCGAATTCGAAAGGCTGGAGGGCCTCGGCGACCCTTATCATCCGACTAAACTACGGGGTGGGAAGGGGGATGGAAATCGGCCATGGACTTTGTAACAAGATGACTAGATGGGTCATCTCGTACAATTTAAATTAATTATTGTTTGATTTAATTAACATAAGAAATAAATATATATTATTTTTCGAGCTGGAGACAGAAATCCGCGTCTAGCTAAGAGTTGTGTTAGCGTGAGCGACACTCTGACTTAGGTCGAGACAATGAGGGGATTATCTCTGGCAAGTTGACGCTGATACCGGTGAGAAAGGGTAGCAACGGGGGAATTTTGCGGATGGAATCCTTGAATGGGCGTTTACTCGGTGTCGTGGGAAAATTATTCCTACATATCCTCCCGAACAATCCCGACAAAACCCGAAGACTCTTAGCAAATGAGAGGCAATGTATTAGCCGGCAAGATGGGATATTTTTGCGAAGCCAATCCGATGTGTTTATTTCCTCACGTGAATGCACGATAGCACTCTTGTTGCGACGCTTCGTGCAGCCAGACAGACACGGTAATTATACCTCCAGAAACAGTATGTACTCAGACGAATCATTGAGATAGCCCTTTAACGGTCTAATTAGTAAGAGTTCTTATGCCGCCGGACATTAATTCCTGAGCTAGTTGTGTCTAAAAGCAGAGTGCTTTTTTGGTTTTCTTTTTCCAGTTTGAATTGAAAGACTGATTTCCATGTATGGAAACTTTCAATAACTATTATTTGTGGGAACAAATCAACTCCCTGGCGCTCTGTAAAACCCAGTCAAATCTGACGTTAATTTGTTTTCATTGTAATACAAGAACCGCTCTCAATGTGAATAAGAGAGTTTTTTGCTTCAGTTGCATCTGAAATTTGTAAATCTTTGTAAAGTTCATGTACATGTATTGCAATTTCTTAGCTTCAATTAACGATAATTGTTTGGTTGCCATTTTGCATCTGTAAGACGAGGAATTCCGTTGAACTTTATTTTGCATAGACAGATGTTTAAGATTAAAGGTAAATATACCTCTGTCTGTAAGCATTCATGAGTACCAAATAAACCAATATTTTAGGATCTTTTCAAATATTAATAGAACGGAGCAAAAAGAAATGCATTAAACCACAAATGTAAGTAGAATATAAGTTAGATAATAATTCATTCCACTGTACCAAACAAAACATAACCTGTTTACAACTTTCGTACATAATTAACAGAAAAACCCGCTGAAGATGCTTCTGCTAAAGAAGTGAAACGCGTACGGGAGACCAATAAATCCAAAAAAGTCAATTGCTTTGGCATTATTTATTTATTAATAGCAATAGTAATGGTTTCACCTCTGTTTCCTGAAATTAATAAATGTGCTTTGCATAAGGTAGTGAAGGTGACGATTTAAATTATGCAAGGTAAGCAATTAATCTGCCCAACCGACCTATACGCTACAAGTAGTAAGGAACCATCCCAGCACTCGCCTAGATTGACTGGGGAAAACCACGGAAAACCCCAGTCAGGATGGCCAGGCGGGATTTAACCCCCGGCCTCCCGAATGTCAGGTAGAATTGCGAAATTCGCACTATTCCAAACTACGAATAACCGGAAGTTTTTTTTTTTTTTTTTTTTTTTTTTTTTTTATTTTTTTATTACATTTCATTCCTCCCAGCTGAAGGCTGGGAGGCGGGCTGCTGGAGAGTCATAGGGGACTCTTTTCAGCCAATCTACTACTACGGGGAGGGAAGGGGGATGGAAGGTCGGCCGTGGCCTTCTAGGGAACCATCCCAGCATTCGCCTAATTGTCTGAGGGAAACCACGGAAAACCTCAGACAGGATGGCCGAACCGAGTTTAACCCCGGTCCTCCCGAATGATAGGTAGGAGGCCAAATTGGCCTCCTCCCATCTCGGTGAACCGGAAGTTCGGCGATGGATTGTAATATACTAATGTCTGACATGAAGTGACTGCGAGAGAGGCCACCGCAGTGCGGCGGAGGGAATCGCGTGCTGCGGGTGGCGTTTCCATCCTGCAGATTGCGGCGATAACTTAACTTGCAAAAAGCGATTTACGAGCCAACGCGGTGTCCTCAAGACGAGATGGCTCGGTTAATAAAGTCACAAATTATTATAAAAACCTTCCTGGATCTGTCCCTTACTTTCCCCCGTATTCAAAGGCGACAAGTAACACAGTAGTGGTGTTACGAGTTATATTATTTCTGGTGCGTGAAACGCTCTGGTTGCGAGACTAATATCTGTGTTAATGACGCTGTTATTCTTATTTATGTGCTGTAAGATTATTGTGGTTATTTAATTGATAAAATAGAGTGCACGGCAGTTAGAGAACGCAAGTAAACACGCAACAGTATAAACTGTATCGGAGCAGAGCCATTTCAATACTCCATCCACAGGTAATTTTTTTTAATCAAAATCTTGGAAATCAGAAAAATTAATTAAAATTTGATTCTGCCTCAAATTCATTGGATTTAGTTTAATAATAATTATCCACTTTTTTTAATACTATTATAGGTTTTCTCCAGGCGTCACGTATATTCCATAGATAATCGTCACAGAAGAGGCTACACAACAAGTGAACGAGTGACAGGTCACAAACAATTGACAATACAACCTCTTATGGCTTCATGTAAACGGAGTCATGAATGTTTGTCCCTTACATAATCAGTGTCGGACTTTATAGCCTGTACGCAGTTGCTTAAAACTGACTGCAGATTGCCAGTGATGTCTGTTTCGTTGACCGCGGTTCACGGTAATACTACTAGGAAGATTTTCACGAGTTTTCAAATAATATAAAGCCCAGGATCCAGGGCCGCTTTTAGGATCTGTAGGCCTCTAGACTATCCCTGTGGTGCGGGTCCTTTAGGATCTGTTGACCCCTATGCTATATCTGTGGTGCGGGCCCCTAAATATATATTATTATTATTTCAGGATGTAGACTCTTGAACTAGTCTAATGAACTACATATTAGAATTTAATTCTACGTAGTTTTGTTGTAGTTCTTTCCAGGCTGATCGATCTTGAGCCACCCTCTTCCAGTTCACGCCTGTAACGCTACGTATATCCTTATCCCAGCGATGCGGGGGTCTTCCTCTTGCTCTTTTCAGGTTCCTTAGTATCCAATCCAGTACTTCCGTAGTCCATCTCTCATCTCTTTTGCGAACAATATGACCAGCCCATTGCCATTTTTGGGTCATGACTCTTTTTAAGATGTCTGTCACTTTAGTTATTGAACGAATGTGCACGGCCCTTTTCCTGTCTCTTCTTGTAAACCCTAGTATTGCTCTTTCCATACTTCGCTGGGCAGTTTTCAATTTTTGCTTCGTGTGACTATTTAGGGTCCAAGTCTGACAGGCATATGTGAGGACCCGTAATACACATTGTTCAAATGCCCGTTTTTTGAGATGTACTGCCATGTTGGATTTAAAAACTATGGAATTTCTTCGGTATGCTCTCCAGCCCAGCTTTATGCGTCTGTAGATATATATGTATATATAAAGTAATATCGATTACTTATTATTAAATAACTTAATGAAGAATTGAAAGTTAGATATGTGGTTTCTGTATCGTTTCCGAGACTGAAGTGGACGAGGTTAGCAAATGATACTCCCACGTTCACTTTTTCGACTGATGG
This sequence comes from Vandiemenella viatica, assembly GCA_031002005.1. Taxonomy (NCBI): domain Eukaryota; kingdom Metazoa; phylum Arthropoda; class Insecta; order Orthoptera; family Morabidae; genus Vandiemenella; species Vandiemenella viatica. The sequence continues at coordinate 14,020,487 of CM061920.1, read as the reverse complement.
TCGATAGTTAAGGTGATGCCTATTGTAGTTATGTTGTTGCGACCAAACACCCTCAGCAAAAGCCAGCGGAATTATAAACTCAAAAGTTTTAATAGAAATTTGAAAGAGTAGACCTTCATATTAAGATAAAACAAACTATAAAAGATGATTAAGATCATTAAAACACGCAATACCGAAAGATTAAAAACACAATACTGATTATTCACACATGCATTTCAACAGGAAGGCAGTGACTCAACTGTTTTTAGACAATCCTCCACAAGTCAGAACCTTCCCTCACTACACCAGGTTATCGAGATTCCTGAATGCTGAAATAAAATTTTAAAAGAAATAAAAAGTAACTTAAAACAGTAAATTAAATAAAAACGAATTAAAAATATAATTAATATTCAATCCTAAATACACCTATTTCAGTTATAAACTAATGTAATTTTTGATAAATACTTACTTTCAAACAAAACATTAAAACTTGTATCTCCCACCTCTACTCAATGTTTAAATCCAAAATGTATTTATCTTACCTAATCTTCCGGACATAAAGGCTAGGGAATATTAGTTCGTATAGCAGGTGTATGACAGTTACTTCACCCTGCATTTATACGACCCGACCACAGTAAACTGCAGCCTTCACGACCAAGTTGTAGTGCGTAAAGATTTTCTGACAAGCCCTTTTTGTCCGTATTCGTGAAATTTTCGCTAGGGTAATCTAGAATACACATATTTATGAGAATGGGACTTTTCTCTCTCTTTTTCCCCCCTACCACACTGTTTAACTTTCCTGACAGCTGTGAGTAACACTATTTGTCTGCGGCGAGAATCGAACCAGCGATTACTGTGCAGTCTGGGAGTCTGAGTGTGCACACTGCGATTTCCATCCGAGTGATGGATGGCGCAAACAAGGCCCGGGGCGAACCCGCCGTGAAAAATGAGCCACTTGCGCCCCCGCCAAACAGCTTATTTCCTATTCACGCCGCCGCGCCCCGAATCTGGGGCGGCGTGCTCGGGCAGGAAAACGGCCGCCAGATGGTATTATCACTGCCTCTACCAGGACAAACACCTGGGACTCGGCGGCGTAGGGGATAAATCGAATCACGGAGAAGGGTGGAGCTGTAAGTGCAGGTGAGAAACTCAAGTTCGAAGAACAGTTGTTTGGAAAGAGCGGTAGAAGACAAGAAACCGGTCGAAAATAAATGGAAGATGCAGAAGAGCTGAAGAATTCCATACGTGTAACAGAGGTGTAATTTGAAGCAGGAAGGTGCAACGAAGTACAAACGGATTAGTAACTGGACTTGCTTTGTTACAGTACTGACACATATTCTGAAGCATGGCTAATGAATGAATGGGATATTAGTAGAATTCAGGCTGCAGAGATGAAGTTTCAGATTAGTAGGAGAGGAGAATAGAGCTGTAAAAGTAACGAGAAATTCTGTACCCGTATGTATTCGTTATCAAACCAATCAGTACCCGTTACTTTCGAGTCGCTACTCGTTACTTTTGATACAATCGAACACTAACATGAAGCATCGCGTCGCATACGGGACGACTTCGTTCGTACTTTGTAAAGTTTAAGTAAATTGTTTATTTAGTAAAACAAGTTAAGGTAAGTTGTTTGGATAAAACTTAAAATCAAGTAATTAGCACATGGATCTTACGGAAAACCTCTAAATGTTGATTCTTTATAATGAATATTATATACGAAAGAATAATCTAATTTCAAAACATTTGTTTGCATACAAAAAAAAATAAAAAATAAAAATGAACTGACATTTCACCCGACTGTGACGTATCTAGTGACAATAACTAATTACGGTAATTTTTTAAAGTAGACAACTCAAAACCCTGCATACAAGCCTGATATGATAATGGGACATGTGTTTAGCAAATATTATAATATTATAATCTCATCAAAGTAGTTCGTTTTTAAATAGAAGGTTTCACCCCTGCCTTCCTTTACAGTTTTTATTTATTTTTGTAAATTCTTCATCTTTTTGTAATTAGATTCGTAATTGCTGTTGCGTCGTGGTTACAACAAACATTCAACAACAAAGCCAGTACCGCGTAAACAACTAATTCAAACCATATTTTTACAGATCTCAGTTTCTATGTGTAAAACAACACATTTGGGAATCTTTTTGCCCTCCACTGAGCCCAAGAACTGTGAATTGCTAAGCTCTTTATTTGTAATTAATAACTTGAATCACGTTTTGCTTTTACGTTATTGTGGATTGCAAATTCAAAGTATGTTTACAAGAGTGAATGCTTCTAGCCATCTTCGTATGCGATTTCCAACGTCCGATTCAGCCTTCAACGACCCTTCTAACGTATTATCTGATACCAGTATTAATTTCATTCTTCTTCTTCTTCTTCTTCTAGTGTCGATGACAGCATCAGATTTGTGGTACTTTTTTTCCGCCAATGCGATGGCTTTGTCATTAGCTGATTGGAGGCTAAATTGGAATAAATTCATTCCGATTTGTGGACAAGGCAACAGATGTAACATATTTTTTTCTCTCCCCGCACGAATATGTGGTATCTGGCTGTTCTCCCTGGAATCCCCAAGTGGCAAGAGTATCTTTCCAGCGGCCAACTCCAACTCGAAACCTGTTTAATGACTTCCATATTGGCCATGGTTGTTCAGACCCAGGTGGTAGACCCTCTTTTGACTTCATACACTTGAAATCATGTTACACTCTCTTCTCCCAGGCCAGCATTCTTTCACTGCTTGGAGCACCATTTGGTGGCTTTGAAGATCGCATGAAGGTTGAACGGGACTTTAGTCTCGATGGCGCTGGTGTATAGCTATGTAGAGGATGTCTTCGTTCACTCTTAGCCTTGCCACGCTGGTGACAACTTCCAGGCGTATGTCTGCAGTGTCTCCACTTTGCTCACAGGCGATAGTCTGAGTCAACCTGTGATGAGCCGGCATGTTCTGTAGAGCGCAACTTTTAAGAATATATCAAATTATTAACAGTAGTAACTTTTTTATTTGGATGTGTAACCCCATCCACCTTTATCTGTTGCGGCAATAATAGTAAACCGATTGGCGACCGAAATATAGTATAGAAACGTAGCAACATCTTCAGAAAAGATATCAGGCAATCACATATACGGGCACCACGACCACGGTTATAGTTTAGGGAGCGTCCAAAAACTAATTGGCTCAATCTAGGGGCGGGGGGGGGGGGAGGGGAGGTTAGCTGGAAAGCTACGCTGGGCTACGTGGGGGGAGGGGGGGTTCTGAGTCAAGCCACGTAGCTGTCGATTAATCTTATTTTGTCGAAGTTAAAGTGAGGTACAGAACACACAACAGCATGTGAATATTTATTTCCGCCATTTAATTATCTCCGTATGTAATTTACGACAGTCTGACAAGAGAAAACAGTACAAAATGTCTTCTGAAACCAATAGGAAAAATGCTACGTTTCACGGGGAAGGAGGTAAGGTTGCCGCAAAAGTTAAGTCGGGCTACATGGGGGAGGTGGGTTTTACAGGAGGACAAAATGGAGCTACGTAGTTTATGGACGCTCCCTTACGTGGGAAGCATTTGTTCGTAAACTCCCGGTCCCGGAGGTAAAATAGTGTAGGTTTTATTTTCATGTCAAGTCGGAAAGCTGATAAATTTAAGATGGAAGTGTCCACAAATTCGTATACATTTTTTCGTTGAACGAGATTTACAAGACACTGTAGTTATTGGCAGTCGAAATTTTCGCTGAATCACCGTCGACGTATTATTCGGAGGAATTACGTTACGTTTTTTGGTTTTTGTTTCCAGCGATGTATCAACTGTGACACAACCGATTTAAAACAGAGGTCGCTGCTTTTATAGTCCACGTGTGGGCAACAGTTATCAAGAATAATTTACGAGCACTCCGTGCGTTTTGAGAGTCGTCGTATTAAACTCGACAAAACAAATTCGGAAACGAACCGGGTCACAGTCGATCGGTCTGAATGTCGCAGTGTATATTGCAGTGGAGGCGGGACAATAACCTGATCGGAGGCAGCTCAGGACGTATTCCGCTACGTCAGGCCGCGGCAGAAGAGCGGATATTGAAACCGGCAGCCCGCCGCTCCGGGGTTATATGAGGACGAGGGAGGCTACCTGCAGTGTATCAGCGAGATGCGTTAAACGGAGGAAACAATGCCATGTCTCTCTCTAACCTACATTCTACACTGAAGAGCCAAAGAAACTGGTATAGGCATGCGTATGCAAACACAGAGATATGTAAACACCCAGAGTACGGCGCTGCGGTCGGCAACGCCTATATAAGACGACAGGTGTCTGGAGCAGGCGTTAGATCGGTTACTGCTGCTACAATGGCAGGTTATCACGATTTAAGTGAGTTTGAACGTGGTGTTATAGTCGGCGCACGAGAGATGGGACACTGCATCTCAGAGGTAGCGATGAGGTGGGAATTTTCCCATACGACCATTTCACGAGTGCACCGTGAATATCAGGAATTCGGCAAAACGTCAAATCTCCGACATAGCTGCGGCTGGGAAAAAGACCTGCAAGAACGGGGACAATGACGACTGAAGAGAATTGTTCAACGTGACAGAAGTGCAACCCATCCGCAAATTGCTGCGGATTTCAATGCTGGGCCACCAAAAAGTGTCAGCGTGCGAACCATTCAACGAAACATTATCGATATGGGCTTTTGGAGCCGAAGGCCCACTCATGTACCCTTGCTGAGTGCACGGCGCAAAGTTTTACGCCTCGCCTGGGCCTGCAAAAACCGAAATTGAACTGTTGATGATTGGAAACATGTTGCCTCGTCTGAGGAGTCTCATTTCCAATTGTATCGTGCGGATGGACGTGTACGGGTATGGAGACAACATCATGAATTCATGGACCCTGCATGTCAGCAGGGAACTGTTCAAGCTGGTGGAGGCTCTATAATGGTGTATGGCGTGTGAAGTTGGATTGACATGGGACACTTGATTCGTCTAGATACGACTGTGACAGGTGACACTTACATACGCAACCTGGCTTATCACTTGCACTCAATTCATGTCCATTATACATTCCGACCGAGTTGGGCGATTCCAGCAGGACAATGCGACACCCCACACGTACAAAGTGGCTCTAGTAACGCTCTTCTGAGTTTAAACACCTTCGCTGGCCACCAAACTCCCCAGACATGAACATTATTGAACATATCAGGGATGCCTTGCAACGTGCCTTTCATAAGAGATCTCCATCCCCTCGTACTCTTACGGATTTATGGACAGCCCTGCAGTATACATGGTAATCAATTCCCTCCAACACTAATTCAGACGTTAGTCGAGTCCATGCCACGTCGTGTTGCGGCACTTATGCGTGCTCGCGGGGTCCCTAAACGATATTAGGCAGGTGTACCAGTTTCTTTGGCTCTTCAGTGTATAATGTAACACCGAGCATTTCCTTGGGCTTCAATAGACTTTAAAGTTCAGGCAAATCGGTCGCCAAATATTACTCCACACTAAAGTGTTGAGTAGGGTCCGACCAAAAGAATAGAGAAATTTGCATGCAAATGTGACGTTAAAAAAGGTTAAACATGACCTAAAAGTAATAAAATATCACCAAACATTTAAATTTACTATACATCAAAACATGATAGATTACATATCATTTATTTTATCTAATCATTACCGTCCTCCAACCGTTATACATGGCTTTTCTCGATCTAAATAAAGCCTTTGATGCTGTCAGTCGTAGTGGCCTTTACGACATCCTGCACAAAATCGGCTGTCTACCTACATTGCTATCTTCAATCAAGGCCTTTGACGACAACATGCAGGACTCTTTGATATTTGATGGTGAAGGTTCTGCATCCTTCACGGCAAACCGCGGCGTACGACAGGGTTGTGTCTTAGCGCTCACACTCCTTGGAATTTTCTTCTCTGCTCTTCGTAGCTTTTAAAAGCTTTGACGTTGGAATACACCTTAATGCAAGGAATGACGGTAGACTTTTTAATACAAGTCTATTGAGGTCTACTAAGAAGCGTATTGACCTGATTGTACGTGAAATTCTCTCTGCTGACGATCAGGGGCGGATCTAGGATTTAGGTTTTGGAGGGGCTTGAGCGGACTTTGGTTTGGGGGGGGGGGCGGCTGGAGTCGGGCAGGGGGTAGTCTTTATATTCTCGTCGGTCCTCGGATTAGTAGAGCTAAAACAAAAGTCTCAAAAATCACAATGTTGGGGGTGGACCTAGATACTTTTACGGGGTGCCTTGAGCCCCCTAGCCCCTCCCCTCCCTGGATCCGCCCCCGCTGACGATGCAGCTTTTGTCGCTAATACGGAAGACGAACTTCAGGATATGCTCATCAGATTTAGTCGTGTGTGTCATCTGTTCTCTATGAGTGGTAATACCAAGAAGACGGTTGTCATGGATCAGGATACAGACCGTCTCCCAAAAATAACACTGGGCGGAACCCCTCTATCTCGGCTCCATCACTATATCCTACCAGTCTTTTCAAAAGGATATTGACGCACGAATCGGCAGAGCCGCGACGACCTTTGCCAAGCTGTCCACACGTGTCTGGAGAAACTGCAAGCTAACACTCTCCTCCAAAATTCTTGTATACCAAACGTGCGACCTAAGCATCTTATTGTACGCATCTGAGACGTGCTCCACTTACGCCTGGCAAGAGAGACAGCTGAACGATTTCCATATGCACTGCCGACGGACAATACTCGGAGTCACGTGGCAGGACAAATTGAGCAACGAAATTGTTCTCTCTGTCACAAAGGGCCATAGTATCACTGCCATCCTGAAACAAAAAGGACTCCGCTGGCTTGGCCACGTCCACACAATGGTCCCTGAAAGAAGACCATGCAAAGTAATGCTCAGTCAGATTGCTAATATTGACAGACCTGTAGGGCGCCCGATGCTGAGGTTTAAGGACTCTTGCAAACGTGACTTGGGGAGCTTCGGCATGCGCACTTCTGACTGGGAGGCTTGCGCCAGCACGAGATCCTTATGGCGTCGTCATATCGCCATCGCAATGTCAACACATAACGTAGTTTGATAAAATAAAGCGGAAAAAGCTTTGTAAAAGGGAAGAACATAATACATAATAAAACGACGAACGTAAATGATCTCGGAACGAATAACGCGCACGAAACAAAGTGGAACAACAGAGTAGCAAAGGACGTTATCGAGCTAAATCAGATTTTAGCATAGTCAAGTTTGGTCCCTTTCACCTATACATTTATCTGCAGGATTTTTTTTCAACGCGACGGGGTTTGTAGTTTTCTATACTGCATTGCATCATATCGACATTATCGTATCGCCCATTTAAAAACATCGATATTCTTGAATTGATATAATCGGTTGACAGATATATCGTTGCAACCCTAACAGTGGTCACTGTGAATTCGTCTGGGTAAAGGCCCATTCCCACGATCCCTTGTAACGAAGGCGAGACGGGACGGGAGGAATACTCAACCACACGCTTTGGAAACAGGGCCGCCTCTGCTAGCGGAGACGAGACGCAGCTACCCACTCTGAGTCGGTAAACATCACAGGCGTGTGTAGCGGTGCGCTGTTGCCATCCCTTCTGCTGCTGTAACGTGCTCTGTGCCAAACGACACTAGGCAACGTGGTGCGGAGGTGGCGGCGAGGGAAGCTAGGACTAACCTGCGGCCCGCGGTCGTCCCTGCACTTCGGCTAATGAGGTCCCGTCCCGTCTCGCCTTCGTTGCAAGGGATCGTGGGAACGCGCCTTAACGCCGACGTCACGCGCCCGGCCTTCTTAGCCGACTACCTGCTGCCAGAGATATTACAAAAAATCGAGGTTATGAGAGTTATTTAATAACAGTTCTGTTTACCTAAGCATCCGCGAAGAATTGAACTGCCAGAACACTGAAAGAAAAGGAGGTAATGCATCTGAATTGCGTTGTTATTTATAAGCCGATTTTTGTTTATTTATATTCAGTTGACGTAGATGTCTGTCCAGAGATATCGTAGTTACATTACACAATTTTTAACGTTATCAGCGTCATTTAATGATAGTTGTATTTGGCTAAGCAGCTGCCAGGTAATGTACTGCCAGACCATTGATTTCAATCAGTTATGTTTGGCTGGTTGCGAAGCTAGTGTGTATGTATGTCAGAACTGACATCACAGCGACTCAGGATCCCGGCTGCGTTGTCACAGCCCCACCAGACTCTCAGAGGCAGTTGAAATGATATTAAATTATCACGGCAACGGCAACTGGGAGCCGCGTTAATCTCTATACAATTCGCTCCATAAATTAAATTGAATAAGCCGCTCAATTAGAACTGATTAAAGTTAATGAGGACTGTGCAATTAAGGAAGACAATGGTAGCAGGCAACATTTAGCAGCGAGAAAGTCTCGCTATGTTTTCTGTAGCTGGAAATCGTTTTTAACAATTCTCCCCGCAACCACATATTCGGCCGAGGGAAGAATTTTTAAAACAACCATTCGGTAATATGCCGCCGTTGGTGGTGGTGGTGTTTATGAATAATGTATGAGAGGCCGATTACGCTGTGGGAGCTTTTAAAGCCAGATGTTTCTCCGCTACGAGAATTTCCTGCTCGTAGATGAATCCATTATCCCGTTCCCGTCCTGCTCCGAAGAACACATCGCTTGATGCATATACCACGCGGGGAGTCGGGGCTCATTTGTTTGTTCTGTTGGTGCTCCCGCCGAGTCAAAGGCGGCATTGCCTACCCTTTCTCTCGACGCGATTCGGGTCATTTTTGCTAAGTAATATCTTCGGTCTGCATGACGCCACATATCTCAAATTTCTATTATACATAGATATTAGAGAGCTTAGCAAACGAATTAAATTTTATGAGATTGGAGGCTGTTCGGCGTTGTATATGGATGATATTTTATCGGAAGACTAACCGAGTGAGAACGTTTATATAGCACGACGCTTCGGCGGTCATAAACTCTGCCGCCATTGTCAAGTAGCAGCTGCCTGTCCGCCGAGCGCATGAAATTTCTGCTAATTCCTTTTGTGGGATTAGCTGTATATGGGTAGAGGTGCCTGTCATTCTTGCCGAGACATCTGCCCTTTTTCTTACATTTTTGGTCTTATAGCTAGTAACAATTTTGGGTTTAACATTACATTTATGGAAAAGTAATAACATCTTAACATTTGTAGTCTTTCATTACAATTCTCTTTTATGTATATATTTCTTTTTGTCCTTTTAATTATTTTTTATATTTATTATTATTATTTCCGCACATGGTGCTTCTTTCTGGTATTTAGTAATATGACTAGTACATTACAGTACAGTAGAACTCCAATTATCCGAATCAATTTGCACCGGACCTGATTCGGATAAACGAAAATTCGGATAATTGGATTTTTTCCGAAAAATGGTCCATTTTAATTAATTACTGTATGTATGTTGAAAATGGGGGGAAAAAACTAAATTTAAAGGAAAAGAGCTTTTAATTTACTGAACGAAAAGGCAACACTTTTACATGTTAAGCGTATTTACAAGTGCTGTGCACTAGTACAGTATGTACTGTACGTACCATACTGTAAATAAAAGTCATTGTTGCTGAACATCTCTGTTAAAGTAAGCTGTTTGACTGTATTCATCTGTTTTCTAACAGCAATGTCGCTCATCCGCTTGGCAGTGAGTATTTTCATGTGGTATGTAGGCAGAATCGTTATTTTTTGAATCGCAGTACATTTCCGTTTTAATTAAAAAAGCAATTCGGATAATCGGAGTTCGGATAGTTGGAGCTCTACTGTATTCTCGAAATTACATACTATACCACAATTTTCACAATATTAGTAATATCCACAAATATTACAGTCAAACACAGAAACAATAACACTAAATTACAAACCTTGCAGACTAACACAGCAAAAATCATGGAAACAACAACAGTAACTTACAAACCTTACAGACTAACACAGAAACAAACCACGGAAGGAATAACACGAATTTATAGACATAACACGCTAAGTTATTCCGACAATGTGCTGAACGGTCTTTGCACACAGACAAACTATACTAACATACAGTGGAGTAGCTAGGTCAACAAGGGCCCCGGTGCCAAAAAAAATATTTTGGGCCCTCGGGCCAGATGGGCGACCATTTATTTTTTGCTTTGTGTTGCTGGTAGGGGTCCCATGAGCTGAGGGTGGGGGCCCCTGAGTTGTGCTTGGGCGCCCATGACAGTGGTTGGGGGTCCCCCTGAGCAGTGAGGGCCCTTAGTGAGGGACTCCCTGTGTCTCAGGGGCCCCCTTAGACGACGGTAGAGTTTAAAAAAAAAAAAGGTCGCTAGTTTGCCTTGAAGGCCCGTGGGCCCTCTGAACTGCGCTTGGGGGCCCCCTGAGCGTAGGGCCCCCGGTGCACTACAACGCCTAGCCCATAGTAGCTACGCCCCTGCTAACATGCACTTCAACTGGTTTGAATCTCCCTCCGGACAACACAGACACCTAGGTGGGACCTGCTTTACTCACTCGCTTGCACTGGCACTATCCGAGGTCGAATATCGACTTCGGCCTCTTGTAGAGCTGCCCAGTTGGTTGATCAGAGGATTCCTTCCTACACTACGGCTGCCTGTGGGTGATGGCGTTGCTTCTTTTTTTTCCCCGCTGCCTCTGCGGCTGTGATTGAAGTCCCACTACCTTCGGTAGTATAACTTCTAGGTGTTAGGATAGGGTGTTTATTTTTTTGGAACACTTTTTATTTCACTTTTAGGGGAAAAACCAGGGCTATGACCATCTAGGATGGTCTTAATGGTGAAAAAACCCCTGCGGAGTTCACGCACTGTGCTGCTCTATGATGGCTGGTATAGAATACTAGGGGAACTTCATACTTATGCCAACGTCTCGGCATTACCGTTCCAATCGACTCAGTTCTTTCGTCTCTGGCGTCGTTCAATTTCTTGTGGAATTTCGGTATTAATTAAGGTTTTCAGGAGAGACAGAAATACATCAAGGGAAGGAAATGGACCCAGGAACAAAAGGAACAACACTATCAAAGAATGAAGGAAGTTTGGAAGCAAAGAAAATTAAATACAAAGAAACATAGCCAAAGTTGATTTATCGTACCCTCCAAAGAGTTATTCGGAATAATAATAATAATAATAAGGGAATATTTGTCTCGTTATGTAGCGTTTCTATTGGTGTATATCTGGATGCGTTTAGGATCATCCTTAGACATCTTCTGGAGTAGCTGGATTTGTTGTAGATTGGTTTGGCTTGCCAGCCCCCATATCTGGCATCCGTACAGTAAAAATGGGAGAGTAACCGATTTGTATATTCTTATTTTTGTATTAAACTGTAGGTTGCTGCTTCGTAATACTGGTGAAAGGTTGGAAATAATTGCTATTCCTTTTGTTTTCCTATCCATGATATGTTGTCTAAAAAGTAATTTGTTATCCATTAATATACCCAAGTACCGATGTTCTTTAACCCAGGGGATATTTTGGTTCAAAAATTTTAAATTTTTGTTTATTTTCGGCCTTTTTGTGAAATAGATTCCCGCAAATTTTCCAGGATTAATTTTGATTTTATAGTTTCTGCACCATTTACTGATTTCGTCTAGTCCTTGTTGTAGGTGAGTAACGTTAAGATCATGTCTTCTTCCTGATGTGTACTCTGTAGTGTCATCGGCAAACTGTGCCAGATTCACATAAGGCGGGGTCGGGATTTTGTTTGTATAAACTTTGATAAGTGGCGGTGCGATCACCAATCCTTGCGGAATTATAGCTGGAATCGGAAGAACTGAAGACCTCTGTCCGTCAACTTCTACGAAGAATTTTCTGTCGGCTAAGTAACTACTGATGAATTTAATGTAGCAGTGTTTAATAGCCGTTTGAGTCCGTAATTCCTGTATAAGTTTAGCGTCCCAAACCTTGTCGTAAGCTTTTTCTATGTCTAAAAATACTGCTGCTGTAGATTTGCTAAAGTTAAAAGTTTTTGTTCTATCTTCTGTAATACGGAGGAGTTGAGTTGTTGCAGTTACGCGGCTTTGAAATCCGAATTGTTATGGTCTTATCGTCTTTTCTTCTTCGAGACTGGTGTTAATCCTCTTCAGCAGTATTCTTTCTCTTATCTTTGATGTTGACGAAAGAAGACTAATTGGGCGTTAGTTTGCAGCTTGGCGGTGGTCTTTTCCACGTTTTGGTATGGCTTTAATTTTTGCTACCTTCCATGCTGTGGGATAATAATTTAGGAGACAGCTGTTAAAAATTCTAGTCAAAAGTACTAATCCCTTTTTCGGCAGGTTTTTCAAATGTATGTTTTTTATTTTGTCATGCTTCTATATCGCGCGCAAACATTAAATACTGGCGGGATCGTTGGCGTTGATTGTTGGCGGCGCAGAGAGAGAGAGGCTATTCACAGTTTCGATGTTCTCATTCTCTGGATCAAGCCGTCGAAATCCGTATATCGTATAATCTAGTAAATAGGGATACCGGATTTCAATTAAGTGAAGCCTGGAGACCTTTGATCCAGAAAATGAGATTACATCGAAACTGTGAATAGCCCCTCTGTCTGCCCTGCCAACAATCAGCTCCAACAATCCCGCCAGTATTTAACGGTTCCGCGCGATATATAAGCAACGCCACCATCCACAGGCAGCAGTCAACTCACAATGGTGTCTAGAGTATATGACCGCTGAATCACTAGGCTAATTTCCCGAGAACATTTCATCTGATTTAAATTTTGTTTCGTTCCTGTTGTTAGTTTGGATGTCATTCATATGCAAATGTTGTCGACCACTCACTCACTGAATGATGACCACCGAAACTCTGAAGCAATTCCCGTAGAGTCATAGAAACTTGAAATTTGGAACGGAGACATAGTTTTGCCTCCAAATTATGAAAATTTCTAAAATTGGTGAATTTCCGTACAATTGCCCCCTTATCTACTCCCAGCCGTGAAGTCGTTTTCTACTCTAATGTCTGTATACGCAACAGATTTTCATTATAAACGGAGCTTACTAAGTTTAACCACTGTGTTAAATGTCCTCTCCTTACTTTGGAAGTTACTAAAACTCACCATTTTTTTTAACCGACTACGAAATTCCACAATACTTCCTATGAACCTACAAAAATGAAATTTCCTACAAATTTATGGTTTCATCCCAAAATCATAGGAAAAATCCCAATATTGGTGATTTTACCTCTATTTCTCCAATGATAACCCCATCGTAAAACATTTCAGGGCATATTTGTACGATTATTGTTTGACCTTGGATACTAAAAAAAAATACTAAGCATAGAGATTAGCAATCGTGACGAAAACATTAAACTTTACTTTTTTTTAACTTAGTTTGAAAGTTACTTGGAATTTAGTGATGGTGGCTGTTAACCTACGGCAATCAGCACTGCCGCCCCGAACCAGTGGCGTAGCTATCGGAAGGCTAGGCGGTGCCGTACGCCGGGACCCCCAGCTCAGCTTAGGGGGCCCCAGCTCAGCTCAGGGGGCCCCCAAAGCTCAGTGAACCCTGCCAGCAAACCTCACAAGACTTGGAAGAGCTTAAATCCAAAAAAAAACATCTGGCCTGAGACCCCCCCCCCATATCTCTTTTTTTTTTGCACAGGGGCCCTTTGTAACCTAGCTACGCCACTGCCCCGAACCCACACCCTTTGTTTGCAAAGAGCTTTCGCAGCGTTGGTATTGGACAAATGTGTATTGTTAAGATTTGAATTATGAAATGACTGTTTCAAATGGAACCGTTACACTCAGAATAAGTGATGAACTTCTAAAAAAAAATTAGATCCCACAAAAATCAGTTCTTGCAAAAATTGGTCAAGTCTCGTGCATGTTTTGTGACCAAAATTTCTGAGAACTTGTTCACTTATCCTGTTCAGATGTCATGATCATCATTGTTAAATACTACTACCTAGTATGGACAAAACAAGACGAATACAACCGCTCTGGCCTCGCATTCGGGAGGACGCCTGTTCGAATCACCGTCCGGGCATCCAGATTTGGGTTTTCCATGGTTTTCCCAAATCACTCCAGGTGAATGCCGAGATGCTGCCTCCAAAAGGCCATGGTCGAATTACTTTCCGTTCCTTGTTCCCAGTCCCATCCCACCTCTAATGACATCGACGTCGACGAGGCGTAAAGCCATAATTTAAAAAAAAGAACGAACACAGCAGATAATCATAGCCCCCTAGTCCTCGGCCAGCCTCGAACCGATGACCCTCGGTACGCGAGGCGAGCCCCCACGGTGTCGAGGCTTGAATGAATGTTTTTGCTGTGTTGTCCAGTGATTCGCTGACTGGGCGCTGTTGGGAACGCAAATAGCATGCAAAGTTATTCCGCTGGCTGCGGCGGGCCGGCGCTGGCCGATTGGGCGGTGGCGTTTATTCGTAAGTACTGCAGCGCTGTCGACGGTATTTACAAGTCAAAAGCTCCCGAGTTAATCACCGCAACCGACAACGGTGCACGCGCATAGCGTAATCGTTCCCTGCAACAGCGAGAGGCGACGGCGAGTATGCGTTTCCTCTCTCTCGCAGTTACTATCATAAATGGACTCAATAATAAGCCGGAAAAAATCTCGCAATAACTGCGCCAACCAGACAATCAATGGAAGGTGATGACAAAACATGAAGACTAAGGGAGGAAATTTCTTAATTTAGAGGACGCATACTCCTCGTTTTAGAGTGAAACTAAGGATGAGCAAATTAAAAAAAATCGATAAATATCGTATCAATAGATACCGTATCGATATATACTGTATCGATAGATATCGCATCGATATGTATCGATATATACTGTATCGATAGATATCGATGCGATATGTATCGATATATACTGTGTCGATAGATATCGCATCGATATTGTATCGATAAATACCGTATCGATAGATATCGCATCGATATTGTATCGATAAATACCGTATCGATAGATATCGCATCGATATTATATCAATAAACACCGTATCGATATTTAAAAACACTATCGATAATAAAGTATCAATATGTCGAAATTTATGCCTAAAGCCAGTAATTATCCAAAAATATTTCCAAAATATTTAAGAAAATTCGGGAAATCAAACACACATGCAGAAATTACAGAAAATAATATTAATATATGTATTTTTAAAAATCTATCAAACCAGAATTCGTCTGACGAGAACTGTCCGTTTTATGTATTCCCCCAACAATCTATTCCCGTTGTCCAGTGCCACCAATTTATCCGGAAGTCGCTCTTTGAGACGACATAGGAGAGGCTTGGCATATCAGGTACTTCGTCAACGCATTAATTGTTATTCATCAGTGAAAAAAAAAAAAAAATTCAAAACAGAAGCTGTTAATTAACTTCAATCCTCAACATTGTAACACGGATGCTTAATCAATATTCTTGAACTATAAAAATAACCTAACCGTTAACATTCAAATATGTTTATAAAAAAATGATGGTAACGTAAACCTGTTAAAATTTAACAGCTTTTTATAATATTCTAGCCGTTGATGAAAAACTGTTAAACTACGAAGAATTCACCTTTTTTTCAAAGAAGCTTTAAAAAATTCGGTTATATATGTGTATCCAATATATATGTAGCGAATTAAATTGGATACCTGAATTGCGTTAGTACAAAAAATATCCAAATTGAACTTAAAATTAATATTCCAAATAAAATATCGATTTTTGATAAATGGAAAATAAAAAATCGACGGTATAGGCCTATATCGATTATTTTGTGAAAAATATCGAAATTTCGATATATTTTGCCCAAGCCTAAAACCAACACAGTAAAGCAGGCTTCTACGGTCATAATGGAAGCAAGTTAGTCGTACGTAGTCGTTCTTTTACGCACGACCAGAATCTGGAAACAAATCTGTTTTTCTCTGCGTACTCATACGACTAAAATGGCGGCAAATTTTTTTAATTGTTATTTTGTGATAGAAAACCGTGGAATCGTACATAAAAAGACTATCACAACCTTAATGTGACGTTTTGAGCAAATTTTTATATAGTTTTTAACTTCTTATGTTCTGTACTTCACTATTTGCTAATGTAAATAAATGTAATTAACGTTAATTTGTATGACAATTGTTGATTCTATCGAAACAATCATTTCCTGTAACTGTAGCTTACTGTGTCATAAGTTAATCTATACTGAACAAGTTTTCTACTAAGTAAATTAAGTTTTATGCTTTTAAAAATGTTGGTTGATTTACCTAAATGAGCCCCCCAAGCGCAGTTCAGAGGCCCACGAGCCTTCATGGCAAACTGGCGACCTTTTTTTTTTAGCTCTACAGTCGTCTAAGGGGGCCCCTGAGACACAGGAAGCCCCACACTAAGGGCTCTCTCACTGCTCAGGGGGACCCCCAACCACTGCTCAGGGGGCCCCTAAGCACAACTCAAGGGCCCCATCCTCAGCTCAGGGGGCCCTTACCAGCAAAACAAAGCAAAACAAGGTCGCCCATTTGGCCAAAGGGTCCAAAATAAATTTTCTATACCGGGGCCCTTGTTGACCTAGCTACGCATCTGAGTGCACCTACAGTTTAACGTTCCAGCGTACTTCACATTATACAGGATACTACTACATTTTGCGTCTGTCTGCTCCTGCGACTTCTTATTTTACCTCTGGCGACCGTGTAAGTTATGGACTCGTCATCTGACTGTGTCTGCACTGCACTGCGTCAGCCCCGCCTAGGCCGGGCCTCCAATTTGGCCTTGTTTTACCCACTCTGGCGGCGGAAGACATAATTGAAGGCGTCGCCACGAGGTGGAGGCTATATCGGTTTCCGATAGCGCGCCTCACAGGTAGAGCCACCGGCGACACACAGGCCAAAGCACAACTCCGACCCTGCACGTAACACGTCCCAGCCAATACAAAACAGCCATAAAAATGGAAAAAGCTTTCCTCTGACCGAAACGAAATCCAACGTCCCGTTTAGCCAATTCTCACAACAGTATCCACCCCCCCCCCCCCCCCCCGGCTTCATGTTTCGACCAGGGACTTCTGGATGACTCCACAATAAAAGCGGCTATACACGACCAAATTTAGATCCCAATCTAGTGGGGCAATCCGGTATGGGCCCTGCAGGTTGCCACGTTAGTAGGTAAATTGGGTCTTCTGCTCCCGATATCTGGAGATTGGCAGTGCCCGACAAACAATTTACAGATTGTCCCTGCAGACAGGGAGCAAATTGAGACGTGCGTAGCGCGTTTGCAAAGATTGGAACAATTTCGGCTCAGTCGGCTTGGACCAGGGAGCAACTGCGTTTCGTGCCATTAGCCGTGTGTGTCGTTAAAAATGTTTAAATAGAAAGAGGTGTGGACGAATATTTTCCTGATTTATAAGAATATACCCCAATTGTGGAACAAACACAAAAAAAAAACTACATAAACTGCAAAATGCGGAAGAAGGATTTCATGCTTTGCTCGAAATTTACTACGATATTTTTTTTTATATTATTTTTTTTTACGTTTGGCTTTACGCCTCATCGACGTCGAGGTCATTAGAGGCGGAAGACAAGGAACGGGAAGGAATTCGGCCATGACCTTTTGAAGGAAGCTTCCCGGCATTCGCCTGGAGTGACATGGTGAAACCATGAAAAACTCAAATCTGGATGCCCGGGCGGGGATTCGAACCGCCGTCCTTCCGAATGCGAGGCCAGAGCGTTAACCACTCACCCTCCACGGTCGGTCATACATTGGACACATTGGTCAGGTAGCAGGAAAAGGTTAAAAAATCCTTTACTTTTTGAAGAGAGTGATGAGGGGATGTGCGAGAGAAATGAAGGAACTGGGTTACAAAACTTGGGCAAGACCGTTGCCTGAATATGGTTGTGTAGTATGGGACCCACATTTTGGGTATCAAATACGGGAGTTGGAGGGGGTGCAAAGAAGGGCTGCTAGATTTGTATCTGGAAATTACCGTAGAACACAATCAGTAACCGGTATAGTAAAAGAGCTGGAATGGGATTCATTGGAAGACAGGAGGAGGATGAGGAGGGTCAAGGGAGTGTACAAGGGGTATACTGGTGATGAGGCATGGAAAGATAGTGGTGTAAGAATGAAAAGTAATGCATGGAAGGGAAAAGATGACCATGACCACAAGCTGACACTCGATTTCAGGCACAGTGATGTAGGAAGAATCTCCTTTTAGGTAAGGGTGTCAGGGATTGGACTAAGTTACCAAGAGAAATGATGAATAATTTACCAAAAACGTTGAAAGAAATTAAAGTTGAAATTTGTCGAGGGCGAAAGAATGTGGGTACAGGAAAGGGGGGATTTGGGTGTGTAGGAAAATTGTCACCGGAGCGTGCGTTCCATTGCACTGAGATTGGGGTGAGGCTGCTTGTGGGGTCTGCTTGCACTTGGCCTAAGTTTTCTTAGTCGCTATACGATACTTCCAAGTTGGAGACGAGTCCAGCAAGTAGGGCATAACACGTGGAGCTATGAGGCCGCGCGGACGAGCAAACTTCATTAGGCGGCGCGTCCTCATGAAACATGCACCGCCCAGGTAAACACGCCACCTGGCCACGAGTCACTGCTGTCACCTGCTAAACTACACTGCCCGGCGAGTCGTGATTAAAACTACACGTCTCTACACACGATGAAATCTGAGGAATATTATTTAGCAAATCTACGCTACTGAATGAAACAGACGCCGACCGAGCGTGGTGGGAGAACGGTTGACGTGTGAATGTATGACGAGGATTAGTAATGAAATCTTGACGCGGATAGTGGAGAAATGGAGCTAAATATAGAGAGAAAGAAAGAGTAAGAGGAGGAGGTCGACATAAATCCAGGTGAAGATAGATAGTGGGGAAATGGAGCTTAATGTAGAGAGAAAGAAAGAAGGAGTAAAAGGAGAAGAGCAACATAAATCCGGGTGAAGATTAAACAAAGAAGAATAGGTCGCAGAATCGAGAGAGAAAACCGGGCAGATAGAAGGCTTCACTGAACAGTAGCATAGGGTATTAGTGCAATACATGTTTACAGGGTAGTAACCAGTAACAGAACTTCGCAGTTCCTTTACCAAACTTGCAAACTCTGCGTGCCAAGCCAGGCATCCGGGCGTAGGGGTTCCTCTCCGAGAAGACTGTCTGCGGTGGTAACCCGTTGCATGGCCCATTATGACAGGCTACGTAAACGTAATTAGGTATGTATGATGGTGATGGTGTGTGGATGACAGATGGAAGAAGGAAGAGTGAAACCCAGTGCAGACCCGATCAGGCCAACCCTTCCGAATGACACAAAACGTCATGGCAGGTTTAACGTCTCCATCCAACGAACGGTTCAGTGTCGTACGACGTCATTTCATGAGCTCTGAATAGAGGATAATAAACGACTTTGGCGCACAATTTCGTGATTAGGATTCGGATCAGCCAACCTGGCGTCAGGCGCTGAACAGCATCACGGTGGCTAAACACCAGAACGTGGCCAAACGTCGTGGAGACGACAGTTCCTCAGGTATCGACAAGTCACTCAGCTGGTACATCACTGACACGACGCTGAGATTCTTCATAGGCTTGGGCAAAATATATAGATGTATCGAAACATCGATAAATCGACATATCGATGAATCGACATATCGATGAATCGACATATCGATGAATCGACATATCGAAATATCGATGTATCGAAATATCGATGTATCGAAATATCGATGAATATGAATCGACATATCCATATTTTTCATAAAATATTCTATATTAACTGTCGATATTTTTATTCTCGCTGTATCAAAAAGCTATATTTTATTCGAAGTATCAAATTTCTGTACCAATTCGATACACACAAAGCAGTATACAAGTATGCATATACGATATTTGTTAAATATACGTACACAACTGATCTGAACACGCCATAAAAAAGGTGAATTCATCGTATTTTAGTTTTTCATCAACGGTTAACAGGTTAAAAAAAATGTTAAATTTTAACAGTTTTAAGTTAATATCGTTATTTTTTTTTGACATCCTACTCGAATGTTAACGGTTGGATTATTTTTAATCAAGAGGAAGAACGTTGATTGAGCATCCGTGTTGTGAAGTTGAGGGTTGACGTAAATTTACTTTTGTTGTTATTGGTTTTCTTCATTGAAGAATAGAAGTTATTGTGTTGAAGTATTTGATATACCAAGCCCTGTGTCGTCCGAAACAGTAGCTTCGGCAGTTAACTTGCCGGCACCGGAACAGGAATAGATTGACAGGGGAACATATAAAAAGAGTT
Source organism: Vandiemenella viatica (assembly GCA_031002005.1). Taxonomy (NCBI): domain Eukaryota; kingdom Metazoa; phylum Arthropoda; class Insecta; order Orthoptera; family Morabidae; genus Vandiemenella; species Vandiemenella viatica. The sequence continues at coordinate 14,000,362 of CM061920.1, read as the reverse complement.
ATTTTGATGTCTACATCAGATGAATACTCGTTTGATTGATTGTAAAAATAGATAAATCAATAAAAGTTTCTATAATTTTGACACGACTTTTATTTTCTGAATTTTCTTAAATATTTTGGGAATATTTTTAGAATATTATTGGCTTCGAGCAAAAATAGCGATATGTCAATATTTTTCTCTCGGTAGTTTGTAAATATCGATACGATATTTATCGACATATTTTTTTAATTTGCCCATCCCTAATTCTTCATAGAGACGGTCGAACGTCAGCTAGCCGAATAGCAAACCTGCCGAAATTTTTTTTTTTTGCTATTTCGTTCTTCCCAGCTGAAGGCTGGGAGGCGGGCTGCTGGAGAGTCACGGAGACTCTTTTCCAGGGCTGCCAGATTGTATAATTGGATACAAAACTTGTATAATTTGGTTACCTCTTGTATCCTGTTTGTATAACAGATTGCCTTGTATAATTGGATACAAAAATGAGCACTTAAAAGTAAAGTACATTCAAACACCTTTTTGAAAGTGTTTGCCCTTTGTTTCATTGAGTTGGCAACCCTTCCTGCATATCTTTTTCCTTTTTGTTATTCATAATTTATCAATGTATACATTGTTTACTTTTCGTGGACTTTTTTTGTCCCAGCACTTTCACTCACGTATGTAATCAATGGATGACCCCTTTGTATAATTGGGTTTCATTCCGCATAATTTCAAAGAGACAGCGGTATAATATAAGTTGGCAGTACTGGCAGCGCTGCTCTTTTCAGCCTACTAATCTACGGGAAGGAAGGGGAATGGAAGGTCGACCGTGGCCTTGTAGGGAACCATCCCAGCATTCGCCTAGAGTGACTGAGGGAAACCACAGAAAACCTCGGTCGGGATGGCCGAACCATGTTTGACCCAGGTCCTCCCGAATGGCAAGTGGCAATGTAAAATCGCACTGCTCAAGGTTCGATGCCTGCCGACGTTCCTTGGCCGACAGTTTTGTGTAATACTCAACTGTATGCGACTGCGAGAAGGCCGACAGGTGAGGAGTCGAGTACTGGAGATGGCTGCCTGCCAGACTCCGCGTGTCGCGGCAAGGACGGCGCGTCTCCGAATAGAGTGCGACCTCGGCCTTGCTGTCATTGCTACCTGCTCTTTACCGATATGCACCAGCCAACAAACCGGTCAAAATTCTACACGATATGCGAACTCACGCGGTACAGGCGTTGAAAGCTGTCAAGGGCACAGGATCAGCAGTGGCTTCAGAAACAGTACAACCCCCATCTTGAGCTTCGAACCCCCTTCGAAGCCATAATATCTTCATCTGGAGCACGCCGTGTAGAACTATGGTGAAATTCGTTGCCTGAATGGTACTGGAGGAATATCAAAGAGGCACCGGCCGCGGGGTGTAATCAGCCACATGCCATATGGAAGGCACTAAATAGATTAAGAACTGGAGTGTCCCGATGTAGATATAATATTAAAAAATGGGGTTACACTGCTGAAAACTAACTATGTGAATGTGGTGAGCTGCAGGACCCACAACATCTTCTCGTGTGCAGGAATCTACCTGAAACCTGCGCTATCGACGACCTTTTTAGGGCAAATGAGAAGGCCATCAGGATTGCGGAATTCTGGGTCACATTCCCTTTAATTGTGTTCTATAGTCCATAAGCTTAATATTAATTAATTAATTAATTTTATTTGCTTTGTTTCAACTTGTAATGTCCTGGACACGAGAAATAAATAAATAAACAAGTTTTGAACCACCCTATGACTAACATTAATCGGAGTAAATGCTCTGGCCTCGCATTCGGGAGGATGGGGGTTCGAATCCCGATACGGGCATACAGATTCAATGTAAACTTCGTGGGTTCGCTGCCGGATTGGTGCGAAAAAGGAAAAGCCTTCGTTCACACATCCAGATTCAAGTTTTCCATGGATTCCCCGTCACTCCAGGTAAAAGCCGGGATGCTTGCTTCAAAAGGCCATGGCCGAGAATTTCTTCCCGTTCCTTGTCCCTAGTCCGTTCCAGCCTCTAATTATCTTGATGTTGACGAGAAGTAAAGCCATAAGTAAAAAAAAAAAAAAAAGTTATCGGAAATATCCGGCACCTGTGTATTACAAGGATGTTCCCACCTTTATTAAATATGTCCATAAGAATAACATCATATCGATTTCCTTCCTATTGATGCCTATGTTTTTAGTTATCTATTTCAGAATTTCTCAACCTATTACAATCTAAGAACGAGTAAATTCCCAATAATGTATCTACCGACTGCTAATTACGAATGTGCTGTTATCGGTATGTACCGCGGTTCCTTCAGATCTACACATAGAATAAGGCCCTCCTAAAAATTTCATACACAAACTTAATCCTCAAAGGAGAACATATTTTTTTTAACTGTTTTACATCTCTCAACAGCGAGCTCTTTAGAAACGGGAAAGGATGGGGGGCAAGGAATGGGAAGAAATTAGGCAGTGGCCTTTTGAATGAATCATGCTGGCATTTGCCTGGAGTGATTTGGGAAACCATGGATGCCCGGAGGGGGATTCGAACCCGCAGCTTCTTCCACTTACGCTTTACGCGAGCAGTAACACTGGGCCATTGGCTGCTATGTGGAAACCCTGTTACACCAGCGCAACTGGTTTATAGTTTTCCGTCCGAAAAACTATAACAAACCGAAAGAAAAGAAACGTTCGTACTTCATGGAAGTCCGAGCGAGTCGAGTCCGCTGTACCCTTTCTCGCCCCTCGCTTAAATTTTCAAGCGGTGTCCACTGTCCGCCTCGGCACTTGCGGCCGAACGCAAAACAAATGGAGTGATATCGAAAATAAACAAACCAATTTATCTTCCATTATCGAAAGCAGGAAATAAAGCAATACGAATAAGTAAATATAATTGCCTTTCATCAATAACGCTTGAGCAGAGATGTCCAATATAAGCAAAAAAAAAAAAAAATATTGGCCCATTCATTTTATTTATTCGTGATTTATCTCTCGTTGGTCGGGTAATAGGTCAGGAAAAGTAATATAGACCACTACCTTCGCGAATCCAACATAGACTGCATATTCCGCTCAGCTGTTCCGCTCAGCTGTTTGAACGCCTGCGTGCAATGCCGATCATGACAGCCGGTCCCTGTCTAACTATAGCCAGTGGTGGATCTAGGAATTTGTCGCCCCTTCGAACATTTTTTCACCACCCCCATCGTTGCCACCTCGTGTATCGCCGCCTGAAACAGCAGTTAAGTTTAAAAAAAAAAAAAAAAAAAAAAAAAAAAAAAAAAAAAAGTCGTAGAATGGAGTGGCAAGTATTGCGGGGCAGCGACTGTCGATCACTCGATTTGCCGCCCCTTCGACGTGCCGCCCCCTTCGACGTGCCGCCCCCTTCGACGTGCCGCCCCCTTCGACGTGCCGCGCACGCCTTGCACCTCTTACGGCGGGCCTGATTCCACTGTTAGGAACACGTTCTCATGCGTCATTAACGTCGAAGCCACTAAGTACCGTTTAACTTACAGTGGTCCGTGGCAGGTAGAATTTCTGGAAAGGACAACGAGTCCGATACGGGCGCTGGTGCGAGTGACTACGGGAACGACAAGCGCCGTTGTACCTGCCCGTATCAACATGACTTGTCTAATTTCGAACAGATAATACATTCCACCTGCAATTTTCCTTATTTTCGTGAGTGATGCAAAAAATAATTCTGGTTCGGTTAATTAACGTCACTCAACGTTAAAAAAGCCGTAACACCCAGTCTACTAAAAACGGATTTATTATGAACAACTTATATGCTGTTTCCACTGGGATGTGTGTGTGTGTGTGTGTGTGTGTGTGTGTGTGTGTGTGTGTGTGTGTGTGTGTATATGGGTGTATGTATGTATGGGTGTATGTATGTATGGGTGTATGTATGTATGTATGGGTGTATGTATGTATGGGTGTATGTATGTATGGGTGTATGTATGTATGGGTGTATGGGTGTATGTATGTATGTGTACATATATGTATGTATGTATGTTTTTTATGTATGTGTGCGTCTGTGCTTCCAAAGAGGGAGAGAGAGCTGTGAACTATTAGAAAGGATTTTTCTGAATTTCTTTACCGGCTTAGTACTACTGCATGTTTGGCATAAATCTTTCCCCTCTTCATTCCTCCTCGCCTCTTCCCCCCCCCCCCCCCGGCACGCCGTGAAATAACCAAGTATTGGACCGGAAGGGAGGGGGGAGGGAGAGGGGGGGGGATTAGGCCGCCGCTGTAGAGGCAGCCTCTTCAGTTTGCTATCGCAATCCCCAGTGAAAATAAAGCGGGAAGTTTGGATCTCGAGAGCGCCGTTAGATCTCATTTAGAAGTTTGATGGTCGCAAGTGGTGGCCAGCCTGCGAGTTAATAAAAGTTGGCGCTCGCTGCGAGCAGCACCCGGTGCCTCCTCCAACAACACCGCCTCGGCCGTCCCGCGCCATCTGGCGACAAGCGGTGTCCGAGAACTGATTATCAAAGTGTCTACTGCTTCAGTGCTATACTAGACTAACACGCGGCCCAAGTTTTGAAGGAGAACACTGTATAACTAACGAGACCGTTTAACTTTTTCATCAGAGCGTGACGCCTTAGGGTGCATTAATTAATTACGTGAGGTGAAATAAGGAGGGGGGGGTCCAGGAAATCTCACGTGAGATTTATAAACTCTATTAGCATGGTAGAGCTAAACAAAAAGTCTACAAACGTCGCTAAAGTCGACTTTAGGGCGGTATTTCGTTAAAAAACCAACCTTAGGGGGGACATAATCGCCCTTGGAAGCACGAGACCTAAAAAAAAAAAGTCTCATCTCTCACGTCATTTTAGAACCGGGTGGGGGGGGCGGAATTCCGGAAAAGCACCTCACGTAATTAAGGGACGCCCCTTACGGATTTTGCAAAAGACCGTATTTTGCTAGTTTTTACTCCAAAACGAAAAACACTTGTAATAAGGTAGAATGTACTACATATTAGCTGTGTTACTTAGCCATAGTGCCTTACATCTAACTAGGCAGTTGTTTTGTATTTATCGGCGGAACAAATTAGTTTCAAAATATCTGGTCTAGTTTTCAATTAGGAATTGAGCCAATTACGTGATTAGTTGACGTTAGTCTTGGTAATCAAAATGGCTTTCAGTACTGCGACACTTAATTGTCCATATTTTATTTATATGAGAAAAAGCTCTTTCGACTGGAGCGTTACCTCTCGAGAGACAGATATCGTACTCAATAGTTATATGAAAGTTCGTCCACCTGAGAGTGTTAGCACGGAAGAGTTGAAATAATTCCGCCCAGCGGTCTCAGCGTTCCAGCTAGTGATTTTTTGATCTGTGACATAATTGTAAATAAGAGAAAACTCGTCGGACATTTGCATATCTTGGCTTCTGCTAGTAAATCCTTGCGCGATCAGCAATGGTCCATGCGTCGACTCGACCGCCGCGCGGTAAAAACCGCATCGTCTGTTATACACCTTAATAGGAAGAAATATTAAACAGTCGTTCTGTTTGCGTAAGCGGAACATTTTTAGCCTCGCCGGGGACAGTCTGAAAGCGGCACGTATAGTCACGTTGTGTATAACGGCCTTCAGACCCACCAGATTTTATGAAATGTTACTTCAAGAATTGTGTATAGCAAGCTGGGAGTTGATTAATTATGGTTTTGTATATTTTCCGTGTAATTAATTGTGAATTTGTGTAAATGAACATTATTTTATGGAGAGAAACTCTGTAAGTACTATTTACTGTGTTCAAGCACAGCATTATGCGTCAAACATTGATTGAAAGTTTGTAATTCTAACTGTGATGTGAGATAAGATGATTGGAGGACAATTTGCAAGGGTTTGGTCTGGTTTATGTGGATTATTTTGTGTGTAAATGCTTGTAAATATCTTTAATTTGTGTTCCGTGATGGTTGTGAATGATTTTGTACTAATTATGATTCGTTTTGTATGGATTTAATTGTTAAAGTATTAATTATAATTCGAGAAACGTCGGTCGGAACTTCTTGAACAATTCTAGATGTCTCTGAAGTGTCTATTTAAGCGCCCAGAGATGGCGAACAGAGAGAGTTGTCAGTCAGTGGTTCTGGGAAGTGTGTGAGTTTAATAGCTGGAACATTTATTTTTCGTTTGTACTTAATATCTTCGGGTGGAGTCGATGTCTTGAAAAATAAACGAAGTGGAAAGTGATTCTTCGAGTAATCTTATATATATATAAAAATAGACGTGTGTTTTCCTATATTTCACTTTTCAGCCACCACTACCTAGCACAGATCACTGGTGTTTGTGTGTGGAAGTAGCATGGAGTTTCCGGTCATGCACAACGTTGGCCGAATGCCGATAGCTGTGGGGATGTGGGAGATATGATGATTAAAATTGGTCAATGCAGAGCGTTTTCATATTTCGACCAAAAATTTGTGTCTCTTTATACTTCACTTTCTTGCCAAAACTACATAGCATAGACCATTGGTGTTTGTGTGTGGCAGTAGAATCGTGTCTCCTGTCGTGCACTATGGTTGTTAGATGTCGGTAGCTATGGGGGTATGGGAGATATGGGGGTTGAAAGTGGTTGACCTGCGGCAATTTCATAGTTCTGCCAAAGCAGCATGTCTCTTGGTGTATCACTTTTCAGCGAAACCAATCTATCGCAGATCACTGGCGTTTGTGTGTGGTAGTAACACAGAGTCACCCATCGATCACAACGTTGGCCGAATTTCGGTATTTTTGGGAGTGTGGGAGATATGGTGGTTGAAAGTGGTGGATCAAGGATATTTTCGTATTTCCTTCGAAGACATGTGTGTCCGTAAATTTTACTTTGGTGCCTGAACTACATAGCGCTGATGACTGCCATTTGTGTGTGGTAATATCATAGAGTCTCCCATCGTGCACTATGGTTGTTAGATGTCTTTAGCTATGTGGGTGTGGGACATATTATAGGGGTTGAAAGTGGTCGACCTATATTTTTCAATCCAAATTCTTTACAAACACGAACAAAGTGGTGGGTACCAGCTACTTATTTCATACAAGCAACCACCTATCAACATTTCCACGTCAACTATGTGCTGAGAACATATATGAGCTGGGATATTTCTGAGTCATCCTTAATTCTGGTTCTCAGGTAGTTATCTACCTCTTATACAAACATGTAGCGGCGTCTGTTTTTTTCTGGTATCACGCGAGACGCACTTCACAGATTTGGGTGGGGTTTCCTCAGCTTGAAATCCTAGGATACGACATGAAATCTGCTGTCTGTCTGCTGGCACCAGGACACAAATTTAAAAATCAATTTTTATTTTAGTCAACTTTTAAAATAAACATTGCTGGGTGTATATTAATGGAAAAGCAGTTGAAGGATTAATGTGACAACAGCTGCGTACAATAAGGCGTCCCAATCCCGTGTCAAGGGTCGCAGGTTCGATTCTCGATCGAGACTACTCTTTTTTTCTGTGAGCGGTATTTTCTTACTACTATTCCCTGCTTGTAGCATTGGTAATTTATTTTTACAAAAATTCATCTAACTGCTAATAATGTTAGGTGAAAAGGGGGGCAGGAGAGGCGAAATCTTCCCAAGGGGGGGGGGGGCGACAAAAATTTCACGTCACCTTTTCAAGAATAGATGTAAAAAAAAAGTCTACAAACTACTTTCAACAAGGTTGGGGGTGAACATCTCAGGTTCTCAATGCCCTTTAAAAACAGGTCATCAGGGGGCATCCTAGGTCCACCCTTCCAAAGCAGTTTACAGCCACACTTTTTTTTTTAGTTCTACAATCCAACAAAAATTTCAAAAACCTTACGTGAGAGTTCCGTTGATCCGCCTCCTCCCTCTTGGTAATATTTGGCCAGCCCCCCCCCCCCCCCTACTATTTCACCTCACGTCATTTATGGACGCCCCCACAGTAAAGGGGAGGAGGTCCCTCGAGATCTCACCTCACCATGGGGGGGGAGGGTTCCGCCAGGTCTCACGAAGTCTCACTAGAGGCGGGGAGGGGGAGTGGGACGGGGGGGGGTTAGGATTTTCGAAAAATCACTTGACGTAATTAATGGACGCCCCCTAATTTGTTTTTGACGCTACGAACATTTGATTAAAGCATATCTCACTTCCCACTTCTGATTTTTCCTCCGTTAATTTGGAACCATGGCAGACGCATTTTAATTTCGTCCACACAGCTAGTAGGGCCGCGCGAACGACACTGCAGACAATACGGGTCAGCTCTTTCACTGGGGCGAGCAGCCGAGAGCAGGTGCAATCACTCGAGGGACACAGCTCAGTCATCACGCTGATGAGACGCGTCAAGGCGGGAAGGGCGTATCAGCGAGTCAGCAGCTAACACACAGACCGACACGCAACGAATTCGAATGGTTCTGTATTCGCCGACGAAAATAAACGGTTCAGGAACCGAACATCCTAGCGTCAATATGGTGGTGTAGTGTAGGACACACACTGTTGGCATCAAATACTACACGAGTTGGATGGATTGCAAAAAGGGCTGCTAGTTTTGTCTCTGGAAATTACCGCACAACACAGCCAGTGACTGATATGATTGGGAGTCACCTGAAGAGGGCGAAGAGAGTGCTGCGATAGTACTACGCGTACGTTGGTGGTGTGGCTAGAAAAGAAATTAGGAGTAGAAAGAACATGGAAGGGAAAGTATGATCATGACGACAAGTTGGCACTAAGTTACAGGCGTGAGAGGGTGTTTTTTTGTGTTACAGAGACGCGGATTCGAATTAATTTCCAAGGGAAGTGGTGACTAATTTACCAGAAACACTAGGTAGAGATGTTAGAACAGTTGTAAAAAGACTGTGTTTAATTCAAAAACATTTATCCAACAACTGTGGAAAATGCCAACAGCAAAATTATTACTAGGTAACGATACTGCACTCAATAATATTATATATATGACTAATAATGAAATGGGAAAGTCCATGTTTCAGAACCATAAGTCAGTATGGGTTGGTAATATAGTTTAGAGCAGAACTTTGGCATCCTTCCCTATGTTCCACCGTCAGATTACATTCTTTATCTGATGATACAACTGTCCACACTTCCTTACTCTCTTATTTCTTCCTCCATCTTTCCATTGATACCTTCCTTCCCAGATACTCAAACGATTCTACCCATTCCAATTTCTTGCCGTCAAATAACACATCCTTCAAAGGGGCAATGTTTCTTGTTATCTTCTTTATTTTGGTCTTTTCACACTAATCTCCAGGCCATGTTTACCCATTGCAGTCCACCATTTCCGCAATTCTCTTTCCAGATCCTGCTCTGTCTCCTCCCATAGTATGACGTCATCAGCATATGCTATCACCTTCAGCTCTGTTGTAACTCTGAATCCCTCGACTTTTTCCATTACTACATCTAATACTACGTTAAACAGGTGACAATATATTTCCTTGTCTCAACCCTCTTTCCGTCTGAAACCGTTCTGAATATTTACCGTCTATGCGCACGCAATTCTCACACTTCTGATAGATGTTCTTTATTAATTCCACAATCCCTCTTTTTTAAACTTAGCCATATGCTTTCCCTTAGTACGTTGTCTTAGGCCTTTTTTATGTCGATGAAAGCTATTACCGTGTCTTTGCCGTATTCCCACCGATTTTCTATGATTTGCCCGAGTATAAAAATTGTATCCACCGTAGATCTTCCTTGCCTGAAACCAAACTGCTCTTCTCTAGCTGTATAGTCTAGTATTTGCTTGATTTTATTTACAATCTCTGTTTCATATATTTTCAGGCCATGGCTCAGCAGGGTAATACCCCTGTAGTTCTCGCATTTCATTTTACTCCCTTTTTTTATGAATAGGCGCTATGACTCCCTTCCTCCAATCCTCTGGTATTTTCCTTTCTTTCAAGACTCTCCGTATGACTATACAACCACTGAATTCCCATTGCTTTAGCCATTTCTGCTGTCCGTTTCGTACAGTCCTGGCGATCTCCCATTTTCCAATTCGAATTGCAGCGTGCTAAATTCTTCTGTTTCCTTTCCTAAAGCGTTTATTCCATAATTCTTTTCTTTGGTTCCTCCCAACAGGTTTTTGAAGTACTCATTGATGATGAATGATTTTTTTGTGAACTCTAAGAGGACGGCTCGTTTATAACAGACTACACACTTTTGACCGAATTCGCCCTCCTACCTATCATTCGGGAGGACGGAGATTAAACCCCGTTCGGCCATCCTGACTGGGGTTTTCCGTGGTTTTCCTCAGTCAATCTAGTCGAATGCTGGGATGGTTCCCTGCAAGGCCACGGCCGATTTCCATCCCCCCTTCCTCCGCTTTAGGTTAGTCGGTTGAAAAAGATCCTCGAGATTCTCCAGTAGCTCGCCTCCCAGGCTTTACCTGGGTGGAATGAAATTTGTTAAAAACAACTTTGATCACCACCGTGAGTAGCTGACTCCTACAGCGACGAGTGTTTAGGCTGTTCCCTCTCAGGAAGCAGTGTTTAATGGGCGGTCCTTGAGGCGCAGCGGGGACCGAAAGCCGAGAACCGGAAGTCGTTCCGCCGCCGTCACAGAGCTCAGCGCTCTAAACGCGGCATCTGTCAAACGCGACGGCGAAACCTTTCAATCGTATTGAATCATTGCTGCCATTTCTACGGATTTATCCGCAGATCTACGGATTTTTTATGAAAATTTAGCATTTTCTGATATTGTTAAAATATCTACGGATTAGGTATTTAGGTCGCAATGACAGAAGGGATAAGATTCGAGAGATAAGATGCCGTACTGATAAATTTATGTATTCTTTCTTTCCTCGTTCTATTCGGGATTGGAATACTCTAAAATAGGATTGGTGCTTAGCACCCTCTGCCACCCACAGTAATTGTGAATTGCAGAGTATAGATGTAGATGTAGATGTAGATTTTTTACACTTTTTATCATTTGTTGATTTTTCCTTATATTGGTGTTTTGTTAAACTTTGAGCGTATAGTGTTAATGCATTACAGAATTGTTAATAACTGTGAATCGTTTCCTTGCAACCGCTCATGTTAACCAACGATCGAAATATAGTTCATACTTTGTTTGGTTACAAATTTTATAGATCTTAAAAGACCGTAACAAAAAACTATCGCCGCACTGTTTATGCACGGTGACACGCTCGTTGGCACGACATTACAAAGCAGTGCCTTCCGAGAAGGCTTAACCATTATCCGAGAATCGAAGGGGCAGCAGTTTTTAACATTTCCTGTTACAGAAGATATGCTAAATTTAATGTCAACAAAGAAAAAGTATGGTCACTATGGAAAAATAAAAAACACTAGGCATAGCAGCAGTGATGAAAGTGACGATGTATAAAAAAAATATGTTCAGAGATGTCTCTTACTTTCAATGTAGAATATTATTTTTGTAATTTTAAAGACGTAAAAATAAAAACTATTATTAATTTTGACTCTCTTCAGTAATTATTGTTTAAGTCTTTCAATTAGCGAGTCTCCGGATTTTTGTACCAAATTTTAGCGGCCATCTACGGATATTCAAAGCCAAGTGGCTGGCAGCACTGTATTGAATGTTTATGTCTCTATAGACCGCAAGATATGTTACGTTCAACCAGAATATTATCGCTTGCAGCTCCTGCCGTCTTTTTTTTCCCCCCCCTTTTTGGATAACATGTGGAAGATATCGCGCTATTGTTATGTAAAATTTCAGGTAGGTTTTATTAATTTTCTTGTCTTCTTACGATCAGAAGGTAACAAAGCAAATAGTATAACAAAAATTTTAACAGATATGAAGCTTAGAATATGCAGTCACATTGTAAGCTCAACAAAATTACCTCTGTGATGTATCATTAAGTTAATTTCCCATTCATTTAATTTATTTGCGATGGACCGCACACTCCGGTGGCAATTTCACTATAAACCCATTTTCCCCCCTTTCCTGCACCCTTCTACATTTGCCCTCTACAAATTCCAACTTTAAATTGTTTTGCCGTGTTCAGTAAATTATTAATCAATTCTCTTGCTAACTTATTCCAATCCCTGACACCCTTACCTAAAAAAGAGAATCTTCCTACACCTTTGTGCCTGAAATCGAGTGTCAGCTTTTGGTCATCTTTTCATTTCCATGCATTACTTGCAATTTTCACACGCCTCATTACCAATATACGCCTCCTTCAAATAACTAACATTGTGTAAGATATAGGATTTAATGTAATTACCTGAAATTATTTGGTTAATGTGTGGTATTTTGATTTGTATATTACGTGAAACTGTTTTCAATGAGTCCGACAAACTTTGTAATTGTGCTAAACTGACTGCAATACATGGCACTGTAACACAAGGACATTGATATGTTGTGACAGCTCCCATATTTGGGCGTCTTTCCGGTGTACTGAGATTCTCTCGTCCAATGCAATTTCGAATACTTGTAAATTCTTGATAATTTTATTTAGATTTTCATCATTTAGTACTAACCAGTTCTGTTTGTAATAGTAACAGATTGTCCGAGTCATTGTTTGGCGTAACGGGAACTAGTAGCGGTGCCTTTACTTGCGTCCAGAATTTTCTAGGTGACTTACCAGAGGTTGCACACTACAAAGATACCACATATCGTTTATTGGTTGCAATTTACTTCAAAAAAGAAAACGTTACGCCATCTTGCGTGATATCTAAATTAGTAGAACAATCAAAAGATTTTTTTGTGCCTCTATTAGATGTTTTTAGCTCCTTTTTTTTAATTTAGACACTTCACGAAAATGATTTTTTTTTACAAAATTATTAAACGCGAGACTGAGGAATTTTTATTTCGGTGATACTATTCGTAGTTAGATGTATTTAGATATAATTTTCACAGTTAGAAATTTTCTAATTTGACTTAAAATACGTTTCGCTAATTTCCTATGTTAACATTTGTCCGCCTCTGGTGACGGGGGAAAAAAAAATCTCTTCGAACACCTAGGTGCGTGAGTATAAAGCTACAGGCAAATGCTAGTTAACTGAATGTATCTGCATCTACAGTATTCAAATATCAAAAGGTAAGATTATTGGTATTTTTGATACTCTATGGCAGAATAAAGCCACATTGTACGATCTAATTTCTGCCACTAATCTGACCCGAAACCGCAAACAAGGAATCACGTTAACAGGGCAGCCACGCCCTTCAGTAGGGCCACCTCAAACACAAAGGACAGCCCACTCACGCCAAACAGGACGCGGCCGTTGAATCCGATGGAGCTTACGGAACACAGGTATTACCACTCCTCCCATCTCGTTCTGAAGGGTCCATTAAGTTACACTCTTTGGCAAAAAAATTGACTGTGGGCGCCTGAGACTAAGTCCATTATTTTGCACTATGTGGCATCACTGGAGAGTTTGTTCCAGGCATTGACTTAAGGAAATGAATAACAGATGGCGCCGAGTTGAATACCCGCAATGATGCCACATTGTGCGAAATAAGGGACTTAGTCTCAGGCGCCCACAGTCATTTTTTTGCCAAGGAGTGTACATCAGCGACCCACAACAGAGTAGGTCGCCAATGGAATGCGGTCGGTTCACACAGACTACAAACTAGAAACTTCAGCTCCAATAATGCACTGTTATCTTAAATGGAAACAACTTAAAGTCGTACTCCATTCCAGATATACTGATAAGCCAAAACATTATGACCACCATGCTTGAAATATATATATAAAAAAATTCGACCAATCAATTTTCACTTAAGTTTATTATCCCGTGTTCCTTTACAATAACATTACACAATAAGCTATCTCGTCTCGACCCACAGAAACTAAGTGTCGACTCACACGTTCCAACGATTAAACTACTGTGATAACTAGAAACAGGGTTATACGCAACACAAAAAGCTAGAAATATGCATGAAGATGCTTAAAATATGCAACATTATAAAAATAGTGGTTTTTAGTTTTTTTATTTCAAAATTGAGCTTTCTCGTAGCTCAGTGGCTAAGGCGCTCTCTTTCAAAATGTTTGCTGCTCCTGCCCCGGGCACGAATCCCGGCAGGCGTAGGAATTTTGAGTGTTGTGTTTGATCATATGAGCTATGCCAGGACGCTCCGTGGTTCGGATTCCACGTTAAACTATAGGTCCCAGCGGAAAGGAACTGGCCGTCCTACCTCTGACACAATGGCTCAGTATGCCTCCTTCGGGAGGATCCAACCAACCTTCGGGTTGTGGACTAAGTTATTTCAAAATCAGCATTCAATTAGTAAAAAGTTGAATAATATTTACAAATTCGATAATTAATAATTATTTAACTTTTCTTTTTTACTTTTGCAAGCGTAAACAATAGGCTGCTGTTCCAAATATTCAATAGTAAGATTTTTTCTTCGATCTCTCAAATATTTTTATAAGTGGGTATGGACCGTTCCACATTCACTGATGTAACTGGCCACTATTTGTATTTGGGTGTTGTGTCAGCAGTCATTGGTTCTGGAAAAAGTTTACCAGTCTCATTACTAAAACTATCAATTTGACACAAAGGTTCAAAACATGGGTTATTGTTCAAAATATTTTCAAACTCCACTTTAAGTTTACACCAGAATACCTCTGGCAATGCGGATTTTATTCATTAATTGAACAGACTGAATTTCAAGCTTTTTAATACTCGCAAGTATGTGGGGAAAATGAATGTTAATCACAGCTATGGTTTTAATACTAGGATTGTTAAATGCTTCCTTGTACTGACAAACTTTCATAGCCTCTCCACTATCAAAGTCGTTTACTACACCTCTAATGCAGCGGTTCCCAACTTCCATTTGGCCACGGAACCTTAACTGATCAAACATTTTTTTGGCGGATCCCCATTTTTGTAAGCGTAAGCTGAAAAACCAGTCTCTCATCGGTAAGTCGTCACAAACGGAAGCAGAACCATGACAGCCTACTCACGGCGCGGTTATGACTATTTTCAACGAACATTTTATTTAATTCTCGAACGTGGGTTTCTCGAACGGCGACAATGCAGCTAACAATCAAAACCGCATTAAAACAATCAGAATTAATACAAAATCATTCACAGTCATTAGAAAACGTCTTTACATGAAACTTAATACCGTTTACATGCATTTACTCTGTTACTATTGTTGAAGTGTTTGTGCTTTGGTTATTGGATTGGTGTAGTGTGGTGATGTTGCTCTTGCTTTTTCAACTTATTATCTTTTTATTTAATGTATCAACGATGTCTGTTTTGTAACCTAACCACAGCGAAACACCAAAACAAACACACATTCCACGTATTCAGAAAACCCACACCAACAGACCAAATAATACACTCCTCATCAAACCATCCACACAATCACAAGAAGGCTGCAATAAGACACATGTCGAACAAAATAAACAGAATTCCTCTAACAAAACAGAATTATTAAAAAGAACTTAGTACCATAAAAGAAATAGCCGTTGCAATGCCACCAGACAACATTCAGTCTCGGGGTGTGCAATGATCATAATGTTCTGGCCTATTAGTGTATGACGCAACTCCCATCAGGGTGACTGCAGCGAATGGTCTTGGTGTAACCTGTTAATGTCTTCAAACGTTACCAGGCACTTCCCGTCTAATGAGTCTGACAGGTCGTCCGTAACTATTCAGCAACGTGTTCAATTGTGAGCTGCACTACTCGCATAGCACCATATCTTGATTTCCATTTATTGATGTGTATTTTTTTTTTTATGGTCGACTCCAGTGTTAAATAAGAAGTCCACCTGGAAGAAAAACGCTATACGCTTAACCGAAATTACTAATTACTTGTGAGGTCTGTGCACCTGGCATCGACATTGCAATAACTAATACCTATTCAGTTGTTTTCATAAACAGCGCTATATTGGATCGGGGAGGTATAGAGGAGCACGGTCGAGCCTTGTTCCCCACATACCGACCGTCCTGAAGCAGTCTTAAGGCGCATTCCCACGATCCCTTGTACAGGCGAGACGAGACGGGACCTCATTAGCCGAATTGTAGGGTCGATCGCACGCCGCAGGTTAGTCCTAGCTTACCTTGCCGCCACCTCCCCACCACGTTGCCTAGTTTCGTTTGGCACAGAGCACATTACAGCAACAGAAGGGGTGCGCACCGCTGCTGCAAACCGATGGCAACAGCGCACCGCTACACACGCCTGTGATGTTTACCGACTCAGAGTGAGTACCTGCGTCTCGTCTCCGCTAGCAGAGACGGTCCTGTTCCCATGGCGTGTGGTCGAGTATTCGTCCCGTCCCGTCTCGTCTTCGTTACAAGGAGTCGTGGGAACGGGCCTTTAGGCGGATCTCGGGCAGTCCCCAAATCACCTCACAGTAGCCAGCAAGCAAACAAAAATCACACGTAGCGCACACAGAACACAGTTTCGCAGCAGATGGCAATACAGCTTTCCTCCTCGGGAGGCGTAAGGCTCAGTGTCAAGCCGGACAAATCGCAACACGTCGTATCCTGAAAGAACGCCGACCCGGCAATAGCGGGATAACTGAAAGGAAGAAGAACAAGAAGTTGTCTTCATGTATATATTTGTATTTCCAGAGGCACCCTGGTTTAATTTTTTACGGTTTAACGTGATATTGTTACAAACTCTAAGGAAATAAAGAAAATATGTGTTAAAATGGTGTAACGTTGTGTACCAACTGCTAAAATATGGTGTGTGAGAAAGCTGAATTATTTATGTGCGAAGTTTATTCTCATATTCTTTGTAAGTATGGTAGCTGTCAACTTACTGGCTTATATGCAGAACTTAAAAAGGGCGGTATAAATAACAAAATGGCTGACTGAATGCAATTGGTTAACCATAATTGGAGGACGAGTAATAACAATAATTACGTCAAATAATTCACCAGAGGAATAAACTCTTCAATTAATTAATTCTAACACAAAAGCTTTCGTGTACCTTTTATGTCCTTTTTTAAAACTATACAGCGATCCTAGTACGCAGCACTTATTTAATATGTCGAGTTTTTATATAAAAAATATGTTAACAGTTTTATTTTCTAATTCATTTAAATTCTCTGGACGACCATCACCTACACCAGAGATGATTTCAGTTCTCTTGCTAGGTCGCAGAACAGCCAAACTCAAATAGTACATGACATCTGTTTACTACAAGAAAGGGCAGAAAAAATCCAGGAACTTCGAGTTAATACAGAACCTAACACCAGATTACAAATCATTAGTTCCCATTAATATTCCTGGAGCATATCTTTACCTCACAAAGAGCTTGATAACGTAATAGTTTTTTTCCTTATTTAATTTATTTCTTTGTCACTTGACCTGTAATCATGACAAGCTATCACCGTCTTCTGAAGAACACGAACCGTCAAACAGATTTCGTTGACAATTCCATTCCATCAAACAATAGTTAATTGTAATCTTTAGTGTAACTTCTTTCAAATAATAATTTTTAAATGAAATCTCATATTTGTGAGCACAGCTTTTTTTTTTTTACCAAACATTCAACTTCGCATAAAGATGAAATATTTATATTCTTACAATGCTGCAAAAACATCATTTACAGAAACCATTTCAGAAGGTTTGATTATTTCGCAGATTATGTTCTGAAGCTACGGTCTTCAGAAAAGGAACAATTTGAAGATAATCATTATCGTTGGGGACAATCTCCAGTTTCCCGGGTGTGGTTTACGACCCGTGGTTGTTATAGACAATCGTTTTCCACTGTCTCCTATCCAGAAAAGTTTCTCTGTCCGTGATGTATTCCCAGTTCCAGCCTCTTCTCTCCATGTCCTCCTTCAGTTGGTCTGTCCATCTTCTTGGTCTTCCCACTGGTCTTTTGCCCACTATCCTTTTCTCCAAATAAGTTTTTGGTAGTCTTGTACTAGTCATTCTCTTGACATTTGAAGATATTCCAGCAAAACACGAGCGTAGAATGTTTCACAGTAGTTTAATTTTAATTAAGGCGGCTGTTCTTAATATACCAACTCGGAAAATCCTTAAGACTTCAATCTTAACGGTGACATACATATTTTTTTTTTTTTACAATCATATTCATGTAGGGAGAACGCGCAATTTGGCAAGCAGGAGTTCACACACCAAAGAGTGAAATTTGGTAAGACTGTGAAAATAAATATCTTTAATATTTAATTAAATTGCAATGGAGCGCACGCTCCGGTGGCAATTTCTCTACACACCCATCTTCCCACTTTCCTGCACCCACGCACATTTGTCCTCTACAAATTTCAACTTTAAATTCTTTTCAACTTTTTTGGTAAATTATTCATCATTTCTCTTGATAAAGTTTTCCAATTCATGACACCATTACCTAAAAAATCTCTCAACATCCTTGTGCCTGAAATCGAGTGCAAGCTTGTGGTCATGGTCATCTTTTCCCTTCCACGCATTACTTTTAATTCTTACACCAATATCTTTCCATGCCACATCACCAGTATACGCCTTGTACGCTCCCATGACTCTCTTTACCCTCCTTCTGTCTTCCAATGAATCCCATTCGAGCTATTTTATCATATCTATTCTGCAGTAATTTCCAGAAACAAATCTAGTAGCTTTTTTTTTTTTTTGCACCTTCTCCAACTCCTGTATTTGATACGCAAAATGTGGGTCCCATCCTACACTACCATATTCAAGCAATGGTCTGATTTCTGGTTTGAAGTGAAACCGCTAGCTTTCAAACTGCGAAACCCTGAGGAAAATCTGCAGTTTTGGCGACATAGCGGAACAGACTATTCCTCCTCCAGATTTATGGTAGATATGCAATCTGTTGTGATTGTTGTTGGCATTATAAATTTTCGATATAGTTCCTGAACTGAGGTGGTCTGAAAAGTTCTCGTCGTCCGCCATTACTGTGTGGTCAGAAAACAATCTCAAATTAGTCATTCGGCGCAATCACTGATTGCGCTGCATCCTATTAGCAGCCCGCAGTCTGTGTTTAACGCACGAGGACAAAGGCAACGAGCATCCATAATTACAATGATTCAGTACAGTACTGGAGAAGGAAATTGCGGCCGCAGGTGGGCGGACGGTCCAGCGAAACTAATTTTGCGTAATGACTGTTGTCCGTGGTCGCGAGGTCTGGATTTTAAGTGCCGAATCCCGGTTATTGGAAATATATACGCTGCCAATATTGTAACGCGAATTTCACGCGAAACGCATTCGGCAAATGAGGTGCATTGGAATGGAATAGCGTTTTGGTAATTGAGTGTTCCGGTGCAGACGAATTTGTTATGATGGCGGCAGGGTTGTTGGGACCAGTAATGTAATGTTGTTACCGATTTTGGCAATATTTGATACGATATCGTGTACTAATCATAAACGCCCATTCTTTTAGAAATTTGCACCACTACTTTTAGATTAGCATTTTTCCCTTGTTTCGCTAGCGCGTACTGCGCTGTGCGTAGTAATGCGTTTGCCTTTTTTTTTCTAGCAGCAAAGATTTTTATTCCAGTAATTTTGTAACCTTTACAGTAAATTAAATTACACGATTTTGTTACGGTTATTATTGTGTTAATCTTATATTTACTGATTGGATTAGTTTTATTGGTGTAGTTCAACGTACTTATTTCAGAAAAGAATCATATTAACATAATCCACAGGGTGGTTGGCGTCTTTAACCGCACTGTAGCTCGATTTCTGGCGGACATTTCATAAAGGAGTGTTCATCTTAAATGCATTGTGATCTGTGGCGCTTATGTGTTTTCGTTAAGAACGAATTGTAATTTCCTATAGACCATTCAAAGTGTGAAACACCATCTAAATTGATTATAACAGCGTAGATTACATGCGTCTGCTTTGATCCCATGTGAGAATAGTCTCGACGACGTGGAGCAGTACATGCAGTAACCCAATAATAGCCTATTACCAACTTCTGATATTCTGTTAGTTACGAAACATCCTATTAATTTAATCAATTTATTTTGTTAACTGCAAAGTCATAACATCACATTATAGTTACTATATTTGAATTTAATTGCCAGAGAGACGAATGAATTGCTGCTTTGTACATAATTATATATATATATATATATATATATATATATATTAGGTAACCATATCAGTTACCTTCACTTGTCACAAAAGGGACCCGCATTTTGAGTATCAAATACAGGAGTTGGAGAGGGAGCAAAAAACGGGCTGCTAGATTTGTTTCTGGAAATTACCGTAGATCACAACCAGTAACAGATATAACAGAAGAGCTGGAATGGGATTTATTGCAAGACAGGAGGAGGATGAATAGGGTCTTGGGAGTGTACAAGGCATAAAGGTATATTGGTGATGAGGCGTGGAAAGATATTAGTGTAAGAATTAAAAGTAATGCATGGAAGGGAAGAGAACCATAATCACAAGCTGGCACTCGATTTCAGGCACAAGGGTGTTGGAAGATTCTCTTTTTTGGGTATAAGGGTGTCAGGGATTGGAATAAGTTACCAAGAGAAATGATGAATAATTTATCAAAAACGTTGAAAGAATTTAAAGCTAAAATTTTCAGAGGGCAAATGTAGGTGAACAAAGATACTTTTATGGCATTTGTTGATTTAGAAAAAGCTTTTGATAATGTTAGGTGGGACAAGATGTTCAAAATTTTAAAGAAGTCAGGTCTAAAGTATCGAGATAGAAGAATACTCTATAAACTATATAAGAATCAGGTGGCTGTAATAAAAGTAGAGAATCACGAGAGACATGCATCAGTTAAAAAGGGTGTGAGACAAGGTTGTAGTCTATCCCCGTTAATATTCAACTCGTATGTAGAAGCAGCAATGAAGAAAGTCAAAGAAAAATTTCCATGTGGCATAAGTTTTCAGGGAGAAAAAATCAGTATGCTACGATTTGCTGATGACATTGTCTTGTTAGCAGAGTAGGCTGAAGATATTGAGAAGTTACTGAATGGCATGAACAAAATACTGAAGGAAGAGTTTGGACTGAATATAAATCAAAGTAAGACAAAAGTGATGAAATGTGGCAGAAATGATACCAATACTAGCAGATTAAATATAAAAATAGGATCGGATGCAATAGGAGAAGTGAGTCAGTTCTATTACTTGGGAAGCAAAATTACAACCTATAGCCGAAGCAGGAATGATGTTAAAACCAGAATAGCACTAGCAAAAAGAGCCTTCATGAAAAAGAGAAACCTTTTAGTTTCAAATATTGATCTAGGAATTAGAAAGAACTTTTTAAAACTCTCTGTGTAGAGCACAGCACTTTGCGGTAGCGAAACATGGACTTTAGGAATACCGGAAAGAAGGAAACTTGAAGCATTTGAAACGTGGTGCTACAGAAGAATGCTGAAAATTAGGTGGACACACAAAGTAAGAAATGAACGAGTTTTGGAAATGATGGGTGAGAAAAGAAGTTTATGGAAGAAGCTTACAGGAAGAAGAGACAGGCTGGTAGGTCATATTTTGAGACATGCTGGATTGGTTAATTTCTTAGTGGAGGGAACAGTCGAAGGTAAGAACTGTAGAGGAAGACAGAGATTAGAA
Source organism: Vandiemenella viatica (assembly GCA_031002005.1). Lineage (NCBI taxonomy): Eukaryota > Metazoa > Arthropoda > Insecta > Orthoptera > Morabidae > Vandiemenella > Vandiemenella viatica. The sequence continues at coordinate 13,978,996 of CM061920.1, read as the reverse complement.
TATATGAAGCAGATAATTGAGGACGTGGGTTGTAAGGGGCATGTAGAAATGAAGAGGTTAGCACAGGATAGGAAGGGATGGAGGATTGCATCAAACTAGTCTAAAGACTGACGACAGCAAAAAAAAAAAAAAAATGTAGGTGGGTTGTAACATGACGCTCTGTCGCCATGTTACAAGGTGCATTTTTATTATATATGTCATAATGTTAGAGTAATTTACATAAATCTTGGGCGACCACCACATAAATAGATTTATGTTGTAATTTTATAAAGTACGCAAGATTCCAAGTGAGGACTGTAATGAAATGGTGAACATACAGTGTATCTTGGTAAAGCGAATATTAAAGAATTATTGAGCTATGTAGGCTTGAAGCTAATCGTGGTCTTCCCGAACCATGGCGACAAGAAGTCGCGGATTTGGGGTTTGCCGGTCCACACACTCTGCTCCCTGGGGATGGGCGGTCAACAAGGTCACTCACCGTGCGGGAAATGCCTGCCGCCCGAACACAGAGTCGTCCCCGAACGCAGCCGAATATATCCGACCTCTGTTAGATACGCTGGGCAAATCACATATCGGGGATATCACGTGACATTAGGTGCCGACCTGAAGATCCAATCCAAATGAGCGTATAACTTAAAATCCTGGGAATTTCTGTTATATGTGAGCTTCGAGACTGCAAGGGGCGGAGCGAGAAGTTTCCTCGCGAGGAAGAAGAGCGACGAGCTTCAATTCGATCTTCGAGTCAATGCTATGCGAGTCTAGTCTGAGGTTGACTTGGAAAGTTGACTTCTTTCGCCAACTGCTGCTATACGACTTCTGGCTGCCGGCTTGATGGAGCAAGCTTATCACGGCAACACAGCCGGCAATGCGATGACGCGCATTGTCAGACCAGAGATGCCTGTAGCTGCCTTGTGAGATAGTCTCACATACCGCGGGTCCGCTCCAATCACCGCAGACATCAGACGCAGAACTACAATGGTAACTTATTACGACCAAGCCGTCTGATTGTGCATTCCGTGAAACAGAACCCTTAAACGACTTTGAGAGGATAGATCCATGTTCTAACTTTGTAAATGAAAAAACCCCTGAGCTAGCGGCATAATTTGCCAGAACTATTTATTTTCGAATGATATATTGTTCATTCGTGGCGCCCATGATTTTCTTTCTAACTGTAAAGTCACAGTATTATGACACCTTTGTCTAAGGTCGTCATAACTTGTATTTTTTATTGTTTTCAAATGTCATTATTTATCGCAGTTTAATTCTGAGATGGATTTAATAGTAAATATACAATTGTTTGCTTGCTCATGACGGCTAATTGTACCTCTGAGCGTTGCTTTTATGATTTTGCCAATTTGTGTTAATGTTAACGGTAAATTCGCTCAGACTTGTAATCGCCAGTGATAAGAAAATAAATGTCATATTGTGACAATTTTTCCTAAATTCCAACTAACGTCGAGATTCTTGCAAAATTTAATAATTTTCACCCCTTCATAAAAATTAAAATTAAAAATCCCCTTTTATTAATCATAAAGGTATGAGAGATAATTATAACGTAGTTTGCCCACCAAGGCACCCACCACAGGGTGCAGGAAAGAGGGAAGAGGGGGTGTAGGGACATTGCCACCGCAGCATGCGTTCCATCGCAATTTAATTAAATATTATTATTATCTGATCTGTGTTTCACAACGCTACCAGTCGCCGGAGTAGGAAATCAAAATCTGTTGTTAACTTCAAAATTCCTTCTCGCCATTTTCTCTTTGTGTTCGTAAGGAGAGACGTTTTGAGAGTGAGATAGGGTTGTAACGCAGGTCATAATTTGCCGATGCGGATGTTCAGTGATTGACATCCGCGGAGATGAGAAACTAATTTATAAATATTTAGATTTTAATATTTTACCAAAATAGGGTTATAATTAAGATACGTGTGTGTATTTTTATCCCAAAATCTACATTTTTTCCATAAGCAAAGTTAATATCCATATAATACTGCCATACTCATTTATTTTTTGCCATATCTTTCAACAACAAAAAACGTGGGATGATTTCAAAAGAGAATTAAATTATGTACATAACTATGCACGCGTAAACAAAAAAAAAACATTGTCATATGAACTTTGTGGAGTTCACGGATCGACTAATTCAAGTGTCAAGAATACGGCCACGCACCGCACTTCTCCGTGCCCGCCTTTTCCACCGCTCTATCGGACCATTCGCTGTTCAACTCGTAGGACGTACGATGATCCGATTTTCTGATGTAGGACTTTGTTGGATCGTGAAAGGGACTGCAGGACTGTATGGAGGACGTGTTGGATGTTGTTTGACTTCCACACAACGAACACGGGTCCCTGCCGTCCAACAAGCTATGCCGTTGGATAATGATTGGAGGAAACACCAGGCGAGTGTGCGGTAAGGACACCGGAGTACCGGGAGAAAGTACGAGTGGAAAGGACTGCTTGGAACATTTTGTGGGCCCACTTCTACGGTAGTTCTACATGGATGTCCTGTAAGTTGGACCGTAAATAGGCCACTTTACTTTACATGCAAGTTCAAACTTGTAAATTAGGCTCTTAGGTAATAGCACCGTTCATTTCATTTTTACTTTTATAGCAGGATCATAAGAAGAACAAAAACAATCATGTTGTTTTTACCTAAGCGACGATGGGCCGAATTCCGTATAAAGAGAAAAGAATAATGTATATTGCTATGTTAGCAAAACCTCTAAAAAAAATTGCGGATGCTGATGCGAAAGTAGAGGTAGGATTTCATGCGAAAGTTCCGCATTTGCGGATTCTGACCTCCGTTACATCCCAAGCGTGAACATGGGAACAGTGAAACTTCAGATTTCTCACCCCAATGCCGTTCGAAGCAGAGCCCACTCTAGGCTTATTATTCATTGTATTCGTGAACTTTTCGCATAGGTCATCTATTTTTTCTATTACCTTTCCATGCCGAAGTGCAGTAAAAGTAATGAGCCTAACTGGGGTGGTGTGTGGTGGCGGACGAGCTCCGGCCGCCCGCATATAATCGGCAGGTGGACGCTAATTGCGAATCACAACGCCGACCAAATTGAAAATGTTTGCAAAATCAATATGGCGATTAACGAGCGGCGAGCCTGCGGCCACGGGCCGGGCTGTCTGCACGCTGGGAGTTCACAACATCAGCACCAAGCCACGCCACGCCGTTTCACGTGAATACTTCTCGGGTCGGTACCGGGTAGCGTCCCAGAATTACAAGCGATACGAAAGCTGTCATACCTGAAATGGCTACGACTAAAAAACGCAGGACAATGGGTCAGACAGCATTCGACACAGGGACGCCATTGACCAGGCATCAAAACGGCGAAATATGCTCGGCTAGTATCAGATAGGTTACTCCGTTCGTCTGTCGTGAAACTTGAGGCCGAATAAACATCATCCTCAACAGTTTCCAGATTATTCATTCATAAGGGTTTATTCATATATTTTTCGAATGGTCCTGCGGAGAAGTTAGTAATTTTTACTACTGCAATTATTGTAATAAATAAATTATTATTATTGTCAATTCTTGCACACGCCTCTCCATTTCCTTCTTTCTTCGTCCTCTCTTCCGTACACACTCCTCCACACCTTTCTGCCATCCATCACTTGGTCTTCCTCTGGGTCGTTTACCATGTACGAGGGTGGTATGAAAAGTTCTAGGAATGTATTAGAATTAAGTATCTTACCTCGGTGGAACTGCTTTTATTTTTCAACAGTCTCCCTGTAGACTAATGCATTTGGTCTAGCGATGTTCCAATGCCTAGATCCCATCTCGAAAATGAGATTCCTCCAGGCCTGCAAAATACCTCTCCAATTCGGCTGTCAGTTCTTCCCTAGTAGAAAATCTCCGTCCACCGAGGAAATTTTTCAGCTTGGGGAATAGATAAAAGTCTGATGGTGCCAAATCAGGTGAATAAGCTGAATGTGGCAACAATTCGTACCTCAGTTCATGAAGTTTTGCCATGGCAATAACACTTTTGTGCGGCGGAGCGTTGTCCTGATGAAAGATGACGTTTTTCCTTGCCAAACCAGGCCTTGTTTAGCGTATCTTTTCCTGTAATTGGTCTAGGAGGTTTGCATAGTATTTCCCCGTGATTGTTTGGCCAGTAGGAAGATAATCTATCAGCAGAATGCCTTTTGCATCCCAGAAAACTGAGGCCATGGCCTTTCCGGCCGAACGCACTGCCTTTGCTTTCTTTGGTGGTGGTGAATCAGCATGTTTCCACTGCTTTGACTGCTGTTTTGTCTCTGGGGTATAGTAGTGGACCTAAGTTTCATCTGTAGTCACAATATCTTAATTTCGTGGATTTTCCTTGGGATTCTCTGAACCTCCATTCTCTCTACATGTCCATACCATCTCAATCTGGTCCTCTCTACCCTTTCCTGTAGGGGTTCCTCTTTATGGTGCATCTAATCACTTCATTCCTTATCCTGTCCATTTCAGTAACTCCCATTCTACCTCTTTAAAGCGTCATTTAGCTTGCTTGTACCCTGGTGATGTCCTGCTTCTTGTCCTGGCTTTAGCAGCATATGACAAGATAGGCACGTAGTATGTGTGATGAATTACTCTCTTGCTTCTAAGTGCCACATCTTTATTCCATTTCAGGCTACTAATGCTCCTTAGAAAAGCCTCTGCTTGTCTTCCTCTTTCATTCATCTCGCCATCATTTCCCCGAAATTCCTCTCCCAAAGTCCAACATCTCCCCAACGTGGTGGGAGATGGGCAATGGCAGTGAAATGATCCATAAAGAGATCCCAGTCAAGGAAACTGTAAGTGAACAAATTTCCAAGGCAAGGTAGCGATGAAAGGGACATATCAGATGGATGGAAGCAAACGAGAGTATCAAGGATATGACTGAAAAAAGAACTGGAGGGAAAAAGGCCTAGAGACCGGCCCTGGAGGAGATAGTTCGATCTGGTAAAACTGTGTGACGGACAGTTAAATATTTCGTAGTTTGAGCTTGTGGATTTACAGATTTATATTGTATAATTTTGCATGAATTAAAATAAAAAAAGGATTAGTTTGTGCAGGGTTGACTATAAGAAAAAAATATTTTGGAGACTCGTTGGGGGACATCCATAAATTACGTGAGGTGAAATGGGGGAGGGGGGGTCCGGCGAAATCTCACCAGATCTCACCAGGGGGGAGGGGGGGGGTCTGCGGAAATCTCACGTGAGATTTTGCGAAAAATTTGGGGACAGTAGAGGAAAAATAAAGGTCTACAATTTGCGCCAAAGTCGATTTTAGGAGGGTATTTCGTCAAAAAAGTTAGGGTGTGACCTAAAAAAAAAGTCTACAAAAGTTTCCAGGACGATTTGTAGGGGGGGTTCTCACGGACCAGATCTCACCAGAGGGGGGGGGGGGGTCCGGCCAGATCTCACGAAATCTCACCAGGGGGGAGGGGGGGTCCAGAAATCCGGAAAAACACCTCACGTAATTTGTGGATGCCCCCTTGGGAAAAAAGGAAGATAGGAAAAAATGAACGGAAAAAAAGAATAAAGTTAGGTTGTTAACAATTAAGTACGAGAGAGAACGGATGCTTTTTGCTCACGAGTGTTTTTGGTCCTCGGGTACTTCGTAAGAGTTACTTTGAAAAACAATCCTGCAACCTTCATACAAATACGAGTTCTATTGTAGACGTTGGAGTTATTAGTTCCAAAGATGCATTAAAAACAGTGGCAAAACGAAGTCTGCTTTCACTGTTTTAACTATAATAAACTCAGTAAAGCCAGCACAGAGCCTTATTTAAATGCCACATGGCGACCGTGACAGGACTCAAGATTGCAAGACGTCTATTTTTCCAATTATCAGCTGTGTTAATTTTATGATAGTTAATATGTCGATTTTGGTATGTTTGTAGGTTGTATAATAATTTGGATACAGTTTTAATCTTTTGTAATCCTCATTGTAGTTTAATAGCTCCAACACAATATTGTAATTTTCATACATCTTTGACTATCGTGTTCTGATGAGTGTTTGTAGAATAAGGATTGTGATCAAATGTTCCCATACTCTAGAGTCCAAGAAGAGGAATTTTACACGGACAGACTGCACAGTAAACTGTAGATGGGTGAAGATGATGTTTGATGCTGATTGCAGTCCAGTGAAATTTGTTCTGCAGTGTCGGAGAAATGTTGTTGAGCTTGCGGATGAGCAAAGGTAACGAGGGACAAAATTTCGCTGGCGCGGTGCGCTCGCTAAAGAGTAATCAACCCCACCGCCACACCTGTACCTGCCGACGGAATTAGAGCATAAACCATTCACGGCGGGCGAGTGTTTTAAACATCGCGCCGTGTCCTGCCGTTACGGTCGCCACACGAGGGGCGGTAATTGCGGGAGCCCCATTAACCAACCACAAGGCCGGCTAAAATCTTGTTACGGCGCAGTCAAGAGTCAAACACGATTCATCTGATGTGATTAACGGTCGGGTTCGGCGATGCAATCACGACCGCAACTGCTGCGGGAATACGTAAATACGTCGCAGCACTGACACACACTTCACTCGCGGGCTCAGTTCAAAGGGGGCATGTGCTTGTTCCCTCAAACTGAAACGAATACCTCGTTGCTCCTATTAATCGAAGCTTCGTCCGATTTTAACGCCAGTAATCTTTTAGGAAATTCAATCTTAATGTAAGACCTCTTGTGGTTAGAGTACTTTTAATGTATACTAACAGAGTTCCCGGCGTTGCCCGGTCTAGTTGGCGTTGATTTACCCATACACTATTTTTATTCACGCAGTGAAACGTGTACCAAGTTTCATACAGTTCGCGCCATCAATTTCCGAAATTAAAGCAAACCCAGATTCACCCGCACCCTACCAAGAAAGAAGTGGTTTGAAGTTCATTTATCCGTACACTATTTTGATTCGTAGAAAAAAATTAATGCCTGCCAAACTTCATTGATTTCGTACCGGCCATTTCCGATACTAAACTAAACGGCGATTTAGTTCTAAGAATGGGGTAGTTTGGATGATTTGATACGGAATGTCAGTTTTCATTTTAGTCCAGGTTACATTTCAACCTAATTACATCTGCTAATGTAGTTGCTGTTCGAAAATCAAAGACCGTACGCGCATAAATACATTTTTTTAAACTGTTTTACGTCTCTCAACAGCGAGGTCTTTAGAGACGGGAAAGGATGGGGGGGGGGGGCAAGGAATGGGAAGGAATTCGGCCATGGCCTTTTTAAGGAAGCATCCCAGCATTTGCCTGGAGTGATTTGGGAAACCATGGAAAACCCAAATCTGGATGCCCGGATGGGGATTCGAACCGCCGTCCTCCCGAATGCGAGGCCTGAACGCTATCCGTTACACCACCACGCTCGGTGGCATAAATACATACTACATACCTAAAAATGTATCTGGAGGATGTGTCTGTTTAGTCAGTAATCGCACAGAAAATACAGATTTTGAATGGATTTTCAGAATTTGAAAGCTTGTGGTCAAAGCTAGATTTAACGTATGTCTTAAGACGTTATGACACATTTATTTTACGAATAATCTAGCATTACCTGAAAACTGCTGATTCGATTTTAACAGTTTTCACAGTATCAAACATTAAATGTGCCTCTGGAGCTAATAATGTTCCCATTTTGCTATTTTATCTGCCACTGGAGCACAAAATTAAAATATATTCCGTACGTGTACAGTTGAATATCAGGTATTCGGAACTGCGTATCAAGTATTCAGAATTAAACGAAATTTGAAGAAAAAAAACCTCACTTTCGATTTGTTTCGGGAGTTACAAACTGAGGCGCCATTTTATTATGAACAGAACGCTAAATACAGTTGCCAGAGACATTGTAGTTGCGCTGACAGAGATTGTAATCAAAGAAAATCTTTTTTTTCGTTATTAGTTTCTCGCATTCGATACGGCCATCTATCGCGTCTGAAGACTGAATATCCCGAATTAAAGGAAATAATATTTCAAGTTTTGTTTAGTGTGAAAAATAGTTATTATTGGAGACTGATTTTATTGCTTTCATTAAATGCTATGGTCAGAGACATTGTAGTTGTGTGTTAAGTGCGAAGTATGCAACATCTATTCGTTCCATCTTTGGTATTAGTCACCATACGTTCAGAATTTCATTTAATGTCTCTGCGTTAACGTTGAAACATAAGAAATACAAAACAACTCAATTGAGATTCTAAGCTTTAAGTCGGTGAAAACCCTATCGAAATCTGCTCAGTAGTTTCTGAGATTTTATAGCTCAAATTTATCCGGTTTTCATTTTATAGATATTCTATTAACCGTAGAATGTGCCACTTATGATATACTCGGGTTGGTTGTAACGGAGGTCATCTTTGCGGATGTTCAGTGCCTGACATCCGCGGATGAGGATACTTTGCGGAAGCGAAGTTGGAAAAATAAATTTACAATTATTTATATTTTAATATTTTATCAAAATAAACTTAAAATCAAAATAAGTATATTTTTATAACAAATTCTACATTTTACATAAGACTATTTCCATCTAATACTGCCACAACCGAGCGTGGTGGGTGAGAGGTTAACGTTCTGGCCTCGCATTCGGGAGGACGGCGGTTCGAATCCCCGTCCGGGCATCCAGTTTTGGGTTTTCCATGATTTCTCCAAATCACTCCAGGCGTATGCCGGGATGCTTCCTTCAAAAGTCCATGGCCGAATTCTTCCCCGTTCCTTGTACCCAGTTCCATCCCGTCTCTAATGACCTCGACGTCGACGATGCGTAAAGCCATAATTAAAAAAAGAAAGGAATATTACCATAATGATTTTTTTTTTCCCCTCAGCCTTGAGTGCGTAGCAATGTTGTAGCAGAATCGCGATCTCCTGTAGACCCCTTAAACAACATCGCCCAAGAAACCCGCGCGCAAATTTGAGAACCAATTCCTTCTACAACCGTTCTCACATTTAAATTAGATTATTTGAATCCAAATCCACCATGTTGTTAGTACATCTCGGTATGATGTCACATAACATGTAAGATACTCTTGTTTTTTGACTATCTTAATTTGAAAAAGTTTAAAAAGCATTATATGGGGTACGCCACCATGTCGACGAAATTTCCACTCATAATATAGCTAGCGCACAATACGCTAGAGCTGCACAGATTGCCATAATAACGACAAAGATGTTTTATCCTCGTCAGCGCCCTGGCATTGGAAAACGATCCAGCTTTCTGCAATTTGCTCAAAGTACTCGGCGCATTTCAAGGCGCTTGCATAATTTAGTTACACAAAATTTACGTCGCTTCGTTGAGAATATTGCCACATTCAGATTACAGGAGTAATACATTCAGCAGAATAATCACGAAAATATTTACCCGCGGGAGATTTGGAAAAAGGCATTGCTCCGATGGTAAAATAAATTCTACGAAATCAAATCTCGCCATCACTAATAACCTCGCAATGATGAAAATGAAACAGATTACTTTCAGATGAAAAAGTACATACCTAATTATTTCAAGGACCTCACTGAAACCCAACTTCTAGTACCTAAGGTTAGATACATTTACAGATAGGAAAATAAAGGCTTCGTATCATTATTCAGTGGAAAGGGAATTACTTGTTGAAGGAATCTATACTAATATTATAAATGCGAAAGTAACTCTGTCCATCTGTTACGTTTCTTGGGCTAAACGGTTAATCCGATCGTAATGAAATTTTACAAGGAGATGCTATTTGGCATTATCATGAAAATAGGATACTTTTTTCCTGAATAAATAATACATATTGTCAATTTTGAAAATTTACTGAACGGTGATAGACGCATAGGATGTACAAGTTTCTGTAATACCACCCCATATAGCGGACTGGTAGCTCAGTGGTTAATGCACTTGCTTCCTGATGTTTGGAGCGTGGTCTCCAGTTCAAATCCCGGTAGAAGCAAAGATTGTTAAGAAATGTTTTTGATTGTATGAGCCAGGCTTGGACGGTCAGTTGTCCGGATTCCATGTTAAACTGTAGATATCACAAATTTAGCGGTGCAATGCGTAGCAAATCGTAGGCGGTCTAGCAATGTTGTAAGTACACACTTTTTTACGCCATATGCCTACTGATCTCTCAGGCGTTGTTTCTCTCGCAGTCAGTTTGTATATGATCTGCGATTGTAAAGTAAGTCTCTGTCTTTCTGTTATATTTTGACGACTAAATGACTATACCGATAATGATGGAATTTGAATCTGTAGGAAGGACACAGGACATTTTTTTCGGTATGAATAACAGTTTTAGTCACGAAATTTTGAGAATTTATCGAATGGTGACAGACAGACGGTTGCGTGTGTTAGTCTGCATGATTTGTTAATAAATTTTGTTTAGAGGAAAAACTTATTATTTACTGTAGATGTCGATTTGCTCTGCACTGTACTATTACTTTGTGTCTGGCACCAATTTATTTTGTCTTTTTTTTATGGTTTGCGGGCGTATACGTGGCCGAAGGTGTAGCTCTAGAAGCATGGGCGCCGGGAGGGGGGTGCACTTGCACCCCCTACTATGAAAGAAAATACGCAGAAAAAGATTAAGAACCAGAACTTTATTATTAAATCACTGTTTGAATAATATCTTAAGGCGCCTAGCTTGTTGTCAAAATTTGTTCAACACCTTGCCAATAAATTCAGCATCCTTAGTTAATAAGTGTTATATATGATCTGTAAAAATAAACAGATGCACCCCCCTTAAAGTAATCCTGCCGGCGCCCATGTCTAGAAGAGCACGAGCAGCTAAAGTTATTAGAACCCAAGAATCTGATGCTCATGCTGAAGAAAGAAGAAAATACCAAGCTGAAATAAAGCTGCCCTCAGTTAACCTCCTCCCCCCTCCCCCACACCTTTGTTTGTTTTTCTATTTTTAAACATGTTGGAAATTGATTCTCTTCATGAGAAAGATTCGACGGTAGAATGATATAGAATTCTGGCAATGAAATTCTAATTCCACGCGTATGAAGTGGCGGGTAACAGCTAGTAATAAATAATTTCGTGTGGTTCTGACTTCTGAAGACCTGGTGATAGAATTTCTATACCGGCAGCGCAATGCACCGCCTAACCTACAGCCTAATATGGAATCCAAACCAAGTAGCGTCCTAGCGTGCATCACATTAACAAATCAAAGCTTTGCCAGGAGTAAAAGTAGGTTTTAAAGTCTGTAAAAATCCCATCCGAGACCTGGATTTGAACCACAGACCTTCTTTACCCCAGTCACGCACCTTAAGCATTTAAGCACCAGGCAGGATCGATACAAAAAAAATACCTGGAAATATCAGTAGGCAGAATAGAAGAGTTGAAGGGTGTTCGTAAAGGGTTTCTAGTATTTCACTTGTTGGAAATAATGAGAGCATCTGCCAGGGAGATAAGAGAAATGAGGTGGAAAGCTTTGGTTGCACCCTTGCTAGAGTATTATGAGATGATATGGGTCCGACAATAGCGAAAATAAAAAAAAAAAAAAAATAAATAAAAAAAAAAAACGATTTGGAGGAGACGCAGAGGAAGGCAGCTATCTGTGGAAATTGCCAAAGGACTCAGTAAATTAAATGTTAAAAGATTTGGGTTGGGATTAATTGCAGAGTAGAAGGCGAGTTAAAAGTATTTTGGGAATGGAGAAAGCACATACTGGCGCTGAGGCATGGATAAACAATGCTGGAAAATTTAGAAGCAGCATGTAAATGAGACGACAGAACCATAATAATACATTAGCAACTGGGTTCAGGCATAAGGGAGTAGGAAAGTTTTCATTTGTATGTAGGAAGTGAGGGACTGGAACGAATTACCTAAGGAGGGCAATCTAAATATACCTGACAGTTAAGGATTTAAAGTAAAAATATAATGAATTGCAAGTAGGTGTGTAGGAAAATTGCCACCGGACCATGATCTCCATAGAAATTAATAATATCTTTATGACAACTGTAAACGGATTGGCCATATATATATATATATATATATATATATATATATCGACTTTACGCATATCACGATCAGGATAGTTTAACTTTCATCAGCCGTACATAATATATAAATAAATATAACAGAAAAAAAATGCTGCGAATTTAAGATTAATTCTTAACTTTGTACTGTCATTTGTTAACACTGATATTCAAATTCCAGTACGGCGACCTAGGATTCGATTTTACGAAATCATTGCATGCAAACGTCGTAAGACGATTCCTGAGCACAAATCGCCAAATTTAGCCATTCATGATTCGTAATGATGTTGCTTTATATGTATCCGTATTTTCAAACTTCTTATTCTTTATTCACGTCTTTGAAGGAATGTGACAATCGTATGACAAGCGATGAGGATAAAACAGGTTCATCGGAATTTCATATTTTTTAGTTGTATCAAGTTTCTGACCAACATACGATTTGGTGCGAGGCGTTCAACGCAGGAAAGCAATTTGTACAAGTTACGATCAACTCACTTCCATATCTTTATACGTCGAGAAGCCACTCCAACATTCACTTATAATTTCCAGACAGCACATATGTGTGAACATATAAATATGTCTTTATATATTTTCTTCTGCTTAATCATACGTTCCGTGATTTGTTTACGATTGGTTTATTCTTCTCAGGATATGAGGTCATCGGTCGTACATCACGAATATGATACATACTTCTTTTAGATTCAAACTAGTTATTTCGATCCTATCAACAGTTCAGTTTAAGAACATAATGAACTGAAAAATCAATGAAATAAGAATGTCAAAAGTAATGTTACTTTCATGTACTATCAAGCATAGTTTTCACAAACGCCCAGTTTCAGTCAAAATTAACTGCCTGAAGACTATTGTTTAAGGCGCGCGACGAAGGAAAGGAAGGTCCCCAGTTCGAAGCTCTGTCTCTGATGCAATTTTGACGAGCCTTTAAACTGACCTTCACTTCTGGCAAAGCTTCGCTTTGTTTATGTGAAGTACGTTAGTACTCTCCGTGATTCGGATTCCACGTAAAACTGTAAATCCACTTCACCCGGTATGATTACCATTTTAGACTAGGGTAGGCAATACAAAGGCTCATGTCCGGCAAATCGAAACGCTTGTCACTCGGCCGATAAAGCCAAACGCATTTGCCTTACTCAATAGAAATGTATCGGTTCATTCCAACAGATATTATTCAAACAACGTGTAGCCTATTTATTGAATGTGGCGGCAGATCTATCATTACCGTGGCGCCACAATCTGATGAATTCTTATAGAATTCGACGAAAAAAAAACGAAAAAATCGAAAATAAAGAATAATTTTTTTTATATCTCACTTGGTTTTCGAGGTATAGGCCCTAGCATATTAAAAATCAGTTATAGTACCTTGTGCTTTTGGTGACGTTTCTTGAGATACAATATCTCTAGAACTAAGCGAGATATAAAAATTATCCTATATTTTCGATTTTTCTCGTTAATCCGTTTACCCACAAAGTAATATTTCTTCTGGTCCAGGCCACATTTCAACGTCACCACGTCAATTTTGAGATACAATATCTCGAGAACTAAGCGAGATATGAAAAAAAAATTATTATTTACTTTAAATTTGTCTCATCGAGTTACATAAATAATCCATCATCAAATTGCGGCGCCACGGTTATCGTAGAATCCCCAATGCGGCGGTAAATATTTGCAGTACCTATAAGATAGGTAAAGGAGACTACAAATACGAAACTCAGTCTTAACTGGTCGAAGACTTACGCTCTAAAAGATCGAATAGGAACAATATTAACCATATTTTTTCTTACTATCTGCGATAGTAAGCCTGCAATAATTTCATAAAAAGTAACATGCAGGATACACATCCCAACTCACCTTCTAGTTCAACCACTTTTCCAGCTCGCTTAAGGGCTTTCACAGCTTCATCGTGCGTTGCTTCACGAAGGTCTTCTCCGTTAACCGAAAGAATCGCATCTCCTACGTATAACTGTTCTGTCTGGTCAGCAGCCATCCCTTTAAATATTTTTGAAATGAGTATTGGCATTTTATTTTCCTTTCCGCCTTTTATGGATATACCAAGTCCGTTATTATCAGATTTAACTACTCTGACAAGTCTCTTCTGATTCGCTACAGCTTCTGGAACATCTACAGCATCTAACAAACTGCCAGAATTATCAATGTTGTTATTGTTATTATTATTGTTCAAGCTACCATTTAGCGTTGTTGAATTTTCGTAGCTTTCGTCCAAACTAATACTAAGATAATCGTCTTCTAAAGTGACGAATACTCGATACCACTGTCCTCTTACATGTGTCTCTAGGATTCCTGATCGGCCGTAGCCCACACCTGCCATCTCAACCATTACAAAAAAAAGTGCTCACTAAAGTGTCAAAACATAACCTCTCAACCTATCACCACTCTTCTGCACATGTATGAGGGAAATGTAAGAATAGAGAGGATATTACCTACAATACCTTCTAACTAATATTGCCGAAAAGTACTCTAATTCTTATGTAGATTTATCTATTCATGAATGCAAAGGGTTCTGACAACAATCACATTACGATATATCTTCAGTGAAAAGACCTTATTTAATGAAGATGTTCGCAACGGAAATCACAATTTACTGGAGGAAGAACACTATATTACACGCTTCGTACGTCAAACACAACACACAGTAAGTCACAACACACGCTCGCGACAGCACTTCGTCAACTGGTCCCATTCCAAAATACACAACAGTACTGCCAACATTTGAAAGTTTACGAGCCATGCATATTAGCATTCAGTTATTATGTTTACTTTTTTGTTGATTGATTACTGCAGAATAGAAAATAAATGATCTTTTTTCAACATAACTAACAAAACCCTAATTATTAAAAATAATATCTTCTTTAATTTTTGGTTCCTCTGCACAATATTAACTTCTTCTACCATTTCTTATTAATTCATAAAACCAAAACTCAGCAGAAATTATTTTTTCCCCACGATACCTTTTCTTACTTAAACATTGCCTGTTTGCTTATCTGTTTCTGTCAAGTACGCTATGCTATCTAATGTTGGTCACATTGGGAACCATATTTTATGTCTTTGGACCACGGATGACACGGATTGCTGTCCTAACAAATATGAATTGTAGATTGTAGAGGTTATCTAGAGAAGTATATTTAGTAAATCGGTGGGAGATTAATATCGCCGAACATTCGTTTTCGCAAAAACTTGTTAGAAATAGAATAATTCTAACACATGGATTACGAATCATCGCTGTCATCATCAGACGAGGAAGATGTTCGGCTACGACCTTTACCTGCATTTAATGCGGAGGAAATTTCCTGCCCAGTTGTGGACATTGTGACACGGGGTAATATGTGCTTTTATCCACTTTTTTCCAATTATTTTTAGTTATACGCTAAAAATATGCCACTGAAACACTTGCTGTGTATACCACTCTAGAACCACCTAGGCGGATTAAATTGAACCCAAGCAATCAGTTATACCCACTTTTATATTTAATCTGAAAATTTGTCTGAAAATTGCTCTTAGAGGCGCAACATATATTAAATAATATCACCCAACTAACGTGTGCAACAGTTTTCAGACTAGAACGACAATTACTTGATGAGTCCCAGTGATTGCGCCAGAGCCTTTAATCAAATGTGTGATTACTGGAGATAGCGATTCCGGGAGGAATTGGCGTCATAATATTGTAGTAGTCAAATGCAAGACAGCTCTAGAAATACTTTACGGTGTCGTTCTGACCCAGGATGTATTACAACTTAATGTCTGCTTGAAAATAATGGTCCTGTCTGTATTACAACGGAATTACTGTGTGAAAATAAAACGTCTTGCTATTGTCTACAGCAGTATTACAACTTCATTAGTGATAGTTGTTGTAACGGAATCACGATCTCCAGTAGACCCTGATTTTCTAGTGACAGTATTAGTGAGTTTGTGGTTATGTAGAAATGCAACGCACACCAAAATAATAACTGAAATTAGCCACAGCATAGAGCAACAGGAATTTAGTTTTTTTCTTATTAACTTAAGTTGCTTCCATGTTATCTATACTGATATTATAAGTGTGGAAGTAACTCTGTCTGTTACGTTTCTTGGGCTAAACGGTTGATCCGATCGTGATGAAATTTGACAAGGAGATGCTATTTGACATTATAATGGACATGAGATTCTATTTTCTGTTTAGATAATACATATTGTCATTAAAGTATGAAAACTATCTGAACTGTGAAAGACAGACGCATAATATGTATACGTCTCTGTGAGGCATAATGACAGAGAGCTCGTAGCACAGTGGGTTAGGTGTTTTCTTCTGAAGAAATTTCCGGTATGGCCTTCGGTTCAAACCCTGCTCGGAGCAAAAATTTTTACGAATTGTTTTTCATAGTTTCGGCCAAGCCTGGGATTTTGTAGTAAGGATACCATGATGAAATGTAGGTCGCATAAATTCAGGGGTGGAATGCATGGCAAATAATTGGTGGTAGAACAGTGCCTTAAGAATTTAGTTTAATTGTGGTATACTGGTTCCACAAGGAAGTTTTGATTTGAAAAAGGCAGAGATTTTAAGTAACTGGTTCAGTGAAAGCATTAGGCACAATGAATCAGAAACAGGAGGGTCTAATTCGGAGAACGAGCTTAACAACACAATTAGAAATGACGATAGTAAAAAATTTGATATCCATCCTGAGGAAATCGTGAAGGAAATAAGAAAGCTGAACAAAAATAAAGGGGCTGGTGAAGATAATATTACTACAGATATCTTAAAGATAGCCGGATGTGACATTGTACCTTATCTTGAAATATTATTTAAATTGAGTCTAGACACTTGCTACTTACCACAGGACTGGAAAAGTGCAATAGTAGTACCGGTACATAAGGGAGGGGTGAGAAATAGAGTTGAGAATTACAGGCCAATCAGTTTGACATCAGTGATAGGTAAATTATGGAATGATTGATATGCAACCACATCAGAAATATATGTGAGGAACGTATGTGGTTTTCAAGCAGGCAACATGTGTTCAGGGAAGGATATTCATGCGAATCTCAGTTGGTGGGATATATGCAAGATATTTCAGATGAAATGGACAAGGGAGGCCAAATTGATATTGTAGCACTAGATCTGTCTAAGGCGTTTAACAGAGTAAGCCATAAAATGGTAGTAAATAAGGTAAAAACCATTGGAGTGGATAAGAAAGTCATTTGCTGGGTAGAAGAATTTTTAAAAGGTAGAAAACAGAAAGTTATGGTAGGAAATGTAGTATCAAAAGAAGTGGAAGTAAAAATGGGTGTGCCACAGGGTAGCGTATTGGGACCATTGCTATTCATTATTCTAATGAATAATTGTGTTGATTGTTTACTATCTGAAATTAGATGGTTTGCAGATGACATAATGCTGTATAAAAGAATCAAAACGATAGAGGATTGTAAACAGTTGCAGGGTGATCTGGACAGAATATCTAATTGGGTTGGTAAACATGGAATGAAGATAAATGCAAAGAAGAGTCAGCTTATCAGATACACAAATAAAAAACAAAAGGTTAATTATGAATATAAGGTGGGGAAAGAATTGCTTGCTGAAGACTTGAAATGTAAATATCTTGGAATTACTTTTGATAACAAACTTAACTGGGCTGGACACATAGGACAGGTGGTAGGAAAAGGTTTCAAAGTTCTGCACTTGTTGGAGAGAGTGATGAGGGAATGTGCGAGAGAAGTCAAGGAATTGGGTTACAAAACTTTGGTCAGACCATTGCTCGAATATGGTAGTGTAGTATGGGACCCTCATTTTATGTATCAAATACAGGAGTTGGAGAGGGTGCAAAAAAGGGCCGCTAGATTTGTTTCTGGAAATTATCGCAGAATGCAATCAGTGACGGATATGATAAAGGAGCTGGAATGGGATTCATTGCAAGACAGGAGGAGGATGAGGAGGGTCATGGGAGTGGCGATGAGGCATGGAATGATATTGCAGTAGGTATGAAAAGTAGTGTATGGAAGGGAAAAGATGACCATGACCACAAGCTGGCACTCGATTTCAGGCACAAGGGTTTGGGAAGATTCTGTTTTTTAGGTAAGTGTGTCAGGGATTGGAATGAGTTACCAAGAGAAATGATGAATAATTTACCGAAAACTTTGAAAGAATTTAAAGATAAAATTTGTAAAGGGCAAATGTAGGTAGGTGCAGGATAGGGGGAATATGGGTGTGTAGGGAAATTGCCACCGGAGCCTGTGCTCCATTGCAATTAAATTAAATTAAAAAAAAAAAGTTTGTTTGTGATGTAAACTAATAATGTTATATATGCGAAAGTAAGTCTCCGTCTTTTTGTTACATTTTGACGACTGTATGTGTATACTGATGACCAGGAAATACTTTGTGTCTTTGGGAACGAAATAGTTACCTTTTTCTGGTATGAATAACAGTTTTAGTCATGAGACAAGTTCGATGGTTGAATGGTATAGTGATGGCGTTCCATTCATATTATGTCATTTTGTTGGGTATATATCTTAGGTAACTTACAGCTTTGTATATCCAACCCTAGCAATCAAATTCTAAGTCCACACATACGAAGTCACACGTAACAGCTAGTTGAAGTTATATATTTCAGTACGTAGTTCTGTCATAAATATACCTTGGTGAACACAAGATATAAACATATTTTAATTCATTCATAGAGTTCAGTTAGTTACTTCTGACCTCCAATTGTCCAGTAGGCTCTAATCTTTGACGGAGACTTTCTACAGACAGATGAGAGAAGTAAAACACTTAAAATACAGACTTTCAGAATTACCTGTGTAACTGTTAGCCTAAATAATTCATTTGTCAAAATATCTTGACAGGATTGTATGATTTCAGTTCAAATGCTGCAACAGTTTTACAGATTTTGAATAAATTCACCGAAGTTAGGGTGGCTCCAGGAAAGAATCTTGTGGCAAGTTGGTCGGTTAAAAGTGCTTACTCCCCTTAGGAAATTGGAGCAACAATATATGTGAATAAGACCAACAATAAATTTAGTGTATGTTATTTACATCTGCAATTTAGTTATAATTACTTGTAATGTTTCAGTGTAATACTGTTCTATTTAAACACTTTCATAACTACATTCTACAAGTCGTCTGGCAAGAATTTTTAAATTTGGAAGTCAAGGCATAATTAAAGGTAGTTAGTAATTGTACTAGTAAAATTTTATTTTGTGGTAGTTTCCCTAAATTTGGATTTAGCAAATGGTCCTTTAAATTTCACACTCTTCCAAAGTTATTAATTGTCAGTAACAGTGTTTTAAGTGTTGTAACTGCCTATAAATTTCAGTGGTTACCAGACATGGCAAACTGTTCTTTTTTCTAATTTTCCTTACAAAGCATACCGAACATTCCATTTGGGAAAGTCTTATGATTTGACACTGTCTAAAGAGAATTATTTATTTCTTCTTCTTCGCCTTCTTCCTCCTAATAACCCATTTGCAGGGTACAATAAATCAACTTTGGCTATGTTTCTTTGTATTTAATTTTCTTTGCTTCATTGATGATTGTTTGTTGGGTTAGGGCAACGAGTCCCCTAAAAATACATCTCGAGATTGTTTGCTCCAAGTAATAGGTTTTCAGCCGCATCTCTGGGATGGATTTTTCTTGAGTCGTCTCTTCCGCTCTGCCGTACCGAGATTCATTCTCTCCGCCATCACTACCATTGAGTTCTTCGCTGTAGTTCTAGCAAGGAGCCCTATAACAGGGCGCTACCATCCGAAGCCAGATGGACCCTGGTTTTTTTACGAGGTTGATACTCCTCCCGCTCCGCCTTCCTTACCCCTTCTACCCAGCAAATCACTTTCTCATCCACTCCAATGGTTTTTACCTTATTTACTACCATTTTATGGCTTACTCTGTCAAATGCCTTTGACAGATCTAGTGCTACAATATCAATTTGGCCTCCCTTGTCCATTTCATGTGAAATATCTTGCATATATCCCACCAACTGAGATTCGCATGAATATCTTTGCCTGATCACATGTTGCCTGCTTGAAAACCACTTATGTTCCTCACATATATTTCTGATGTGGTTGCATATCAACTTTCCATTAATTTACCTATCACTGATGTCAAACTGATTGGCCTGTAATTCTCAACTCTATTTCTCACCTCTCCTTTATGGACCGGTACTACTATTGCACTTTTCCAGTCCTGCGGTAAGCAGTAAGTATCCAAGACTCAATTTAAATAATATTTCAAGATAACGTACAATGTCACATCCGGCTATCTTTAAGATATCTGTAGTAATATTATCTTCACCAGCCCCTTTATTTTTTTCAGCTTTCTTATTTCCTTCATGATTTCCTCAGGATGAATATCAAATTTTTTACTATCGTCATTTCTAATTGTGTTGTTAAGCTTGTTCTCCGAATTAGACCCTCCTGTTTGATTCATTGTCCCTAATGCTTTCACTGAACCAGTTACTTAAAATCTCTGCCTTTTTCAAATCATCAGTAACTTCTTCTCCATCCTTATCTGTAAGTGTCTCTACACCCTCCCTTCCCCTCAGTTTCCTGATATAGCCATAGAAATTTCTAGATGCATCAGTCAATGGTCCTCCTGCACTGACAATACTCTTCATAAACCCATCTTTAGCCATTTTCTTTGCTGTTATTAAGTCCTTGTATAGTTGTTTTAAATATTCCCTACTACCCTGCTGTCTCTTAACTCTGTTATGTTCTTTTATTACCTACCTCTTTAACCTCCTCACTTCCCTTTTATAGTACATAGGTTCTCTACTTCTCTTTATTTTCTGCCTTGGAATAAATTTTTCTTCCCCCTTTCTTATTATCTCCTTGAACTCTTCCCGAATTTTTGAAGCACAAAAAGGGTGGAGCATTCCGACCATGAGGGACATTTCATTTTGAGAGCAGTGGCTTAAGACTAGCCATGTGTGAACACTCACTTTGTTCACGCTGTAGTCTTATTTTTTTGGTATTTGTTGTCTATCTTATTGCTTTCCCCCAGTTTCCCAAATAATCAGTTTTCCTGCTAGATGTTTCAAATTCAAGTGTTTCATTGGTCTCCAAGCATTTAATTAGCAATTCCAAGTCTCATTTTCATACCACCTAACCACATGCTTTTGCATTACTGAAATTGTAATAACTTTTAAACCAAATTTTTCGAATCCTAAGGAATACGCTTTAAAATGATTGTTGTGGTGAGTTCTCTTGGTGAGAATGGATGTAGTCAAATCCATGACACTTGAAAAACAACTTCAACTGCATTCTTACATCTGAATAAGTTAAGAGACTTGACTGTGCAGTAAACATTCTCAAAATTATTTACTGTGTAGCTTATCCCTAACAGGCCCCGTTCTGAACGGTTTTGGCAAGTTATAGGATGTATTACACAATGTGGGTTTAGGTAAGGATTTTTAATTTAATTTAATTGAAATGAAGCACACGCTGTGGTGGCAATTTCCCTAGACACCCATCTTCCCCATTCCCTGCACCCACCTATATTTGTTCTCTACAAATTTTAACTTTAAATTCTTTCAATGTTTTTGGTAAATTATTCATCATTTCCCTTGGTAACTTATTCCAATCCCTGACACCCTTACCTAAAAAAAAAAAAGAGAATCTTCCCACACCCTTGTGCTTGAAATCGAGTGCCAGCTTGTGGTCATGGTCATCTTTTCCCTTCCATGAACTACTTTTCATACCTACACCAATATCTTTCTATGCCTCATCACCAGTATACGCCTTGTTAATGCAAATCTGTTAGGATATATGAAAATAAGATAGGATAGGGGAAAATAACCTGTCCCTTGCCACAGATGAAGGCAGGAGGGCCAGATGAGCACAAGAGAAAACACAAAAAAATACTACACAATATTTCAGTTTGCAACCTCAATCATGTCTGAGTGAGACATATGGCAGCGGGAATTTATGTACACATTGACACCTATCCCGCTGCCCTGTCTCACCTCCAAAATGACTGAGGTTGCAAACCGAAATATTGAGTAGTGTGTGTGAGTGTGTGTGTGTGTGTGTGTGTGTGTGTGTGTGTGTGTGTGTGTGTGTGTGTGTGTTGTGTGTGTGTGTGTTTATTGGGCCCACCTGCCTTCATCTGTGGTAGGTGACAGGTTATTTTTCCCTATCCTATTTTAGATGCTTAACGACAATCTTGTCACCATTTTACATTTTTTTATAAAATTAATTTAATTGCAATGGAGCACAGGCTCAGGTGGCAATTTACCTACACCCCCATCTTCCCCCTATCCTGCACCCACCTACATTTTCCCTCTACAAATTTTATCTTTAAATTCTTTCAATGTTTTCGGTAAATTATTCTTCATTTCTCTTGGTAACTCATTCCAATCCCGGACACCCTTACCTAAAAAAGGGAATCTTCCCACACTCTTGTGCCTGAAATTGAGTGCCAGCTTGTGGTCATGGTCATCTTTTCCCTTCCATTAGTAGGATATAGAGCATTCTGGTAGCTCAGTGGTTAAGGCGCTAGCTTTCAAAACATTCGCTGCTCCGGTCCCGGGTTTGAATCCAGGCAGGCGCAGGAATTTTGAGAGTTGTGTTTGATCATATGAGCTACGCCAGGACACTCCGTGGTTCGGATTCCACGTTAAACTGTAGGTCCCAGAGGAAAGGACCTGGCCGTCCTACCTCTGCCACAATGGCTTAGTATGCCTCCTTCGGGAGGATCCAACCAACCTTCGGGTTGTGGACTAAGTTAAGTTAGTAGAATATACACAAGATATTTCGAATGAAATGGAAATGGGAGGCTGATAGTTATCTCGTGTTTTAATGAATGATAAAATAATTAGTCCAAGATACACTTTCAGATAGAAGACCTCTGAGACATGCTCTAGCGATTACACTCAATACTGCTTTCAGAGACAATACTGCTATACACTCTCACAGTACTGAACTACAAGGCGCCTGGCATACGTAAAAAACTGTTCCAAAACTCGTCTCTGCTGCCAATCGCTTATATAAGTTCCATAGAAAGTTCCATAATATTACAAAGGCTTCCGACAGATGTTTCTTGAACTCTAACAATACTTAAAACAATTAAATCATTTTAAAAAATGATCAAAATCAATTACAATCATTACGAAATTCACAGAAATGAAAATTTGAGATATTTACACACAAAATTATCCACATAAATCAGTTTAAACTGTCTCAAATTGTCCCTTAAACACTGTAGCACACCTTAATACTTGGAATTACAAACATTTAATCAATTTTTCCTGCATAGTTCTATCCTTGAACATATTATATTTTCATAAAAGAAATTCTATTTACACGAGTTCACAATGAATTAAAAGGAAAACATACAAAATCTTTAGAAAACACTCTCGGGATTCTAGCCGCGTCAAATAAAAGTCGACTGGCGACGTTTCGAGAGCCGGCACTGCTCCCATTGTCAAGCCCTGGTTAACTAACTAAAACTGCCTAGCGGTAGTCTCTATATAGGGCTACCGGACGGGAGAGGAGGGGAACTCGCGCGGAGGGCGGGTCTGCTTGGTGATGTCATGTTCCGGTTGTTGTTATACCCAAATATGGTCCGCTCCCGTGTGTTTCGTAATTGTCTAATAACTGGCCTCCATGTTTGACTTATGTTAAGTCCTTGATCCCGATTTATCACATTGTTATTAACTCTGATTTCAATCGCCTCTTTCACGACACTATCCCAAAAATTATTAGCATGGCAGAGGCGTGTCGTCAAGGACTTAACATAAGTCAAACATGGAGGCCAGTTATTAGACAATTACGAAACACACGGGAGCGGACCATATTTGGGTATAACAACAACCGGAACATGACGTCACCAAGCAGACCTGCCCTCCGCGCGAGTTCCCCTCCTCTCCCGTCCGGTAGCCCTATATAGAGACTACCGCTAGGCAGTTTTAGTTAGTTAAGCAGGGCTTGACAATGGGAGCAGTGCCCGCTCTCGAAACGTCGCCAGTCGACTTTTATTTGACGCGGCTAGAATCCCGAGAGTGTTTTCTACAGTGCTGCCGCCGCGAAAACGTTCACAGTTATTATACAAAATCTTATTTACTCAACACCTAACTTGCTACAAATAATTAATAAAATACAATTTTACTTAAAGTCTGGTTTTGAGGGCTGTCATAAGGCCAAATTGACGGTATAGCACTAAATCTTTCTTAGGCTTTTGACAAGTGAGTCATAAAATGTTGGTAAATAAGGTAAAAATATTGGCGTGGATGAAAAATGATCTCCTGGACAGGGGCGTAGCTACCATAGGGCTAGGTGGTGCAATGCACTGGGGCTCCTACACTCAGGGGGCCCCCAAGCGCAGCTCTGGGGCCCCCCAAGCACAGTTCAGAGGGCCCACGGGCCTTCACAGCAAACTGGCGACCTCACGAAGTGCCGTCACCTCAGCTTGGGGCCCCTACCAGCAACACAAAACAAACAAACAAAAAAAAAAAAAAGGTTTCCCAACTGGCCTGAGGGTCCAAAATAAATTTTTGCACCAGGGCCCTTGTTGATGTAGCTACGCCATTGCTCCTAGATAGAAAAATTCTTAAAAGCAAAATGTTAGGGTGGAAATACAGTATCAAATGAAGTGGAAATAAATATGGGATTGCCATAGAGTATTGGAACCATTGTTATTCATTATTCTAATGAATGATTGTGGTAATGATTTACTATCAGAAGTTAGACTGTTTGACTAATGTTTGCAACAGGTATTCCACTCAAGTGAATGGTTATTTAGACCTTCTATCATGTTTTAAGTGTTTAATTGTAAATAATTTTTTTTAAAAAATAGCATCTGTACTTGTAATGTTATTTGTCTTGGCCTTCCTGCTGTAAGACCCTATAAATTAATTAATACAGTCCTGTCACGGTCTCATGTAAGACCTTATACTTCTTCTTCCTGTCCGGTATTAGGCCTGGTGGCCTGTTACAGTCTCAATCCATCTTCTTGGTGGTCATCCTACATCTCTCCTGCCTCTGGGATGGTATTTGAGAATTTTCCGTGTTGATCCCGTACGTCTCCATTCTTAGTACATGGTCTGTCTAAGATGTTCGGTAGGTTTGTACAGTTTAGAGAATTGGTTTTACTTTGAGTTCTTTAAAGATTTCATCAGATCTCTTTCTGTCTTGTAATGTGTAGCCAGCTGTTCTCCTCATGAATCGCGTCTCAGCCGTTGTTAGTCTCCGCTCATCACATTTCGTAGTGTCCAGTCCTCGCTGCCATACAATAATGTAGATTTAGCCAGGATGTTTTATAGTCTGGTTCTAGTGTGCTGTTGAACAAGAGATGGTCTGAAGGTGGTATTTATTATTCCTGTAACTTTCGTGAAATTTGTGATTTTTTTTTTTTTTTTTTTTTTTTTTTTTTTTTTTTTTTTGCATGTTGGTTTTTAGGGTGTAGCTGAGGTTGTAATGTAGGTATTTAAATTATGCTACTTGTTCTATGGGTGTGTTGTCTATTAAGATTTTTGTTCTTTTGTGGTTTTATCCGACAAAGGCCATAACCATGGTTTTATTGAGGGAAATCTCCATGCTGTATTCTTTGCTGTCATATGGAGATTATATGCCGATCACTGCAGGTCATCTTCTGATTCAGCAAAAAGCACTTGGTCATCTGCAAACAGTAATGTATCCAGGTTGGTCTGTCTATCTATTTTTATTCTACCATGGAGTTTTTGTCGCCAGTCACTAATGATTTTGTTTACATATATGCTGAATAAAAGTGGCGATATCCAACATCCTTGTCTCATTCCTCGATTAATGGGTTTCCATTCCAATAGCTGTTGTCCGGTTCTGACTGTGATTACATTGTGGCTGTAGATGTTTTGAATTGCTTTTATGATCTGTGGTGGGGTGTTACTTTCCACCAGAATTTGCCAAAGTTTTCTTCTGTCGATTGTATCAAAAGCTTTTTTGAAATCAATAAATGCCAGGTGTGTTTCCAAATCAAACTCTTTCCTTTTCTCAATTAGTATCTTGAGTGTGAAATGGCCATCTGCATATGATCTACCCTTCTGAAACCCATTTTGTTCTTCTCCAAGAAGTGGTTCATAAAATTTTTGCAGTTTTGATTTAATAATTCTGGAATATATTTTATAACCAGAATTGAGCAAGGTTATTCCTCTATAGTTATTGCAGTCCTTGATGTCCCCTTTTTTTGTGAATTGGGATGACAGTTGCCCTCTGTCAGCTTTGAGGTGGGTATTCTCATTTGCAGTGGTTTTATATAGTAGAGCACAGAACATAAGTTGTGTAAGATGTTCTATTAATTATTCATACACAGTTCAGTAAACTGATTGATTAGTTTAAATAGTTTGTAAATGCTGCCGTCGCCAGGCATGTAACCAAACCAGCTCTGAGCAGGAGATGTGTGAATGATAATTATTACAAGGTCATCAAGTACATTACCGCAGAATTATTTCAATCACAAGTTTATTTTTCGGCACATGTAAAACCCTCGAACTGGTTGGTCACCACCAATTTCACTACTATGGCTGATCAAAAGATTCCGAAGATTACAGAATTCTTAAAAAGGAAATGAATATTTGAGTTTGCTTCCAACCAAGTTATTTCCATATCACAGCTAATATTCTTTGTTCACTTCTGTACTGTTCAAAACTTCGCTTATTACAGTTACTGTTCCAACTAAACACATTAAGTCCTCTTTGTAACAAGTCTACAATACTAAAATATACTGCACATTTGCTATAGCATCTAGTGGTCACGCTAAGCGAGCCACCCCACACAGCACTTCGATCACAACTAACTTAAAAAATGTACCACTCCGCTACTTAGGTAATACTTTCTTCTTGGCGGTAGGTAGCCATTACGTCACATTGCCTTCATCAGTGGTGAGTGATGCGAAAACTTTCATTGGACAGACCACACTTTTGCCACTCAACATGCTGCTGCTTGAGAGCATTAATGCAGCAGCTCTGTGAGGCTATGTCAATGGCAGTACAATGTAGATATGGACACCTGACACATTTTTTTTCTCTTTGTTTCTTTGTTAAAATTGTTAATGGTATGATTACTTTTATTTGTGATGTTCATTCTCGTACAAGATATGTTTTGATAATTTGTGCTTTTTTTTTCAGATGCAAATTCTCCCTTGTTGCCAAACTCAGAATTCAAGGACTGTGAAAATTCTGCATCCAACGTTAATAGCCGCTCATTGTCTGCCGGTAGTTCACTTTATGAGGAGACCAAAAGTAATTCTACATCTTCGGTCCAACATTCTTCAAGAATAGTCAGGAAGAATGGTGACAGTACAGTGCCTTTTGAGGAAGACAATAAAGAAGTTAAGCCTGTGGTCAGAGCAGTTGAGCTGGATCCTGCAGTACTGGCATATGCAGAACCTTGCAGAAAAGATGCTTCCTGTCAGACAATGATTACAGGGGATGTTCTGTCCATGAATATTTATCAAAGTGATGGGTGCATTTTTGAAAAGCAGTGGACAACGTTTGATGATATAAGTGAAATGTATCTTCATCAGTATTAAAAAGTTGTTTTTGTAAACCTAATATTTTCTACAGTTTTGTAAACTATTTTTGTCTGTGAATACTTTGTGCACTGACTTTTATAACTATTTAATAAAAAATGAGTTCATTTCTTCTTGCTCAGATTTTTTTTATCACATTGAAAGATTGATTTCTTTTTCACTTTGTATGTAGTACAGTGTAGATTTGTTCATAAGTGTTAGACTTGAATTTGAGAAAATCTTATGTTTCTTTTAATTTTTTATTTAGCCATACGGCTGAAATTATATCACATTGTCCTAAGTTTCATTAAATATTTGAAAGAATTTAGCAGACTTGTACTCATTATAGTTAATGTGTTTATCCTTGCGACAGGCACGCTTCCAGAAGTCACACTTCAGGGCACAAGTATCAAATGATGTAGCCGTTAAAAAATCATTTTTTTTGTGCTTTAATGGTCCATATATCCTCCCAGTTATAAAAGCCCAATAAAAAGCTTAAATCTCGACAGGATCGGTAAATTTGGCATCTCTTGCTCTCGAAAAATTTGCCTGGATGGAAGATATACATTTGTTAGTACACACCACAATTTTATTGATAATGTCATTATCAATAAGACAGCTCCACGTATCTAATATACCAAAAATATTTTTCGTGTGTCCAATGGTACCGGGAAGATGCATCAAAATGTTATTTTTCCCTCGTCGTTTTCTAGTGTTCATTGGGTTTTTATTCCACTTCCATTCCTTAGTCACTTTCCCTCTTTTCTTTTTCTCATGAGCGATGTAAAAATTTTCATCATTGTTAACATCTTCCTCCTCACTAGATTCTCCACTTGACTCGGTTTCAGAATCTCCTTTCCTTTCTTCTATCAGTGTCACTATCCTTATCATCTGAAGAATCTGGGGCATCATGTCTTCCGTCGTCAAATAAAAGAGTATGCACGGCTTGCAAGTTGTCTGGGTTGATCAAATCGTAAATTTTCTTCTCCCCAGACATCAAAAACTGTAAAAAAGGGGAAAACCAATGGTCACTTACACGGAAGGATGCAAGTATCAATTTGATACCAATGGTGTTTACAAGCGGATACATCAAGATTTGATGTACTCGGGAATATGTTACTTACCAATAAAATGGTTAAAGTCTGTGTCGAAAAGGAGTTGTAATCTTCAACTAACGAAAAATCACACTAACTGGTGCAAGTATCAATTTGGTACAAATTTCTCCAGAAAAAAAACCCAAAAAACCGGCCAGAGTTGGGAACATCACTGGCAGGTTGAAGGTTAAAAGTCAAGAAGGTAGTAGGGAGGGGAACCCTACTCACTGATCACATGCCTTCAAATTCGTGGAAAACTGTTTCACATGTATCAAAATGATACTCGTGCCCATCGCTGGGTTAATGAGAAGCACTTTTAATTTAAGAAGAGTAATTATTGTAGATCAGAATAATTTGCACTACACTTGCGTATCACTAGTGTCCAATTCTAAGGGTATTCTGAATGAGAAATCACACCAGTTTTTCTTTTTACAAAGAAAATATGGATTTGCCCACTGTTAAATAATTTGGAGGTAAAAAGAGTCTCCTGATCTGATATTCGGGGGGAGGGGAGGGATAGCTGGACGAATAACAGGCTCACCACATAGAATATAAAAGTAATGAGACGATTTGGTATATTACAGCTTGCAGAAAAAGTATACCTGCAGACTAGTTCTGCAGTACTTGGGTTGGACAAGACCCATTGGACGGACAGTGGACACTTCTAAAACACTAAAGGTAAATAAAAGTTCCCATTCGCCACCCTGCTATACAGAGGATTAAGTGATGGCTTTGCCTGTTAGTGGAAGATTTAACACTAGATTTTGTATGCTAAATATACAATAGTTTTATTATTAGTTTTTTTTTTTATAGATTGGTACCATTTTGATATCAAACATAAAACAATTTTGTCACCTAAAAGCACTTTAATCTATTTTTCAACACAATTTCCATTACTTAGGTTTATACTGCAGCTACCTAGAGGTAGTTATTGGTAAAAGAATCGAGACATTTCCAAGGGCCTATTGTGGTTCCAATCAACTGCTGTCTTGAGAATAAAACTATTTAAAAGTAAAAATATTTGATAATAGTGATAACGAATATGTTGTTAGGCACCAAGACATCTACAAATGTAAGCAAAATGAAAGAGTGGAAATTGAGGATTTTGAGACCCACATTCACACTAAGCTCTAAAGCAGGAAGCTAGAGGGTAGGAATAACAAATGGAAATGGGAGCTCCTAAAAACAGACACTTCTGACAACTGATGGAAAAAGTAGTTAGAAAAGGCAAAGGGGAGGGGAGGGGGGGGGGAGAGAGAGGAAAACTAAATGTCTTGCAAGGGATGCCATCCAAATCTGAAGATGGAAATTGTTTAACAGTAAAAGTCTACATGCTGTTTCACAATACAAGGGAATATCTCATCTGCATAGAGAATGTGCTCAAGGACAACTAATACTGCATAAATGCAACTCAAAAAAATTTGTAGTCTGCATTGAGAACAGAACAGACGGACCAGGTCTTTTAAACCAAGGAAATCTTCCATCTTAACCACTCCACCAAACTGCTCCAGGTAGATGGTAAAGATGAACAAAAAAAAATTTGTTCAAAAGTAAGGAAAATCATGCAACCTACATATTATAAAAAGGGAATTTTTAAGATACATGAAGCAAGGAGTTGGGTAGGAAATGCAGTATCAAAAGAGATGATAATGAAAGCAGTGGTAATCTATTAAGACCATTGCCGTTATTTATTCTAATGTGTGATTTTCTTGGTGGTTTACAGTTGGAAGTTAGGTTAGTTGCTGAGGATATGCTGTACAACAGGATTAACAATAGAGAGAGAATTGGTGCAGAGCTATGAAGGCATCTGGACAGGGCTTCTAATTGGGTGGGTATACTTGACACGAAGATAGTGCCAAAAAGAGTCAATTATGTGCAAAAATAGAAAAATAAAGTATTGTGTTATGATTATAATGTGGAGGAGGAGTTGCATGTTGGAAACATAAATGCAAATATCTTGACACATCATTTGAATGACAAATTCATTTTCATGGAACACTTATAGTTTCAAAATCTTGCATTTGTTAAGAGGGTGATGAGGGGATGTCATGAATGTGAAGAAATGGTCAGACCATTGTTTTAATATAGTGTATACATTTTTTTTATTTTATATCACCGAGCATTGGTGGTGTAACGGATAGCGTTCTGGCCTTGCATTCGGGAGGACGGCGGTTCGAATCCCCGTCCGGGCATCCAGATTTGGGTTTTCCATGGTTTCTCAAATCACTCCAGGCAAATGCCGGGATGCTTCCTTAAAAAGGCCATGGCTGAATTCCTTCCCATTCATTGCCCCCATCCTTTCCCGTCTCTAAAGACCTCGCTGTTGAGACACGTAAAGCAGATTAAATTTTTTTTTTTTATATCAAATGCAGAAGTTATACAAGCAGCTAGATTTGTTTTTGCAAATTACTATCAAACACTATCTGTAACTCATATGATAAAGCAGGTAGGTGGGCTGGGACTCATTGGAAGATGAGATTGGGTATAGAATGTGTGTAAGGCATACATTTGTGATGTGCATGGATATTGCTAGAATTTGGAGTATTACAATGAAGGGACCATGAGCATGACCATAAACTGGCGCTTTATTCCAGGCATAAAGGAGTTGGAAAATTATCTTCTATAGATAGGGGACTGAAATAAATTATATCGCAGGATATGCCAAACATTTTATCTCAAAGTTTGAAATAATTTAAAGTAAAAAAAAAAATTGTAGGTATAAATGGATCTGTCCAATGCTTTGCCCAACGTCTAACTCCCAAAAATCCACACAACCTGCTCAGCACATGCTTCCTAAATTTCATTAACCCAGTAATCCAAATCGTTCATTAGTTTCAGGTTATGGGTATCCGACACCATAAATTTAGAGTGATAAGTACAAGAGTATGTCACAATTTTCACAATTTCTTGCTTTAATTTTCTTTTACTGTAAATTCATGTCTATCATCTGAATATATGTATTAACAGTACTAGTCAGTGCTGAGTATTTTTTGCTAACAATTCAACACTGAACCTATTAGTATAAATCAGTTTGCATTTTATCCGGTCTGTAAAAGGAGTACAAGTCCAGTTATGCAATGGTAATGACTTTTACTCCTTGTACTTATCACGATAGAATGTCACCCAAAGCAGGTTTGTTTAACCCAAAGCAAAGTTGTGCAAAGCAGGTTTTCATGCTCTCAAAGACGATATTTCATACAAAATCAGGACAGTAGTCTTCTATATTGACCTATCAATAGCCTAATGAGGGACTCTTCCTCAAGTTACTACATAGCCAAGTTCTTGAAGAACTTGTTGCATAGTCACAGATTCCAGATCCTCTTTGAGAATCATCATGGAAAGAAGATAAATGCCAGGAAGATTCAGCTTATCTTTATATATAAAGATGAATGTATGTTTGTTTTTTAGTTCTTCATACAAATCCACAGTTTTCATCCGATCTAGATGAAACTGTGCACACTTATTCTTTGAAACAAGGAGAAAAATACTGTCTACATTTGGTTGAAAAATTATCTGTATAAATAACACATGTTGTCTCATAACTTCGAAATAGGGCGATAGACAGACACGTTGGATATGGACTTCTCCGTACTGTGTTTCCGTGTAGTGGACTGGCAGCTCAGTGGTTAATGCGCTTGCTTACGAACGTCGTGGTCTCCGATTCAAATCTCCAAGGAGGCTAAGATTTTTAAAAATTGTTTTTCACCGTAAGAATCCGGCCTGGGCTGTAGTTTATTTAGATTGAATGTTAAATTGTAGATATTAGAAAGTTAGGGGTGCAATGCGAGGCAAATCGTAGGTAGTCTTGCAATGTTGTAGGTGTACACTTTTTAACGTTATAATGATCCCTCAGGTGTTGTTCACAGTCAGTGTGTGAGTGTGAACCACAGTAATATTATTATAAATACGGAAGTAAGTCTCTGTCTTTTTGTTACGTTTTGACGACTAAATGGCTATATCATTGTGATGGAATTTTATAAGGAAATCTGTATGAAGGGCGCAGATATTTTTTCCAGTATGATTAACAGTTGTAGACACGAAATTTTGAGACCTTATCGAATGGTGACAGAAATATGTTGGAAATTTATTCTCTTCAAGAGACAGGTTCGACGGTACAATGATATAGTGATAGCTTTCCTGTGATATTATTCCGACTCTATATTGTTTGGGACCAATCCTTCGTTACCAACAACTTTCTATATTTAATTCTGGCAAAAAAGTTCTTTATCCACGCGTACGAAGTCGCGGGTACGAGCTATTTAGCTATACAGATAATGAACTAAATGATGAATATGATTATTGGGTGGATACAGAATTGCTTGTCCAAGGCTTGTATCATAAATGTCTTGATAGTAAACTCAACTGGACAAAACACATTTGGCTGGTGGTAGGAAACGGTTACAGTGTCCTTCATTTGCTGGAAAGGGTGATGGGAAGCCGTGCAGGATCTAAGGGGGGGGGGGGGGGGTAAAACCGGGGCACTTGCCCCAAGCGATAACTTCAGGGGAGGGGGCAAAATCGTGTTTGGAGGGCAGCAAATTTATTACGCTGTTACCTTTTTTTTAACTTAGCTCTGTTAATGTTTCAGGCGGTGGCAAAATAATGTTTGAAGGAGTGGCAATCTCAGTTTTTGTCCTAGCTCTCGGAAATCCTGGATATGCCACTGATGAGAGGATGCCTGGGCCAACATTAGGGGGGGAGGGGAGGGTAAGAGGGACAAAAGTAGCCGAGGCATGGGCCTCCTGCAGGTGCCCGCTGGCCAGGTTGCCTGGTAAAATAGAAATAAAACACAAGTTTTAAAAGCTGCACCTATGGTTCTGAACATTTCTGTATTAAAATTTTCTGACTTTATACAAGAAAAACAAAGTTTAAAATAAAAAAATTGTCAACGGGTGTGGGGGCTAAGAACATTTACCCAGGACCCAAGAATCCTAGTACCAGCCCTGGAGGGTTAAGAAATTGGGTTACAAAACTTTGGTCAGACCACTATTAGAATACGGTAGTGCAGTTTGGGACTCACATTTTGGGTATCAAATACAGGAGTTTGAGGGCGAGCAAAGGAGAGCAGCTATATTTGTTTGTGGATGTTGCTTCAGGACCCATTCAGTAACTGACATGATAAAGGAGCTGGATTGGGATGGGAAGAGAGTGCTGGGAGTGTATAAGGCATATGTTTGTGATGGGACTTAGAAGGATATTGGTCAAAGAATTAGGAGGAGTGCATGGAAAGGAAAAGACGATGCTGAGCACAATCTGGAACTTGGTTTAATGCATAAGGGAATGAGAAAGTTTTCTTTTGTGGGAAAGGGTGCCAGGGATTAGAATAAATTAACAAGTAAAGTTATCAATAATTTACCACAAATGCTGAAGGAATTTAAAAATCGTAAATCACAAAAAGAGATGGGGTGAGGATTTTTAATACCTGACAGTAAACAAAAAGTATTTAGAAAGAGGTAATTATATGACTAGGACTCCTTCACAATTAATCATTTGATTCAAAAGAGTCGCTGTTATATCCTCAGTAATGTGCTAACCCAGGGCTCGGAGCAGATTACTATAATTTAACACTCCAATTATTAAAGTAAATTTAAAAAATAAATAAAAAGGGGTAATTAGATGACTAGGAGAATTGCCACTGGAGCATTAGCTCCATCGCAATTAAGTTAATAATAATACATGTTGTGGATGCGACCCATACGAACAGCAAGAAATTCCAATATGCCAATGATCTTGCTATTACTTATCACAGCAGCAGAAACTTCCACAGTTGAAAAAAGAGAATCTACAATGGTCTTACCCAAATCTAGCAATTTGAAATAGAAACCCATCTTAAGAAAAACAGCATCTTTCTACTTCCATCTTCCAAACTGGCTGGCCAATGTCAGAATGAGTCCAAACTTAATTCCTCTTGGAAGAGTCAAGCACAAAGACGATTTAAATTATCAGAAAATCACCTTTAGTCAGGCTCTCACCTTCTGGAATTTGGTTAAAACTGAAGATCTTTAAAGAGGATCTCATCAGTTCCCCCCCCCCCTCTCTTTCATCCCTGAATGATCGGTCTCAC
The DNA here is from genome assembly GCA_031002005.1 of Vandiemenella viatica. Lineage (NCBI taxonomy): Eukaryota > Metazoa > Arthropoda > Insecta > Orthoptera > Morabidae > Vandiemenella > Vandiemenella viatica. The sequence continues at coordinate 13,944,453 of CM061920.1, read as the reverse complement.
CGAACCAGCAGCTTAATATCTCTGTACCCTAAAAGTTCTCGTTAACTTCTTGTCACTAATTTTCTGTATGAGAATACCAACCCTACCTCTTAGTTCTCTAACATGGCCATAGAAATTTTCTAGGTGAATCATTTGGAGGCTCCTCTGTCCCTTTAATATTCTTCATAAATCTATTTTTAGCATCCTTCTTTGCACCCATTAATTCCGTGTTTAGTTGTTTCCATACTACCTTGCTACATCTTATCTCTGTTTTTTTTCTCTTCTTTGCAACCTCCTTAGTTTTTTCACCTCCCTATTATGGTATACAGGTTCTGTACTCTGCTTTATTTTAGGTTCAGGGACAAACTTTTATTCCACCATTCTTATTATCTCTGTGAACTGTTACCACTGAAATGGTACTCTCCTTTCACATGCTGACTCTTTCCCTGATATATCTCTTCAATTGTGAAAAGTGTTCCATTTTATAATTGTACCCGCAACCACTTTCAGTTTTGGTCACTGGTTTGAGGAATTCTCTAATATTTGTCAGAATTGTTTTATGATCACTAATTCCCACAGTAACCGAATACCCCACAAAGTTATTTGTTTAGAAGATATCCAACGTATTTGGTCCCCTTGTGCTCTGCTCTACCACTAGTACAAATCCTCTTCCCACACTAATATATTTGCAAATCTCTGCTCTCGTGCTATTAATCCTTTTTCTTTACCAGTCCACACCTGGTAAATTAAAGTCTCCACCAATAATAACCATACTGCACCCACCTCTGAATTTGGTTGTCAAATACAGGAGTTGGAGGGTGTGCAAAGAAGAGTAGCTAGATTTGATTGTAGACATTATTGCAGGACCCAGTCAGTAACCGATATGATAAAGGAGCTGGATTGGGAGACATTAGAGGAAATTAGGAAGGTGAGTGCTAGGAATGTACAGGGTATATGTTGGTGATAGGGCTTGGAGGGGTATTGTTCATGGATTTAGGAATGGAAGGGGAAAGGCAACCATGACCACAAGCTGGAGCTCGATTTCATGCATAAGGGAATGGGAAAATTTTCGTTTGCTGGTAAGGGTGTCAGGGATTGGAACAAATTACCAAGTGGAGTTATGAATAATTTACCAAAAACGCTTAAGGAATTAAAAATTAAAGTTTGTAAATTGGAAAAGTGAATGGGAGAGGAATATAACACTGTGACTATAAAAGAAAATTAAAAAATATGTATATATAAAATGGGGTAATTAGATGACTAGAAGAATTGCCACCAGAGCATTAGCTCTGTCGCAATTAAATTAATAATGAAATAAAAATGAATATCAGTCTTGGAACCTCATCTTTGTAACTAACTTTTACAGTACAGTAAGCGGCCAAGGTCCACATTTCATCTATGCTAATGCATGAGTATGCTCTCTGAGTACCAGTGAATTATAGGCCTGCTAACCAGAAAAAAAAAAAAAAAAAAAAAAAAAAACAGTACTCACCCACTGGTCCTCTTCCTCTGTTGCTGAGGTGCGCTATATAACTATCAAGGAAAAGCAGGATGTCCAGCAGTCCTCCTTTTAACAAAGATTCTACTGCCTTTTACCATTTGAGAACCATAAAACAGGGTGTATAGGAACAGCAGTGTGATCAGAGAACAAAACTTCACGATTGTACAAAAAGAAAATTCTCAGAACTGTTTTAAGGAATTTTTCCTTTGCAATTTTTTTTTTCCATTTAGCTAACATCATAATGGGATTTCTAAATTAAGTATTATGCTGATGAGTAAACTGCCGACATATCTACGAGAGTTGACACGACATCCAAGAAAGTTATAAATTTTTTACTTCTGCAAAACTTCGTATGTAATTACAAACCTGTTAATATTGCCAGCTAAAGAGTAATAGTTTTTCAAATGACATATGATTGCACAATTGGGTTGTAACAGAGGTCACCTTAGCAGATGCAGATGTTCAATGCTTGACATCCGTGGATACTGAAATATTATTTTCTGCCTCATATTTCAACAACAAAAAACATTGGATGATTTAACAAGTGAATTAAATTATTTACATAACTACGCACATGTTAACAAAACAATCTTTTTCATATAACCTTGCAGAATGGGGCTCGACTAATTGAAGCTTCAAGCACAAGCCCACACTACTGCACATCTCCGTGCCCACCTTTCCACCGCTCTAGTGGTCCATGCACTGTCCAATTTGTAAGATCTACAATTTTCCAATGTAGGACTCTTGTTTGAACGTGATAGTAGTTGCAGGACTACAAGCGTCTTGGACATGGTTGGACTCCTATGCAACCAACACTGTGCCCTGCCACACAACAAGTTATGGCATTGCATCGTGATTGGAGGTAACACCCTACGAGTGTGCGATAAGGACACTGGTGCGCCGCTAGAAAGTAGGAGTGGAAAGGACTGCTCAAACCATTTCTAGTAGCATGAATAGGTGAGTGGATCCTACGGTAGCTCTACACGGAGGTCCTACAAGTTGTATCGAGAATAGGCCACTATATTTTACATGCAAGCTCAAGTTCGCACTTAAGTAATAACACCATTCAGTTCATTGTTAACTTTATTGCAGTATTTGAAGAAAGGAAACAACCACGTTTTTGCTAGCTAAGTGATGATAGGGCGATTCTCATATGAAGAGAAAAGAATAATTGCAATGTAAACAAGCTATACTTCCACATTAAAAGTTGCGGATGCGAAAGTTCAGAACTTGCAGATGCGGAGCTCTGTTACATCTCTAGTGCACAACAACAGGCCATATTAGTGTTCACTTGTTGTTAATACTCTTCACATCAAAAACTGTTTTTTGTAGCCAGGTCATAGAATTAAGTTTCATGGGGTAATTCGGAACACCAAATATTTGATCAACCGGAAGCCTAAAGACTCGATAAAAATGGCAAAGGGAAGTAAAATAAAGACTTGTAAAAGAATCATCATCTGAAGATGACTCCGATTATTAAAAACAACACAGTGATAAAGAGTTTATACCGTCCACAACCTCTGAGAAATACAATGAGTTTTGAGCTCTACAAAAACGTCAGATTTCTATTACTTTTTCTCACGGAGGCTTCCCAGCTTTTAAAGTATACGTAAAATTGGAGAATGCTTGCAGACTCTGTCATCACAGTTTTATACCTAGAAAGTTGTGGGAGTTTCCTACGAAAGGGTCCCTCAAACATGGAACTTTTCTGAGATGATTGAAGACGTATTTTTTTCCTCAAGGCATTTTCAGTAAACGACAGACTTCTCAGAATATCAAGAAATCTTCTCATTTTAAAAATATGCTAAATTTCATGAATGATGTAATTGATTTGAACCTCTTGTGAATTAAGTTAGTGAAAACGTTCCACAGTTATATTGTTTTTTTAACAAAAAAGGAGTTGGGATTCAAATAATTACTTTGCTGCTTATTGTATAATCTGATTTACTGTCTTATTATTTCTACTCATTCCAAAAGGTTCACATTTAATGTTTGAACTTTTTTAAAAAGAAAAATAACAAGGATTTTAACATGTGCTCCGATCCATCAATACCTACAATGTGATTCGGAATTCCATAAAAGAAAAAAAAAAGTAAAAAGTGTCCTAAGACACTTGAAGCAGTTTTAACAAAGTAAGACCAAAGTTTTTGGTCTTAAATCATGACGAATAATAAAAAAACTTTCAATCTTTTTTTTCTGTCATCAGTCTTTCGACTGGTTTGATGCAATCCTCCATCCCATCCTATCTTGTGCAAACCTTTTCATCTCTACATATCCCCTGCAACCCACATCCTCAATTATCTGCTTCATATATTCTAATCTCTGTCTTCCTCTACAGTTCTTACCTTCGACTGTTCCCTCCACCAGCAAATTAACTAATCCAGCATGTCTCAAAATATGACCTACCAGCCTGTCTCTTCTTTCTGTAAGCTTCTTCCACAAACTTCTTTCCTCGCCCATTATTTACAAAACATTCATTTCTTACTTTGTCTGTCCACTTTATTTTCAGGATTCTTCTGTAGCACTACATTTCAAATGCTTCAATTTTCCTTCTTTCCAGTATTCCTAAAGTTCATGTTTTGCTACCGTAAAGTGCTGTGCTCCACACATAGAGTTTTTTTAAGTTCCTAGATCAATATTTGAAACTGAAAGATTTCTATTTTCATGAAGGCTGCTTTTAACATCATTCCTGCTTCTACCATCAGTGGTAATTTTGCTTCCTGAGTAACAGAATTCACTTGCATTC
>CM061920.1:13806047-13939227 GCA_031002005.1 Vandiemenella viatica | reverse complement strand
TTATTAATTTCCGGCTACTTTATTAACGATTTATTATCGGACCTCTTAGCCGAAGATTGACTTGCATTCTTTTCATCATTATCACCTGGTGACGGGGTGGGGGGGAGACAGTCACAAGGAAATAAAGTATGTGGATAATTATGAATCACACAAAATTGAAATTGTATTCTGATCGTTTCACATTCATACGTATGTCTATAATTGAAATAGGAACACGATCAGGCAAGTCCACACAGTTCTCATGATAATGAGCACATGGCAATCATACACTTTCCCTTAAATGTTCTCTGTTTCTTACACGATAACTTGTCAGGCCGGCGCAGACAGTCATCACTTCGATCACATCGCAAACTGAGCACAGACTGAACAACACATCGAGCAGAACTGAACAAGATTGGGGGCCTAGGGTCTCGTTGTGGGGCCTTATATAATACCCACCTAACGGCATTCGGTGTGGGCTGATCTTCTGTGGGGGAGTACTACCAACATTGGATTCTTACTTTCCCCGTTGGCGGAAGGACCATCTCTGCCAAATGGGTAGGGAACGCAGAGTCCCGCCGATACTACCCCACTGGAGAGGTAACTTTTGTTTTGTGGGGTGGCTACTGTACCATCCTTATGCCCGCCAAACTCTAGGCGGGAGCATAGTGCCGAACGTCTTCAGCATGGCTTAACCGCCATGACAATAGTCTACAGCCACTTGAAAAATCTTAAAATAAAAACCTCTACACTTCACTCTCGCTACCTAATTGGAATTACTTAATCCTATCCTTATTCTAATTAAATACTACTTCTTAAAGTCCCTTTTTTTATCTGCTTAACGTCTCTCTAATAGTGAGGTATTTAGAGACGGGAAAGGATGGGGGGCAAGGAATGGGAAGGAATTCGGCCATGGCCTTTTGAAGGAAGCATCCACGCATTTGGCTGGAGTGATGTGGAAAAACCATGGAAAACAAAAATCTGGATGCCCGGAAGGGGGATTCGAACCGCTGTCCTCCCGAATGCTTAAAGTTCCTAATTATGGCTTCAAATCTCTTGTGACATCACAACATGCGGTTGGCTACTGTGCAGAGCTTCAGCCACCCGCCACCTACAGCGCTGTTGAGGTAAAGACAAATGGCTACTCGCTTGGAAAACTGGTATCGCGAGGAAATCCGCTCAATTATACGATTCTCGTGGGCGAAACATGTTACCGTGGCCGAAATTCACCGACAGCTGGAAGAGCTTTCAGGCGAGACTGAAATGTCTCGTCAGCATGTCGCAGAATGATGCTGAAAGTTTGCGACTCGTAGAGAAAACCTAACTTCTTCCTCACTAGAAGGAGCACCTAAGAGGCCGACGATTCACTTCAGATGAGGAGGTGAAACTCTTCGCAACGTGGCTGAACACGCAAGGACAAAAATTTTACCAGGAAGGAATATTCAAACTCATATCACGAAACAAGTGCCGAAACCAACATGGAGACTTTTTTTAACTGCTTAACGTCTCTTAACAGCGAGGGTCTTTAGAGACGGGAAAGGATGGGGGGCTAGGAATGGGAAGGAATTCGGGCATGGCATTTTGAAAGAAGCATCCCGGCATTTGCCTGGAATGATTTAAGGAAACCGTGGAAAACCAAATTCTGGATGCCCGGACGGGGATTCGAACCGCCGTCCTCCCGAATGCGAGGCCATAATGCTAACCGTTACACCAACACGCTCGGAGAAATAACCTAATGTATGTACTATCAGTTGGCTGTTTTGGTTGTATGGAATAAAATAGACGCGTTTCACTGAAGGCTTTGCAACCTTAGTTTCTGATCACCTCTCGTACAAACGGAGTGACGCACATATAGTGTTCTGTATTCTACTGATCTTCCATTTGGTAGCTGTGTAGTTCCGGCACCGTGATACTTTCACGTACCTGATAAACAAAAACAGTAGCGCGGAAGCACTTCAACCACTGGGAAAGGCAAAGGGTAACATCCGTAGTTGCATTTCCCAAGGAAGCTGACAACCTGGGGGAGCTCCCTACAGAGTCACCGGGCAGTGGAGAAAATCACAATGGTAGAATTCTTTTTTTTTTTTAGTGTACAGGTAAGACATTAGGAGATAATCAAGACGATAAAACAATTTTAAAATCAATAATTCGATACACGTACAAATACAAGCTTTCGTTAAAAAACTTCTTTTCAGACGCAACACCTGCAGACCTTATAACGTGACGCGCTGTCGCCACATTATGATGTGCATTTTTATTATATATGTCATAATGTTAGAGTAATTTACATAAATTTTGGGCGACCACCTAAACAGTTTTTGTAATTTCCTAAAGTACGCAAGATTCCAAGTGAGGACTGTAATGCAATGGTGAACATTCAGTGTATTAAAGCGAATATTAAAGAATTATTGAGCTGTATAGGCTTGAAGCTAATCGTGGTCTTCCCGAGCCACGGAGGCAGGAAGTCGCGGATAAAGGGTTTTGCCGGACGACACATTCTGCTCCCTGGGGATGGGCGGTCAACAAGGTCGCTCACCTGGCGGGAAATGCCTGCCGCCTGAGCACAGGATCGTCCTCGAACTTAGCCGAATATGTCCGACCTCTGTGATATACACGCGGGGCAAATAAAATACCGGGGATATCACGTGATATTAGGTGCCGACCTGAAGATCCAATCCAAATGAGCATATAACTTAAAATCCTGGGAATTTTCTGTTAAATGTGATCGTCGAGACTGCAAGGGGCGGAGCCAGAAATTTCCTCGCAGATCGAAGAGCTACGAGCTTCATTCTAGGCTAGTCTATTCTGTGGTGGACTCCGAAAGTTGGCTTTTCTCGCTAACTGCTGCAGTCCGACTCCTGGTGTCGGAAATCTGACGCTGCCGGCTTGATGGAGTGTCTTCCGCACGGCGACCCAGCCAGTAATGCGATGATGCGCATTACCAGACAGGACGTGCCTGTAACCGCCTTGTGAGACAAGTCTCACATACCGTGGGTCATCTCCGAACACAGCAGACATCAGACACAGAACTACAATGGTAACTTATTACGACCAAGCCATCTGATTGTGCATTCCGTGAAACTGAACCCATAAGCGTCTTTGAGAGGATAGATTCATGTTCTAAGTTTGTAACTAAAAAAAAACCTGAGCTAGAGGCGTAATTTGCCAGAACTAGTTATTTTCGAATGGCATATTGTTCATTCGTGCCCATGATTTTTTTAAATGTAAAGTCACAGTATTATGATACCTATGTCTGAGATCGTCTTAACTTGTATTGTACATTGTTTCCAAATATCATTATTTCTTGCATATTAATTCTGAGATGGATCTTAAAGTGAATACACAATTTGTTTGCTTGCTCATGACGGCTAATTGTACCTCTGAGCGTTGCTTTTATGATTTTGCCAATTTGGGTTAATGTTAACGGTAAATTCGCTAAGACTTGTAATCGCCAATGATAAGAAAATAAATGTCATATCGTGACAGTTTTCCTATAATCCAACTAACATCGAGATTCTTGCAGAAATAAATATTTTCACTCCTTCATAAAATCAGAATTAAAATCCCCTTTATTAAACATAAAGGTATGAAAGATAAATATAAAGTATTTATCCACCAAGGCCCCTACTACAACCTTAAGGTTTTATAGATGAATCGAAAATTTTTAACATTATTACATTCGCTCCTGCGGATTCCCCTCAGTGAATAATAAACACACCTGAAAAACTATTCAAAACTATTGCGCGAACCAAACGGTGAAAAAACTGTCTCTTGCCAAGCATGAGCTGGTCACAAAATATCACGAGTACCGCGACACTCCCTCCTCTCCAAATTTTGGGTTTATTAATACCTTCTACACCTATTCAGTGGGTGCCGGTGCTTAGCAACATCCCACCACCTCATATCAGAAGCCAAAAGGTCATAATAAAACTATGGTCGAGAATTTTGAACAATGAGGCTCTTCCCATCAAATGGAGATATTAGGGAATACAAAACACGGCTGACGTCACGTCACCCTGCCTGGAAGACTGCTGTCAGTCTAGCATCTACAAGAGGTGATCAAATGAAAAAGTACGAAACGACGTAAAAACGTAACAGTTAAATATTTGCATATTCCGCCATGGGAGAACGTAGCGAGACATCTCGGGATGCGACTGGAGTCTCTGACTGGGATCCGAGCATGCGCGGGCGCCCGCATGCGCAGTAGAGAGCAGAGGCTCTTATCAAAAGCGGCGTCCAAATGATGCGGCAGTCCGTATGAGGACAGGATGGCGTACAGGTGGGGGATGTATACTGTGAGACATTCCGACGCCTACGCAGGTCCATCAAGAACAAAAGACCGGGGCTGCTCACGGAGGGTGTGGTTCTGCTCCATGATAACGCGCGTCCACACGTCTCCAGAGTCACACACATGGAACTGGCCAAGTTCAAGTGGGAGACGTTGGACCATCCGCCCTACAGTCCGGACATGTCGCCCTGCGATTTCCGTGTGTTTGGTCTACTGAAGAAACACGTGAAAAGGGGAAGCGCTTCAACTCGGACGACGTACTCGAGGACGCTGTGAAGGACTGGGTCTCGTCACGGCCACAGGAATTCTGGGAACAAGGAATCCTGCTGCTTGTTCATCGGTGGGATCGTTGTGCTCAGGCCTATGATGTATATTTTGAATAAAGTCTACACTCCTCCCCAGGGCCGGCGTTAGGGAGGGGTAAGCGGGGCAAAAGTACCCAGGGCCCAGGCCCCAAAACGGGGCCCTCCGTCCAGCGTGTCTAGCTAAATAGAAATTTAAAAAAATCTGAAAAAGGTGTTAATTGATTTTTTGTTTTTGATTAAAATTTTCTGACTTTATCCAAAAAATCAAAGTGTAAAAAATATATATATATATAAAGGGGGGGGGCGAGAACACTTACCTGGGGCCCGAGAATCCTAGTGCCGGCCCTGTCTGCACCCATCGTGTCGTTTACGCTAGTCTTCCATTATTTAGTATAGGAATAGCAATACTCGCTGATTTTTTAACTGTCCACTACACAAAAATATCGCATTCGACGCTCGTATAACCACGACTAGCTCTGTATTGTTACTGAATCAGATTGGCTACTGGCAGAGCGATGATGTACATGCGCACAGCCTTGCTGAACAGGGTCGCCATAATTAGTGGCGCGCACTACAGCATCGTATAAACGCGGCCTTAACCCGTTGAAAAGTGAAAAGCCCCTTTCTGTTGCGTTCCACCTCGGACGCTCGTAATATTAGTTGAGGCGCCACCTCTAGAACTTGGTAACGCGGGCGCCCATAAACAAGCGAGCAGCGCACAAAAGACGCCGGCAGCCGTTCGCTACCTGCGGCGCGGCGCAAGTTGGTTCGCGCTCATACACGAGGCGGGGGGGGGGGGGGGGGGGGGGCGGGGGCGTAATTAATGGCGTTATATATCAGCCGGCGAGAGAGCAGGAGACAATTTACGGCCGCTCCCGCAGGCACTTGTTTCGGCCCAACAAGTAGTCACTCCTCCCCTCCACCCCCTATCGACTCGTCAATCGCCGCCGAGTAATGGCACGCTCGAAAACAATTACATTGATAATCGACCACTCTACCTGCTAATTGAGATATTTTTAACTATCGAACACGGACGACCGAAACTCAGTCACGACCTCAAATTGAGGAATTAGCTTTGAGACCGTATGTTTACTTCTTTTACTATTACTATTATTTTTTTTACGGCTTTACGCCTCGTCGACGGCTAAGGTCATTAGATGCAGGATGGAACTGGGGACAAGGAACGAGAATGAATTCGGCCATGGTCATTTTGGAGGAAGCATCCCAGTATTCGCCTGGAGTGATTTGAGCAAACCGTAGAAAACCCAAAACTGAATACCCGGAAGGGGATTCGAACCCGCGTCCTCCAGAATGCGAGGCCAGAACGTTTATTATTTCGGTAAGAAAATCCTCATGGTAAAACTACAAACGAGACTGGGAATACACTGTGCTATAAGCCAAGGTGAGGTTCATCCATATGTAAGATGTTTCACGACAGTAGCTGAAATTTGAGAGGTAACGCTCTGGCTTCGCATTCGGGAGGAAGTGGTTTCGAATCCTCGTCCGGGCATCCAGACTTGGGTTTTCCATGGATTTCCCAAATCACTCCAGGCGAATGGCGGGACGCTTCCTTCAAAAGGCTATGGGCCGAACTCCTTCCTGTTCCTTCCTTTTCCGCCTCTAATGACCTCTACGTCGACGAGACAAAGAGGTAAGGGAAAAAAAAGCTGATGATTACGATCACCAGAGGAAGTATGAGACAATAGTAGAAGATTATCTTATTGAGATGAATGTAGCTTTTGTCTGAGGCCTTTAGCCTATAAGAAACAAAAGAAAAAATTCATTCAGGATGAAAAAAATTTTCAATAAAGAAGATGACAGTAATAAAGAGCTAAATTAGAGCGTGTAAGGAAAGGACAAATTAGAGGTCACACTGGCTTCGAAGATACAATACTCCAGAACATTGAAAGGAAAAAACTATTGTGGTTCGGGATTTTAGTTAGAATCGACGAAGAAAAAATACCAAAAGTAATGAATAATAATCATCCAACAAACCGGAGAAGACGAGGCTGACCACCACTTAAATGGTTGCAAGATGTGGGGGAAGTTTGACAGCAAATTATCCTTGAGTAGCGGGTCTGAAGGAGTATTTTGTGAAAGAACATAGTAGGGCTAAGAGTTACCGGTTACATTTAGTAATTATGGAGCTATAAGATATATAATTATAATTAATGTATTTTAGTGATATTTAATTTTAAAATTTAGTAGTTGCGAAACGAATTCCATTTCACAGGATAATTCTACAACTACGAAATGGGGAGCATATGTGAGGTAATTACTTGAACGAATTTGAACTAAGTATTTGTGTCGGATATATTTCTTTGAGTACAGCAGCGGCATTATTTCTGGTTCTTACATAATCATTTCTGGCGGTCAAGCGGAAAACTGAAATCCTGTGGACTGCAGTTTTATAAAAACTAATAATATTGTATTTGAGAAAAGCTAGGAAAAATGGCAATCTTTTAATGTTAATTTATTAAATGTGTACACAAAGTGTGAAAACTACAGGAATTGAGAATTGTGTTGGAAATTGTGACAATACATGTTTTAATACAAAACGCAGAAGCATTTGACCTCGTTTGTTTACTTATGGCTTTACGCATCGTCGACGTCGTTAGAGGCTAGTGGAAGCATTTGAGTTGATATTAACAAAAAGAGAAGCACTAATATAAATATTATTAAATTCATATTGCGTAAACACTTATGAGAATCTTTTTCATCATTTTATTTCAAATAATTAAACAACGTAGTGTTATAGTACCCGGGTGAACGAGCTTCACTCAGCATATTTTGTGGAAAATCGCGTTTCTTTATTTTTTTTTTTTATCGAAGATACTTATTTAGTTAAATTTGAAGAGGAAAACATTACTGAAATGTGAAATTTCAACTAAATCGTTAGAACCGTTTCCTAGATACCAATTGCTCGTTTAAAGTTATCAGATGATGTTATGAGGTTTGTAGGAGTACTGACTCATATCACCACGCCGTTTGGAATATTAAATAATAATAAGGCGAACCGTGATCTCAAACCGTAATATATAGCTATCTCCGTAACCAATATACTTAGAACTCATTTGAAGCGGTCGTTCTTAAGTTTAGCTTAAGAACTGGGATACATCTGATCTCTCCATATGACAAGGTGCGAAACAAGAAGTGATAATCTGTTAGTAACTAGGACAGATAGACGTCACAGATCACACAGCATCTAAAATAGACACTCCTTTCTTAACCTCAAAAGATCACATCAGATCACAGATAAACACAGTACTCTGTTTCTGTTACTATTGTTTTTTTACTGTGTAACTCTGGTTATTTATTTCTTCACTTTTCTGAAATGTAATAGGTTATAATGTACAGAAAACGTAAATCAAATCACAACATCAAAGATTATTACTCGAATAAATTGTGATATTTACGACAAAGTTAACGATGATACTATATTACAAACCTCAGATAGAATTCTAACCAAAGTTTCTAAAACTTGATCACGTTTGTGCAAAATATTTCCTCTTCGTATTAAAATGTTTCAGATTACTGTACCTTTATGAACATTTGATAGTTTCTTAATTTTTTTATATCTCGTTACGTTCTTCGTGGGTTAGAATAATATTTATTAAGAAAATTTCATCTTGTTATCAAAATGCCCATTTTTAACGTAGCATTATGAATTATTTAATTAGTTAATCTATTTATTTTTCTAAGTTACTTTAGGCTAAAAATACAGAAAACGAAGATTAAAACTTTCTGATAGGTGGTGGAACACAGGTAATAAGAAAGTACAGTAGCTAAAAGAAACTAAACTTCTTACATGATATCTAGGTTCTTCTCTCTTAATCGCCATAATAATTCGTACTCGAAAATTATATTTAAAAAAAAGGTAAACCTACTGCTGCGCACCCATAAGTCCCACGAGGGGGAAGGTGTGGGAAATGTTAGCGATAGTATAGTATGTTTTTGTATATATGTTTGCATGTTCGTTTTGGTCAACTGAGACCTCGTTAAACCGTTGTTAGGTTGAATTTTGCTGTGGATGTGAACAAATGGTGTTACAACTAGTTCTAGAGGGGACCTACAGTTTAACGTGGCGTAGCTCATATGATCAAACACGATCCTCAAAATTCCTGCACCTACCGGGATTCTAACCCGGGACCGGAGCAGCGAACGTTTTGAAAGCAAGTGTCTTAAGCACTGAGCTACCAAGTCTTTTTTATATATATATATATACAATTCAAGTTGTGACGATTCTGGCGAAGGCTGCCTTTCTTTCTGCCTATTATTAGGTGTCTCGTGGTTATATATGAAATAATTAGTTTCAAATTTTAACTTGGTTTTATTTCTCATCAAGCACCGAACTTCAAAGATACTGGTCACATGTAAACACAAACTCCAGCGATTATATTCAATACTGCTTCCAAAGATAATACTGCCATACACTGTCACAGTATAGGTAAAACTGTTCGCTCAAAAACTGCTCCCAACTGTCTCTGCCGCTCGCTTTATATAAGTTTCATCGAACGTTCCAGAATATTCCTAAGGCTTCCGACAGATACTTCTAAAATTTTAACAATACTTAAACAATTAAAAACATATCAGAAACAGTTAAAATCCGTACATAATCATTTACAACCATTACGAAATGCTCAGAAATTAACATTAAAGATATTTAAACACAAAATTGTCCACATAAATCATTTTAAACTGTAACAAATTGTCCTTTAAACATCGTAGCTCGCCTTAATACTTGGAATTACAAACATTTAAGCAATTTTCTTGCATAGTTCTGTCCTTAAACATATTAAACAGTATTTATATAATCTCTTTTCATTAAAGTACGTTTACACCGTTAATAGTAAATTACAAGACAAACATACAAAATCATATTCAATCAAACAATGATTCATAAAATACAATTTCATTTAAAGGCTATGGTTGAGGGCTGTTACACTATGATTTTACGTCTTTTCGACGTGAAGGTGATTAACTATGGGTCGGAGAGTACTAGGGAGAACGAACGGGAAGGAATTCGGCCATGGCCTTATGAAGGAACTATCCCAGTATCCACCTGGAGGTATTTCAGAAAGCCACGATAAACCCAAATCTGGATGACCGAACGGGGATTTGAACTGGGCCCTCCCGTAGCGTTCCCGCGCATGAGACATGCTACTGTTCTCGCATGTCTTTATGATCTGTGTCCTGAGCAGCCTCGTGAAGGCGCACGCGGCAAGTGCTTCTCCCCCGAGCAGAGTGTGGCGGCCGAAACAATGGAGCGCGGTACATTTCCCAGCAGGCCACGGGGCGGAACTCAATTCGGGGCAACTTCCCGGCCGGAAAACGGTTCCGGCAGATCCACTTATGTCTGCCTCCTTTTAAATAAAAGAAAAGGCGAGCGCCGCGCGGCTTACAAGCTGCAACGTGCTACTGGGAAAAAAGGTTAACGTGAGAAATGACGTGGGCACAAGTGCGGCGGCTTCAGAATTACTCTCGACCGGAACGCTTGATGCCCACGCTCAACTTCAGATCTGTGATCCAGTGACACTGTTGATGGCGATTCGCTGGTCGGATATCAAACTCGTCAAAGCTGACCTCCAGTTCCGTGAGGAGAATTGTAATCTAAGATCCGGAGTTCACAACGCTGGTGCAACACTTCCGTGGCGCCTGGATGTGGTCATCTGCGATCACGAATTTAAGTTAGCTTCAGCCTTCGAAGATATGTGGTATCTATCTACACGATGAGAATTCGATGATGTTTTGCAGTAAGCAGCACTACTTAAAGGAACAATCTATATATATAAAGATGAATGTATGTTTGTTTGTTCTTGAAACAAATCCATAGTTTTCATCCGATCTCGATAAAACTTTCACGCTTATCCTTTGAAACAAGGAGAAAAATACTATCTACATTTGGTTGAAAAATTATCTGTATAAATAATACATGTTGTCTTATAATTTCCAAAAATTACTGAACGGCTATAGACAGACGCGTTGAATGGCTAGGTCTCTGTACTGACTTTTGATATAGCGGTCAAGTAGCTCAGTGGTTAAAGAGGTTGCTAACTGATGTTTGGATCGTGGTCTCCGGTTCAAATCTCCGTGGAGGCAAAGATTTTTAAAAATTGTTTTTGATCGTAAGAGTCACGCCTGGGCCGTAGGTTATTCGGATTGAATGTTGTAGGTGTACACTTTTTTACGTTATAATGATTCCTCAGGGATTGTTCGCAGTCAGTGTTTGTGTGTGTGTGTGTGAACCGCAGTAATAATACAATAAATACGGAAGTAAGTCTTTTTGTTACGTTTTGACGACTAAATGGCTATATCGATATTGATGGAATTAGACAAGAAAATCTGTATGAAGGGCACAGGACATTTTTTCCAGTATGATTAACAGTTGCAGTCAAGAAATTTTGAGACCTTATCGAATGGAGACAGAAATATGTTGGAAATTGTTTCTCTTCAAGAGAGAGGTTCGATGGTAGAATGATATAGTGGTAGCTTTCCTGTCAGATTATGCCGACTCGTTGTTGTTTGGGACCAATCCTTCGTTACCAACAACTTTCTATATTCAATTCAGACAAAGAAATTCTTAATCCACGCGTACGAAGTCGCGGGTAAAGTGGTCTACGACCTCTCACTATTTTGGAGATATTTCGATTTGCGGCGCTTTCGACCTAAGCCGGTAATACCACCGAGAAAAGGGAACCTACCAGCTTAACGCTGCAATCCCTCACTCTTTTGGGTTCACAGTTCTTGCAATAAGCATTTGGTAATTTACCATTTAAAAACGGCTCAATAAAAAACATCCGTTTGTTCAGGAGTACAAAGTAAACAGTTTAGTTATTGATAAGGCTGATTCACTGAATTATTTGGACACAACAGCACGAAGCACATTAGTCGTAAGTAGAGATAATTCTACGTTGCGATTCGCAGGATGAATTTTGAAGAGTTGTGACGGATGTAGAAAGGACGTAGCATACAAATCTTTCGTGCGTCCACATTTGGACTAACGTTGTGAAGTCAGGGATCCGTATCGCAAGTGATTGATTGACAGTATAGTGAGGAGTTTTTCTGATTATAGCTTATCATTGCGTCTAAGAAACAGCTTCTTACGCATAGTCGAAAACCTAAAATCTTGACAGGGTAAACATTTCGTGATTCTTGACGGCGATAAGAAATGTTAATCAAACTGTCCCTAACACCGGTCGTAAATTAAGCAAAACATAAATTAGCTGCTTCGTTGATGACGGAGCTTACCGCTATCTTTCCTGATAAGCTAATCGCGGAGAGTATCATAAATACGTCCACAAAGTCGATCCGACACTTAACAAGTGGGGAGAAAAAAATGTAGGCCTCAAGTTGACGGGTGTTCCCATAGTTACAAAACGACGAAAAAAGTCGTTCGGGTTCTTCTTAAACATCTTCAAACAGTCTGCACGTGTTCGCATGCGATTACGCTTTTATTCTGGAGTCAGCAGTCACGGCACTCATCTTGCGCAGTCCTTTCATGTTTAATTCATTTATGCAAACTGAAACGAACCCGCCGACTTAACATGCCTGTGACCTCTGATGGCTCCATCACTTTCACTCGACTCTCTGTCAAAAGAACGTCGTCGACTCTATCGATGATATCTGGCCCCTCAGCTGTTTTTGGAGATACAGGAAGTGTTTATTCCAGGCCTTTTGACAGACTTTTGCCCAAAGTCGAACGGTTACACAGGAATTAGGAACAGCATGCGCCACCCATTAAAGGCGAAATTCTCTTATTAATTTCCTTTGCTATTTCCCCTTCCAGAAAAAAAGAACTGAATCACACCACAAATTTCAGATTTATCCACTTTTCACTCGCACTCCACACTATTGTAGTTACGCAACTGTAAAACGAAGAATAGCCACCAACAATAACCTCTAACCAAAGATTATAGGCAGATAGAAAGCAAAGATTACGAACACCTTCACAGTTGCGCTACCACATTCAATTAGTATGAGAACCAAGTTACTTTTCAAACTACCCTCAAAATTAACTAATATTTTTTTTCCCTCAGAGCTTTAAAGCTTCTTGTCATCGAGGTAGGGGACAAGGAGTGGAAGCAATTTGGTAGAGACGTTTTTAAGGAACCATCCCGGCATTCTCCTGGAGTGATGTTGGGAAACCATGGAAAACAAACCTGGATCGCCGAACAGGGATTTGAACACACGCCCTACGAAACGCCACGACCGAGAGTTACCACTAACCCACCACGCTCGGCATCTAGTTTTTTTTCCGTAGCAAGCAAAGTTTTTTTTTTTCTTTTTAGTATCCAAACTTCTGCATAATTGTTCAACACTTGATTTTGATGTTTCCGCTGGGCCATGCGCGCGTATGGGTCTGCTCAACGCACTGCGTATCACAAATCCCATACACGACGTGCAGAAAAGCCAGTAGCAGGTATGGGATAAGCAGCCGAACTGTTAAATAGTCGTTGATCTGCTCTTACGTCCTATTCCAATAGTTTCTTTTCTATCTCCCGATGGGATGATGTTAATCGGTGTAGACCTAGACGAATCAATCACACCACCTATTGTTTCACTAACTCTTAATGAACGTAAAAAAAGAAAGAGACAGAGAGAGAAAAGAGAGAAAGGGAGAGAGAGAAAGGGAGAGAGAGAAAGAGAGAAAGAGAGAAAGAGAAAGAGAGAAAGGGAGAGAAAAAGAGAGAGAGAAAGAGAAAGAGAGAGAGAGAAAGAGAGAGAGAAAAAGAGAGAAAGAGAGAGAGAGAAAAAGAGAGATAGAGAAAGAGAGAGAAAGAGATAGAAATTGAGAGAAAGAGAGAGATTGAGAGAAAGAGATAGAAAAAGAGACAAAGAAAGGAGAGGAAAGATAGAGAAAGAAAGGAAGGGGAGGAGGAGAAAGAAAGAAAGGA
Organism: Vandiemenella viatica; assembly: GCA_031002005.1. Lineage (NCBI taxonomy): Eukaryota > Metazoa > Arthropoda > Insecta > Orthoptera > Morabidae > Vandiemenella > Vandiemenella viatica. Next base: position 13,925,761 of record CM061920.1, on the reverse strand, counting down.
GGAGGAGAAATAGAGAAAGGAAAAGAGAATGAGAGAAATAAAAAGATAGAGAAAGAATGAAATTGTGAGAAAGCGAGAAAAAGAGAGAAAAGATAAAGGGAAAGAGAGAGAGAGAAAGAGAGAGAGAGAGAAAAAGAGAGAGAGAAAAAGAGAGAGAAAAAGAGAGAGAGATAAAACTGTAGCTGACTCAGAAGTTATCGGTCGGTAGACCAAAACAGATGGATTCATACCTGAAGGCGGCGGAGCTAGCCGTTGAAACATCCTGTTATTAGAACACAAATCCGGCGGCACACTCTTCAGGATTTATTTACACTATTGCTGCAGGTAAATGCGTCCTATCTGCTGGTCGTACATAGTCCGGATGCTAGCTCTAGCGCCGTGAGCATTCCCGTGCGGGCTCTATCAATATTCCCGACCAGCTCAGCTCGGCAACTTCCGGCGCAAGCCATGACCCGACTCTGCCTGCTACACCACGCACGCTTCTTGTTTTCCTCCAGTGTACTACAGTATCAACCCTAGTCTGCCTACTTTGTCAAGTACATCACTTACGCTACGCACACTTTTTCCCGTTAGCAAAGAAGTGGGCATTCAGAGAATATGATCACTTTCAACAATTTTCTTTCTAATTGCACTCGTATTCTGTTACACTGACATACGGCTAGCGAGGAAAAAATAACTCATAAGCATCTTTCTCATAACTTTAAACTTTTTTCTCTACGAGAAAACATTCTTTCGCTTGGAATAACAATCTTCAATATCAAAAACTTTAGCCTTTAATAATTCATCACCATCGTTAGCGTTGTGCCGTAAAGCAGGTTTTCACATGGCTGTTCTCCATGCTCTCTTCCACATAGTGTGTCATACCGTGCACTGCTACGGACATTAATGAGGTAGTATTCCGTTACTTTGCACACATGTTAGAGGCACGTTGTCTTGTTATCTACCTGCGAAGCATATAACTATGTTCAGTGTGTAAGAAGTGTATTTCTTTAATTTCTTGTTTGTGAGATGTGTAGTTTATGACGAAAAGACTGTCCCAGCATTCACCGAGACCAAGGTTTCTCGAACACACAGCCCCACGTACCCCTGTAAAATTTCCCAGGCAACCCCCTCACAAAACTGGATTTTTAAAAAGAAATCAGCATTTTTATTTTACAAAAGTAAACCAGCCACAAAGAGCAATATGTTATTAATTAATCTGATTGATGGGCTTGTTTGTTACAGCAGGTAGAGTCTATTTTAGATTATTTTTGCGCATGATCAGTAGGGTTCGGATCTTTAGCACAAGTCATATTTTTTCCTGCCATCTTTTTGAGCTGAAATTCTGAATTAAACACTGATTCAACATTACTGATTGTATTTAAATGTACTCTGTATAGCATATAAATGCATATTCAGACCATTTTCCAAGTTTCGGTCATATTTCGATAATATTTATGGTCATATGGTCAAATTTTTAGGAAAAATCTGGTATTTTTTAATAGTACCCCGGAATTCACTAGACATAGATGAGAAGAAATTAAGATAATTATTCACAGAACTGTACTTCTGCTATACAGGTGTGGAGAAAAAAAAACTAATTTTCACTATGTTCAGAATTCACCAGTCAAGAATCGAAGTTATACATTATTGTGACTCTCTAAACGTAATGTTCCGCCCGCCTTTTAATCTCGACAATGCAGCAGCAGCATGCCTGTGTCGATCCGCGTCAATCAATATCTCAATGAAATATCCTCATTCATCGTTAAATCTGCAGTGGATCAGTGAGTAGACCTACCACCATGCCAAACAAAAAAAATTTCTGATAGTGCGAAGTTACGTAAAGGAATTTAAGAGAAGTATTTTAGAACATATGAAAGTGTTAGTTCTATTCTGAAAATTATTTGAAATTAAAGTGACTTCAACAAAACGATTTAAAATTTAATTTCCCAACGGTGCAGCGAGTGTGTGGAAGCAAATTGTGCTGTCTACATGAAAGCGACACTACTAGATAAAATAAATGATGTATAATTGAGCATGTTTCGATGTATAGTAAATTTAAATGTTTGGTCATATTTTGTCATTTTAGGTCATATTTTCCCATTTTTAAGTTCATATTTGCTTGCGTATTTCTATTTTTTTTGTCATAAATATCCCAACCCTAATGATCACGCTTCAGAAAGCCAGTCAGCCACCATAACGTAAATCTTGTCGCGAACCCTCTGCGATCAACTGGCGAACCACTAGGGGTTGGTGTACCACACCCTCGCCTGGATGATTGCGGGAAACAGCGTTATTCCGCGATCAGGACAGCCGGTACGCGGGGACAGGATACGTTATCGAATAAAAGTATCGATACTATAGTTATGAGCAGTATCGATAAAAAAATTATAGCACTCATTAAAGTATTGAAAAAAGTATCGATAGGTTTAGGTATCGAAAGAAAAGTATCGATAACATATTGTAAAGAGACTATCGATATATCGATACTTGCCGCTTGGAGAGTATCTTAACAGAAAAGGGAAGATGGCGAGTGACTATGAAGGAGTGTGATCGCGCATCGTGGTTGTTGTCTGTGCCATGTAATAGTCGACAGTATGTTAGCTAAAAGGAACTTGAGAAAGCGTGACAACAGCTTTGGTGGTGGTGTCGGCGATAGTTTAAGTGCGATACAGGAGTAAGTAAGAACCGTGGACAGTGAAATTGAGTGCAGTCAATGTGTGACGATTCTTACGATCGCAAATAGTCGTGTTCACTACTTAATCGAACCTCGCAATCTTCAGATTCACGAAGTCCGATTAGAGTTACAAATCTGGTGGTTTATGACGGTGCGCTGTATCTTCTTTCTGAACTTTAGCGTAATAATAAAGGAAAAACTGTGTTCATGAAAGATTGTTTAGTTGGTGTACTGTAGTTGTGGCTCCTTTGAGTGACTAAGTATTTAATTTCGGGTATTTACCCGTGGCGGCCGTGTTCAAACCGAATCTGCAATCATTTGAAGTTGATCAGCATCGAATGTTATAATGAACTTGTATGGTCACGTTTAGAGAAAACGAACAATATTTATTATTCAGAGGATCAGCGTTTGTACCGTTACAATATGTTGCAAAAAAATTGTTAAAGGTCTGCACGTGCACGTTAATTTAAAATTTTAGACCTTTTTTTTTTTAAATTTGTAGCTAATATTTTTTTTATATAATGGTGAAATATGCCTCAAATAAATAATGTTCCTTTTTGTAACTCTACTGTTTGAAATCTGGTGAGGTCTTAATGGCCTGATGACAGAGTTTCTTACCGACTGCCTCCATCGTAGAACATAACCTAACCTCCACAGATGTCCTAACTTCCACTGACCACACTTGAAAGAGTCCTAATCCCGCTTATAGAAACCAATGTGAAGCGCTGCTGTTAGGCACTCCAACCTCATAAATAGCCGACCCCGGCAGCATAGGAGCTAGCGAGTTGGCTTCGCGTTAAAGGGGTCGCCGGTTCGAGTCCAACCTAGGGCATGAGTGGTTTTAACTATGTGTCATGTCCGTCTTGTGTTGTCCTTACCAGATGTAAAAAAATAATAATGAATATAATACGATATGTGCACATTGGAAAATCACGAACACATCGGCTGGCTGTATGGTTAACAAGGCCAAATACCATTTATTAAAAAAAGAAAAAAATATAAATACTTCCATCAGCCTCGAACATTCGTGAGGATGGGGGTCAAATCCCGTCCGGCCATACTGACCGGGGTTTTCCTGTCACTCCAGCCGAATGCAGTGTTGGTTCCCTACAAGACCACGGCCGACTTCCCTCCCCTTTAGGTTAACTTGGCTGAAAAGGGTCCACGAGACCCTCCAGCTGCCCGTTCCAAGGCTTCACCTGGGAGGAATGAAATATGTAAAAAAATAAACAGTAACTGACACACAGTTAGCAGGACAATGAGTTCGCCATCCTAAGTGGCATTCCGGTCCGGCCATCCTGACTGCGGTTTTCGGTGCTTTTCTGCAGTCCCTTCAGGCGAATAACGAGATGGTTTCTTTCAAAGTCCACTGCCGAATTCCTTTCCACTCCCCGTAGGTTAGTTTGGCTGAAAAGGGTCCATGAGACCCTACTACAACACGTCTTCCAGACATCACATTGATAGATATCTCGTTTTTAAAATGAAATAACTAGTCCAAGAAAAATCAGAATTTGTTATTTTCCTTTAAGAATTCAGACTCCAAAGATACTATATGCAAACGTAAACAAATATTCCAGCGATTATAACTCAACTAACATTCAAAGACAACTGCATACTCTGTATAATTTGATTACTGAATATTAAAACTCGCTTAAATAGGTTTCCCAGAATATTTCAAAGACAGATGTTTCTCGAACTCTAAACAATAGCTAACAATTAAAATCACGTTTAAAAAAGATCAGAATTAATACAAAATCATTCACACTCATAATGAAACGCACAAAAATGACAAAGATATTTACACACAAAATTATCCACAAAAATCAATCTAAACATCGTAGCTCACTTCAGTGTATAGAATTACAAACTTTTAACAAATTTCTCTTGCATAGTACTACTCTTGAACATATTGAATAGTATTTACATAGTCTCTTTCCATAAAGCCCATTTACACAAATTGACAATTAATTGCAAGAAAAATATACAAAACCATATTCACTCAACTCCCAGGTTGCTACAAATAATTCATAAAATAGAATTTCATTAAAGGACTGGTAGTGAGGGCCGTTATAACATAGGAGGAATGATACCTTACAACAGAGCACTAGTAACTACTAAAATATGAGTGAAGATTTTTTTTTTTCTTTCATCTGTCTTTCGACTGGTTTGATGCAATCCTCCATTTCCTTCCTATCTTGCGCTAGCCTCTTCATCTCTACATACCCCTTACAACCCACATCCTCAATTATCTGCCTCATATATTCTAATCTCTGTCTTCCTCTACAGTTCTTACATTCGACTGTTCCCTCCACTAACAAATTAACCAATCCAGCATGTCTCAAGATATGACCTGTTTCTTCTTTCCGTAAGCTTCTTCCACAAACTTCTTTCCTCACTCATTATTTCCAAAACTCGTCCATTTCTTACTTTGTCTGTCCACTTAATTTTCAGCTTTTTTTTTTTTTTCTGTAGCACCACATTTCAAATGATTCAATTTTCTTTTATTCCGGTATTCCTAAAGTCCATCTTTCGCTACTGTAAAGTGCTGTGCTCCACACAGAGTTTTAAAAAGTTCTTTCTAATTCCTAGATCAATATTTGAAACTAAAAGGTTTCTCATTTTCATGAAGGCTCTTTTTGCTAGTGCTATTCTGCTTTTAACATCATTCCTGCTTCGATCATCGGTTGTAATTTTGCTTCCCAAGTAACAGAACTCACTTACTTCTCCTATTGCATCCGATCCTATTTTTATATTTAATCTACTAGTACTGGTATCATTTCTGCTACATTTCATCACTTTTGACTTGCTTTGATTTATATTCAGTCCAAAATCTTCCTTCAGTATTTTGTTCATGCCATTTAGTAACTTCTCAATATCCTCAGCTCTCTCTGCTAACAAGACAATGTCATCAGCAAATCGTAGCATGCTGATTTTTTCTCCCCGATAACTTATGCCGCAAGAAATTTTTCTTTTACTTTCTTTATTACTTCTTGTACATACAAGGTGAATATTAACGGGGATAGACTACAACCTTGTCTCACACCCTTTTTAACTGATGCATATCTCTTATGATTCTCTATTTTTATTACAGCCACCTGATTCTTATATAGTTTATAAAACTGAGGTTTATAAATTAGTTTGAGGTGATGAAGTGACCTCACGGAGGACAAATATTCAAATAACGTGAGTACTTTAGGTAGAGTGGGACAAATCAGAATACAGTTTACAGGAGCAACAAGCTGAAACGTGTGATTACGAGTGAACGAGGTGTCTGTCCCGTCTATTAATTAGTCTGGGCGGGACTGAATGTCTGCGGAGGAGCGCACTGCGTCACGGCAGCTGCCCTGCTGTGTTTGCCTTAATGCATTATGCACGTCCATTCTGTGCGGTAATCAGCGGGTAATTTAGGCTGTGGCGCCATTGCAACTAAGTAATGCGTTCCAAGGGAGTGGAAAATTGTCGAGGCGGGCCCCCGGGCTGTGTGTGAAGTTGTAATTCCGCTATTACCGCACTCGAGGGAACGGCTTTCTGCGATTTCACGGGCGCGAGAACACTGAGAGCCGAAGGAATATGGCGCGCGCAAGCCGTATCCCGGAGACAGTCGAGCGAAATCACGTAAATACGGATTCAGAGACAGCAGAAAGCACCAAGCTACATCAACACGAGATTCTGAAGACGTTTTTGTGGTAATCTTTATTCGAGTGAAGATTTAGAGTGTAAATTGACGAGGTAAACAGCCAGAGAACGCAATTTAAGAAACAATTAGAGAGCTCGATTTTCGACCCACTTATATCGATATAGATTCTCCAGTAAGGTCATGCTCACGGTCGCCATATAGTGCTACCTGCCCTCGGTTCTGTCGGTTACTGATATTGGAAGCAACCTCTTGAAGATAATCTGAAAATAAAATATTACTGCCCAAAGACTTAAATCTTTTTATTCATTTGTTTTCGAAATCCACGACACCTACCCATAAACAAAAATACTTTTTTATTTTGAATTTACGAGGCGTATTCCAAAAGTAAGGTCCGGGGTACAAGATGTCACCGATGATAGGCCTGAATGACGTTTCCCACCTGCAGCGCCATCTACCAACTCCTGGTAAATATGCAGTATTGTTGGCATGCCGCAGTAGCCGTATATCTATTGTTGAGAGCAGTTCGAAATGGCCGCGACAATCGTAGCTCCCGCCAGTTGTGAAGTGCGCGGTGTGATTAGATTTTTGTTGGCAAAAGGATCGTCAGCTGCGGACATCCATCGCGAATTGTGTGTAGTGTATGGACCAAACATAATGAGTGAGAAACAAGTTCGACACTGGTGTCGAGAATTTCAAAGTGGTCGCACAGATGTGCACGATCAACAGCGGAGTGGCAGGCCCAGTATTCGGACCGACGACATCATCGAGCAAGTTAACCAAAAACTGCGAAGTGATCGGCGTTTGACGATTAGTGGTCTGGCTATGGAATTCCCAAATGTTGCTAGAACCTCAATTTACAGGATTGTCACTGAAGAGCTTGGATATCGGAAGCTTTGTGCGCGGTGGGTGCCAAAACTGCTCACCGCTCAGCACAAAGAGCAACGAATGCATAGCGCACGACAATTTTTGGAGCGCTATAGACTAGATGGAGACAGTTTGTTTTCCCAAATTGTTACGGGAGACGAGACGTGGATAGCGTACACCAACGCAGAATCAAAACAACAATCAATGCAGTGGCGCCATTCCGGTTCACCCAAACCAAAAAAGTGTAAGCAATCGCCGTACACGAATCGCAAAATGATGGCTTCCGTGTTTTGGGACGAAAAGGGCGTCCTTTTGATCGAATTCATGGACCGTGGGACAACCATTACAGCTGACGTGTACTGTGCAACGCTCACCAAACTGAGACGTGCCATCCAAAATCGACGCCGCGGGAAACTGTCGTCTGGCATCATCCTCCTGCACGACAACGCACGCCCGCATACCGCTTCCAAAACCAAAGAGAAGATTCAAGAGTTTCGTTGGGAAATCCTAGACCACCCTGCTTACAGTCCAGATCTTGCACCAAGCGACTATTTTCTCTTCCTGCATTTGAAACGGTGGCTTGGTGGACAACGATTTCAAACCGATGAAGAACTCAAGACGAGCGTTACCAATTGGTTCAGGTCCCAGGCGGCAGACTTTTATGCCGAGGGGTTAAAGAAACTGGTACAGCGTTACAGAAAGTGTATAGATATGAACGGCGATTATGTGGAAAAGTGAACTAGATATGTAGTTACATACTGACGTTAATAAAAACCTTGTATCCTGAACGATGTTTTTATTATGATCAAACGGACCTTACTTTTGGAATACGCCTCGTATTAAGCAAAACATTAATTACAGGAGCGTAGCTGGTTCGGGCCATGGCGACAGAAAAAAATTATCAGGACTAGACCGGCAGGATAGCAGAGGTGGTGGTTGACAATTCCTAGTCATCAGATCGAGCACTGCAGACCTTGGTTGAATCGCGAACGTTTCCGCAGAGCATACGACACTGTTGATAGTGAGCGGGACGTTAAGCCTGGCTTTCCGTTTGTTGTCCTTCTAAAGAGCGGGTCCGAATGGGCGAGGACCGGGTTTCAATGTCTCCTCGTTCATTTACAACACACTACACTGATGACTGAAAATATACAAATAACAGATATCCACAGAAAACAGCAACAAGTAGACCTACATACACTTAAATCACTGGATAATGCAAATGAAAAGTGTTCCATTTAAATTTCCCAAGAAACCTACGATGGAGAATTAACTCCTTCCAAAGTTCCAGTACAGCCAATCCTTAGACATATTCGTAACGTTAAAAGTGATGACGTCCAGTCCAAATTCGGAAGGTTTTTTTATTATTATTATTCCTTCCAGCTGAACTCTGAAGGGTCTCGGCGACCCTTTTCAACCGACTAAACCACGGGGAGAGAATAGCGATGGAAATCGGCCGTGGCCTTGTAGGGAACCATCCTAGCATTTCCCTTGAGTGACTGGGAAAAACCACGGAAAACTCCAGTCAGGATGGCCGGACGGGATTTCAACCCCGTCCTCCCAAATGTCAGCCGGCATGTAGCAGTGTGAATTCGCCCTACTCCAGACTAGGAATATTCGGATGTTTGGCGATGGATTGTATGTAATATACTAATGTCTGACATGAAGTGACTGCGAGAGAGGCCACCGCAGTGCGGCGGTGGGAATCGCGTGCTGCGGGTGGCGTTTCCATCCTGCAGATTGCGGCGATAACTTAACTTGCAAAAAGCGATTTACGAGCCAACGCGGTGTCCTCAAGACGAGATGGCTCGGTTAATAAAGTCACAAATTATTATAAAAACCTTCCTGGATCTGTCCCTTACTTTCTCCCGTATTCAACGGCGACAAGTAACACGATTGTGGTGTTACGAGTTATATTATCTCTAGTGCGTGAAACGCCCTGGTTGCGAGACTAATATCTGTTACTGACGCTGTTATTCTGATTTATGTGCTGTAAGATTATTGTGGATATTTAATTGATAAAATAGAGTGCATGGCAGTTAAAGAGCGTAAGTAAACACGCAACAGTATAAACCGTATCGGAGCAGAGCCGTTTCAATACTCCATCCACAGGTAATTTTTTAATCAAAATCTGGAAATCCGAAAAACTAATTAAAATTTGATTCTACCTCAAATTCACTGGAATTAGTTTAATAATAACTATCCACTTTTTTATACTATTATAGTTTTTCCCCAGACGTCACGTATATTCCATAGATAGTCGTCACAGAAGAGACTACACAACAAGTGAACGAGTGACAGGTCACCACCAATTGACAATACAACCTCGCATGGCTTCATGTAAAAGAAGTCATGAATGTTTGTCCCTTACACAATCAGTGTCAGACTTTATATCCTGTACATAGTTGCTTAAAACTGAATGCAGATTGCTAGTGATGTCTGTTTCGTTGACCGCGGTTCACGGTAATACTGCTAGTAGGATTTTCACAAGGTTTCAAAGAATGTAAAACCCAGGATCCAGGGCCGCTTTTAGGATCTGTAGGCCTCTAGGCTATCCCTGTGGTGCGGGTCCTTTAGGATCTGTTGATCCCTATGCTATATCTGTGGTGCGGGCCCCTACATATATATTGTTATTATTTCAGGATGTAGACTCTTTAAGTCTAATGAACTACATATTAGAATTTAATTCTACATAGTTTTGCTGTAGTTATTTCCAGGCTGATCGATCCTGAGCCGCCCTCTTCCAGTTCACGCCTGTAACTCGACGTATATCCTTATCCCAGCGATCCGGGGGTCTTCCTCTTTTCAGGTTCCTTGGTATCCAATCCAGTACTGCTGTAGTACATCTTCCATCTCTTTTGCGAGCAATATGACCGGCCCATTGCCATTTTATGGTCATGATTCTTTTAAAGATGTCTGTCACTTTAGTTACTCAACGAATGTGCACGGCCCTTTTCCTGTCTTTTCTTGTAAACCCCAGCATTGCTCTTTCCATACTTCGCTGGCCAATTTCAGTTTTTGCTTCGTGTGACTATTTAGGGTCCAAGTCTGACAGGCATATGTGAGGACCCGTAATACACATTGTTCAAATGCCCGTTTTTTGAGATATACTGGCATGTTGGATTTAAAAACTATGGAATTTCTTCCGTATGCTCTCCAGCCCAGCTTTATGCGTCTGTAGATATATATGTATATATAAAGTAATATCGATTACTTATTATTAAATAACTTAATGAAGAATTGAAAGATACGTGGTTTCTGCATCGTTTCCGAGACTGAAGTGGACGAGGTTAGCAAGTGATGCTCCCACGTTCACTTTTTCGCTATCGTAGTTGTGTTGTTACGACCAAACACCCTCAGCAAAAGCCCGCGGAATTATAAACTCAAAAGTTTTAATAGGAATTTGAAAGAGTAGACCTTCATATTAAGATAAAACAAACTATAAAAGATGATTAAGATCATTAAAACACGCAATGCCGAAAGATTAAAAACACAATACTGATTATTCACACATGCATTTCAACAGGAAGGCAGTGACTCAACTGTTTTTAGACAATGCTCCACAAATCAGAACCTTCCCTCTTTACACCAAGCTATCGAGATTCCTGAATGCTGAAATAAAATTTTAAAAGAAATAAAAAGTAACTTAAAACAGTAAATTAAATAAAAACGAATTAAAAAATATAATTAATATTCAATCCTAAATACACCTATTTCAGTTATAAACGAATGTAATTTTTAATAAATACTTACTTTCAAACAAAACATTAAAACTTGTATCTCCCACCGCTACTCAACGTTTAAATCGTATATAAAATGTATTTATCTTACATAACCTTCCGGACATAAAGGCTTCGTATTACAGGTATATGACAGTTACTTCACCCTGCATTTATACGACCCGACCACAGTATACTGCAGCCTTCACGACCAAGTTGTAGTGCGTAAAGATTTTTAGACAAGCCCTTTTTGTTCGTATTCGTGAAATTTTCGCAAGGGTCATCTATAATACACATATTTATGAGAATGGGCCTTTTCTCTCTCTTTTTTCCCCCTACCACACTGTTTAACTTTCCTGACAGCTGTGAGTAACACTATTTGTCTGCGGTCGGAATCGAACCAGCGATTACTGTGCAGTCTGGGAGTCTGAGTGTGCACACTGCGATTTCCATCCGAGTGATGGATGGCGCAAACAAGGCCCGGGGCGAACCCGCCGTGAAAAATGAGCCACTTGCGCCCCCGCCAAACAGCTTATTTCCTATTCACGCCGCCGCGCCCCGAATCTGGGGCGGCGTGCTCGGGCAGGAAAACGGTCGCCAGATGGTGTTATCACTGCCTCCACCAGGACAAACACCTGGGACTCGGCGGCGTAGGGCATAAATCGAATCACGGAGAAGGGTGGAGTTGGAAGTGCAGGTGAGAAACTCAAGTTTGAAGAACAGTTGTTTGGAAAGAACGGTAGAAGACAAGAAACCGGTCGAAAATAAACGGAAGATGCACAAGAGCAGAAGAATTCCATAGGTGTAACAGAGGTGTAATTTGAAGCAGGAAGGTGCAACGAAGTACAAACAGATTAGTAACTGGACTTGCTTTGTTACCATATTGACACACATTCTGAAGCATGGCTAATGAATGCAGGGGATATTAGTAAAATTCAGGCCGCAGAGATGAAGTTTCAGATTAGAAGGAGAGGAGAATAGAGCTGTAAAAGTAACGAGAAATTCTGTACCCGTATGTATTCTTTACTAAACCAATCAGTACTCGTTACTATCGAATCATTACTCGTTACTTTTGATACAATCGAACACTAACATGAAGCATCGCATCGAGTCGCGTCGTATACGGGACGACTTCGTTCATACTTGGTAAAGTAAATTGTTTATTTAGTAAAACAAGTTTAGGTAAGTTGTTCGTTTGGATAAAACTTAAAGTAATTAGCACATGGATCTTACGGAAAACTTCTAAATGTATACTTGATTCTTTATAATTAATATTATATACGAAAGAATAATCTAATTTCAGAACATCTGTTTGCATAAAAAAAAAAAAAGAACTGATCTTACACCCGACTGTGACGTATCTAGTGACAATAACTAATTACGGTTATTTTTTAAAGTAGACAACTCAAAACCCTGCATACAAGCCTGATATGATAATGGGACATGTGTTTAGCAAATATTATAATCTCATCAAAGTATTTCGTTTTTAAATAGGAGGTTTCACCCCTGCCTTCCTTTACAGTTTTCATTTATTTTTGTAAATTCTTCATCTTTTTGTGATTAGATTCGTAATTGCTGTTGCGTCGTGGTTACAACAAACATTCAACAACAAAGCCAGTACCGCGCATTGATCACATGGATCCTGCAGTAATTAAAATTCATTGACTGCTATGTCACATTACTTCTGATACAACTGAGCACTAGCATGAAGCATCGCATGAATGACTTCTTTAGTACTTTGTAAAGTTCAAGTAAATTTTTCATCGAGTAAAGTAAATTTAGGTAAATTGTACGTACTTTTGATTTACTGCACTGAATATTACATACTTCAGAATAATACCTAATATCACAATCGCAGCACACTTAAATCAATTAATTTAAAAACAAACATCTGCTCATTCAATCGGTGGGCGAACCGTTCCAGCTCCCGCATGACGCATGATACCGGGTGTTCGTTTGTTTATCTATACAAACCGACATCTATACGACAACTGCGAGTTACAAAATGAATTTAAGAGTAACTATTCGGTACTTCGAATCAGACGATGAACCCGTTACTCAGTAACGAATTAGTAGTAGTAGTAGTAGTAGTAGTAGTAGTTGTTGTTGTTGTTGTTGTTGGTGGTGGTGGTGTTTTAGGGCGCGTCGACAGCGTGGTCATTAGCGCCCTAGAAGTTGCGGAATGAGCACCAGACGAAAGCAAAGTGGAACTTGTGTAGCATACAATTGAATAGTCCAGCGGTATGGACACGTGAATAGCATGTGTGATGAAAGTATGACAAAGAAAATGTATAATTTGATACTGCAAGTGACGAGAGAACACTGGATAGGAGTATAAAGGAGATAGAGAAGAGTGTGCAACATAGAGGATTGAGATGAACAGTAGTGGAAGGCGAGGAATAGTGGAAGAATAGGAGACGCAGGAGATGTCTGTATTCCAGGCAGTTCGTTGCCTGAACAACACGACCACACTGTCGCAGCCAAACCAACACTGTGGTGGACAAACAATGAACAACGACGCCTCCCCTGTGAACTGTAAACAACTAATTCAAACCACATTTTTACAGATGTGTAAAACAGAACACATTTGGGAATCTTTATGCCCTCCACTGAGCCCAATTACTGCGAATTGCTAAGATCTTTGTTTGTAATTAATAACTTGAATCAAGTTTTGCTTTTACGTTATTGTGGATTGCAAATTCAAAGTATGTTTGCAAGAGTGAATGCTTCTAGCCATCTTCATATGCGATTTCCAACGTCCGATTCAGCCTTCAACGACCCTTCTAACGTGTGATCTGATATCAGTATTAATTTCATTCTTCTTCTTCTCGTGTCGATGACTGCATCAGATATGAGGTAGTTTTTCCGCCAATGCGATGGCTTTGTACCTGGTACCTGATTGGAGGTCAATTCGAGATACGTTTATTCCGAGTTGTGGAGAGGACAGCAGATGTACCATGGTTTCTCTCTCTCTCTCTCTCTCTCTCCCCCCCCCCCCCTCCCCTCAACGAATATGTGGTATCTGGCTGTTCTCCCAGGAATCCCCAGGTGGCAAGAGTATCTTTGCAGTGGCCAACTCCAACTCGAAACCTGTTTAATGACTTCCATATGGGCCATGGTTGTTCAGACCCAGGTGGTAGACCCTCTTTTGAATGCATCCACTCTAAATCATGTTGCACTCTCTTCTCCCACTCCAGCATTCTTTCATTGCTTGGAGCACCATTTGGTGGCTTTGAAGATCGCATGAAGGTTGAACGGGACTTTAGTCTCGATGGCGCTCGTGTATAGCTATGTAGAGGATGTCTTCGTTCACTCTAAGCCTTGCCACGCTGGTGGCAACTTCCAGGCGTATGTCTGCAGGGGCGATGCCAGCTAGTATCTCCACTTTGCTCACAGGCGATGGTCTGAGTTAACCTGTGATGAGCCGGCATGCTATGTGGAGCGCAACTTTTAAGAATATATCAAATTATTAACAGCAGTGACATTTTTATTTGGATGTGTAACCCCATCCACCTTTATCTCTTGCGGCAATAATAGTAAGCAGATTGGCGACTGAAATATAGTATAGGAACGTAGCAACATCTTCAGAAAAGATATCAGGCAATCACACATACGGGCACCACGACCACGGTTATAGTTTAGGAAGCGTCCAAAAACTACTTGGCTCAATCTAGTAGGGGGGGGGGGGGAGGTTAGCTGGAATGATACGCTGGGCTACGTAGGGGGGAGAGGGGGTTCTGAGTCTAGCCACGTAGCTGTCGATTAATCTTATTTTGTCGAAGTTAAAGTGAGGTACAGAACACACAACAGCATGTGAGTATTTATTTCCGCCATTTAATTATCTCCGTATGTAATTTACGATAGTCTGACAAAAGTGAAGTCGGGCTACATGGGGGAGGTAGGCAAAAATGGAGCTACATAGTTTATGGACGCTCCTTTACGTGGGAAGCATTTATTCGTAACCTCCCGGTCCCGGAGGTAAAATAGTGTAGGTTTTATTTTCATGTCAAGTCGGAAAGCTGAGAAATTTAAGATGGAAGTGTCCACAAATTCGTATACATTTTTTCGTTGAACGAGATTTAAAAGACACTACTGGTCGGCTGTAGTTATTGGCAGTCGAAATATTCGCCGAATCAGCGTCGACGTATTATTCGGAGGAATTAAGTTACGGTTTTTCGGTTTTTGTTTCCAGCGATGTATCAACTGTGACACAACCGATTTAAAACAGAGGTCGCTGCTTTTATAGTCCACGTGTGGGCAACAGTTATCAAGAATAATTTACGAGCACTCCGTGCGTTTTGAGAGTCGTCGTATTAAACTCGACAAAACAAATTCGGAAAAAAACCGGGTCACAGTCGATCGGTCTGAATGTGGCAGTGTATATTGCAGTGGAGGCGGGACAATAACCTGATCGGAGGCAGCTCAGGACGTATTCCGCTACGTCAGGCCGCGGCAGAAGAGCGGATATTGAAACCGGCAGCCCGCCGCTCCGGGGTTATATGAGGACGAGGGAGGCTACCTGCAGTGTATCAGCGAGCTCGCACGTCCTCTCACAACAATATGCGTTAACAGAGGAAACAATGCCATGTCTCTCTCTAACCTACATTCTACACTGAAAAGCCAAAGAAACTGGTATAGGCATGCGTATGCAAACACAAAGATATATAAATACCTACATAAGACGACAGGTGTCTGGAGCAGGCGTTAGATCGGTTACTGCTGCTACAATGGCAGGTTATCACGATTTAAGTGACTTTGAACGCGGCGCACGAGAGATGGGACACAGCATCTCAGAGGTAGCGATGAGGTGGGGATTTTCCCGTACGACCATTTCACGAGTGCACCGTGAATATCAGGAATCCGGTAAAACATCAGCGACATCGCTGCGGCCGGAAAAAGATCCTGCAAGAACGGGACCAACGACGACTGAAGAGAATCGTTCAACGTGACAGAAGTGCAACCCTTCCGCAAATTGCTGCGGATTTCAATGCCGGGCTATCAAAAAGTGTCAGCGTGCAAACCATTGAACGAAACATCATCGATATGGGCTTCCGGAGCCGAAGGCCCACTCGTGTACCCTTGCTGAGTGCACGACACAAAGCTTTATCTGCAAAGACCGACATTGATGATTGGAAACATGTTGCCTCGTCTGAGGAGTCTCATTTCCAATTGTATCGTGCGGATGGACGTGTACGGGTATGGAGACAACCTCAAGAATTCATGGACCCTGCATGTCAGCAGGGAACTGTTCAAGCTGGTGGAGGCTCTATAATGGTGTGGGGCGTGTGAAGTTGGATTGACATGGGACACTTGATTCGTCTAGATACGACTGTGACAGGTGACACTTACATACGCAACCTGGCTTATCACTTGCACTCAATTCATGTCCATTGTGGATTCCCACGGACTTGCGCAGTTCCAGCAGGACCATGCGACACCCCACACGTCCAGAATTGCTACAGAGTGGCTCCAGTAACGCTCTTCTGAGTTTAAACACCTCCGCTGGCCACCAAACTTCCCAGACATGAATATTATTGAACATATCAGGGATGCCTTGCAACGTGCCGTTCAGTAGAGATCTCCATCCCCTCGTACTCTTACGGATTTATGGACAGCCCTGCAGTATACATGGTAATCAATTCCCTCCAGCACTAATTCAGACGTTAGTGGAGTCCATGCCACGTCGTGTTACCGCACTTCTGCGTGCTCGCGGGGTCCCTAAACGATATTAGGCAGGTGTACCAGTTTCTTTAGCTCTTCAGTGTACAATGTAACACCGAGAATTTCCTTGGGATTCAATAGACTTCAAAGTTCAGGCCAAATCGGTCGGCAAATATTACTCCCCACAAAAGTGTTGAGTAGGGTCCGACCAAAAGAATAGAGAAATTTGCAAGCAAATGTGACGTTAAAATTATAAAATATGACCAAACATTTAAATTTACTATGATCGAATACATATCATTTATTTTATCTAATCATTACCGTCCTCCAACTTCAAGAAAAATTCCGTGAACATCGTGTGCCGTTATACATGGCTTTTGTCGATCTAAATAAAGCCTTTGATACTGTCAGCCGTACCGGCCTTTAAGACATCCTGTACAAAATCGGCTGTCTACCTACGTTGCTGTCTTCAATCAAGGCCTTTGACGACAACATGCAGGGCTCTGTGATATTTGATGGTGAAGGTTCTGCATCCTTCACGGCAAACCGCGGCGTACGACAGGGTTGTGTCTTAGCGCCCACACTGTTTGGAATTTTCTTCTCTGCTCTTATTAGCTTTTAAAAGCTGTGACGTTGGAGTACACCTACATACAGGGAGCGACGGTAGACTTTTTAATACAAGTTTATTGAGGTCTACTAAGAAGCGTATTGACCTGACTGTCCGTGAACTTCTCTATGCTGACGATCAGGGGCGGATCTAGGTAGGATTTAGGTTTTGGAGGGGCTTAAGCGGACTTTGATTTGGGAGGGGGGGGGGGCGGCTGGAGTCGGACAGGGGGTAGTCTTTATATTCTCCTCGGTCCTCGGATTAGTAGAGCTAAAAAAAAAAAGTCTCAAAAATCACAATGTCTGGGGTGGACCTAGATACTTTTACGGGGTGCCTTGAGCCCCCTAGCCCCTCCCCTCCCTGGATCCGCCCCTGCTGACGGTGCAGCTTTTGTCGCTAATACGGAAGACGAACTTCAGGATATGCTCATCAGATTTGGTTGTGCGTGTCATCTGTTCTCGATGAGTGGTAATACCAAGAAGACAGTTCAGGATACAGACCGTCTCCCAAAAATAACATTGGGCGGCACCCCTCTATCTCGGCTCCATCACTATGTCCTACCAGTCTATTCAGAAGGATATTGACGCACAAATCGGCAGAGCCGCGACGACCTTTGCCAAGCTGTCCTCACGTGTCTGCAGAAACTGCAAGCTAACTCTCTCCACCAAAATTCATGTATACCAATCGTGCGTCCTAAGCATCTTATTGTACGCATCTGAGACGTGGTCCACTTACGCCTCGCAAGAGAGACAGCTGAACGATTTCCATATGCACTGCCGACGGACAATACTTGGAGTCACGTGGCAGGACAAAATGAGCAACGAGGTCGTTCTCTCTGTCACAAAGGGCCTCAGTATCACGGCCATCCTGAAACAAAAACGACTCCGCTGGCTTGGCCACGTCCACATAATAGGCCCGTTTACACGCACGGTTTTTCCGACGGTTTTGGAGCGTACGCTCCAGGCACGCGCATCAATCCTTTACATGTAAATGCTCGGTGGTCAGAGAGGCCTGGCGCGCGCTCCGAATGCGCACATCTGGCGCGCAGGTCTAACGGGGCCTTGTGTTTACACGTGCATTGTCGGTCTGCAGTCTTGATGCGTCAGTACAAGTTCGTTGTTAGTTCGAATTTCTAGCTGACTTTATTTAACTGTACCCTGCTTTAACAGATAAAAATCTAAATCTTGAAAAATGTGGTCAAGAGATAATTTGGAAGGATTTATAGAACTTTATAAGAATTTTCTATGTTTGTGGAAGGTTAAATCAAATGACTACAAAAATAAAAATTTAAAACATCGTAAATATGATTAGTTAGTAGAATTCAGCAGGGTAAATGTATGTGAAAGTGAAAACAAAGATTTCGTCACTGAAAGGATTCAAGAAAATCGGCGGCAATTCGAAAAGAACTGAGAAAAATATATGCAAGCAATTTCAAATCTTGGAGGGATATCCCAGTTTCCAAAAAAACGAAGAGTAGAAGGCAAACATTACTCTGCAGTTATGCTTTTCCTCATAACTGTGTCTTATTTTGATATTTGTGGTGATACTAACTTCACCTTTTTAGGTAAAGGTGTCAGGTATTGGAATAAGCTACAAAGGGAAATGATGAGCAATTTACCAAAAACGTTGAAAGAATTTAAAGTTAAAATTTGTAGAGGGCAAATGTAGGTGAGTGCAGGAAAGGGGGAAGATGGGTGTGTAGGGAAATTGCCACAGGAGCGTGCGCTCCATTGCAATTTAATTAAATATTATTATTAAAATGTAGTTATATATGGAATTGTCATTTCGTAAACAATTTTTAAATCATCTGGGTCATTTATTTTCCCGTTGCTCTCACTAAAGAGACATGTGTCCATATAGATCTCTAGTTTCGTGCCATCTTTCCGCCCATATACACTTTGTTTATTTAATTCTTTCTGTACAAAAAAATATATATATATATATATATATATATATATATATATATATATATATATATATATAGAGAGAGAGAGAGAGAGAGAGAGAGAGAGAGAGAGAGAGAGAGAGAGAGAGAGAGCAGTTCATATTGCTCAGTTTATGCCATTTCTTTTGGAGGATATTTTAAATACACTTATAAACACAAGCACAACTAACAAAAACAACAACGACCTGAAAACCGATTGTTGCAAGCTGGACCGTCTACAAAACTTTCCAACCCGGCGGAAAGTCCACGCGCCACGGGATAACGGTCATTTTTGGCGCGTACGCTCCAACCCGCAGTCCTGGCGCGCGCGACTGGAGTGTTGACCATTTTTCGTCGCACGCTCCAGGAGCGACGGTCCAACCTCACGCTCCGGCGCGGCAGTCCGGAGCGCCGTTCCAGACCGACAGTTTGGCGCGTACGTGTAAACGGGCCTAATGGTCCCTGAAAGACGACCACGCAAAGTAATGCTTAGTCAGACTGCTAATATTGACAGACCTGTAGGGCGCCCTATGCTGAGGTTTAAGGACTCCTGCAAACGTAACTTGGGGAGCTTCGGCATGCGCACTTCTGGCTGGGAGGCCTGCGCCAGCACGAGATCCTTATGGCGTCGTCACATCGCCATCGCCATGTCAAAATATAACGTAGTTTAATAAAATAAAGCGGAAAAAGCTTCGTAAAAGGGAAGAACATAATAAATAATACGAGGGTGAGTCAAATGAAAAACTTAAATATTTTTTAAAATATTATTTATTGTGCAGAAGTGGTACAAAGCTGTATCACTTTTCAACATAATCTCCCCCACGCTCAATGCAAGTCCTCCAGCGCTTACAAAGTGCATAAATTCCTTTAGAAAAAAATTCTTTTGGTAGTCCGCGCAGCCACTTATGCACCGCGTGGCGTACCTCTTCATCACAACGGAACTTCTTTCCTCCCATTGCTTTTTTGAGTGGTCCAAACATATGGAAATCACTTGGGGAAAGGTCTGGTGAGTATGGTGGATGAGGAAGACACTCGAAATGCAGGTCTGTTGTTGCAACTGTTGTACGGGCAGTGTGGGGCCATGCATTGTCATATTGCAAAAGGACGCCTGATGACAGCAATCCACGTCTCTTTGATTTGATTGCATCACTATGGCTTCAACTGCTGCAATAGGGATGATCGATATTAGAAAAACATCGATGTTGACATCGATGTTAACATCGATTCAAAAGTATCGATGTGCGATAAACATCGATAGAAAAACATCGATATGTCTAAAACATCGATGGTTTCGGTAGGAAGTAAAACTGTCTATTCTATTTATTAAAAGTGTTTATTGTTATTGAAAATACAATACAATATTTCGCCAATATCTATTAATATCGCTCATTCCTAACCCTACGTAATCCCTCCGTCACTGGCCCACCATGCAATACAAAAAGCATTAAGCATTTAGTAATTCACTCACCTGCATGCAAAGCCAAGCGACACCGAAAAAAGAAAAACTACTTAACACTCCTTCAATGCAAAACAAAAGCAGCATCCAAGTAATATTTAATCTCGGGCAATGTATCCACTTTTTACATAAAATAACCTAAAAAGTAGGAAATAATACAGTGAACAAACTCATGGTACCTACATTGTTGGGTTCTATTACCGCAAAAGCTATTGGTCAAAGAAATAATAATACAATACAGAATAAAGATTTACCATATCTGTTATTTCGTTATTAACAATATCAATAGTAAATTAAATTCGCTTCGCTACACAAGTTCACTCACAACACACACGCGAGCGTTGAAGTTGACAGTTTTTTTTTTTTTAATCCCTTAGAAAATGCAAAGATGTAATTATTCGTACGGCCTACTCCGGTTACGTTGATCAGTGTCAGTGTCAGTGAAAAATAGTTGAACTTGATAGTCATCTAGCTAGATGGCCCTAAATAATATATTGACGTTTCGATATTTTATTATCATAACATCGATGTGTCGATGTTATCGAAGTCAAAACATCGATGTTTTCGAGTTAAACATCGATGTTTATTCACCATCGATGAATATCGATCATCCCTATGCTGCAATGTTCTGTGGAGTCACAACTTGTTGTGCCTGACCTGGACGAGGAGCATCTTCCACTGAAGTCACACCATTTGCGAACTTCCTACTCCATTCGTAGACTTGCTGCTGTGACAAACATGCATCGCAGTACTGAACCTTCATTCTTCGATGAATTTCAATAGGTGTCACACCTTCACTACTTAAAAACCGAATAACAGAACGCTGTTCTTCCCTGGTGCAAGTCTCAAGTGGGGCAGCCATCTTTATACTGATACTGCGACGGTATTTGTGCATCTGCACTAAGCTGCCACCTACAGGTCATTCTGCACGCTGCTTGTAGCACGCTTAGGCTGGCCGTCCAGTGGACGCGAATAATCTTCGCGCGAATACACGCGAATGCGCGCGAAGAGATCGCTCCAATCCAAACAAAGATAATTCAATGTGACTCCGTCCACTGCGAGCGCCTGAACCGCGCGAACTTACGCGAGGGCGACGAGATACAAATTTTTTTGGATTTGTTCGCGCGAACACACAGTTCGAGCGACGGATATAGACAAACTGGTTGCTCTTGTTCTAGAAAGAGCCCATTAGTGGGATCAAAATTATCTTATACCACCAAACAAATGTCCAAATGAAGAAGTGAGAAGGAATTGGAACAGAAATGAAATGAATTCACCAGGTAATTAATTCTATTACTTATTCATTTATATAAACAAAATGCAATGTTAAATATCTATTATTTTCACACAGTATAGGCTTTATTTTTTGCTTGCTGTCATCAGTATCTCTACTGGTTTGGTGTGATGGGTATTAGGTGATTAAATAGAAACTTCCTGACAACAATTACGGAAACAATACAAATCACACATAAACAAAAATTGCTGGAAATCGTCATTAAACGTTTTAAGTGAAAATATAAAATATTAACAAGCATTCAGCAGCATATTTACAAAATAAAACGCTTTCAAACATTTAAAGTCTTACTCATAACATCATAGGTCGCATAACATTCTTAATTGCATTCCTTTAATCAATATTCCATGCACTGTACTGCTTTTAATACAACAGTCATTCAATTCATTTAAAACATTTTCATCCATTCTCAATGTATTTAAATTCACAATTTTTTAAATGTTTTTCATCTCTTTATTTTACACTGGTTTTTAATGAATGTTTCGCCGAAGAGAAGATGTGAGCCTAGAAATTTAGCCGATCTAGGACGTATACTTGGGAATTTACATTTATTCTTTCTCCATTAAAAAACTAAACAAGTATATACTAAGGAGTTTTTGTTCTTATTTCTTTTGTTATAGTCGCTGACATTAAGAAGAAATGGAAAGGGTTGAGGGATACATTTAGAAGAGATTTAAGAAATTATTTGGAAGAAAAATCCGGAAAAGGTGAAGTCTCAAAACAGTGGCCCTATTTCAACCAAATGGAAAACTCCTTTCTTTTGGCAAAAATGTTACTCATCCATTCCTCTCCCCTTTTTGCAGTTCTTCTTGCTAGAGTTGTTGATTCCAATGCTTATAATTCCAACAATTGAGAGAAAGGCATTGCTACTGTTCTTTCTGGCACAAACAACAACAGAACTGGCGATAGAATCGCGCGAATCTGCTTTCAGTGGACGGAGTGTCTTCGCGCCAACACGGTTCGTGCGAATACAAGCGTATTCGCGCGAACATTTTTCGCGCGAATACGCGTCCACTGGACGGCCAGCCTTACCAACTTACAGGATAACGGCACGAAATTTCGATTTTTTATTACAAATTTAAGGTTTTCATTTGACTCACCTTCGTAAAACGATGAACGTAAATGAACTGGGAACGAATAACGCGCACGAAACGGAGTGGAACCACAGAGTAGCAAAGGGCGTTATCGATTTTGTTATAGAGCTAAATCAGCGTTGAGAATAGTCAAGTTTGGTCCCTTTCACCTATACATTTATCTGCAGGATTTTTTTTAACGCGACGGGATTTGTAGTTTTCGATATTTCACTGCATCATATCGACATTATCGTATCGCCCATTTAAAAACATCGATATAAATATCGATATTTTTGAATTGATATAATCGGTTGACAGATATATCGTTGCAACCCTAACAGTGGTCACTGTGTCATCGTCTGGGTAACACCCACGTCACGCGACCGGCCTTCGTACCCGACTACCAGCTGCCGGAGATGTTACAAAAAATCGAGGTTATGAGAGTTGTTAAGTAACAGTTCTGTTTAACTGAGCATCCGCGAAGAAATGAATTGCCAGAATACTGAAAGAAAAGGACGTATTCCATCTGAATTGACATGTTATTTATAAGCCGATTTTTGTTTATTATATTCAACCGATGTAATACTCTCTGTCCGGAGATTCGTTTGTAGTACACTCACTCGTATAGTGGCGTGTACTACATTTTATTTGAGGCAGCGTGAAAGACATTGTGTATATCACCGAGCGGGGTGACAGGGAGTGGACAATGTTGCATCCCTGGAATTCCAGAGTTGTAAGGCCGCCATCCTCCCAAATCAGCGAGCATAGTGAATTGAAATTTTGTTTATGCGTGTGGGATGTGACTTGAACAGCCAGTTGAAAATAACTTAATATTTAAAAATACTTAAACGGTTGTTACAATTTTCCTTTTATGTATCGACGACGCGGAATGGCAACACAGGTGGAGGGGAGACAACGTGCGGACTGCCCGAATTTGCGAGAACACGGGTCTCCAGGACTCGCCACGCAGACTCGTTATCGGCACGTCGAGGAAGACGGACGCAGAGACCAAAGTGATGCGTGTGTTTAGGGAAAGTGTTTCTTTCTTTTCTCTCGTACTCCAGAGGAGTACCAGTATTGTGAATGAGGCCTATTTTTTTGTGGTTTCGGCTGGAGTATGCAACCAGCTATCACATTCGGAGCGAGGAGTAAAACGGTAATGCTCCGAACATTTCGTTTTTGACTACGTCCACGCTGCATACTATTTTGTACCCGTAAACGCCTTTTAGCTAACGCTATTAAAGTAACTCTGCTTGAACAAATATTGAACTGAGTTTAGTCGGCGCAACGACAATAAGAAAAGTACTGTTTCCTTTGTGGGTTCATGCGTCCCGTTTTTGAGCAATTAAATGATTTTGTGATTTCTATTGTAATCTTTTGTGGGAGCCTTAGCAATTACAAATACACTAATTTTGTCAATTTGTTGTGATGTTAATAATTAGATAAAATAAATGTCTGATTTCAGTGTTTTTCAAACAACAAACTTTCATTGTATTTCCTTTATGAAAGATCTAAAATCATAGATTTTGAAAGCACCCTTTGATAAGGATAACTAGAATTGAGAAATTAATAAGAAGTTTGATTAATAAAAATCATGAGAGTAATCATAAAATACCAGAAGGTATTACACGTTGTTACAGTAAACTAAGATATGAGCGTCATTTAGTGATAGTTGTATTTGGTTAAGCAGTTGCCGGGTAATGTACTGCCAGACCATTGATTTCAATCAGCTATGTTTGACGGGTGCTAGTGTGTATGTATATCAGAACCGCCATCACAGCGACTCAGAATCCCGGCTGCGTTGTCACAGCCCCACCAGACTCTCGGAGTCAGTTGAAATGATATTAAATTATCACGGCAACGGCAACTGGGAGCCCTGTTAATCTCTATACAATTCGCTCCATAAATTAAATTGAATAAGCCGCTCAATTAGAACTGATTAAAGTTAATGAGGACTGTGCAATTAAGGAAGACAATGGTAGCAGGCAACATTTAGCAGCGAGAAAGTCTCGCTATGGTTTCTGTAGCTGCAAATCGTTTTTAACAATTCCCCCCGCAACCACTTATTCGGCCGAGGGAAGAATTTTTAAAACAACCATTCGGTAATATGCCGTTGGTGGTGGTGGTGTTTATGAATAATGTATGAGAGGCCGTTTACGCTGTGGGAGCTTTTAAAGCCAGATGTTTCTCCACTACGAGAATTTCCTGCTCGTAGATGAATCCATTTTCCCGTTCCCGTCCTGTTCCGAAGAACACATCGCTTGATGCATATACCACGCGGGGAGTCGCGCCTCATCTGTTTGTTCTGTTGGTGTTCCCGCCAAGTCAAAGGCGGCATTGCCTACCCTTTCTCTAGACGCGATTCGGGTCAATTTTGTTAAGTAATATCTTTGGTCTGGATGACGCCACATATCTCAAATTTCTATGTATAATAGATATTAGAGAGAATAGCAAACGAATTAAATTTTATGAGATTGGTACCTTTTTCGTCGTTGTATATGGACGAAATTTTCTCGGGAAAATAGCTGAGTGAAAACGTTTGTACAGCACGACGCTTCGGCGGTCATATTCTCTGCCGCCATTGTCAAGTAACAGTTGCCTGTCCGTTGAGCGCATGAAATGTCTTCTAATTCCTTTTGTGGGATTAGCTGTATATGGATAGAGGTGCCTGTCACTCCTGCTGTGACATCTGCCCCTTTTTCTTACATTTTTGGTCTTGTAACTAATAACAATTTTGGGTTTAACATTAAATTTATGCAAATGTAATAACATCTTAACATTTGTAGTCTTTCATTACAATTCTCTTTTATGTATATACTTCTTTTTGTCCTTTTAATTATTTTTTATATTTTTTATTATTATTTCCGCACATGGTGCTTCTTTCTGGTATTTAGTAATATTACTAGTACATTACAGTACAGTAGAACTTCAATTATCCGAATCAATTTTGACCGGACCCGATTCGGATAATCGAAAATTCGGATAATTGGATTTTTTTCGAAAAAGGTTCTATTTTAATTAATTACTATATGTACGTTGAAAATGGGTGGAAAAACTATATTTAAAGGAAAAGAGCTTTTAATTTACTGAACGAAAAGGCAACACTTTTACATGTTAAGCGTATTTACAAGTGCTGTGCACTAGTACAGTATGTACGTACCATACTGTAAATAAAAGTCATTGCTTGCTGAACATCTCTGTCAAAGTAAGCTGTTTGACTGTATTCGTCTGTTTTCTAACAGCAAAGACGGTCATCCGCTTGACAGTGAGTATTTTCATGTGGTATATAGGCAGAATCGTTATTTTTTTGAATCGCAACACGTTTCCGTTTTAATTAAAAAAGCGATTCGGATAATCTGAGTACGCATAGTTGGAGCTCTACTGTATTCTCGAAATTACATACTATACCACAATTTTCACAATATTAGTAATATCCACAAATATTACAGTCAAACACAGAAACAATAACACTAAATTACAAACCTTACAGACTAACACAGAAACAAACACGGAAGGAATAACACGAATTTATAGACATAACACGCTAAGTTATTCCGACAATGTGCTGAACGGTCTTTGCACACAGACAAACTATACTAACATACAGTGGCGTAGCTAGGTCCAAAAAAAATATTTTGGGCCCTCGGGCCACACAGGCGACATTTTATTTTTTGCTTTGTGTTGCTGGTAGGGGTCCCTTGAGCTGAGGATGGGGGCCCCTGAGTTGTGCTTGGGCCCCCATGACAGTGGTTGGGGGTCCCCCTGAGAAGTGAGGGACTCCCTGTGTCTCAGGGGCCCCCTTAGACGACGGTAGAGTTAAAAAAAAAGGTCGCTAGTTTGCCGTGAAGGCCCGTGGGCCCTCTGAACTGCGCTTGGGGGTCCCCTGAGCGTAGGGCCCCCGGTGCACTGCACCGCCTAGCCCATAGTAGCTACGCCCCTGCTAACATACACTTCAACTGGTTTGAATCTCCCTCCGGACAACACAGACACCTAGGTGGGACCTACTTCACCCACTCGCTTGCACTGGCACTATCCGGGGTCGAATATCGTAGCGCTGTCCAGTTGGTTGATCAGAGGATTCCTACACTACGGCTGCCTGTGGGTGACGGCGTTGCTTCTTTTTTTTTCCCCGCTGCCTCTGCGGCTGTGACTGAAGTCCCACTACCTTCGGTAGTATAACTTCTAGGTGTTAGGATAGGGTGTTTATTTTTTGGAACACTTTTTATTTCACTTTCAGGGGAAAAACCAGGGCTATGACCATCTAGGATGGTCTTAATGGTGAAAAAACCCCTGCGGAGTTCACGTACTGTGCTGCTCTATGATGGCTGGTATAGAATACTGAGGGGAACTTTATACTTATGCCGACGTCTCGGCATTACCGTTCCAATCGACTCAGTTCTTTCGTCTCTGGCGTCGTTCAATTGCTTGTGGAATTTTTATGTTAGATTAAATATTTCGGTATTAATTAAGGTTTTCAGGAGAGACAGAAATACATCAAGCGAAGGAAATGGACCCAGGAACAAAAGGAACAACACTCTCAAAGAATGAAGGAAGTTTGGAAGCAAAGAAAATTAAATACAAAGAAACATAGCCAAAGTTGATTTATCGTACCCTCCAAAAGGGTTATTCGGAATAATAATAATAAGGGAATATTTGTCTCGTTATGTAGCGTTTCTATTGGTGTATATCTGGGTGCGTTTAGGATCATCCTTAGACATCTGTTCTGGAGTAGCTGGATTTGTTATAGATTGGTTTGGCTTGCCAGCCCCCATATCTGGCATCCGTACAGTAAAAATGGGAGAATAACCGATTTGTATATTCTTATTTTTGTATTAAACTGTAGGTTGCTGCTTCGTAATACTGGTGACAGGTTGGAAATAATTGCTAGTCCTTTTGTTTTCCTATCCATGATATGTTGTCTAAAAAGTAATTTGTTATCCATTAATATACCCAAGTACCGATGTTCTTCAACCCGGGGGATATTTTGGTTCAAAATTTTTAAATTTTTGTTTATTTACGGCCTTTTTGTGAAATAGATTCCCGCAAATTTTCCAGGATTAATTTTGATTTTATAGTTTCTGCACCATTTACTGATTTCGTCTAGTCCTTGTTGTAGGTGAGTAACGTTAAGATCACGTCTTCTTCCTGATGTGTACTCTGTAGTGTCATCGGCAAACTGTGCCAGATTCACATAAGGCGGGGTCGGGATTTTGTTTGTATAAACTTTGATAAGTGGCGGTGCGATCACCAATCCTTGTGGAATTATAGCTGGAATCTGAAGAATTGAAGACCTCTGTCCGTCAACTTCTACGTAGAATTTTCTGTCTGCTAAGTAACTACCGATGAATTTAATGTAGCAGTGTTTAATAGCAGTTTGAGTCCGTAATTCCTGTATAAGTTTAGCGTGCCAAACCTTGTCGTAAGCTTTTTCTATGTCTAAAAATACTGCTGCTGTAGATTTGCTAAAGTTAAAAGTTTTTGTTATATCTTCTGTAATACGGAGGAGTTGAGTTGTTGCAGTTACGCGGCTTTGAAATCCGAATTGTTATGGTCTTATCGTCTTTTCTTCTTCGAGACTGGTGTTAATCCTCTTCAGCAGTATTCTTTCTCGTATCTTTGATGTTGACGAAAGAAGACTAATTGGGCGTTAGTTTACAGCTTGGCGGTGGTCTTTTCCACGTTTTGGTATGGCTTTAATTTTTGCTACTTTCCATGCTGTGGGATAATAACAATTTAGGAGACAGCTGTTAAAAATTCTAGTCAAAAGTACTAATCCCTTTTTCGGTAGGTTTTTCAAATGTATGTTTTTTATTTTGTCATGCTTCTATATCGCGCGCAAACATTAAATACTGGCGGGATCGTTGGCGTTGATTGTTGGCGGCGCAGAGAGAGAGAGGTTATTCACAGTTCCGATGTTCTCATTCTCTGGATCAAGCCGTCGAAATCCGTATATCGTATAATCTAGTAAATAGGGATACCGGATTTCAATTAAGTGAAGCCTGGAGACCTTTGATCCAGAAAATGAGATTACATCGGAAACTGTGAATAGCCCGTCTGTCTGCCCTGCCAACAATCAGCTCCAACAATCCCGCCACTATTTAACGGTTCCGCGCGATATATAAGCAATGCCACCACCCACAGGCAGCAGTCGTTTCAGGATGAACGTGAATGGCTACTCTGGCTGGCAGGCAGCAGTCAACTCAGTGTCTAGAGTATATGACCGCTGAATCGTCGTGCTATACAAACATATCACTAGGCTAATTTCCCGAGAACATTTCATCTGATTTAAATTTTGTTTCGTTCCTGTTGTTAGTTTGGATGTCATTCATATGCAAATGTTGTCGACCACTCACTCAATGAATGATGACCACCGAAACTCTGAAGTAATTCCCGTAGAGTCATAGAAACTTGAAATTTGGAACGGAGACATAGTTTTGCCTCCAAATTATGAAAAAGTCAAATTGGTGAATTTCCGTACAATTGCCCCCTTATCTACTCCCAGCCGTGAAGTCGTTTTCTACTCTAATGTCTGTATATGCAACAGATTTTCATTATAAACGGAGCTTACTAAGTTTAACCACTGTGTTAAATGTCCTCTTCTTACTTTGGAAGTTACTAAAATTCACCATTTTTTTTAACCGACTACGAAATTCCACAATACTTCCTATGAACCTACAAAAATGAAATTTATGGTTTCATCCCAAAATCATAGGAAAAATCCGATATTGGTGATTTTACCTATATTTCTCAAATGATAACCCCATCGTAAAACATTTCAGGGCATATTTGTACGATTATTGTTTGACCTTGGGTACCTAAAAAAAATATTAAGCATAGAGATTAGCAATCGTGACGAAAACATTAAACTTTATTTTGTTTTTAACTTAGTTTGAAAGTTACTTGGAATTTAGTGATGGTGGCTGTTAAACCTACGGAAATCAGCACTGCCGTACACCGGGGCCCCCAGCTCAGCTCAGGGGGCCCCCAAAGCTCAGTGAACCCCTGCCAGCAAATCTCACAAGACTTGCAAGAACTTAAATCTATAAAAATCATCTGGCCTGAGACCCCCAATATCTGGTTTTTTTTTTTTTTTTTTTTTTTTTTTGCATAGGGGCCCTTTGTAACCTAGCTACGCCACTGCCCAGAGGCCAGAACCCACACCCTTTGTTTGCAAAGAGCTTTCGCAGCGTTGGCATTGGAAAAATGTGTATTGTTAAGATTTGAATTATGAAATGACTGATTCAAATGGAACCGTTACACTCAGAATTAGTGATGAACTTCTAAAAAAAAATGAGATCCCACAAAAATCAGTTCTTGCAAAAATTGGTCAAGTCTCGTGCATGTTTTGTGACCAAAATTTCTGAGAACTTGTTCACTTTTCCTGTTCAGATGTCATGATCACCATTGTTAGATACTACTACCTAGTATGGACAAAACAAGACGAACACAACCGCTCTGGCCTCGCATTCGGGAGGACGCCTGTTCGAATCACCGTCCGGGCATCCAGATTTGGGTTTTCCATGGTTTCCCCAAATTACTCCAGGCGAATGCTGCCTCCAAAAGGCCATGCCCGAATTACTTTCCGTTCCTTGTTCCCAGTCCCATCCCACCTCTAATGACCTCGATGTCGACGAGGCGTAAAGCAATAATTTTAAAAAAGAACGAACACAGCAAATAATCGTAGCCCCCTTGCCCTCGGCCAGCCTCGAACCGACGACCCTCGGTACGCGAGGAGAGTCCCCACGGTGTCGGGGCTTGAATGAATGTTTTTGCTGTGATCACTGTATGTTGTCCAGTGATTCGCTGACTGCGCGCTGTTGGGAACGCAAATAGCATGCAAAGTTATTCCGCTGGCTGCGGCGGGCCGGCGCTGGCCGATTGGGCGGTGGCGTTTATTCGTAAGTACTGCAGTGCTGTCGACGGTATTTACAAGTCAAAAGCTCCCGAGTTAATCACCGCAACCGACAACGGTGCATGCGCAAAGCGTAATCGTTCCCTGCAACAGCGAGAGGCGACGGCGAGTATGCGTTTCCTCTCTCTCGCAGTTACTATCATAAATGGACTCAATAATAAGCCGGAAAAAATCTCGCAATAACTGCGCCAACCAGACAATCAATAGAAGGTGATGTCAAAACATGAAAAGACAGAGGGAGGAAATTTCTTAATTTAGAGGACGCATACTCCTGCGTTTTAGAGTGAAACTAAGGATGAGCAAATTAAAAAATTAATCGATAAATATCGTATCAATAGATACCGTATCGATGTATACTGTATCGATAGATATCGCATCGATGTTGTATCGATATATACTGTGTCGATAGATATCGCATCGATATTGTATCGATACATACCGTGTCGATAGATATCGCATCGATATTGTATCGATAAATACCGTATCGATAGATATCGCATCGATATTATATCAATAAACACCGTATCGATATTTAAAAACACTATCGATAATAAAGTATCAATATGTCGATATTTATGCCTAAAGCCAGTAATTATCCAAAAATATTTCCAAAATATTTAAGAAAATTCGGGAAATTAAACACACATGCAGAAATTACAGAAAATAATATTAATTTATGTATTTTTACAATCTATCAAATCAGTATTCGTCTGATGAGAACTGTCCGTTTTATGTATTCCCCCAACAATCTATTCCCGTTGTCCAGTGCCACCAATTTATCCAGAAGTCGCTCTTTCAGACGACATAGGAGAGGCTTGGCATATCAGGTACTTCGTCAACGCATTAACTGTTATTCATCAATGAAAGAAAAAAAAAGTTCAAAACAGAAGCTGTTAATTAACTTCAATCCTCAACATTGTAACACGGATGCTTAATCAATATTCTTGAACTATAAAAATAACCTATCCGTTAACATTCAAATATGTTTATAAAATAATGATGGTAACGTAAACCTGTTAAAATTTAACAGCTTTTTGTAATATCCTAGCCGTTGATGAAAAGCTGTTAAACTACGAAAATTCACCTTTTTTTAAAGAAGCTTTAAAAAATTCGGTTATATATGTGTATCCAATATATATGTAGCGAATTAAATTGGATACCTGAATTGCGTTAGTACAAAAAATATCCAAATTGAACTTAAAATTAATATTCCAAATAAAATATCGATTTTTGATAAATGGAAAATAAAAAATCGACGGTATAGGCCTATATCGATTATTTTGTGAAAAATATCGAAATTTCGATATATTTTGCCCAAGCCTAAAACCAACACTGTAAAGCAGGTTTCTACGGTCATAATGGAAGCAAGTTAGTCGTACGTAGTCGTTCGTTTACGCACGACCAGAATCTGGAAGCAAGTCTGTTTTTCTCTGCGTACTCATACGACTAAAATGGCGGCAAATTTTTTTAATTGTTATTTTGTGATAGAAAACCGTGGAATCGTACATCAAAAGACTATCACAACCTTAATGTGACGTTTTGAGCAAATTTTTATATAGTTTATTAACTTCTTATGTTCTGTGCTTCACTATTTGCTAATGTAAATAAATGTAATTAACGTTAATTTGTATGACAATTGTTGATTCTATCGAACCAATAATTTCCTGTAACTGTAGCTTACTGTGTCATAAGTTAATCTATACTGAACAAGTTTTCTACTAAGTAAATTAAGTTTTATGCTTTTAAAAATGTTGGTTATTTACCTAAATGAGCCCCCCAAGCGCAGTTCAGAGGCCCACTAGCCTTCATGGCAAACTGGCGACCTTTTTTTTTTTTAGCTCTACAGTCGTCTAAGTGGGCCCCTGAGACACAGGAAGCCCCCTCACTAAGGGTACTGCTCAGGGAGGCCCCAACCACTGCTCAGGGGGCCCCTAAGCACAACTCAAGGGCCCCATCCTCAGCTCAGGGGGCCCTTACCAGCAGCACAAAGCAAAAAAAGGTAGCCCATTTGGCCTGAGGGCTCAAAATAAATTTTCTGCACGGGGGACCTTGTTGACCTAGCTACGCAACTGAGTGCACCTACAGTTTAACGTTCCAGCGTACTTCACATTATACGGTGAAATTTAGTAAAGTGCACGATACTACTACATTTTGCGTCTGTCTTCTCTGGCGACCGTGTAAGTTATGGACTCGTCATCTGACTGTGTCTGCACTGCACTGCGTCAGCCCCGCCTAGTCCGGGCCTCCAATTTGGCCTTGTTTTACCCACTCTGGCAGCGGAAGACATAATTGAAGGCGTCGCCACGAGGTGGAGGCTATATCGGTTTCCGATAGCGCGCCTCACAGGTAGAGCCACCAGCGACACACAGGCCAAAGCACAACTCCGACCCTGCACGAAGCACGTCCCAGCCAACACAAAACAGCCATAAAAATGGAAAAAGCTTTCCTCTGAGCGATACGAAACCCAAGGTCACGTTTAGCCAATTCTCACAACAGTATTCACCCCTCGGCTTCTTGTTTGGACCAGGCACTTCTGGATGACTCCACAATAAAAGCGGCTATAGACGACCCAATTTCGATCCCAATCTAGTGGGGCAATCCGGTATGGGCCCTGCAGGTTGCCACGTTAGTAGGTAAATTGGGTCTTCTGCTCCCGATATCTGGAGATCGGCAGAGCCCGACAAACAATTTACAGATTGTCCCTGCAGACAGGGAGAAAATTGAGACGTGCGTAGCGCGATTGCAAAGATTGGAACAATTTCGGCTCAGTCGGTTTGGAGCAGGGAGCAACTGCGTTTCGTGCCATTAGCCGTGTGTTTCGTTAAAAATGTTTAAATAGAAAGAGGTGTGGACGAATATTTTCCTGATTTATAAGAATATACCCCAATTGTGGAACAAACACAAAAAAAAACTACATAAACCGCAAAATGCGGAAGAAGGATTTCATGCTTTGCTCGAAATTTACTAGGATTTTTTTTTTTTTTTGTTTGTTTTACGTTTGGCTTTGCGCCTCATCGACGTCGAGGTCATTAGAGGCGGAAGACAAGGAATGGGAAGGAATTCGGCCATGACCTTTTGAAGGAAGCATCCCGGCATTCGCCTGGAGTGACATGGTGAAACCATGAAAAACTCAAATCTGGATGCCCGGGCGGGGATTCGAACCGCCGTCCTTCCGAATGCGAGGCCAGAGGGTTAACCACTCACCCTCCACGCTCGGTCATACATTGGACACATTGGTCAGGTAGCAGGAAAAGGTTAAAAAATCCTTTACTTTTTGAAGAGAGTGATGAGGGAATGTGCGAGAGAAATGAAGGAACTGGGTTACAAAACTTGGGCAAGACCGTTGCCTGAATATGGTTGTGTAGTATGGGACCCACATTTTGGGTATCAAATACGGGAGTTGGAGGGGGTGCAAAGAAGGGCTGCTAGATTAGTCTCTGGAAATTACCGTAGAACACAATCAGTAACCGGTATAGTAAAAGAGCTGGAATGGGATTCATTGGAAGACAGGAGGAGGATGAAGAGGGTCAAGGGAGTGTACAAGGGGTATACTGGTGATGAGGCATGGAAAGATAGTGGTGTAAGAATGAAAAGTAATGCTTGAAAGGGAAAAGATGACCATGACCACAAGCTGACACTCGATTTCAGGCACAGTGATGTAGGAAGAATCTCCTTTTAGGTAAGGGTGTCAGGGATTGGAATAAGTTACCAAGAGAAATGATGAATAATTTACCAAAAACGTTGAAAGAAATTAAAGTTGAAATTTGTCGAGGGCGAAAGAATGTGGGTACAGGAAAGGGGGGATTTGGGTGTGTAGGAAAATTGTCACCGGAGAGTGCGTTCCATCGCACTGAGATTGGGTTGAGGCTGTCTGCTTGCTCTTGGCTTAAGTTTTCTTAGTCGCTATATGATACTTCCCAGTTGGAGACGAGTCCAGCAAGTAGGGCATAACACGTGGAGCTATGAGGCCGCGCGGACGAGCAAACTTCATTAGGCGGCGCGTCCTCATGAAACATGCACCGCGCAGGTAAACACGCCACCTGGCCACGAGTCACTGCTATCACCTGCTGAACTACACGACCCGGCGAGTCGTGATTAAAACTACACGTCTCTACACACGATGGAATCTGAGAAACATTATTTACCAAATCTACGCTACTGAATGAAACAGACGCAGACCGAGCGTGGTGGGAGAACGGTTGACGCTCTGGCCTCGCTTTCGGGAGGACGCGGGTTCGAATTCCCGTCCGGGCATCCATATTTGGGTTTTCCATGGTTTCCCCAAATTACACCAGGGGAATGCCGGGACGCGTCCTTCAAAAAGACCATGGCCGAATTCCTTCCCGTTCCTTGTCCCCAATCCCATCCTGCCTTAAATGACCTCGACGAGGCGTAAAGGCATAAGTAAAAAAAAAAAAAAATACAGACGCCGAAAGGCAAAACCAATCTGTCTCTATGTATGTGTGGCTGTGGACCCATCACACAGAAACAAATGAGCAGATTTTAACAGAATTGCACATGGCGACAGCTTAGATCAGTGTTTTGAATGCCCTACACCAAAAGGACGAAACGCGTCTTGGGAATAAAATGAAATAAATTTCACCAAAACAGTTGTTTGTAGGCGGAGTTGTTTATAAAATTATTGCGCAAGATCTTCGGAATTATGGCCTATTAGCAGATTAATAGTGCTTGGAAATGCGTATGAGGTGCTGTTCCAGACCGGCAAGTGAGGATTACCACTATATCTCCACTGAAGATGCCATACACCACAATGGCGAAACGCGTCTGGGGAATAAAATAAAATAAATTTGACCAAGACAGTTGTTTGTAGGCGGAGTTGTTTATAGAATTATTTTTTTCATTCGCGACCCCTTCACAAGTAAAAACCTTCTGGTGACCCTCGAGGTGTGTAAAAAATCTTTGGTGACTCCCTGCGTCCGTAATAAAATTATGTCAGTGATTTTAAGAATAACGCTATTAACTCTCTTCCTATTGACTACTGACCGAGAAATG
This sequence comes from Vandiemenella viatica, assembly GCA_031002005.1. Taxonomy (NCBI): domain Eukaryota; kingdom Metazoa; phylum Arthropoda; class Insecta; order Orthoptera; family Morabidae; genus Vandiemenella; species Vandiemenella viatica. The sequence goes on along the minus strand of CM061920.1, from coordinate 13,889,948 downwards.
AAATGCCGTGCAAGGTACTCAGGAGTAGAGATGGGTCGTTCGCGAGTGAATCAGTTCTTTTGAGCAATTCTTTTAAAAGAGCGAGTGAGCAGTCGCAAACTAAAAAGTGAACGGTAGTTCTTCTAGGTGAGTCGGTCATAAGTCAGCTAATTCTGAAGATCAAGAAGAGCTTGTTCACGTGGGCTTTGTGGACTGTTGAGCTAAAAAAAAAGTCTGCTAATTGCATCAAAGTCGATTTTCATCGAAAAGTGGGGGTGTAACCCGATTCTGGAGGGTGAATCCTAAAAAAAAAGGTCTCAAATATAACTGAGCAAGTGATCTAGTGAATCGTTCAAAAGAACTAGTTCTTTTCGTAGAGTGATCAAATGAACACCGCTCTTTATAGTGAGTCACTTTGCCCACCTCTACTCAGGAGCACTCGGCGGTGGCGGCGCGGGAGGCGAGAAGATGGGGTCACAGGCAACATAGGGACAGTTAGTGTTCGTTCACTGCAATCAGTTCAGCGAGTACGGACTAGCTTTGCTGCGTGCGAACATAAAATGGAGTTCCCCAAAGATCTGCGCAGTCTTCCACGTCTGCTACAAGTGGCAGTGGCAGAAGTAAATCAAAACCCGAAAAAAAAAATGCTTTATGATGACAATTACCTGAAAGAAGAGAAACAGGCTCCAATTAGAAAATTATTTGGTTATTGGTATCTCAAAAATACAGCCATTATTCAGCAGTTTATTAAAAAAAAATAAGCAAAGCCTTCTCGCTGAAAATCTTTATATTTTTAGTGTAATATTGTGTGACCTACAACCCTTACTTGACGCAAAGATTGAAAAAACACAGGTTTAAGTCATAGACGAACACAGAGAATACTTTATATTCGGCTCAGTCATACAACTGAGTAAGAAAAAGTAAAAACGTAGATGTTGTTTTTACCTTTGTACAATTCTCCTATACATACGAATTAGCTCACTAATTTTGGAACAGCTAGCAACATAGACCATTTATACGCGGCGATAGGTGTATTTAAACCGTACAACCTTCGCCAGATTAATTTTGGGAATACAGCGACTTGTGCACTAACGCGTTCTATTTTTTTTTTTTTTTTTTTTTTTTTTATCAGTCTTTTGACTGGTTTGATGCAATTCTCCATCCTTTCCTATCTTGTGCTAACCTCTTCATCTCTACCCACGTCCTCAATTATATGCTTCATATATTCTAAACTCTGTCTTCCTCTACAGTTCTTACCTTCGACCGTTCCCTCCACTAGCAAATTAACCAATGCAGCATGTCTCAAAATATGACCTACCAGCATGTCTCTTCTTTCTATAAGCTTCTTCCACAAACTTCTTTCCTCACCCATCATTTCCAAAACTCGTTCATTTCGTACTTTGTCTGTCCAATTAATAATTTTCAGCATTCTTCTGTAGCACCACATTTCAAATGCTTCAATTTTCTTTCTTTCTGGTATTCCTAAAGTCCATGTTTCGCTACCATAAATTGCTGTGCACCACACATAGAGTTTTAAAAAGTTCTTTCTAATTACTAGATCAATGTTTGAAACTAAAAGATTTTTCTTTTTCATGAAGGCTCTTTTTGCTAGCTATTCTGCTTTTAACAACATTCCTGCTTCGGCCATCGGTTGTAATTTTGCTTCCCAAATAACAGTATTCACTTACTTCTCCAATTCCATTCGATCCTATTTTTATATTTAATCTGCTAGTATTTGTGTCATTTCTGCTACATTTCATCACTTTAATCTTGCTTTGATTTATATTCAGACCAAACTCTTCCTTCAGTATTTTGTTCATCCCATTCAGTAATTTCTCAATATCCTCAGCCCTTCCTGCTAACAAGATAATGTCAGAACGAAATGAGAACATTCAGGAAAAAGGGGAATAAACAGGGTTGCTCATCTGCATTTTCCTGCTGAACCAACATTTCTTTAATAGTTAGGTTATCTCTGAATTTAAAGCAAAAATAACGAAGTCCACTCCGACCATGTCACGGGCGCAGCTAGAAATTATAAGGCTGTTACAAACAATCAACTTTGTTTGTTTTTTGCCAATGATCTATTTAGAACAAATCTTTTAAAAATTCGGATAAATTAAGGAAGTAAGGCGGTGAGAATATTAAATTTGGCACTGCGAAGCAGCATAATGACAGCAAAGACAAAATTTTTCACTTTCGAATCAATGGTTCAAACACATTAGTATGGTGTGCAATAAAGAAACGAAAAAGTTATTCGCAGCCAGGTAACTGCAGAAATAGACTTTTGATGCGACACAGAAGATATGTAGGACAAATATCCCAAATTCGCTGGTGTGGGAAGCAGTAAGTGCATAAACAAAAAGGTATCAGAAGTTACAGGACAGGGCGTGACGAAGTGGTGTGAATGTATGACGAGGATTGATAATGAAAGGTTGACACGGATAGTGGAGAAATGGGGTTTAATATAGAGAGAAAGAAAGAAGGAGTAAAAGGAGAAGAGCGACATAAATCCGGGTGAAGATTAAACAAAGAAGAATACGTCGCAGAGTCAAGAGAGAAAACCGGGCCGATAGAAGGCTTCACTGAACAGTAGAATAGGGTATTAGTGCAATAAATGCTTACAGGGTAAACCATTAACAGAATTTCGCAGTTCCTTCACCAAACTTGCAAACTCTGCGTGCCAAGCCAGGCATCCGGGCGCAGGCGTTCCTCTGTCTGGGGTGGTCACCCGTTGCATGGCCCATTATGACAGGCTACGTAAACGCAGTTAGGTATGTATGATGGTGATGGTGTGTGGATGACAGATGGAAGAAGGAAGAGTGAAACACAGTGCAGACCCGATCAGGCCTACCCTTCCGAATGACACAAAACGTCATGCCAGGTTTAACGTCTCCATCCACCGGACGGTTCAGTGTCGTACGACGTCATTTCGTGAGCTCTGAATAGAGGATAATAAACGACTTTGGCGCACAATTTCGTGATTAGGATTCGGATCAGCTAACCTGGCGTCAGGCGCTGAACAGCATCACGGTTGCTAAACACCAGAACGTGGCCGAACGTCGTGGAGACGACAGTTCCTCAGGTATCGGCAAGTCACTCAGCTGGTACATCATTGACACGACGCTGAGATTCTTCATAGGCTTGGGCAAAATATATCGATGTATCGAAACATCGATGTATCAACATATCGATAAATCGATGTATCGATATACCGATGAATCGACATATCGATATTTTTTCATAAAATATTCTATATTTACTGTCGATATTTTTATTCTCGTTGTATCAAAAAGCGATATTTTATTCGAAATATCAATTTTCTGTACCAATTCGATAATTTTGTGTGAACGCAAAGCAGTATCCAAGTATGCATATACGATATTGGTTAAATATACGTACACAACTGATCTGACGCGCCTTAAAAAAGTGAATTCGTCGTAATTTAGTTTTTCGTCAACGGTTAACAGGTTAAAAAGATGTCAAATTTTAACAGTTTTAAGTTAATGTAGTTTTTTTTTTATCGACGTAGTTGAATGTTAACGGTTAGATTTTTTTAATGCAGTTGAAGAAAGCTGATTAAGTATCCGTGTTGCGAAGTTGAGAGTTGACGTAAATTTACAGCTTCTGTTTTTATTGGTGTTTTCATTGATGAATAGAAGTTATTGCGTTGAAGTATCTGATATGCCAAGCTTCTTCTGTGTCGTCCGAAAGAGTGGCTTCGGCAGTTAACTTGGAGGCACCGGACAACGGGAGTAGATTGACGGAGGAACATATAAAAAAAATTATTTTGAGGTCTACATCAGATGGATACTCTTTTCATTGATTGTAAAAATAGATAAATTAATAAAAGTTTCTATAATTTCCACATGTCTTTTATTTTTGGAATTTTCTTGAATATTACTGACTTTGAGCAAAAATAGCGATATATCGATATATTTTTTCATTTGCCCATCCCGAATTCTTCATAGAGACGGTCGAACGACAGCTAGCCGAATAGCAAGCCTGCCGAAGTTTTTTTTTTTTTTTTTTTTTCAATTTCATTCCTCCCAGCTGAAGGCTGGGAGGCGGGCTGCTGGAGGATCACGGAAATCCTTTTCAGCATACTACTCTACGGGGAGGGAAGGGGGATGGAAGGTCGGCCGTGGCCTTGAAGTAGGGCTGTTGATAAAATATCGATATATCGATATTTTTTTAAAAAATATCGATAATTATGAGTGATATTTTTAGGACGATATATCGATATTGAAATCTGGATATCGGAGTCCGATATTTTTAAAAAATAAGTGGTTATTTTCCGTTTTCAACGTAGAATATTTCAAGTTATTATTGGAGGGAAAACGATTACCAGTGTTTCACATGAAATACATTTTCATAGATAGAATTTTAAGAAACAATGAACGATACGAGCACATTGAGAAGCAGGGCCGCAGTAAGCGGGCGTGCAAGGCAGCATATTATGTAGCGGGCGACCTTTTTTTTTATTAGCTTAACAGCTGCTTCCGGCGGTCGGCGGCGACACTGGGGATGGCAACAATTGGGGCGGCAATCTCACAGTTTTTTGACCCGTTTCGGAAATTCCCTAGCTCTACCACTGGCTGTAGTTGGACAGGGGACGGCATAATCGCTAATGCACGCGGGCGCCCAAACAGCTAGCGGCGGGCCTGTGGAGAAGTAAAAAACGAATGTAAAATAACTCATTCAATATTCATTAGAATTCTTGTGTAGACATTTTGAAAAGTTTTTAAAATTTGTCTTCAATCAATGCAAAAGTATTAGCATTAAGAAACTAATTGTAATGTACCAGGTATGGGTAGGGTTGCCAGATAGCCGGAAAATCCGGGAATGTCCCGGAATTTTGTGTCTGATCTCGTATTCAGGAATTATGCGTTACTGTCCCGGAATTTCCGTATACTAGTTTTTTTTCTCAAACTCAGTTCACCACGGTGGTCATAAGGCCAAACCGAGTATCCCATGCTTGCAGCGGGAGGATGGAAAGTCCCTTAAATTAGAGGAATTGAAACTGACAGGAAAATACTCTTTGAATTTTCTGGGACTTTGAAAATTCTAGATGCAGTTAACATTAACTCCCTTTATACAGAGTTCACATGTCTGAAACGTGTTTTTCAGGTCCTTCCAAAAGACTTTCCAAACGATAAAATCTGTGCCAATTTCTTTAGAACAAGCGTTTTTAATGATTTTGAATATTTAAAAAAAATAGCTGGTTTTGTTTTGTCAATTACAACAAGCAATGACTTTTACAAGACAAGTTTTAGCCCGTTGAATAATTTATGAAATAAGAGCGAAACAGAACGTTCATGGATTCGATCAAGGCTGAACTGCAAACTCAATCAATTTTGAATACTCTTGCTGAGAAATTTTATCAGTTTTGCAAAGCAGTGACGGAGAAATATTTATGAAAATGGCAAAATCTAGTAATAAATATTTTAAAAGTAGATGATTAAGATCTATTTTGATTGATATTGATTTTGATTTAGCAAAAGATAGATGCTAATTTTTTTATTTGTTGATAAAACCTGATGTTGATTTTCTGCCTAATTTTAATTAATGAGCCTAACAGAAGTGTTCAGTTTTGGTTTAATATTTTTGAGATTTTGATTGATAATACCCGATGTTGATTTTGTACCAAAGTAAAAAATTCCTAACGAGGTGGTCGATTTTTGTTTTAAGTTTAGTATTTTTCCTTTTGATTCATAATACCTGATGTTGACTTTCTACCATAGTTTAATTAATAAAGATAAAAGAGTTGCTATATATACGTTAGATAGCATATTTACCTAAAATAGATTTTTTTATTAATTTGCATTTTTGTTCACTCTTTAAACATACCGCTAAAAGACTATTTAGACCCAGAAATGTCCCGGAAATTATAAGCCTGTATCTGGCACTCCACAGTTAAATATTTCGCACGAATTGGATACGCTTCTTGTTCCATACCAACAGAAGAATTGAGCTCCAAAATTATGTCACAGCCAGTTTTGTTATATCACTTAGGAATTTATTAAGATAAGAAATTGAAAAAAAGAATCTACCGCTTTTGGATTGCCTTTAAAAAAGCGCTATGCTAAAAACTTATTATTATAGATTGGTGCCTTTAAAAAACAATTTTTTAACGCCAAGGGAACTTCCTTGACAGTAGCGGCTCTAGGATTTTTCCAAGCCGGGGAAAAATTGAGATTGCCGCCTCTTCAAACATTGTTGCCAGCCAGACCCCGAGAATCGCCTCCTTGATTGTTGGCCAAACGCATTGATGTCGCCACTTTAACTGTTTGCCAAACGGATTGTTGGACACAATTTTATCGCCCAGAGCAAGTACCGCGGTTTGCTCCCACCCCTCGCCCTAAATCCTGCATTCAACCTAGAATCTCAGCTTTTAAAAGTTGTATTATGGTAAAGCGTTACCCATTTGCGAAGCAATATCAAAGAAGGGGAAATTTTCAATTAATATAGGGAGTTCTCCATTCATAGTAGAAGAAACAACGGGAAAAACATGAGTTTTTGCTCTTGAAAAGTGTGTCCAATGAAGTTTCTGACATGAGTTTTGGTGAAAAATTTTACTTCATTCACCACCTTAGTTTTGGAATTTTTTTGGATCTGAAACTCTTTTAAATAACTAATGACGTTCTCTCATAATTCTATGCAACATCCAGTTGTCCTAGAAAATGGTAATTTGGTACACATACTTGGTTTCATCCCCATAGTTTAAGAAAAGTTCCTTTGTTTTTTCAATGCCAATCTAAAAGCTGAAACGTCTTAGAGAAAATTTGTAGGTTAATTGCTTTCTTCTTGATGAGGCTATATGCCTTGAATTTTAGTTTTGCACGAAGATCAGGAGTATAAAAAACACAATTAATTTTACTTTGTTACTACATTTAATTTGGAAGTTATTGGTAGTCCTACACCGATGGTAACAATGCAGGCACGACGTCGCTCGCAAAGAACGAATCGGTCTCGAGCCCGTTGTTTTACATGTTGTTTTACATGAGCGTGCGTTGTCGAGGAAAGTATTTTGACATGAAAATTGGATGTAAGCAGGAATATTGATAAATTCGGATACACAATCTTTGCTAAGGTGCAAACATTTGGTCCAAAAAAGTAAGAAGACTCAGAATAAACTATCAACCTACAAAAAGAAATTAAATTCACATACAACAATACTTGTAAAAAAAAAAAGTGACTTGGTCATAATGCAAACACTGATAATAGAACATCAACCTAAATAAATGCCTCTACAATGTTGCATTATTGAGCTTTTAAGCTCACAAAAGCCAAGATTTCCCTCGATGTTCTTTCTGGATTCACAAGTCTTCGAGTAAATCATAAACATTCTGCCTTTCCTTTTAGTAAAGTAGTAGTATAATGGCTAAATCACAAATTAAACAAACAAAAAAGATTTATCCATAACGCCATGAAAAATATTTTTTTTTCAGAAAATCAAAACTTGATTCAGAAAAATATCTCACAACTCTTTATCATTAAATAGCCACAAGACTTCGCCCTTTTTTAAAATGATTTGTTTTGTAACATTGTTTTTATATAATAGGGTCGATATATCGATACTTTTTCTTCGATATATCGAATCCGATATAAATATTTTTTAAAATATCGATATATCGAAAATCCGATATTTTTTAAAATATCAACAGCCCTACCTTGAAGGGAACCTTCCCAACATTCGCCTAGAGTCACTGAGGAAAACCACGGAAAACCTCAGACAGATGGCCCACAGTCCTCCCGAATTGGCAAGTAGCAATGCGAAATCGCACTACCCAAGGCTCGGTGCCTGCCGACGTTCCTTGGCCGACAGTTTTGTCTAATACTCAACTGTATGCGACTGCGAGAAGGCGGACAGGTGAGGAGTCGAGTACTGGAGATGGCTGCCTGCCAGACTCCGCGTGTCGCGGCAAGGACGGCGCGTCTCCGAATAGAGTGCGACCTCGGCCTTGCCGTCACTGCTACCTGCTCTTTACAGATATGCACCAGCCAACCAAATTCTACACGATATGCGAACTCACGCGGTACAGGCGTTGAAAGCTGTCAAGGGCACAGGATCAGCAGTGGCTCAGAAACAGTACAACCCCCTTCGTGAGCTTCGAATCACCTTCGAAGCCATAACATCTTAATCTGGAGCACGCCGTGTAGAAGTATGGCGAAATTCGTTGCCTGAGGCTGGCCGTCCAGTGGACGCGTATTCTCGCGAAAAATGTTCGCGTCAATACGCCTATATTCGCGCGAACTGTGTTGGCGCGAAGACACCCCGTCCACTGAAAGCAGATTCGCGCGATTCTGTCGCCAGTTCTCTGCTGTTTGTGCCAGAAAGAACAGTAGAATTGCCTTTCTCTCAGTTGTTGGAATAATACGCATTGGAATCAACAATTATAGCAAGAAGATGAACTGCAAGAAGGAGAGAGGAATGGATGAGAAAGATTTTTGCCATAAGAGAGGAGTTTTCCATTTGGTTGAGATAGGGCCATTATTTTTTAGACTTTTCCTGATTTTTCTTCAAATATTTTCTTCTCTTCTAAAGGTATCACTCAACCCTTTCATTTCAATCTTAAAATATACTTAAAAATAATTTCATCTGAAGAGAAAAATAATTATTTGAAAATCGGACACAAAAAAGTAATTCGATGGGGCGGCTCAAACAACCGTCTGAAAGCTAAAATAGATGAATTGAACTGCGCCACAAATAATCGTTATAAATTGACGGTGGTTTGTTTCATAATATTATGCATTATGTTGAGTAATTTTATCAGAAACGATAACAAACATAAAGTTAATATATAAAGACTATGCGTGCTGTTACGTACCAAAGGTTATTCGCCACTAATTACGATCCCAGTAATTAATTGAATTTTTTGTTTAAGTGAAAAACAAAATTATCGACTGTAAATCTATATGATTATTCCATCAATGTTGTGTTTTAATGTATGAAAGTGTTTTGAATGAACTGAATGACTGTTGTATTAAAAGCAGTACAGTGTAAGGAATATTGGTTAAAGGAATGCAATTAAGAATATTATGCGACCTATGATGTTATGAGTAAGATTTTGAATGTTTGAAAGCGTTTTATTTTGTAAATATGCTGCTGATGCTTGTTTATATTTTCACTTAAAACGTTTACTGACGATTTCCAGTAATTTCTGTATTTGTGCGATTTGTATTGTTTCCGTAATTGTTGCCAGGAAGTTTCTATTTAATCATCTAATCCCATCACATCAAACCAGTAGATATACTGATGACAGTAAGCAAAAAATAAAGCCTATACTGTGTGAAAATAATAGATATTTAACATTGCATTTTGTTTATATAAATGAATAAGTAATAGAATTAATTACCTAATTCATTTCTCTTCCAATTTCTTCTCACATCTTCATTTGGACATTTCTTTGGTGGTATAAGATAATTTTTGAACCCACTAATGGGTTCGTTCTAGAACAAGAGCAAGCAGTTTGTCTATATCCGTCGCGCGAACTGTGTGTTCGCGCGAACAAATCCAAAAATTTTTGGATCTCGTCGCCCTCGCGTAAGTTCGCGCGATTCAGGCGCTCGCAGTGGACGGAGTCACATTAAATTACCTTTGTTTGGATTGGAGCGATCTCTTCGCGCGTATTCGCGTGTATTCGCGCGAAGATTTTTCGCGCGAATTCGCGTCCACTGGACGGCCGGTCTGAACGGTACTGGAGGAATATCAAAGAGGCACCGGCCGCGGGGTGTAATCAGCCGCATGCCATATGGAAGGCACTAAATAGATTAAGAACTGGAGTGTCCCGATGCAGATCTAATATCAAAAACTGGGGTCGCACTACTGAAAACGAACTATGAGAATGTGGTGAGCTGCAGGACCCACAACATCTTCTAGTGTGCAGGAATAAACCTGAAACCTGCACTATCGACGACCTTTTTAGGACAAATGAGAAGGCCATCAGGATTGCGGAATTCTGGGTCACATTGCATTTAATTGTGTTCTACAGTCCATAAGCTTAATATTAATTAATTAATTTTATTTGCTTTGTTTCAACTTGTAATGTCCTGGACACGAGAAATAAATAAACAAATAAATAAGTTTTGAACCACCCTATGACTAACATTAATCGGAGTAAATGCTCTGGCCTCGCATTCGGGAGGACGCGGGTTCGAATCTCGATACGGGCATTCGGATTCAATGTAAACTTCGTGCGTTCGCTGCCGGATTGGTGCGAAAGAGGGAAAGCCTTCGTTCGCACATCCAGATTCAAGTTTTCGATGGATTCCCCAAGTCACTCGAGGTAAACGCCGGGATGCTTGCTTCAAAAGGCCATGGCCGAATTCCTTCCCGTTCCTTGTCCCTAATCCGTTCCAGCCTCTAATGATCTCGATATCGACTAGACGTAAAGCTATAAGTTAAAAAAAAAAAAAAAAAAAAAAAAAGTTATCGGAAATGTCCGCCACCTGTGTATTACAAGGATGCTCCCACCTTTACTAAATATGTCCATAAGAATAACATGATGTGGATTTCCTTCCTATTGATGCCTGTGTTTTTAATTATCTATTTCAGAATTTCTCAACCTATTACAATCTAAGAAACAGTAAATTCCCAATAGTGGATCAAGCGACTGCTAATTACGAATGTGCTGTTACCGGTATGTACCGCGGTTCCTTCAGATCTAGACATAAAATAAGGCCCTCCTAAAAATGTCACACACAAACTTATCCTCAAAGGAGCACAGATTTTTTTTTAAAAAAAAACTGCTTTACGTCTCTCAGCAGCGAGGTCTTTAGAGACGGGAAAGGATGGGGGGCAAGGAATGGGAAGGAATTCGGCCATGGCATTTTGAAGGAAGCATCCCGGCATTTGCCTGGAGTGATTTGGGAAACCATGGATGCCCGGACGGGGATTCGAACCCGCAGCTTCTTCCACTTACGCTTTACGCGAGCAGTAACACTGGGCCATTGGCTGCTATGTGGAAACCCTGTTACACCAGCGCAACTGGTTTATAATTTTCCGTCCGAAAAACTGTAACAAACCGAAAGAAAAGAAACGTTCGTACTTCATGGAAGTCGGGGCGAGTCGAGTCCGCTGTACCCTTTCTCGCCACTCACTTAAATTTCCAAGCGGTGTCCACTGTCCGCCTCGGCACTTGCGGCCGAACGCAAAACAAATGGAATGATATCGAAAATAAACAAACCAATTTATCTTCCATTATCGAAAGCAGGAAATAAAGCAATACGAATAAGTAAATATAATTGCCTTTCATCAATAACGCTTGAGCAGAGATGTCCAATATGTGGCAAAAAAAAAAAATATTGGCCCATTCATTTTATTTATTCGTGATTTATCTCTCGTCGGTCGGGCAATAGGTCAGGAAAAGTAATATAGACCACTACCTTCGCGAATCCAACATAGACTGCATATTCCGCTCAGCTGTTTGAACGCCTGCGTGCAATGCCGATCATGACGGCCGGTCCCTGTCTAACTACAGCCAGTGATGGATCTAGGAATTTGTCGCCCCTTCGAACATTTTTTCACCACCCCCATCGTTGCCACCTCGTGTATCGCCGCCTGAAACAGCAGTTGAGCTTAAAAAAAAAAAAAAAGGTCGTAGAATGGAGTGGCAAGTATTGCGGGGCAGCGACTGTCGATCACTCGATTTGCCGCCCCCTTCGACGTGCCGCCCGCGTGCCGCGCACGCCTTGCACCTCTTACGGCGGGCCTGATTCCACTGTTAGGAACACGTTCTCATGCGTCATTAACGTGGAAGCCACTAAGTACGGTTTAACTTACAGTGGTCCGAGGCAGGTGAAATTTCTGGAAAGGACAACGAGTACGATACGGGCGCTGGGGTGAGTGACTACGGGAAACCGAGGCCAGGACGACAAGCGCCGTTGTACCTGCCCGCATCAACAGGACTTGTCTAATTTCGAACAGATAATACATTCCACCTGCAATTTTCCTTATTTTCGTGAGTGATGCAAAAAATAATTCTGGTTCGGTTAATTAACGTCACTCAACGTTAAAAAAACCGTAACACCCAGTGTACTAAAAACGGATTTATTATGAACAACTTATATGCTATTTCCACTGGGATGTGTGTGTGTGTGTGTGTGTGTATGTATGTATGTATGTATGTGCGGCGTGTGTGTGTGTGTGTGTGTGTGTGTAAGTGTGTATAAATATATGTATGTATGTATGTTTTTTATGTATGTGTGCGTCTGTGCTTCCAAAGAGGGAGGGAGAGCTGTGAACTATTAGAAAGGATTTTTCTGAATTTCTTTACTGCCTTAGTACTACTGCATGTTTGGCATAAATCTTTCCCCTCTTCATTCCTCCTCGCCCCTTTTTTCCCCTCCCCCCCAGGCACGCCGTGAAATAACCAAGTATTGGACCGGGAGGGAGGGGGGCGGGAGAGGGGGGGGGATTAGGCCTCCGCTGTAGAGGCAGCCTCTTCAGTTTGCTATCGCAATCCCCAGTGAAAATAAAGCGGGAAGTTTGGATCTCGAGAGCGCCGTTAGATCTCATTTAGAAGTTTGATGGTCGCAAGTGGTGGCCAGCCTGCGAGTTAATAAAAGTTGGCGCTCGCTGCGAGCAGCACCCGGCGCCTCCACCAACAACACCGCCTCGGCCGTCCCGCGCCATCTGACGACAAGCGGTGTTCGAGAACTGATTATCAAAGTGTCTACTAGACTAACACGAGGCCCACGTTTTGAAGGAGAACACTGTATAACTAACGAGACCGTTTAACTTTTTCATCAGAGCGTGACGCCTTAGGGGAATCCATTAATTACGTGAGGTGAAATAAGGAGGGGGGGGGGGGGTTAACGGAAATCTCACGTGAGGTTTCGAAACTAGTAGCATGGTAGAGCTAAACAAAAAGTCTACAAACGGCGCTAAAGTTGACTTTAGGGGGGTATTTCGTCAAAAAAGCGACCTTAGGGGGGACATAATCGCCCTTGGAAGCATGAGACCTAAAAAAAAAAGTCATCTCTCACGTCATTTTAGAACCGGGTGGGGGGGGGGCGGAATTCCGGAAAAGCACCTCACGTAATTAAGGGACGCCGCTTACGGGTTTTGCAAAAGACCGTATTTTGCTAGTTTTTACTCCAAAACGAAAAACACTTGTAATCAGGTAGAATGTACTACATGTTAGCTGTGTTACTTAGCCATAGTGCCTTGCATCTAACTAGGCAGTTGTTTTGTATTTATCGGCGGAACAAATTAGTTTCAAAATATCTGGTCTAGTTTTCAATTAGGAATTGAGCCAATTACGTGATTAGTTGACGTTAGTCTTGGTAATCAAAATGGCTTTCAGTACTGCGACACTTAATTGTCCATATTTTATTTATATGAGACAAAGCTATTTCGACTGGAGCGTTACCTCCAGAGAGAGATATCGTACTCAATAGTTATAAGAAAGTTCGTCCACCTGACAGTGTCAGCACGGAAGAGTTGAAATAATTCCGCCCAACGGTATCAGCGTTCCAGCTAGTGATTTTTTGATCTGTGACATAATTGTAAATAAGAGAAAACTCGTCGGACATTTCCGTATCTTGGCTGCTGCTAGTAAATCCTTGCGCGATCAGCAATGGTCCATGCGTCGACTCGACCGCCGCGCGGTAAAAAACACATCGTCTGTTATACAACTTAATAGGAAGAAATATTAAACAGTCGTTTTGTTTGCGTAAGCGGGACATTTTTACCCTCACCGGAGAGTCTGAAAGCGGCACGTATAGTCACGTTGTGTATAACGGCCTTCAGACCCACCAGATTTTACGAAATGTTACTTCAAGAATTGTGTATAGCAAGCTGGGAGTTGATTAATTATGGTTTTGTATATTTTCCGTGTAATTAATTGTGAATTTGTGTAAATGAACATTATTTTATGGAGAGAAACTATGTATATACTATTTAATGTGTTCAAGCACAGCATTATGCGTGACACATTGATTAAAAGTTTGTAATTCTAACTGTGATGTGAGATAAGATTCCCCGTCCGGGTATCCAGATTTGGGTTTTACATGGTTTCCCAAATCACTCCAGGCAAATGCCGGGATGCTTCCTTAAAAAGGCCATGGCCGAATTCCTTCCCATTCCTTGCCCCCCATCCTTTCCCGTCTCTAAAGACCTCGCTGTTGAGAGACGTAAAGCAGTTAAAAAAAAAAGAGATACGATGATTGGAGGACAATTTGAAAGGGTTTTGTCTGGTTTATGTAGATAATTTTGTATGTAAATACTTGTAAATATCTTTAATTTTCATTTACGTATGTTGCGTGATGGTTGTGAATGATTTTGTACTGATTATGATTCGTTTTGTATGGATTTAATTGTTAAAGTATTAATTAGAATTCGAGAAACGTCGGTCGGAACTTTTTGAATTATTCTGGATGTTTCTAAAGTGTCTAAGCCTGCAGAGATGGCGAGCAGAGAGAGTTGTCAGTCAGTGGTTCTGGGAAGTGTGTGAGTTTAATCGCTGGAACATTTATTTTTCGTTTGTACTTAATATCTTTGGGTGGAGTCGATGTCTTGAAAAATAAACAAAGTGGAAAGTGATTCTTCGAGTAATTATTTAATACAAGCAACCATCTATCAACATTTCCACGACAGCTATGTGCTGAGAACATATATGAGCTGGGATATTTCTGAGTCATCCTTAACTCTGGTTCTCAGGTAGTTATCTACCTCTTATACACACATGTAGCGGCGTCTGTTTTTTTCTGGTATCACGCGAAACGCACTTCACAGATTTGGGTGGAGTTTCCTCAGCTTGAAAACATAGGATACGATATGAAATCTGCTGTCTGTCTGCTGGCACCAGGGCACAAATTTAAAAATCAATTTTTATTTTAGTCAACTTTTAAAATAAAAATTGCTGGGTGTATGTTAATGTAAAAGCAGTTGAAGGATTAATGCGACAACAGCTGCAAACAATAAGGCGTCCCAATCCCGTGTCAAGGCTCACCGGTTCGATTCTCGATCGAGACCACTCTTTTTTTCTGTGAGCGGTATTTTCTTATTACTATTCCCTGCTTGTAGCATTGGTAATTTATTTTTACAAAAATTCATCTAATTGCTAATAATGTGAGGTGAAAAGGGGGGAGGGCAGGAGCAGCGAAATCTTTCCAAGGGGGGGGGGGGCGACAAAAATTTCACGTCACCTTTTCAAGAATAGATGTAAAAAAAAAAGTCTACAAACTACTTTCAACAAGGTTGGGGGTGAACATCTCAGGTTCTCAATGCCCTTAAAAAACAGGTCATCAGGGGGTATCCTAGGTCTCACCCTTCCAAAGCGGTTTACACCCACACTTTTCGACGAAATACAACCTCTAAAATTGACTAAAATTGACTTTTTTTTTAGTTCTACAGTCCAACAAAAATTCAAAAACCTTACGTGAGATTTCCGTTGATCCCCCTCCTCCCTCTTGGTGAGATTTCGCCAGACCCCCCCCCCTCTTCTATTTCACCTCACGTAATTTATGGACGCCCTCACAGCAAAGGGGAGGGGGTCCCTCGAGATCTCACCTCACCATGGGGTGGGGGGGGAGGGTTGCGCCAGCTCTCACGAAGTCTCACTAGAGGCGGGGAGGGGGAGTGGGACGGGGGGTTAGGATTTTCGAAAAATCACTTAACGTAATTAATGGACGCCCCCTAATTTGTTTTTGACGCTAGGAACATTTGATTAAAGCATATCTCACTTCCCACTTCCGATTTTTCCTCCGTTAATTTGGAACCATGGCAGACGCATTTTAATTTCGTCCACACAGCTAGTAGGTCCGCGCGAACGACACTGCAGACAATACGGGTCAGCTCTTTCACTGGGGCGAGCAGCCGAGAGGAGGTGCAATCACTCGAGGGACACAGCTCAGTCATCAGGCTGATGAGACGCGTCAAGGCGGGAAGGGCGTATCAGCGAGTCAGCAGCTAACACAGACCGACACGCAACGAACTCGAATGGTTCTGTCTTCGCCGACGAAAATAAGCGGTTCAGGAACCAGCGTCAATATGGTGGTGTAGTGTAGGACACACGCTGTTGGCATCAAATACTACACGAGTTGGATGGATTGCAAAAAGGGCTGCTAGTTTTGTCTCTGGAAATTACCGCAGAACACAACCAGTGACTGATATGATTGGGATTCACCTGAAGAGGGCGAAGAGAGTGCTGCGATAGTACTACGCGTACGTTGGTGATGTGGCCAGGAAAGAAATTAGGAGTAGAAAGAACATGGAAGGGAAAGTATGACCATGACGACAGGTTGGCACTAAGTTACAGGCGTGAGACGGTGGTTTTTTTTGTGTTACAGAGACGCGGATTCGAATTAATTTCCAAGGGAAGTGGTGACTAATTTACCAGAAACACTAGGTAGAGATGTTAGAACAGTTGTAAAAAGACTGTGTTTAATTCAAAAACATTTATCCAACAACTGTGGAAAATGCCAACAGCAAAATTATTACTAGGTAACGATACTGCACTCAATAATATTATATATATGACTAATAATGAAATGGGAAAGTCCATGTTTCAGAACCATAAGTCAGTATGGGTTGGTAATATAGTTTAGAGCAGAACTTTGGCATCCTTCCCTATGTTCCACCGTCAGATTACATTCTTTATCTGATGATACAACTGTACACTCTTCCTTACTCTCTGACCTATTTCTTCCTCCATTTTTCTATTGATACCTTCCTTCCCAGATACTCAAACGATTCTACCCATTCCAATTTCTTGCCGTCAAATAACACATCCTTCAAAGGGGCAATGTTTCTTGTTATCTTCTTTATTTTGGTCTTTTTCACACTAATCTCCAGGCCATGTTTACCCACTGCAGTCCACCATTTCCGCAATTCTCTTTCCAGATCCTGCTCTGTCTCCTCCCATAGTATGATGTCATCAGCATATGCTATCACCTTCAGCTCTGTTGTAACTCTGAATCCCTCGACTATTTCGATTACTACATCTAATACTACGTTAAACAGGTGACAATATATTTCCTTGTCTCAACCCTCTTTCCGTCTGAAACCGTTCTGAATATTTACCGTCTATGCGCACGCAATTCTCACACTTCTGATAGATGTTCTTTATTAATTCCACAATTCCTTCCTTTATTCCTCTCTATTTAAACTTAGCCATTTGCATTCCCTTAGTACGTTGTCTTAGGCCGTTTTTATGTCGATGAAAGCTATTACCGTGTCTCTGCCGTATTCCCACCGATTTTCTATGATTTGCCCGAGTATAAAAATTGTATCCACCGTAGATCTTCCTTGCCTGAAACCAAACTGCTCTTCTCTAGCTGTATAGTCTAGTATTTGCTTGATTTTATTTACAATCACTATTTCATATATTTTCAGGCCATGGCTCAGCAGGGTAATACCCCTGTAGTTCTCGCATTTCATTTTACTCCCTTTTTTATGAATAGGCGCTATGACTCCCTTCCTCCAATCCTCTGGTATTTTCCTTTCTTTCAAGACTCTCCGTATGACTCAATACAACCACTGAATTCCCATTGCTTTAGCCACTTCTGCTGTCCGTTTCGTACAGTCCTGGCGATCTCCCATTTTCCAATTCGAATTGCAGCGTGCTAAATTCTTCTGTTTCCTTTCCTAAAGCGTTTATTCCATAATTCTTTTCTTTGGTTCCTCCCAACAGGTTTTGAAGTACTCATTGATGATGAATGATTTTTTGTGAACTCTAAGAGGACGGCTCCTTTATAACAGACTACACACTTTTGACCGAATTCGCCCTCCTACCTATCATTCGGGAGGACGGAGATTAAACCCCGTTCGGCCATCCTGACTGGGGTTTTCCGTGGTTTTCCTCAGTCAATCTAGTCGAATGCTGGGATGGTTCCCTGCAAGGCCACGGCCGATTTCCATCCCCCCTTCCTCCCCTTTAGGTTAGTCGGTTGAAAAAGATCCTCGAGATTCTCCAGTAGCTCGCCTCCCAGGCTTTACCTGGGTGGAATGAAATTTGTTAAAAACAACTTTGATCACCACCGTGAGTAGCTGACTCCTACAGCGACGAGTGTTTAGGCTGTTCCCTCTCAGGAAGCAGTGTTTAATGGGCGGTCCTTGAGGCGCAGCGGGGACCGAAAGCCGAGAACCGGAAGTCGTTCCGCCGCCGTCACAGCACGCTCCAGCAGCCACAGAGCTCAGCGCTCTAAACGCGGCTATCTGTCAAACGCGACGGCGAAACCTTTCAATCGTATTGAATCATTGCTGCCATTTCTACGGATTTATCCGCAGATCTACGGATTTTTATGAAAATTTAGCATTTTCTGATATTGTTAAAATATCTACGGATTTAGGTATTTAGGTCGCAATGACAGAAGGGATAAGATTCGAGAGATAAGATGCCGTACTGATAAATTTATGTATTCTTTCTTTCCTCGTTCTATTCGGGATTGGAATACTCTAAAATAGGATTGGTGCTTAGCACCCTCTGCCACCCACAGTAATTGTGAATTGCAGAGTATAGATGTAGATGTAGATGTAGATTTTTTACACTTTTTTTATCATTTGTTGATTTTTCCTTATATTGGTGTTTTGTTAAACTTTGAGCGTATAGTGTTAATGCATTACAGAATTGTTAATAACTGTGAATCGTTTCCTTGCAACCGCTCATGTTAACCAACGATCGAAATATAGTTCATACTTTGTTTGGTTACAAATTTTATAGATCTTAAAAGACCGTAACTATCGCCGCACTGTTTATGCACCGTGACACGCTCGTTGGCACGACTTACAAAGCAGTGCCTTCCGAGAAGGCTTAACCATTATCCGAGAATCGAAGGGGTGGCAGTTTTTAACATTTCCTGTTACAGAAGATATGCTAAATTTAATGTCAACAAAGAAAAAGTATGGTCACTATGGAAAAATAAAAAAAAAACCTACTAGGCATAGCAGCAGCAGTGATGAAAGTGACGAATAAAATATGTTCAGAGATGTCTCTTACTTTCAATGTAGAATATTATTTTTGTAATTTTAAAGACGTAAAAATAAAAACTATTATTAATTTTGACTCTCTCTTCAGTAATTATTGTTTAAGTCTTTCAATTAGCGAGTCTCCGGATTTTGTACCAAATTTTAGCGGCCATCTACGGATATTCAAAGCCAAGTGGCTGGCAGCACTGTATTGAATGTTTATGTCTCTATAGACCGCAAGATATGTTACGTTCAACCAGAATATTATCGCTTGCAGCTCCTGCCGTCTTTTTTTTCCCCCCCTTTTTGGATAACATGTGGAAGATATCGCGCTATTGTTATGTAAAATTTCAGGTAGGTTTTATTAATTTTCTTGTCTTCTTACGATCAGAAGGTAACAAAGCAAATAGTATAACAAAAATTTTAACAGATATGAAGCTTAGAATATGCAGTCACATTGTAAGCTCAACAAAATTACCTCTGTGATGTATCATTAAGTTAATTTCCCATTCATTTAATTTATTTGCGATGGACCGCACACTCCGGTGGCAATTTCACTATAAACCCATTTTCCCCCCTTTCCTGCACCCTTCTACATTTGCCCTCTACAAATTCCAACTTTAAATTGTTTTGCCGTGTTCAGTAAATTATTAATCAATTCTCTTGCTAACTTATTCCAATCCCTGACACCCTTACCTAAAAAAGAGAATCTTCCTACACCTTTGTGCCTGAAATCGAGTGTCAGCTTTTGGTCATCTTTTCATTTCCATGCATTACTTGCAATTTTCACACGCCTCATTACCAATATACGCCTCCTTCAAATAACTAACATTGTGTAAGATATAGGATTTAATGCAATTACCTGAAATTATTTGGTTAATGTGTGGTATTTTGGTTTGTATATTACGTGAAACAGTTTTCAATGAGTCCGACAAACTTTGTAATTGTGCTAAACTGACTGCGATACATGGCACTGTAACACAAGGACACTGATATGTTGTGACAGCTCCCATATTTGGGCGTCTTTTCGGTGTACTGAGATTCTCTCGTCCAATGCAATTTCGAATACTTGTAAATTCTTGATAATTTCATTTAGATTGTCATCATTTAGTACTAACTAGTTCTGTTTCTAATAGTAACAGATTGTCCGAGTCATTGTTTGGCGTAACGGAAACTAGTAGCGGTGCCTTTACTTGGGTCCAGAATTTTCTAGGTGACTTACCAGAGGTTGCACACAACAAAGATACCACATATCGTTTTTTGGTTGCAGTTACTTCAAAAAAGAAATCATTATGCCTTCTCGCGTGATATCTAAATTAGCAGAACAAACAAAAGATTTTTTGTGCCTCTATTAGATGTTTTTGGCATTATTAAAAAAAATAATAAAAAAATAAAGTTAGACACTTCAGGAAACTGATTATTTTTACAAAAATATTAAACGCGAGACTGAGGAATTTTTATTTCAGTGATACTATTCGTGGTTAGATGGAGTTTTCACAGTTAGAAATTTTCTAATTTGACTTAAAATACGTTTCGGTAATTTCCTATGTTAATATTTGTCCGCATCTGGTGACGGGGGAAAAAAAATTCTCTTCAAACAACTAGGTGCGTGAGTATAAAGCTACAGGCAAATGCTAGTTAACTGCATCTACAGTATTCAAGTATCAAACGGTAAGATTATTGGTATTTTTGATAGTCTATGGCAGAATAAAGCCACATTGTACGATCTAATTTCTGCCACTAATCTGACCCGAAACCGCAAACAAGGAATCACGTTAACAGGGCAGCCACGCCCTTCAGTAGGGCCACCTCATACACAAAGGACAGCCCACTCACGCCAAACAGGACGCGGCCGTTGAATCCGATGGAGCTGACGGAATACAGGTATTACCACTCCTCCCCTCTCGTTCTGAAGGGTCCATTAAGTTACACTCTTTGGCAAAAAAATTGACTGTGGGCGCCTGAGACTAAGTCCATTATTTTGCACTATGTGGCAACACTGGAGAGTTTGTTCCAGGCATTGACTTAAGGAAATGAATAACAGATGGCGCTGAGTTGAATACCCGCAATTATGCCACATTGTGCGAAATAAGTGACTTAGTCTCAGGCGCCCACAGTCATTTTTTTGCCAAGGAGTGTACATCAGCGACCCACAACAGAGTTGGTCGCCAGTAGCATGCGGTCGGTTTACATAGACAACAAGCTAGAAACTTCGGCTCCAATAATGCACTGTTATCTTAAATGGAAACAACTTAAAATCGTACTCCATTCCAGATATACTGATAAGCCAAAACATTATGACCACCTTGCTTGAAATATATTATAATAAAATTTCGACCAATCAATTTTCACTTAAGTTTATTATCCCGTGTTCCTTTACAATAACATTACACAATAAGCTATCTCGTCTCGACCCACAGAAACTAAGTGTCGACTCACACGTTCCAACGATTAAACTACTGACTGATAATTAGAAACAGGGTTATATGCAACACAAAAAGCTAGAAATATGCATGAAGATGCTTAAAATATGCAACATTATAAAAATAGTGATTTTTAGTTTTTTATTTCAAAATCAGCATATAATCAGTAAAAAGTTGAACAACATATTTACAAATTCGATAATTAATAATTACTTAACTTTTCTTTTTTACTTTTTTAAACATAAACAATAGGCTGCTGTTCCAAATATTCAATAGTAAGATTGTTTCTTCGATCTCTCAAAATATTTTTATAAGTGGATATGGACCGTTCCACATTCACTGATGTAACTGGGCACTATTTGTATTTGGGTGTTATGTCAGCAGTCATTGGTTCTGGAAAAAGTTTACCCGTCTCATTACTAAAACTACCAATTTGACACAAAGGTTCAAAACCTGGGTAAACCAGCTTAATAGTGTGTTCGTCTACCTTTTGAAAGTAATACGGCAGTGATTCGCCGTGGAATGGATTCGACAAGTCACTGGTAGATTTCCGGAGGTATCAGGCACTAGACGTTTACGAACAGGTAGCGCAATTCCTTTAAATTGCGGGCCGATGTTTTAACGACGCGGATCAGGCGTCCAACGACACCGCAGATGTGTTGTATCTGGTGACAGATATCGACATGGGTCCACTATCACGCACCTCAAGCCACTGTGGCACGATTTTGGACTTGTGAACTGGGCAGTTATCCTGCCGGGAGGTGCTATCATCGCCGTGGAAGACATGAGCATGAAGGGAAGCAAGAAGTCCGCATGCCCAAAGTCCACAGCTGTCATGGTGCCTTCCACCAGTAACGGGTAAAAGCATGCCACGCAGGTCGATGTCTAACTGCTAGAGTTCATCAGTGTTTCGAAAACCCTTGTTGACCCTACACGTTGTAAACTTAATATTTTGTGTTTAGCTCGAGTATCATTTACTTTATGTAACATGCAATGATTCGTGGAACTGATAAAAATAGGGATGATGATGATCTGTCAGTAGCCACAAAGCTGTGGATACTTTCCACGGCTAGTAACGAAGAATTCTGATAACTCCAAATAAATGAGTATAGAGACACCAACGCTTGGTGAATGACACCATTTAAACCAGGATCTGAAAAATAGCTATCGGATTCCATGCCCACCTACAAATGACACAAACTTGTCAATACAGTTACAGCAAAATCCTAGACAAACTGGAGAAGTCAAATGTTTATAACAGTTACTATAACAATCCAATACATGCCAAGGAAAAACTCGTCGTGACCATAAATTAATGATCATTATTGCATGCCATATCATCCACAGTTGCTTGTTAAACTAATAATTATTATTTTTAATAAATACGCCATTACAACCGTTGTTGGTTATTATTTATTTCACGGACGCGTTTCGTATTTTCGGTTTTACTACATGTAATGAAACTATCCTTTCATACAGGAAGCATCATGCGGCTTATATAAGTTTTTTAATTATCATGCGTGAAGTTTTGTTTACATAGGTATAATAAGATGCGATTCATTATTAACTTACATTTACATTTACGTTTTGAGGAATGGTCGTTGGTCGCCTGTGCCCTCAACCAGCATGCTGTTTCCAATATCGCACTTAATTACACAGTTGGGATTTCATGACTCCTCTGATAGTCGATTTTGAAGCACAGTTTTTGATCCACGTCATAGTCAAACTTCAGGTTTCGTGTGCGCGTTGCTGTTTTTTTCCCGGCGGTGGTCTGTCGGTGATGTGAGCGGAGAGTTTGAATTTTGTAATTGCATTTGTGTGTGTGTTTTATGCTTTGCTTTACCCAAAGTGTGTATGTGTAGTGGAGGAGGGAGATGCAAAGTGATGTTAAATTACTGTTGTGGTGAACTTTTGTTTGTTTAATGCTGTTTTGTGTTAGTTTTGATGTTATCAACTTGAATAAGGTTTGGTTGGTCAGGATGACGTGCACATTGCGTACGTTTTCCTGAGACAATTTCCTTTTGAATTTGATAGTTTTCTTGAAGATTTAGAATTTTGTGTTGCTTGTTCATAGGATTCTCACGTCTGTATTTGTATTTGTATTTCTGGGAAATGGTTATTGTCTAAGAGATGTTCGGTAAAAGTCGAGTGATTGCTGTATTTTAATGCTCGCAAGTATTCCTTGTATCTTATCTGGAATTGTCTTCTTGTTTGACCAATGTAAACTGCATAACAATTCTGACATGTCAGTTGCTATATGCCAGAGTTTGGTATGAATTTGTTAGTTTGTGATTGAGTTCTGATTTGTTTTTGTATTGAGTTTTCTGTTTTGAGTGGAAAGTTTACATCTTGTGTGTGTGTGTGTGTGTTTTTTTTAAATACATTTGTTACCCTGTGAGTGCTTGTTTGAATATGTAATCGTACACCTCTTATTTCTATTGTGTTCCACGTTGTTGGATGTTTGCATGATTTGAGGTGTTACTGTTGTTGACGTGTTTGAGCTTTGGTTATTGAATTGGTGTAGTGTGGTGATCTTGTTCTTGCTTTTTACAACTTATTTATTATCTTTTTATTTAATGTATCAACCATGTATGTTTTGGAACCTAACCATAGCAAAAAGCCAAAACAAACACACATTCCACATATACAGAAAACCCACAGCAACAGACCAAATAATAAACTCATCAAACCACCCACACAACCACAACAGGTTGCAATAAGACATATGTGGAACAGAATAAACAGAATCCCTTTAACAAAACATGATTATCAAAAAGAACTTAGTACCATAAAAGAAATAGCCGTTGCAATGCCACCAGACAACATTCAGTCTCGGGGTGTACGATGATCATAATGTTCTGGCTCATTAGTGTATGACGCAACTCCCATCAGGGTGTCTGCAGCGAATGGTCTTCGTGTAACCTGTTAATGTCTTCAAACGTTACCAGGCACTTCCCGTCTAATGAGTCTGACAGGTCGTCCGTGACTATTCAGCAACGTGTTCAATTGTGAGCTGCACTACTCGCATAGCAGCCCATCTTGATTTCCATTTATTGATGTGTATTTTTTGTTTTTGATTTTATGGTCGACTCCAGTGGTAAATAAGAGGTCCACCTGGAAGAAAAACGCTATACGCTTAACCGAAATTACTAACTACTTGTGACGTCTGTGGATCTGGTACCGACATTGCAATAACTAATACCTATTCAGTTGATTTCATAAACAGCCGTATATTGGATCGGGGAGGTATACAGGAGCACGGTCGAGCCTTGTTCCCCCTCATACAGACCGTCCTAGAGGTGGGCAAAGTGATTAACTAAAAAGAGTGGTTGTTCATTTGATCACTCAATGGAAAGAACTAGTTCTTTTAATGGTTCACTTGCTCAGTATCTCAGTTTTATTTGAGATCAAAACCCACGTGAGCTAGCTCTTCATGATCTTCGGAATCAACTGATTCAACTAAAAGAACTACCGTTCACTTTTTAGTGAGCTACTGCTCACTCGCTCTTTTAAATGAATTGCTCAAAAGAACTGATTCACTCGCGAACGACCCATCTCTAGACCGTCCTGAAGCAGTCTTAAGGCGCATTCCCATGATCCCTTGTAGGACAGGCGAGACGAGACGGGACGGGTCGAATACTCGACGACACGCCATGGGAACAGGGCCGCCTCTGCTAGCGGAGACGAGACGCAGCTACCCACTCTGAGTCGGTAAACATCACAGCCGTATGTAGCGGTGCGCTGTTGCCATCGGTTTGCAGCAGCGGTGCGCACCCTTTCTGTTGCTGTAAAGTGCTCTGTGCCCAACGACACTAGACAACGTGGTGCGGAGGTGCGGCGGTGCGAGGTAAGCTAGGACTAACCTGCGGCCCGCGGTCGTCCCTACACTTCGGCTAATGAGGTCCCGTCTCGTCTCGCCTCTCCTACAAGCGATCGTGGGAATGCGGCTTTAGGCGGATCTCGGGTAGTCCCCAAATCGCCTCACAGTACCCAGCAAGCAAACAAAAATCACACGTAGCGCACACAGAACACAGTTTCGCAGCAGATGGCAATACAGCTTTCCTCGCCGGGAAGCATTAGGCTCAGTGACAAGCCGGACAAATCGCAACACGTCGCATCCTGAAAGAACGCCGACCCGGCAATAGCGGGATAACTGCAAGGAAGAAGAATAAGAAGTTGTATATACAGGGGCGGATCCAGAGGGGGGGGGGGGGCTCAAAAGTATCTTGGTCCACCTCCGACATTGTAATTTTGGAGACTTTTTTTTTAGCTCTACGGATTCGAGGCCCGAGGAGGCTATAAAGACTACCCCATGCCCGACTCAAGCCCCCCCCCCCCAAAAAAAAACAAAATCCACTGAAGGAAAACCCTCTGAACCAAAATTCACTCAAGCCAAGCCCCCCCCAAACCAAAGTCCGCTCAAGCCCCCCCCCCCCAAACCAAAATCCTGGATCCGCCCCTGTGTATATATTTGTATTTCCAGAGGCACCCTGGTTTAATTGTTTACGATTTAACGTGCCACTGTTACAAACTCTAAGGAAATAAAGAAAATATGTGTTAAAATGGTGTAACGCTGTGTACCAACTGCTAAAATGTGGTGTGTGAGAAAGCTGAATTCTTTATGTGCGAAGTTTATTCTCATATTATTTGTAAGTATGGTAGCTGCCAACTTACTGGCTTAAATACAGGGCTCAAAAAGGGCGGTATAAATAACAAAATGGCCGACTGAATGCAATTGGTTAACCATAATTGGAGGACGAGTAATAACAATAATTACGTCAAATAATTCACCAGAGTAATAAACCCTTCAATTAATTAATTAATTGGTTTTAACACAAAAGCTTTCGTCTACCTTTAATGTCCTTTTTTAAAACTATTGATAATTCTCAGCTATACAGCGATCTTAGTACGCAGCACTTATTTAATATGTCGAGTTTTTATATAAAAAAATATGTTAACGGTTTTCTTTTCTTATTCATTTACATTCTCTCGACGACCATCACCTACACCAGAGATGATTATATTCAGTTCTCTTTCTCGGTCGCAGAACAGCCAAACTCAAACAGTACATGACATCTGTTTACTACAAGAAAGGGCACAAAAAAGCCAGTAACTTCGAGTTAATACAGAACCTAACACCAGATTACAAATCATTAGTTCCCATTAATATTCCTGGAGTATATCTTTACCTTACAAAGTGCTTGACAACGTCATAGTGTTTTTCCTTATTTAATTTATTTCTTTGTCACTTGACCTGTAATCATGACAAGCTATCACCGTCTTCTGAAGAACACAAACCGTCAAACAGATTTCGTTGACAATCCCATTCCATCAAACAATAGTTCATTGTAATTTTGAGTGTAACTTCATTCAAATAATAATTTTTAAAAGAAATCTCTTATTTGTGAGCGCAGCTTTTTTTTTTTTACCAAACATTCAACTTCGCATAAAGATGAAATATTTATATTCTTACAATGCTGCAGAAACATCATTTACAGAAACCATTCCAGAAGGTTTGATTATTTCGCAGATTATGTTCTCAAGCTACGGTCTTCAGAAAAGGAACAATTTGAAGATAATCATTATCTTTGGGGACCATCTCCAGTTTCCCGGGTGTGGTTTACGAGCCTTGATTGTTATAGACGATCGTTTTCCACTGTCTCCTATCCAGAAAAGTTTCTCTGTCCGTGATGTGTTACCAATTCCAGCCTCTTCTCTCTACGTCCTCCTTCAGTTGGTCTGTCCATCTTCTTGGTCTTCCCACTGGTCTTTTGCCCATTATCCTTTTTTTTTTTTTTTTTTTCAAACAAGTTTTTGGTAGTCTTGTACTAGTCATTCTCTTGACGTTTGAAGATGTTCCAGCAAAACACGAGCATAGAATGTTTCACAGTAGTTTAATTTTAACTAAGACGGCTGTTCTTAATATACCAAAAGGTACAACTCTGAAAAATCCTGAAGACCTTAATCTTAACGGTGACATACATATTTGATATACAACAAATAACAAAGGATGGGGAAAGTAACACAACGGATGTTGACGGTCGCGACGAACACAACTAGCAATATATATTTTTTACAACCATATTCATGTAGGGAGAACGCGCAATTTGGCAAGGAGGAGTGCACACACCAAGGAGTGGAATTTGGTAACTTAATAAGACTGTGAAAATAAATATCTTTAATATTTAATTAAATTGCAATGGAGCGCACGCTCCGGTGGCAATTTCCCTACACACCCATCTTCCCACTTTGCTGCACCCGCGCACATTTGTCCTCTACAAATTTCAACTTTAAATTCTTTCAACTTTTTTGTTAAATTATTCATAATTTCTCCTGATAAAGGGTCTAGCGGAATAAGACAGTGAAAAGTGGCCCTGGCCCATCCTGTTCGTGGGGCATACCAGTTCATAGATATTCGTTACCATAGCTTCCTGACCGATTTTTATTTCAATGCGCCACTCTGGGGGGCGCTACGGGGGTGAATGTGCCGTTGGGGCCTAAATGCATAACTCGTGAAATCAATGCGGGAAAATTCTGAAAAAAATCAGGGACGTGCAAATTGCTACAGGATATATCTAGTATTTTTGTGGAATTTTTTGGCGCATTTTACAATGTTTTATCGCAATTTGTTTATATCGAGTTCCTAGTAAACAAAGTCATTTCCTTGAGTGACAACGTTTAGATTTTTACTGTAGAATCGTCTATGGGCACTATATCCACGGTTCAGATTTCAGACTTGTCCGACTGGTGCAACATAGCGAAAAAAGATAAACACTGAATTTGATGCCATCAGGTTGCCTACCACACAGGGGCCTTACGTCATAATTATAGTTGTGAGACGGGTGCTGAAATATTATTTTGTGGATTTCTAAGTTGTTTGTTTATCAAATGAAAGGAGCGGCTTATAGGATTAATAAAAGCTACTAAATAGTCCACGAAAAAGAAGAACTTAATATATTTTTCAGGCATTTCTTGCTAAGAAAATCTTTTTGCACTGCAAAACACTCAAAACAAAAATCACAGGGCGTAACAATATTTTCCCCCCCTTAAGTTTACTCTTCGTCACTATCCGTTTCCGTAACAGGATTTGCATGAACGTCGTCAAAAAGCCTGCTTAGAACTTGAGACGGTCGAACAATTTTGGATAAGTATCGAGCATTTGAAAGGTAATAAATTACCGCAGCTACATGAGAACAGCATCCTATCGTTCTGCTACCGTTAGCGCATTCGCAGTAGTATCGCTTGATACCCGCATAACCTGTGGAGTTCGGCGAATAATCGAAATAGCATCTGTAAGTCTTGGCGTTAATATGGCATGATCGAACTTCGAATTTGGCGATGTTGCCCTTCTCTTTCAACTAGCGGAGATTGATTGTGTTATCATCGTTTAACATTTCTGCCAAATATGAAACAGCATGAGACAATTGGTATGCGACCGTAAATAGCAACCCGATGGCATCAAATTCAGTGTTTATCTTTTTTCGCTATGTTGCACCACTCTGGCAGGTCTGAAATCTGAACCGTAGATATAGCCCCTTTTTCCAATCTCTGACACCATTATCTAAAAAATCTCTCAACATCCTTGTGCCTGAAATCGAGTGCCAGCTTGTGGTTATGGTCATCTTTTCCCTTCCACGCATTACTTTTAATTCTTACACCAATATCTTTCCATGCCTCATCACCAATATACGCCTTGTACACTCCCATGACTCTCTTTACCCTCCTCCTGTCTTCCAATGAATCCCATTCCACCTATTTTATCATATCTATTCTGCGATAATTTCCAGAAACAAATCTAGCAGCCCTTTTTTGCACCTTCTCCAATTCCTGTATTTGATACGCAAAATGTGGGTCCCATCCTACACTACCATATTCAAGCAATGGTCTGATTTCTGGTTTGAAGTGAAACCGCTAGCTTTCAAACTGCGAAACCCCGAGGAAAATCTGCAGTTTTGGCGACATAGCGGAACAGACATTGCAATCTGTTGTGATTGTTGTTGGCATTATAAATTTTCGATATAGTTCCTGTAATGAGGTGGTCTGAAAAGTTCTCGTCGTCCGCCATTACTGTGTGGTCAGAAAACAATCTCGAATTAGTCATTCGGCGCAATCACTGATTGCGCTGCATCCTATTAGCGGCGCGCAGTCTGTGTTTAACGCACGAGAACAAAGGCAACCAGCGTCCATAATTACAATGATTCAGTACAGCACTGGAGAAGGAAATTGCGGCCGCAGGTGGGCGGACGGTCCAGCGAAACTAATTTTGCGTAATGACTGTTGTCCGTGGTCGCGAGGTCTGGATTTTAAGTGCCGAATCCCGGTTATTGGTAACATATACGCTGCCAATATTGTAACGCGAATTTCACGCGAAACGCATTCGGCAAATGAGGTGCATTGGAATGGAATAGCGTTTTGGTAATTGAGTGTTCCGGCGCAGACGAATTTGTTATGATGGCGGCAGGGTTGTTGGGACCAGTAATGTAATGTAGTTACCGATTTTGGCAATAATTGATACGATATCGTGTACTAATCATAAACGCCCATTCTTTTAGAAATTTGCACCACTACTTTTAGATTAGCTTTTTTCCCTTGTTTCGCTAGCGCGGACTGCGCTGTGCGTAGTAATGCGTTTGCCGTTTTTCCTAGCAGCAAAGATTTTTATTCCAGTAATTTTGTAACCTTTACTGTAAATTAAATTACACGATTTTGTTACGGTTATTATTGTGTTAATCTTATATTTACTGATTTGACTAGTTTTATTGGTGTAATTCAACGTACTTATTTCAGAAAAGAATTGGCGTATTCAAAAAAATCATATCAACATAATCCACAGGGTGGTGTCTTTAACCGTACTGTAGCTTGATTTTTGGCGGGCGTTTCCAAAAGGAGTGTTCATCTTAAATGCATTGTGATCTCTGGCGCTTATGTGTTTTCGGTAAGAACGAATTGTAATTTCCTATAGACCATTCAAAGTGTGAAACACCATCTAAATTGATTAAGTTTTTTTTTTTTTTTTTTTTTTTTTTTTTTTTTTTTGTGCGTGCGTGAACAAGGGGGGGCCAGATGCAGCCCGCTTACAGGTTTATAACAGCGTAGATTACATGCGCCTGCTTTGATCCCATGTGAGAATAGTCTCGACGACGTGGAACAGTACATAAAGTAACCCAATAATAGCCTATTACCAACTACTGATACTCTGTTAGTTACATAACATCCCATTAATTTAATTGCCAGAGAGACGAATTAATTGCTACTTTGAACATAATTTTAAATATATATATATTAGGTAACCATATCAGTTACCTTCACTTGTCATAAAAGGGACCCGCATTTTGAGTATCAAATACAGGAGTTGGAGAGGATGCAAAAAACGGGCTGCTAGATTTGTTTCTGGAAATTACCGTAGATCACAATCATTAACAGATATCATAAAAGAGCTGGAGTGGGATTCATTGCAAGACAGGAGGAGGATGAAGGGGGTCATGGGAGTGTACAAGGCATACAGGTATATTGGTGATGAGGCGAGGAAAGATATTGGTGTAAGAATTAAAAGTAATGAAAGGAAGGGAAGACAACCATAACCACAAACTGGCACTCGATTTCAGGCACAAGGGTGTCGGAAGATTCTCTTTTTTGGGTATAAGGGTGTCATGGATTGGAATAAGTTACCAAGAGAAATGATGAATAATTTATCAAAAACGTTGAAAGAAAAAATTTGCAGAGGGCAAATGTAGGTGAACAAAGATACTTTTATGGCATTTGTTGATTTAGAAAAAGCTTTTGATAATGTTAGGTGGGACAAGATGTTCAAAATTTTAAAGAAGTCAGGTATAAAGTATCGAGATAGAAGAATACTCTATAAACTATATAAGAATCAGGTGGCTGTAATAAAAGTAGAGAATTACGAGAGACATGCATCAGTTAAAAAGGGTGTGAGACAAGGTTGTAGTCTATCCCCGTTAATATTCAACTTGTATGTAGAAGAAGCAATGAAGAAAGTCAAAGAAAAATTTCCATGTGGCCTAAGTTTTCAGGGAGAAAAAATCAGTATGCTACGATTTGCTGATGACATTGTCTTGTTAGCAGAGTAGGCTGAAGATATTGAGAAGTTACTGAATGGCATAAACAAAATACTGAAGGAAGAGTTTGGACTGAATATAAATCAAAGTAAAACAAAAGTGATGAAATGTGACAGAAATGATACCAATACTAGCAGATTAAATATAAAAATAGGATCGGATGCAATAGGAGAAGTGAGTGAATTCTGTTACTTTGGAAGTAAAATTACTACCGATGGCCGAAGCAGGAATGATGTTAAAAGTAGAATAGCACTAGCAAAAAGAGCCTTCATGAAAAAGAGAAACCTTTTAGTTTCAAATATTGATCTAGGAATTAGAAAGAACTTTTTAAAACTCTATGTGTGGAGCACAGCAGTTTATGGTAGCGAAACATGGACTTTAGGAATACCTGAAAGAAAGAAACTTGAAGCATTTGAAACGTGGTGCTACAGAACAATGCTGAAAATTAGGTGGACAGACAAAGTAAGAAATGAACGAGTTTTGGAAATGATGGGTGAGAAAAGAAGTTTATGGAAGAAGCTTACAGAAAGAAGAGACAGGCTGGTAGGTCATATTTTCAGACATGCTGGATTGATTAATTTGTTAGTGGAGGGAACAGTCGAAGGTAAGAACTGTAGAGGAAGACAGAGATTAGAATATATGAAGCAGATAATTGAGGATGTGGGTTGTAAGGTGTATGTAGAAATGAAGAGGTTAGCACAGGATAGAGTGGGATGGAGGATTGCATCAAACCAGTCTAAAGACTGACGACAGCAAAAAAAAAAATGTAGGTGGGTGCAGGAAAGAGGGGGTGTAGGGACATTGCCACCGCAGCGTGCGTTCCATCACAATTTAATTAAATATTATTATTATCTGATCTGTGTCTCACAACGCTACCTGTCGCCGGAGTAGGAAATCAAAATCTGTTGTTAACTTCAAAATTCCTTCTCGCCATTTTCTCTTTCTTTGTGTTCGTAAGGAGAGACGTTTTGAGAGTGAGATAGGGTTGTAACGCAGGTCATAATTTGCCGATGCGGATGTTCAGTGATTGACATCCGCGGAGATGAGAAACTAATTTATAAATATTTAGATTTTAATATTTTACCAAAATAGGGTTATAATTAAGATACGTGTGTGTATTTTTATCCCAAAATCTACATTTTTCCCATAAGCAAAGTTAATATCCATATAATACTGCCATACTCATATATTTTTTGCCATATCTTTCAACAACAAAAAACGTGGGATGATTTCAAAAGAGAATTAAATTATCTACATAACTATGCACGCGTAAACAAAACAAAAAAACCATTGTCATATGAACTTTGTGGAGTTCGCGGATCGACTAATTCAAGTGTCAAGAACACGGCCACGCACCGCACTTCCTCGTGCCCGCCCTTTCACCGCTCAAACAGTCCAACCCGTAGGATGTACGATGATCCGATTTTCTGATGTAGGACTTTGTTGGATCGTGAAAGGGACTGCATGTAGGACGTGTTGGATGTTGTTTGACTTCCACACAACGAACACGGATCCCTGCCGTCCAACAAGCTATGGCGTTGGATTGGAGGAAACACCAGGCGAGTGTGCGGTAAGGACACCAGTGTACCGGGAGAAGGGTACGAGTGGAAAGGATTGCTTGGAACATTTTGTGGGCCCACTTCTACGGTAGTTCTACATGGATGTCCTTTAAGTTGGACCGTAAATAGGCCGCTTTACTTTACAATGCAAGTTCAAACATGTAAATTAGGCTCTTAGGTAATAGCACCGTTCATTTCATTTTTACTTTTATAGCAGGATCATAAGAAGAACAAAAACAACCATGTTGTATTTATCTAAGCGACTATGGGCCGAATCTCGTATAAAGAGATAAGAATAATTTATATTGCAATGTTAGCAAAACCTCTAAAAAATTACGGATGCTGATGCGAAAGTGGAGGTAGGATTTCATACGAAAGTTCCGCATTTGCGGATGCAGCTTCTGACCTCCGTTACATCCCTAGCGTGAACATGGGAACAGTGAAACATCACATTTCTCACCCCAATGCCGTTCGAAGCAGAGCCCACTCTAGGCTTATTATTCATTGTATTCGTGAACTTTTCGCATAGGTCATCTATTTTTTCTATTACCTTTCCATGCCGAAGTGCAGTAAAAGTAATGAGCCTAACTGGGGTGGTGTGTGGTGGCGGACGAGCTCCGGCCGCCCGCATATAATCGGCAGGTGGACGCTAATTGCGAATCACAACGCCGACCAAATTGAAAATGTTTGCAAAATCAATATGGCGATTAACGAGCGGCGAGCCTGCGGCCACGGGCCGGGCTGTCTGCACGCTGGGAGTTCACAATATCAGCACCACGCCACGCCTTTTCACGTGAATACTTCATGGGTCGGTACCGGGTAGCGTCCCAGAATTACAAGCGATATGAAAGCTGTCGTACCTGAAACGGCTAGGACTAAAAAACGCAGGACAATGGGTCAGACAGCATTCGACTCAGGGAAACGATTGGCCAGGCAACAAAACAGCGAAATATGCTTGGCTAGTGTCAGATAGGTTACTCCGTTCGTCTGTCGTGCGACTTGAGGCCGAATAAGCATCATCCTCAACAGTTTCCAGATTATTAATTCATATATTTTTCGAATGATCCTGCGGAGAAGTTAGTAATTTTTACTACTGCAATTACTGTAATAAATAAATAAATTATTATTATTGTCAATTCTTGCACACGCCTCTCCATTTCCTTCTTTATTCCCATCATCTGTCAACACCTTGTTCCAGTCCTCTCCTCTCTTCCGTACACATTCCTCCACTCCTTTCTGCCATCCATCTCTTGGTCTTCCTCTGGGTCGTTTACCATATACGAGGGTGGTTTGAAAAGTTCTCGGAATGTGTTAGAATTAAGTATCTTACCTCGGTGGAACTGCTTTTATTTTTCAACATAGTCTCCCTGTAGACTAATGCATTTGGTCTAGCGATGTTCCAGTGCCTAGATCCCATCTTGAAAATGAGATTCCTCCAGGCCTGCAAAATACCTCTCCAATTCGGCTGTCAGTTCTTCCCTAGTAGAAAATCTCCGTCCACCGAGGAAATTTTTCAGCTTGGGGAATAGATAAAAGTCTGATGGTGCCAAATCAGGTGAATAAGCTGAATGTGGCAACAATTCGTACCTCAGTTCATGAAGTTTTGCCATGGCAATAACACTTTTGTGCGGCGGAGCGTTGTCCTGATGAAAGATGACGTTTTTCCTTGCCAAACCAGGCCTTGTTTCGCGTATCTTTTCCTGTAATTGATCTAGGAGGTTTGCATAGTATTGCCCCGTGATTGTTTGGCCAATAGGAAGATAATCTATCAGCAGAATGCCTTTTGCATCCCAGAAAACTGAGGCCATGACCTTTCCGGCCGAACGCACTGCCTTTGCTTTCTTTGGTGGTGGTGAATCAGCATCTTTCCACTGCTCTGACTGCTGTTTTGTCTCTGGGGTATAGTAGTGGACCCAAGTTTCATCTGTAGTCACAATATCTTAATTTCGTGGATTTTTCTTGGGATTCTCTGAACCTCCATTCTCTCTACATGTCCATACCATCTCAGTCTGGTCCTCTCTACCCTTTCCTGTAGGGGTTCCTCTTTATGGTGCATCTAATCACTTCATTCCTTATCCTGTCCATTTCAGTAACTCCCATTCTACCTCTTTAAAGCGTCATTTAGCTTGCTTGTACCCTGGTGATGTCCCGCTTCTTCATTGTCCTGGTTTTAGCAGCATATGACAAGATAGGCACGTAGTATGCGTGATGAATTACTCTCTTGCGCCTCTGTGCCACATCTTTATTCCATATCAGGCTTCTAATGCTCCTTAGAAAAGCCTCTGCTTGTCTTCCTCTTTCATTTATCTCGCCATCATTTCCCCGAAATTCCTCTCCCAAAGTCCAACCCCTCCTCTACGTCGTGGGAGATGGGCAATCGCAGTGAAATGATCCATAAAGAGATCCCAGTCAAGGAAACTGTATGTGAACAAATTTCCAAGGCAAGATTGCGATGGCAGGGACATATCAGATGGATGGAAGCAAACTAGAATATCAAGGATATGACTGGAAAAAGAACTGGAGGGAAAAAGGCCTTGAGACCGGCCCTGGAGGAGATAGTTCGATCTGGTAAAACTGTGTGACGGACAGTTAAATATTTCGTAGTTTGAGCTTGTGGATTTACAGATTTATATTGTATAATTTTGCACGAATTAAAATAAAAAAGGATTAGTTTGTGCAGGGTTGACTATAAGAAAAAAAAATTTTGGAGGCTAATTGGGAAAAAAGGAAGATAGGAAAAAATGAACGGTAAAAAAGGAGAAAGTTAGGTTGTTAACAATTAAGTACGAGAGAGAACGGATGCTCACGAGTGCTTTTGGTCCTCGGGTACTTCGTAAGAATTACTTTGAAAAACAATCCTGCAACCATCATACAAATACGAGTTCTATTGTAGATGTTGGAGTTATTGGTTCCAAAGATGTATTAAAAACAGTGGCAAAACAAAGTCTGCTTTCACTGAATTTTAACTATAATAAACTCAGTAAAGCCAGCACAGAGCCTTATTTAAATGCCACATGGCGACCGTGACAGGACTCAAGATTGCAAGACGTCTATTTTTCCAATTATCAGCAGTGATAATTTTATGATAGTTAATATGTCGATTTTGGTATGTTAGTAGGTTGTATAATAATTTGTATACAGTTTAAATCTTTTGTAAACCTCATTGTAGTTTAATAGCTCCAACACAATATTGTAATTTTTCATACATCTTGGACTATCGTGTTCTGATGAGTGTTTGTGGAATAAGGATTGTGATCAAATGTTCCCATACTCTAGAGTCCAAGAAGAGGAATTTTACACGGACAGACTGCACAGTAAACTGTAGATGGGTGAAGATGATGTTTGATGCTGATTGCAGTCCAGTGAAATTTGTTCTGCAGTGTCGGAGAAATGTTGAGCTTGCGGATGAGCAAAGGTAACGAGGGACAAAATTTCGCTGGCGCGGTGCGCTCGCTAAAGAGTAATCAACCCCACCGCCACACCTGTACCTGCCGACGGAATTAGAGCATAAACCTTTCACGGCGGGCGAGTGTTTTAAACATCGCGCCGTGTCCTGCCGTTACGGTCGCCACACGAGGGGCGGTAATTGCGGGAGCCCCATTAACCAACCCACAAGGCCGGCTAAAATCTTGTTACGGCGCAGTCAAGAGTCAAACACGATTCATCTGATGTGATTAACGGTCGGGTTCGGCGATGCAATCACGACCGCAACTGCTGCGGGAATACGTAAATACGTCGCAGCACTGACACACACTTCACTCGCGGGCTCAGTTCAAAGGGGGCATGTGCTTGTTCCCTCAAACTGAAACGAATACCTCGTTGCTCCTATTAATCGAAGCTTCGTCCGATTTTAATGCCAGTAATCTTTTAGGAAATTCAATCTTAATGTAAGACCTCTTGTGGTTAGAGTACTTTTAATGTATACTAACAGAGTTCCCGGCGTTGCCCGGTCCAGTTGGCGTTGATTTACCCATAAACAATTTTTATTCACCCAATCAGAAACGTGTACCAAGTTTCATAGAATTCGCGCCATCAATTTCCGAAATTAAAGCAAACCCAGATTCACCCGCACACTACCAAGAAAGAAGTGGTTTGAAGTTCATTTACCCATACACTATTTTTATTGGTCCGAAAAAATTAATACCTGCCAAACTTCATTGATTTCGTACCGGCCATTTCCGGTACTAAACTAAACGGCGATTTAGCAACACAGTTCTAAGAATGGTGGGTTTGGATGCTTTGATACGGAATGTCAGTTTTAATTTTAGTCCAGGTTACATTTCAACCTAATTACATCTGCTAATAGGGCATACTGCTGTTCGAAAATCAAAACATAGACCATACGCGTATAAATACATACCACATACCTAAAAATGTATCTGGAGAATGTGTCTGTTTATTCCGTAATCGTGCAGAAAATACAGATTTTGAATGGGTTTTCAGAATTTCAAAGCTAAATTTAATGTATGCGTTAAGACATTATGACATATTTATTTTACGAATAATCTAGCATTACCTGAAAACTGTTAAATCGATTTTGACAGAGTTTTCAGAGTATTAAACATTAAATGTGCCTCTGGAGCTAATAATGTTCCCATTTTGCTGTTTTATCTGCCACTGGAGCACAAAATTAAAATATATTCCGTACATGTACAGTTGATTATCAGGTATTCAGAACTGCATATCAAGTATTCAGAATTAAACGAAATTTGAAGAAAAAAAACCTCGCTTTCGATTTGTTTCAGGGAGTTACAAACTGCGGCGCCATTTTATTATGCCAGAGACATTGTAGTTGCGCCGACAGAGATTGTAATCAAAGAAAATCTCTTTTTTTTTCGTTATTAGTTTCTCGCATTCGATACGGCCATCTATCGCGTTTAAAGACTGAATATCCCGAATTAAAAGGAAATAATATTTCAAGTTTTGTTTAGTGTGAAAAATAGTTATTATTGGAGACTGATTTTATTGCTTTCATTAAATGCTATGGTCAGAGACATTGTAGTTGTGTGTTTAGTGCGGAGTATGCAACATCTATTCGCTCCATCTTTGGTATTAGTCACCATACGTTCAGAATTTCATTTAATGTCTCTGCGTTAACGTTGAAATATAAGAAATACAAAACAACTCAACTGAGATTCTAAGCTTTAAGTCGGTGCAAACCCCACTGAAATCTGCTCAGTAGTTTCTGAGATTTTATAGCTCGAATTTATCCGGTTGTCATTTTATAGATATTCTATTAACCGTAGAATGTGATATACTCGGGTTGGTTGTAACGGAGGTCATCTTTGCGGATGTTCAGTGCCTGACATCCGCGGATGAGGATACTTTGCGGAAGCGAAGGTGGAAAAACAAATTTACAATTATTCATATTTTAATATTTTATCAAAATAAACTTAAAATCAAAATAAGTATATTTTTGCAACAAATTCTACATTTTACATAAAACTATTTCCATCTAATACTGCCACAGCCGAGCGTGGTGGGTGAGAGGTTAACGTTCTGGCCTCGCATTCGGGAGGACGGCGGTTCGAATCCCCGTCCGGGCATCCAGTTTTGGGTTTTCCATGATTTCTCCAAATCACTCCAGGCGTATGCCGGGATGCTTTCTTCAAAAGTCCATGGCCGAATTCTTCCCCGTTCCTTGTACCCAGTTCCATCCCGTCTCTAATGACCTCGACGTCGACGATGCGTAAAGCCATAATTAAAAAAAGAAAGGAATATTACCATAATGATTTTTTTTTCCCCTCAGCCTTGAGTGCGTAGCAATGTTGTAGCAGAATCGCGATCTCCTGTAGACCCCTTAAACAACATCGCCCAAGAAACCCACGCGCAAATTTGAGAACCAATTCCTTCTACAACCGTTCTCACATTTAAATCAGATTATTTGAATCCAAATCCACCATGTTGTTAGTACATCTCGGTATGATGTCACATAACATGTAAGATACTCTTGTTTTTTGACTATCCTAATTTGAAAAAGTTTAAAATGCATTATATGGGGTACGCCACCATGTCGACGAAATTTCCAATCATAATATAGCTAGCGCACAATACGCTAGAGCTGCACAGATTGCCGTAATAACGACAAAGATGTTTTATCCTCGTCGGCGCCCTGGCATTGGAAAACGATCCAGCTTCCTGCAATTTGCTCAAAGTACTCGGCGCATTTCAAGGCGCTTGCATAATTTAGTTACACAAAATTTACGTCGCTTCGTTGAGAATATTGCCACATTCAGATTACAGGAGTAATACATTCAGCAGAATAATCACGAAAATATTTACCCGCGGGAGATTTGGAAAAAGGCATTGCTCCGATGGTAAAATAAATTCTACGAAATCAAATCTCGCCATCACTAATAACCTCGCAATGATGAAAATGTAACAGATTACTTTCAGATGAAAAAGTACATACCTAATTATTTCAAGGACCTCACTGAAACCCAACTTCTAGTACCTAAGGTTAGATACATTTACAGATAGGAAAATAAAGACTTCGTATCATTATTCAGTGGAAAGGGAATTACTTGTTGAAGGAATCTATACTAATATTATAAATGCGAAAGTAACTCTGTCCATCTGTTACGTTTCTTGGGCTAAACGGCTAATCCGATCGTAATGAAATTTTACAAGGAGATGCTATTTGGCATTAGCATGAAAATAGAATACTTTTTTCCTGAATAAATAATACATATTGTCATAATTTTGAAAATTTACTGAACGGTGATAGACGCATAGGATGTACAAGTTTCTGTAATACCACCCCATATAGCGGACTGGTAGCTCAGTGGTTAATGCACTTGCTTCCTGATGTTTGGAGCGTGGTCTCCAATTCAAATCCCGGTGGAAGCAAAGATTGTTAAGAAATGTTTTTGATTGTATGAGCCAGGCCTGGACGGTCAGTTGTCCGGATTCCATGTTAATCTGTAGATATCACAAATTTAGCGGTGCAATGCGTGGCAAATCGTAGGCGGTCTAACAATGTTGTAAGTACACACTTTTTTACGCTACATGCCTACTGATCTCTCAGGCGTTGTTTCTCTCGCAGTCAGTTTGTATATGATCTGCGATTGTAATATTATAAATGTGTAAGTAAGTCTCTGTCTTTCTGTTATATTTTGACGACTAAATGACTATACCGATAATGATGGAATTTGAATCTGTAGGAAGGACACAGGACATTTTTTTCGGTATGAATAACAGTTTTAGTCACGAAATTTTGAGGATTTATCGAATGGTGACAGACAGACGGTTGCGTGTGTTAGTCTGTAATGTTACGTCAGTTGCTCAAGCTGTGCTTGTCCCGCAGTCTGTTGGTGCATGATTTGTTAATAAATTTTGTTTAGAGGCAAAACTTATTATTTACTGTAGATGTCGATTTGCTCTGCACTGTACTATTACTTTGTGCCTGGCACCAATTTATTTTGTCTTTTTTTTTAATGGTTTGCGGGCGTATACGTGGCCGAAGGTGTAGCTCTAGAAGCATGGGCGCCGGGAGGGGGTGCAAGGGGGTGCAAGTGCACCCCCTACTATGAAAGAAAATACGCAGAAAAAGATTAAGAACCAAAACTTTATTATTAAATCACTGTTTGAATAATATCTTAAGGCGCCTAGCTTGTTGTCAAAATTGTTCAACACCTTGCCAATAAATTCAGCATCCTTAGTTAATAAGTGTTATATATGATCTGTAAAAATAAACAGATGCACCTCCCTTAAAGTAATCCTGCCGGCGCCCATGTCTAGAAGAGCACGAGCAGCTAAAGTTATTAGAACCCAAGAATCTGATGCTCATGCTGAAGAAAGAAGAAAATACCAAGCTGAAATAAAGCTGCCCTCAGTTAACCTCCTCCCCCCCCCTCCCCCCCCCCACACACACACACCTTTGTTTGTTTTTCGTATGAAGTGGCGGGTAACAGCTAGTAATAAATAATTTCGTGTGGTTCTGATTTCTGAAGACCTGGTGATAGAATTTCTATACCGGCAGCGCAATGCACCGCCTAACCTACAGCCTAATATGGAATCCAAACCAAGTAGCGTCCTAGCGTGCATCACATTAACAAATCAAAGCTTTGCCAGGCGTAAAAGGAGGTTTTAAAGTCTGTAAAAATCCCATCCGAGACCTGGATTTGAACCACAGACCTTTTTTACCCCAGTCACGCACCTTAACCATTTAACCACCAGGCTGATTCGATACAAAAAAAATACCTGGGAATATCAGTAGGCAGAATAGAAGAGTTGAAGGGTGTTGGTAAAGGGTTTCTAGTATTTCACTTGTTGGAAATAATGAGAGCATCTGCCAGGGAGATAAGAGAAATGAGGTGGAAAGCTTTGGTTGCACCCTTGCTAGAGTATTGTGAGATGATATGGGTCCGACAATAGCGAAAATAAAAAAACGATTTGGAGGAGACGCAGAGGAAGGCAGCTATCTGTGGAAATTGCCAAAGGACTCAGTAAATTAAATGTTAAAAGATTTGGGTTGGGATTAATTGCAGAGTAGAAGGCGAGTTAAAAGTATTTTGGGAATGGAGAAAGCACATACTGGCGCTGAGGCATGGATAAACAATGCTGGAAAATTTAGAAGCAGCATGTAAATGAGACGACAGAACCATAATAATACATTAGCAACTGGGTTCAGGCATAAGGGAGTAGGAAAGTTTTCATTTGTATGTAGGAAGTGAGGGACTGGAACGAATTACCTAAGGAGGGCAATATAAATATACCTGACAGTTAAGGATTTAAAGTAAAAATATAATGAATTGCAAGTAGGTGTGTAGGAAAATTGCCACCGGACCATGATCTCCATAGAAATTAATATCATCTTTATGACAACTGTAAACGGATTGGCCATATATATAAATATATATCGACTTTACGCATATCACGATCAGGATAGTTTAACTTTCATCAGCCGTACATAATATATAAATAAATATAACAGAAAAAAAATGCTGCGAATTTAAGATTAATTCTTAACTTTGTACTGTCATTTGTTAACACTGATATTCAAATTCCAGTACGGCGACCTAGGATTCGATTTTACGAAATCATTGCATGCAAACGTCGTAAGACGATTCCTGAGCACAAATCGCCAAATTTAGCCATTCATGATTCGTAATGATGTTGCTTTATATGTATCCGTATTTTCAAACTTCTTATTCTTTATTCACGTCTTTGAAGGAATGTGACAATCGTATGACAAGCGATGAGGATAAAACAGGTTCATCGGAATTTCATATTTTTTAGTTGTATCAAGTTTCTGACCAACATACGATTTGGTGCGAGGCGTTCAACGCAGGAAAGCAATTTGTACAAGTTACGATCAACTCACTTCCATATCTTTATACGTCGAGAAGCCACTCCAACATTCACTTATAATTTCCAGACAGCACATATGTGTGAACATATAAATATGTCTTTATATATTTTCTTCTGCTTAATCATACGTTCCGTGATTTGTTTACGATTGGTTTATTCTTCTCAGGATATGAGGTCATCGGTCGTACATCACGAATATGATACATACTTCTTTTAGATTCAAACTAGTTATTTCGATCCTATCAACAGTTCAGTTTAAGAACATAATGAACTGAAAAATCAATGAAATAAGAATGTCAAAAGTAATGTTACTTTCATGTACTATCAAGCATAGTTTTCACAAACGCCCAGTTTCAGTCAAAATTAACTGCCTGAAGACTATTGTTTAAGGCGCGCGACGAAGGAAAGGAAGGTCCCCAGTTCGAAGCTCTGTCTCTGATGCAATTTTGACGAGCCTTTAAACTGACCTTCACTTCTGGCAAAGCTTCGCTTTGTTTATGTGAAGTACGTTAGTACTCTCCGTGATTCGGATTCCACGTAAAACTGTAAATCCACTTCACCCGGTATGATTACCATTTTAGAATGGGGTAGGCAATACAAAGGCTCATGTCCGGCAAATCGAAACGCTTGTCACTCGGCCGATAAAGCCAAACGCATTTGCCTTACTCAATAGAAATGTATCGGTTCATTCCAACAGATATTATTCAAACAACGTGTATTTATTGAATGTGGCGGCAGATCTATCATTACCGTGGCGCCACAATCTGATGAATTCTTATAGAATTCGACGAAAAAAAAACGAAAAAATCGAAAATAAAGAATAAATTTTTTTTTATATCTCACTTGGTTTTCGAGGTATAGGCCCTAGCATATTAAAAATCAGTTATAGTACCTTGTGCTTTTGGTGACGTTTCTTGAGATACAATATCTCTAGAACTAAGCGAGATATAAAAATTATCCTATATTTTCGATTTTTCTCGTTAATCCGTTTACCCACAAAGTAATATTTCTTCTGGTCCAGGCCACATTTCAACGTCACCACGTCAATTTTGAGATACAATATCTCGAGAACTAAGCGAGATATGAAAAAAAAATTATTATTTACTTTAAATTTGTCTCATCGAGTTACATAAATAATCCATCATCAAATTGCGGCGCCACGGTTATCGCAGAATCCCCAATGCGGCGGTAAATATTTGCAGTACCTATAAGATAGGTAAAGGAGACTACAAATACGAAACTCAGTCTTAACTGGTCGAAGACTTACGCTCTAAAAGATCGAATAGGAACAATATTAACCATATTTTTTCTTACTATCTGCGACAGTAAGCCTGCAATAATTTCATAAAAAGTAACATGCAGGATACACATCCCAACTCACCTTCTAGTTCAACCACTTTTCCAGCTCGCTTAAGGGCTTTCACAGCTTCATCGTGCGTTGCTTCACGAAGGT
The DNA here is from genome assembly GCA_031002005.1 of Vandiemenella viatica. Classification (NCBI taxonomy): domain Eukaryota; kingdom Metazoa; phylum Arthropoda; class Insecta; order Orthoptera; family Morabidae; genus Vandiemenella; species Vandiemenella viatica. The sequence continues at coordinate 13,846,233 of CM061920.1, read as the reverse complement.
CTTCTCCGTTAACCGAAAGAATCGCATCTCCTACGTATAACTGTTCTGTCTGGTCAGCAGCCATCCCTTTAAATATTTTTGAAATGAGTATTGGCATTTTATTTTCCTTTCCGCCTTTTATGGATATACCAAGTCCGTTATTATCAGATTTAACTACTCTGACAAGTCTCTTCTGATTCGCTACAGCTTCTGGAACATCTACAGCATCTAACAAACTGCCAGAATTATCAATGTTGTTATTGTTATTATTATTGTTCAAGCTACCATTTAGCGTTGTTGAATTTTCGTAGCTTTCGTCCAAACTAATACTAAGATAATCGTCTTCTAAAGTGACGAATACTCGATACCACTGTCCTCTTACATGTGTCTCTAGGATTCCTGATCGGCCGTAGCCCACACCTGCCATCTCAACCATTACAAAAAAAAAAGTGCTCACTAAAGTGTCAAAACATAACCTCTCAACCTATCACCACTCTTCTGCACATGTATGAGGGAAATGTAAGAATAGAGAGGATATTACCTACAATACCTTCTAACAAATATTGCCGAAAAGTACTCTAATTCTTATGTAGATTTATCTATTCATGAATGCAAAGGGTTCTGACAACCATCACATTACGATATATCTTCAGTGAAAAGACCTTATTTAATGAAGATGTTCGCAACGGAAATCACAATTTACTGGAGGAAGAACACTATATTACACGCTTCGTACGTCAAACACAACACACAGTAAGTCACAACACACGCTCGCGACAGCACTTCGTCAACTGGTCCCATTCCAAAATACACAACAGTACTGCCAACATTTGAAAGTTTACGAGCCATGCATATTAGCATTCAGTTATTATGTTTACTTTTTTGTTGATTGATTACTGCAGAATAGAAAATAAATGATCTTTTTTCAACATAACTAACAAAACCCTAATTATTAAAAATAATATCTTCTTTAATTTTTGGTTCCTCTGCACAATATTAACTTCTTCTACCATTTCTTATTAATTCATAAAACCAAAACTCAGCAGAAATTATTTTTTCCCCACGATACCTTTTCTTACTTAAACATTGCCTGTTTGCTTATCTGTTTCTGTCAAGTACGCTATGCTATCTAATGTTGGTCACATTGGGAACCATATTTTATGTCTTTGGACCACGGATGACACGGATTGCTGTCCTAACAAATATGAATTGTAGATTGTAGAGGTTATCTAGAGAAGTATATTTAGTAAATCGGTGGGAGATTAATATCGCCGAACATTCGTTTTCGCAAAAACTTGTTAGAAATAGAATAATTCTAACACATGGATTACGAATCATCGCTGTCATCATCAGACGAGGAAGATGTTCGGCTACGACCTTTACCTGCATTTAATGCGGAGGAAATTTCCTGCCCAGTTGTGGACATTGTGACACGGGGTAATATGTGCTTTTATCCACTTTTTTCCAATTATTTTTAGTTATACGCTAAATATATGCCACTGAAACACTTGCTGTGTATACCACTCTAGAACCACCTAGGCGGATTAAATTGAACCAAAGCAATCAGTTATACCCACTTTTATATTTAATCAGATTGTAGCGCAATCACTGGGACTCGTCAAGGAATTGTCTGAAAATTGCTCTTAGAGGTGCAACATATATTAAATAATATCACCCAACTAACGTGTGCAACAGTTTTCAGACTAGAACGACAATTACTCGATGAGTCCCAGTGATTGCGCCAGAGCCTTTAATCAAATGTGTGATTACTGGAGATAGCGATTCCGGGAGGAATTGGCGTCATAATATTGTAGTAGTCAAATGCAAGACAGCTCTAGAAATACTTTACGGTGTCGTTCTGACCCAGGATGTGTTACAACTTAATGTCTGCTTGAAAATAATGGTCCTGTCTGTATTACAACGGAATTACTGTGTGAAAATAAAACGTCTTGCTATTGTCTACAGCAGTATTACAACCTCATTAGCGATAGTTGTAACGGAATCAGGATCTCCAGTAGACCCTGATTTTCTAGTGACAGTATTAGTGAGTTTGTGGTTATGTAGAAATGCAACGCACACCAAAATAATAACTGAAATTAGCCACAGCATAGAGCAACAGGAATTTAGTTTTTTTCTTATTAACTTAAGTTGCTTCCATGTTATCTATACTGATATTATAAGTGTGGAAGTAACTCTGTCTGTTACGTTTCTTGGGCTAAACGGTTAATCCGATCGTGATGAAATTTGACAAGGAGATGCTATTTGACATTATAATGGACATGAGATTCTATTTTCTGTTTAGATAATACATATTGTCATTAAAGTATGAAAACTATCTGAACTGTGAAAGACAGACGCATAATATGTATACGTATCTGTGAGGCATAATGACAGAGAGCTTGTAGCACAGTGGGTTAGGTGTTTTCTTCTGAAGAAATTTCCGGTATGGCCTTTGGTTCAAACCCCGCTCGGAGCAAAAATTTTTAAGAATTGTTTTTCATAGTTTCGGCCAAGCCTGGGATTTTGTAGTAAGGATACCATGTTGAAATGTAGGTCGCATAAATTCAGGGCTGGAATGCGTGGCAAATAATTGGTGGTAGAACAGTGCCTTAAGAATTTAGTTTAATTGTGGTATACTGGTTCCACAAGGAAGTTTCGATTTGAAAAAGGCAGAGATTTTAAGTAACTGGTTCAGTGAAAGCATTAGGCACAATGAATCAGAAACAGGAGGGTCTAATTCGGAGAACGAGCTTAACAACACAATTAGAAATGACGATAGTAAAAAATTTGATATCCATCCTGAGGAAATCGTGAAGGAAATAAGAAAGCTGAACAAAAATAAAGGGGCTGGTGAAGATAATATTACTACAGATATCTTAAAGATAGCCGGATGTGACATTGTACCTTATCTTGAAATATTATTTAAATTGAGTCTAGACACTTGCTACTTACCACAGGACTGGAAAAGTGCAATAGTAGTACCGGTACATAAGGGAGGGGTGAGAAATAGAGTTGAGAATTACAGGCCAATCAGTTTGACATCAGTGATAGGTAAATTATGGAATGATTGATATGCAACCACATCAGAAATATATGTGAGGAACGTATGTGGTTTTCAAGCAGGCAACATGTGTTCAGGGAAGGATATTCATGCGAATCTCAGTTGGTGGGATATATGCAAGAAATTTCAGATGAAATGGACAAGGGAGGCCAAATTGATAGTGTAGCACTAAATCTGTCTTAAGGCGTTTGACAGAGTAAGCCATAAAATGGCAGTAAATAGGGTAAAAACCATTGGAGTGGATAAGAAAATCATTTGCTGGGTAGAAGAATTTTTAAAAGGTAGAAAACAGAAAGTTAGGGTAGGAAATGTTGTATCAAAAGAAGTGGAAGGAAAAATGGGTGTGCCACAGGGTAGCGTATTGGGACCATTGCTATTCATTATTCTAATGAATAATTGTGTTGATTGTTTACTATCTGAAATTAGATGGTTTGCAGATGACATAATGCTGTATAAAAGAATCAAAACGATAGAAGATTGTAAACAGTTGCAGGGTGATCTGGACAGGATATCTAATTGGGTTGGTAAATATGGAATGAAGATAAATGCAAAGAAGAGTCAGCTTATCAGATACACAAATAAAAAACAAAAGGTTAATTATGAATATAAGGTGGGGAAAGAATTGCTTGCTGAAGACTTGAAATGTAAATATCTTGGAATTACTTTTGATAACAAACTTAACTGGGCTGGACACATAGGACAGGTGGTAGGAAAAGGTTTCAAAGTTCTGCACTTGTTGGAGAGAGTGATGAGGGAATGTACGAGAGAAGTCAAGGAATTGGGTTACAAAACTTTGGTCAGACCATTGCTCGAATATGGTAGTGTAGTATGGGACCCTCATTTTATGTATCAAATACAGGAGTTGGAGAGGGTGCAAAAATGGGCCGCTAGATTTGTTTCTGGAAATTATCGCAGAATGCAATCAGTGACGGATATGATAAAGGAGCTGGAATGGGATTCATTGGAAGACAGGAGGAGGATGAGGAGGGTCATGGGAGTGGCGATGAGGCATGGAACGATATTGCAGTAGGTATGAAAAGTAGTGCATGGAAGGGAAAAGATGACCATGACCACAAGCTGGCACTCGATTTCAGGCACAAGGGTTTGGGAAGATTCTCTTTTTTAGGTAAGTGTGTCAGGGATTGGAATGAGTTACCAAGAGAAATGATGAATAATTTACCGAAAACTTTGAAAGAATTTAAAGATAAAATTTGTAAAGGGCAAATGTAGGTAGGTGCAGGATAGGGGGAATATGGGTGTGTAGGGAAATTGCCACCGGAGCCTGTGCTCCATTGCAATTAAATTAAATTTTAAAAAAAAAAGTTTGTTTGTGATGTAAACTAATAATGTTATATATGCGAAAGTAAGTCTCCGTCTTTTTGTTACATTTTGATGACTATATGTGTATACTGATGACCAGGAAATACTTTGTGTCTTTGGGAACGAAATAGTTACCTTTTTCTGGTATGAATAACAGTTTTAGTCATGAGACAAGTTCGATGGTTGAATGGTATAGTGATGGCGTTCCATTCATATTATGCCATTTTGTTGGGTATATATCTTAGGTAACTTACAGCTTTGTATATCCAATCCTAGCAATCAAATTCTAAGTCCACACATACGAAGTCACACGTAACAGCTAGTTGAAGTTATATATTTCAGTGTATAGTTCTGTCATAAATATACCTTGGTGAACACAAGATATAAACATATTTTAATTCATTCATCGAGTTCAGTTAGTTACTTCTGACCTCCAATTGTCCAGTAGGCTCTAATCTTTGACAGAGACTTTCTACAGACAGATGAGAGAAGTAAAACACTTAAAATACAGACTTTCAGAATGACCTGTGTAACTGTTAGCCTAAATAATTAATTTGTAAAAATATCTTGACAGGATTGTATGTATTTCAGTTCAAATGCTGCAACAGTTATACAGATTTTGAATAAATTCACCGAAGTTAGGGTGGCTCCAGGAAAGAATCTTGTGGCAAGTTGGTCGGTTAAAAGTGCTTACTCCCCTTAGGAAATTGGAGCAACAATATATGTGAATAAGACCAACAATAAATTTAGTGTATGTTATTTACATCTGCAATTTAGTTATAATTACTTGTAATGTTTCAGTGTAATACTGTTCTATTTAAACACTTTCATAACTACATTCCACAAGTCGTCTGGCAAGAATTTTTAAATTTGGAAGTCAAGGCATAACTAAAGGTAGTTAGTAATTGTACTAGTAAAATTTTATTTTTTGGTAGTTTCCCTAAATTTGGATTTAGCATATGGTCCTTTAAATTTCACGCTCTTCCAAAGTTATTAATTGTCAGTAACAGTGTTTTAAGTGTTGTAACTGCCTATAAATTTCAGTGGTTACCAGACATGGCAAACTGTTCTTTTTTCTAATTTTCCTTACAAAGCATACCTAACATTCCATTTGGGAAAGTCTTATGATTTGACACTGTCTAAAGAGAATTATTTATTTCTTCTTCTTCGCCTTCTTCCTCCGAATAACCCATTTGCAGGGTACGATAAATCAACTTTGGCTATGTTTCTTTGTATTTAATTTTCTTTGCTTCATTGATGATTGTTTGTTGGGTTAGGGCAACGAGTCCCCTAAAAATACATCTCGAGATTGTTAGCTCCAAGGAATAGGTTTTCAGCCGCACCTCTGGGATGGATTTTTCTTGAGTCGTCTCTTCCGCTAGTTCTGCCGTACTGAGATTCATTCTCTCCGCCATCACTACCATTGAGTTCTTCGCTGTAGTTCTAGCAAGGAGCCCTATAACAGGGCGCTACCATCCGAAGCCAGATGGACCCTGGTTTTTTTACGAGGTTGATACTCCTCCCGCTCCGCTTTCCTTACCCCTTCTACCCAGCAAATCACTTTCTCATCCACTCCAATGGTTTTTACCTTATTTACTACCATTTTATGGCTTACTCTGTCAAACGCCTTTGATAGATCTAGTGGTACAATATCAATTTGGCCTCCCTTGTCCATTTCTTGTGAAATATCTTGCATATATCCCACCAACTGAGATTCGCATGAATATCCTTGCCTGAACACATGTTGCCTGCTTGAAAACCACTTACGTTCCTCACATATATTTCTGATGTGGTTGCATATCAATCTTTCCATTAATTTACCTACCACTGATGTCAAACTGATTGGCCAGTAATTCTCAACTCTATTTCTCACCCCACCCCCCTTTTATGAACCGGTACTACTATTGCACTTTTCCAGTGCTGCGGTAAGCAGCAAGTATCCAAGACTCAATTTAAATAATATTTCAAGATAACGTACAATGTCACATCCGGCTATCTTTAAGATATCTGTAGTAATATTATCTACACCAGCCCCTTTATGTTTTTTCAGCTTTCTTATTTCCTGCATGATTTCCTCGGGATGAATTTCAATTTTTCTTATCTTCATTTCTAATTGTGTTGTTAAGCTCGTTCTCCGAATTAGACCCTCCCGTTTCTGATTCATTGTCCTTAATGCTTTCACTAAACCAGTTACTTAAAATCTCTGCCTTTTTCAAATCCTCAGTATCTTCTTTTTCATCCTTATCTATAAGCATCTCTACTCCCTCCCTTCCTCTCAGTTTCCTGATATAGCCACATAAATTTCTAGATGCATCAGTCAGTGGCCCTCCTGCACTGACAATACTCTTCATGAACCCATCTTTAGCCACTTTCTTTGCTGTTATTAAGTCCTTGTTTAGTTGTTTTAAATATTCCCTACTACCCTGCTGTCTCTTAACTCTTATGTTCTTTTCTTACCAACCTCTTTAACCTCCTCACTTCCCTATTATAGTACATAGGTTCTCTACTTCTCTTTATTTTCTGCCTTGGAATAAATTTTTCTTCCCCCTTTCTTATTATCTCCTTGAACTCTTCCTGAATTTTTGAAGCACAATAAGGGTGGAGCATTCCGACCATGAGGGACATTTCATTTTGAGAGCAGTGGCTTAAGACTAGCCATGTGTGAACACTCACTTTGTTCATGCTGTAGTCTTATTTTTTTGGTATTTGTTGTCTATCTTATTGCTTTCCCCCAGTTTCCCAAATAATCTGTTTTCCTGCTAGATGTTTCAAATTCAAGTGTTTCATTGGTCTCCAAGCATTTAATTAGCAATTCCAAGTCTCATTTTCATACCACCTAACCACATGCTTTTGCATTACTGAAATTGTAATAACTTTTAAACCAAATTTTTCGAAGCCTAGGGAATACGCTTTAAAATGATTGTTGTGGTGAGTTCTCTTGGTGAGAATGGATGTAGTCAAATCCATGACACTTGAAAAACAACTTCAACTGCATTCTTACATCTGAATAAGTTCAGAGACTTGACTGTGCAGTAAACATTCTCAAAATTATTTACTGTATAGCTTATCCCTAACAGGCCCCGTTCTGAGCGGTTTTGGCAAGTTATAGAATGTATTACGCAATGTGGGTTTAGGTAAGGATTTTTAATTTAATTTAATTGCAATTAAGCACACGCTGTGGTGGCAATTTCCCTAGACACCCATCTTCCCCATTCCCTGCACCCACCTATATTTTAACTTTAAATTCTTTCAATGTTTTTGGTAAATTATTCATCATTTCCCTTGGTAACTTATTCCAATCCCTGACACCCTTACCTAAAAAAAAAAGAGAATCTTCCCACACCCTTGTGCTTGAAATAGAGTGCCAGCTTATGGTCATGGTCATCTTTTCCCTTCCATGAACTACTTTTCATACCTACACCAATATCTTTCCATGCCTCATCACCAGTATACGCCTCGTTAATGCAAATCTGTTAGGATATATGAAAATAAGGTAGGATAGGGAAAAATAACCTGTCCCTTACCACAGATGAAGGCAGGAGGGCCAGATGAGCACAAGAGAAAACACAAAAAAATACTACACAATATTTCAGTTTGCAACCTCAATCATGTCTGAGTGAGACATATGGCAGCGGGAATTTATGTACACATTGACACCTATCCCGCTGCCCTGTCTCGCCTCAGACATGACTGAGGTTGCAAACCGAAATATTGAGTAGTGTGTGTGTGTGTGTGTGTGTGTGTGTGTGTGTGTGTGTGTGTGTGTGTTTTTTGTGTGTGTTTATTGGGCCCACCTGCCTTCATCTGTGGTAGGTGACAGGTTATTTTTCCCTATCCTATTTTATTTTCGATGCTTAATGACAATCTTGTCACCATTTTACATTTTTTTAAAATTAATTTAATTGCAATGGAGCACAGGCTCAGATGGCCTTCACAGCAAACTGGCGACCTCACGAAATGCCGTCACCTCAGCTTGGGGCCCCTACCATCAACACAAAACAAACAAAACAAAAAAAGGTTTCCCAACTGGCCTGAGGGTCCAAAATAAATTTTTGCACCAGGGCCCTTGTTGACGTAGCTACGCCATTGCTCCTGGATAGAAAAATTATTAAAAGCAAAATGTTAGGGTGGAAATACAGTATCAAATGAAGTGGAAATAAATATGGGATTGCCATAGAGTATTGGAATCATTGTTATTCATTATTCTAATGAATGATTGTGGTAATGATTTACTATCAGAAGTTAGACTGTTTGACTAATGTTTGCAACAGGTATTCCACTCAATTGAATGGTTATTTAGACCTTCTATCGTGTTTAATTGTAAATAATAATATTTAAAAAAAAATAAAAAAAATAGCATCTGTACTTGTAATGTTATTTGTCTTGGCCTTCCTGCTGTAAGACCCTATAAATTAATTAATACAGTCCTGTCACGGTCTCATGTAAGACCTTCTACTTCTTCTTCCTGTCCGGTTTTAGGCCTGGTGGCCTGTTACAGTCTCAATCCATCTTCTTGGTGGTCATCCTACATCTCTCCTGCCTCTGGGATGGTATTTGAGAATTTTCCGTGTTGATCCCATACGTCTCCATTCTTAGTACATGGTCTGTCCAAGATGTTCGGTAGGTTTGTATAGTTTAGAGAATTGGTTTTACTTTGAGTTCTTTAAAGATTTCATCAGATCTCTTTCTGTCTTGTAATGTGTAGCCAGCTGTTCTCCTCATGAATCGCGTCTCAGCCGTTGTTAGTCTCCGCTCATCACATTTCGTAGTGTCCAGTCCTCGCTGCCATACAATAATGTAGATTTAGCCAGGATGTTTTATAGTCTGGTTCTAGTGTGCTGTTGAACAAGAGATGGTCTGAAGGTGTTATTTATTATTCCTGTAACTTTCGTGAAATTTGTGATTTTTTTTTTTGGTTGCATTTTGGTTTCTAGGGTGTAGCTGAGGTTGTAATGTAGGTATTTAAATTATGCTACTTGTTCTATGGGTGTGTTGTCTACTAAGATTTTTGTTCTTTTGTGGTTTTATCCGACAAAGGCCATAACCTTGGTTATATTGAGGGAAATCTCCATGCTGTATTCTTTTGCTGTCATATGGAGATTATATGCCGATCTCTGCAGGTCATCTTCTGATTCAGCAAAAAGCACTTGGTCATCTGCAAACAGTAATGTATCCAGGTTGGTCTGTCTATCTATTTTTATTCTACCATGGAGTTTTTGTCGCCAGTCACTAATGATTTTGTTTACATATATGCTGAATAAAAGTGGCGATATCCAACATCCTTGTCTCACTCCTCGATTAATGGGTTTCCATTCCGACAGCTGTTGTCCGGTTCTGACTGTGATTACATTGTGGCTGTAGATGTTTTGAATTGCTTTTGTGATCTGTGGTGGGGTGTTACTTTCCACCAGAATTTGCCAAAGTTTTCTTTTGTCGATTGTATCAAAAGCTTTTTTGAAATCAATAAATGCCAGGTGTGTTTCCAAATCAAACTCTTTCCTTTTCTCAATTAGCATCTTGAGTGTGAAATGGCCATCTGCATATGATCTACCCTTCTGAAACCCATTTTGTTCTTCTCCAAGAAGTGGTTCATAAAATTTTTGCAGTTTTGATTTAATAATTCTGGAATATATTTTATAACCAGAATTGAGCAAGGTTATTCCTCTATAGTTGTTGCAGTCCTTGATGTCCCCTTTTTTTGTGAATTGGGATGACAGTTGCCCTCTGTCAGCTTTGAGGTGGGTATTCTCATTTGCAGTGGTTTTATATAGTAGAGCACAGAACATAAGTCGTGTAAGATGTTCTATTAATTATTCATACACAGTTCAGTAAACTGATTGATTAGTTTAAATAGTTTGTAAATGCTGCCGTCGCCAGGCGTGTAACCAAACCAGCTCTGAGCAGGAGATGTGTGAATGATAATTATTACAAGGTCATCAAGTACATTACCGCAGAATTATTTCAATCACAAGTTTATTTTTCGGCACATGTAAAACCCTCGAACTGGTTAGTCACCACCAATTTCACTACTATGGCTGATCGAAAGATTCCGAAGATTATAGAATTCTTAAAAAGGAAATGAATATTTGAGTTCCCTTCCAACCAAGTTATTTCCATGTCACAGCTAATGTTCTTTGTTCATTTCTGTACTGTTCAAAACTTCACTTATTACAGTTACTGTTCCAACTAAACACATTAAGTCCTCTTTGTAACAAGTCTACAATACTAAAATATACTGCACATTTGCTATAGCATCTAGTGGTAACGCTAAGCGAGCCACCCCACACAGCACTTCGATGACAACTAACTTAAAAAATGTACCACTCCGCTACTTAGGTAATACTTTCTTCTTGGCGGAAGGTAGCCATTACGTCACATTGCCTTCATCAGTGGTGAGTGATTCGAAAACTTTCATTGGACAGACCACACTTTTGCCACTCAACATGCTGCTGCTTGAGAGCATTAATGCAGCAGCTCTGTAAGGCTATGTCAATGGCAGTACAATGACTACAATGTAGATATGGACACCTGACACATTTTTTCTCTTTGTTTCTTTGTTAAAATTGTTAATGGTATGATTACTTTTATTTGTGATGTTCATTCTCGTACAAGATATGTTTTGATAATTTATGCTTTTTTTTCAGATGCAAATTCTCCCTTGTTGCCAAACTCAGAATTCAAGGACTGTGAAAATTCTGCATCCAACGTTAATAGCCGCTCATTGTCTGCCGGTAGTTCACTTTATGAGGAGACCAAAAGTAATTCTACATCTTCGGTCCAACATTCTTCAAGAATAGTCAGGAAGAATGGTGACAGTACAGTGCCTTATGAGGAAGACAATAAAGAAGTTAAGCCTGTGGTCAGAGCAGTTGAGCTGGATCCTGCAGTACTGGCATATGCAGAACCTTGCAGAAAAGATGCTTCCTGTCAGACAATGATTACAGGGGATGTTCTGTCCATGAATATTTATCAAAGTGATGGGTGCATTTTTGAAAAGCAGTGGACAACGTTTGATGATATAAGTGAAATGTATCTTCATCAGTATTAAAAAGTTGTTTTTGTAAACCTAACATTTTCTACAGCTTTTGTAAACTATTTTTGTCTGTGAATACTTTGTGCACTGACTTTTATAACTATTTAATAAAAAATGAGTTCATTTCTTCTTGCTCAGATTTTTTTTATCACATTGAAAGATTCATTTCTTTTTCACTTTGTATGTAGTACAGTGTAGATTTGTTCATAAGTGTTAGACTTGAATTGAGAAAATCTTATGTTTCTGTTAATTTTTTATTTAGCATATGGCTGAAATTATATCACATTGTCCTAAGTTTCATTAAATATTTGAAAGAATTTAGCAGACTTGTACTCATTACAGTTAATGTGTTTATCCTTGCGACAGGCATGCTTCCAGAAGTCACACTTCAGGGCACAAGTATCAAAATGATACAGCCGTTAAAAAATCTTTTTTTTTGTGCTTAATGGTCCATATATCCTCCTAGTTATAAAAGCCCAATAAAAAGCTTAAATCTCGACAGGATCGGTAAATTTGGCATCTCTTGCTCTCGAAAAATTTGCCTGGATCGAAGATATGTATTTGTTAGTACACACCACAATTTTATTGATAATGTCGTTATCAATAAGACAGCTCCACGTATCTAATATACCAAACATATTTTTCGTGTGTCCGATGGTACCGGGAAGATGCATCAAAATGTTATTTTTCCCTCGTCGTTTTCTAGTGTTCATTGGGTTTTTATTCCACTTCCATTCCTTAGTCACTTTCCCTCTTTTTTTCTCATGAGCGATGTAAAAATTTTCATCGTTATTAACATCTTCCTCCTCACTAGATTCTCCACTTGACTCGGTTTCAGAATCTCCTTTCCTTTCTTCTATCAGTGTCACTATCCTTAACATCTGAAGAAGCTGGGGCATCATGTCTTCTGTCGTCAAATAAAAGAGTATGCACGGCTTGCAAGTTGTCTGGGTTGATCAAATCGTAAATTTTCTTCTCCCCAGACATCAAAAACTGAAAAAAAGGGGAAAACCAGTGGTCACTTACACGGAAGGACGCAAGTATCAATTTGATACCAATGATGTTTACAAGCGGATACATCAAGATTTGGTATACTCGGGAATATGTTACTTACCAATAAAATGGTTAAAGTCTGGGTTGAAAAGGAGTTGTAATCTTGAACTAGCGAAAAATCACGCTAACTGGTGCAAGTATCAATTTGATACAAACAAATTTCTCCAGGAAAAAAAAAACAAAAAACCGGCCAGAGCCGGGAACATCACTGGCAGGTTGAAGGTTAAAAGTCAAGAAGGTAGTAGGGAGGGGAACCCTACTCACTGATCACATACCTTCAAATTCGTGGAAAACTGTTTCACATGTATCAAAATGATACTCGTGCCCATCGCTGGGTTAATGAGAAGCACTTTTAATTTAAGAAGAGTAATTATTGTAGATCAGAATAATTTGCACTACACTTGCATATCACTAGTGTCCAATTCTAAGGGTATTCTGAATGAGAAATCACACCAGTTTTTCTTTTTTACAAAGAAAATATGGATTTGCCCACTGTTAAATAATTTGGAGGTAAAAAGAGTCTCCTGATCTGATATTCGGGGGGGGGGGGGGGGGGGGGCGGGGTGGAGAGGAGGGATAGCTGGACGAATAACAGGCTCACCACATAGAAAGTAAAAGTAATGAGACGATTTGGTATATTACAGCTTGTAGAAAAAGTATACCTGCAGACTAGTTCTGCAGTACTTGGGTTGGCCAAGACCCATTGGACGGACAGTGGACACTTCTAAAACACTAAAGGTATATAAAAGTTCCCATTCGCCACCCTACTATACAGAGGATTAAGTGATGGCTTTGCCTTTTAGTGGAAGATTTAACACTAGATTTTGTATGCTAAATATACAATAGTTTTATTATTCGTTTTTTTTTTTATAGATTGGTACCATTTTGATATCAAACATAAAACAATTTTGTCACCTAAAAGCACTTTAATCTATTTTTCAACATAATTTCCATTACTAAGGTTTATACTGCAGCAACCTAGACTTTTGTTTTGAGAGGTAGTTATTGGTAAAAGAATCGAGACATTTCCAAGGGCCTATTGTGGTTCCAATCAACTGCTGTCTTCAGAATAAAACTATTTAAAAGTAAAAATATTTGATAATAGTGATAATGAATATGTTGTTAGGCACCAACACATCTACAAATGTAAGCAAAATGAAAGAGTGGAAATTGAGGATTTTGAGACCCATATTCACACTAAGCTCTAAAGCAGGAAGCTAGACGGTAGGAATAACAAATGGAAATGGGAGCTCCTAAAAACAGACACTTCTGACAACTGATGGAAAAAGTAGTTAGAAAAGGCAAAGGGTCTGGGGGGGGGGGGGGGGGGGGGGGAGAGAGAGGAAAACTAAATGTCTTGCAAGGGATACCATCCAAATCTGAAGATGGAAATTGTTTAACAGTAATAGTCTATATGCTGTTTCAAAATACCAGGGAATATCTCATATTGCACAGAGAATGTGCTCAAGGACAACTACTACTGCATAAATGCAACTCAAAAAAATTTGGAGTCTGCATTGAGAACAGACCAGACGGATCAGGTCTTTTAAACCAAGGAAATCTTCCATCTTAACCACTCCACCAAACTGCTCCAGGTAGATGGTAAAGATGAACAAAGAAAAATTTGTTCAAAAGTAAGGAAAATCATGCAACCTACATATTATAAAAAGGGAATTTTTAAGATACATGAAGCAAGGAGTTGGGGTAGGAAATGCAGTATCAAAAGAGATGATAATGAAAGCAGTGGTAATCTATTAAGACCATTGCCGTTATTTATTCTAATGTGTGATTTTCTTGGTGGTTTACAGTTGGAAGTTAGGTTAGTTGCTGAGGATATGCTGTACAACAGGATTAACAATAGAGAGAGAATTGGTGCAGAGCTATGAAGGCATCTGGACAGGGCTTCTAATTGGGTGGGTATACTTGACACGAAGATAGTGCCAAAAAGAGTCAATTATGTGCAAAAATAGAAAAATAAAGTATTGTGTTATGATTATAATGTGGAGGAGGAGTTGCATGTTGGAAACATAAATGCAAATATCTTGACACATCATTTGATGACAAATTCATTTTCATGGAACACTTATAGTTTCAAAATCTTGCATTTGTTCAAGAGGGTGATGAGGGGATGTCATGAATGTGAAGAAATGGTCAGACCATTGTTTTAATATAGTGTATACATTTTTTTATTTTATATCACCGAGCATGGTGGTGTAACGGATAGCGTTCTGGCCTTGCATTCGGGAGGACGGCGGTTCGAATCCCCGTCCGGGCATCCAGATTTGGGTTTTCCATGGTTTCTCAAATCACTCCAGGCAAATGCCGGGATGCTTCCTTAAAAAGGCCATGGCCGAATTCCTTCCCATTCATTGCCCCCATCCTTTCCCGTCTCTAAAGACCTCGCTGTTGAGACACGTAAAGCAGATTAAATTTTTTTTTTTTTTAATATCAAATGCAGAAGTTATACAAGCAGCTAGATTTGTTTTTGCAAATTACTATCAAACACTATCTGTAACTCATATGATAAAGCAGGTAGGTGGGCTGGGACTCATTGGAAGATGAGATTGGGTATAGAATGTGTGTAAGGCATACATTTGTGATGTGCATGGATATTGCTAGAATTTGGAGTATTACAATGAAGGGACCATGAGCATGACCATAAACTGGCGCTTTATTCCAGGCATAAAGGAGTTGGAAAATTATCTTCTATAGATAGGGGACTGAAATAAATTATATCGCAGGATATGCCAAACATTTTATCTCAAAGTTTGAAATAATTTAAAGTAAAAAAAAAAATTGTAGGTATAAATGGATCTTGTCCAATGCTTTGCCCAACGTCTAACTCCCAAAAATCCACACACACCTGCTCAGCACATGCTTCCTAAATTTCATTAACCCAGTAATCCAAATCGTTCATTAGTTTCAGGTTATGGGTATCCATGACACCATAAATTTAGAGTGATAAGTACAAGGAGTATGTCACAATTTTCACAATTTCTTGCTTTAATTTTCTTTTTACTGTAAATTCATGTCTATCATCTGAATATATGTATTAACAGTACTAGTCAGTGCTGAGTATTTTTTGCTAACAATTCAACACTGAACCTATTAGTATAAATCAGTTTGCATTTTATCCGGTCTGTAAAAGGAGTACAAGTCCAGTTATGCAATGGTAATGACTTTTACTCCTTGTACTTATCACGATAGAATGTCACCCAAAGCAGGTTTGTTTAACCCAAAGCAAAGTTGTGCAAAGCAGGTTTTCATGCTCTCAAAGACGATATTTCATACAAAAATCAGGACAGTAGTCTTGTATATTGACCTATCAATAGCCTAATGAGGGACTCTTCCTCAAGTTACTACATAGCCAAGTTCTTGAAGAACTTGTTGCATAGTCACAGATTCCAGATCCTCTTTGAGAATCATCATGGAAAGAAGATAAATGCCAGGAAGATTCAGCTTATCTTTATATATAAAGATGAATGTATGTTTGTTTTTTAGTTCTTCATACAAATCCACAGTTTTCATCCGATCTAGATGAAACTGTGCACACTTATTCTTTGAAACAAGGAGAAAAATACTGTCTACATTTGGTTGAAAAATTATCTGTATAAATAACACATGTTGTCTCATAACTTCGAAATAGGGCGATAGACAGACACGTTGGATATGGACTTCTCCGTACTGTGTTTCCGTGTAGTGGACTGGCAGCTCAGTGGTTAATGCGCTTGCTTACGAACGTCGTGGTCTCCGATTCAAATCTCCAAGGAGGCTAAGATTTTTAAAAATTGTTTTTCACCGTAAGAATCCGGCCTGGGCTGTAGTTTATTTAGATTGAATGTTAAATTGTAGATATTAGAAAGTTAGGGGTGCAATGCGAGGCAAATCGTAGGTAGTCTTGCAATGTTGTAGGTGTACACTTTTTAACGTTATAATGATCCCTCAGGTGTTGTTCACAGTCAGTGTGTGAGTGTGAACCACAGTAATATTATTATAAATACGGAAGTAAGTCTCTGTCTTTTTGTTACGTTTTGACGACTAAATGGCTATATCATTGTGATGGAATTTTATAAGGAAATCTGTATGAAGGGCGCAGATATTTTTTCCAGTATGATTAACAGTTGTAGACACGAAATTTTGAGACCTTATCGAATGGTGACAGAAATATGTTGGAAATTTATTCTCTTCAAGAGACAGGTTCGACGGTACAATGATATAGTGATAGCTTTCCTGTGATATTATTCCGACTCTATATTGTTTGGGACCAATCCTTCGTTACCAACAACTTTCTATATTTAATTCTGGCAAAAAAGTTCTTTATCCACGCGTACGAAGTCGCGGGTACGAGCTATTTAGCTATACAGATAATGAACTAAATGATGAATATGATTATTGGGTGGATACAGAATTGCTTGTCCAAGGCTTGTATCATAAATGTCTTGATAGTAAACTCAACTGGACAAAACACATTTGGCTGGTGGTAGGAAACGGTTACAGTGTCCTTCATTTGCTGGAAAGGGTGATGGGAAGCCGTGCAGGATCTAAGGGGGGGGGAGGGGTAAAACCGGGGCACTTGCCCCAAGCGATAACTTCAGGGGAGGGGGGCAAAATCGTGTTTGGAGGGCAGCAAATTTATTACGCTGTTACCTTTTTTTTAACTTAGCTCTGTTAATGTTTCAGGCGGTGGCAAAATAATGTTTGAAGGAGTGGCAATCTCAGTTTTTGTCCTAGCTCTCGGAAATCCTGGATATGCCACTGATGAGAGGATGCCTGGGCCAACATTAGGGGGGGAGGGGAGGGTAAGAGGGACAAAAGTAGCCGAGGCATGGGCCTCCTGCAGGTGCCCGCTGGCCAGGTTGCCTGGTAAAATAGAAATAAAACACAAGTTTTAAAAGCTGCACCTATGGTTCTGAACATTTCTGTATTAAAATTTTCTGACTTTATACAAGAAAAACAAAGTTTAAAATACAAAAAATTGTCAACGGGTGTGGGGGCTAAGAACATTTACCCAGGACCCAAGAATCCTAGTACCAGCCCTGGAGGGAGAAATTGGGTTACAAAACTTTGGTCAGACCACTATTAGAATACGGTAGTGCAGTTTGGGACTCACATTTTGGGTATCAAATACAGGAGTTTGAGGGCGAGCAAAGGAGAGCAGCTATATTTGTTTGTGGATGTTGCTTCAGGACCCATTCAGTAACTGACATGATAAAGGAGCTGGATTGGGATGGGAAGAGAGTGCTGGGAGTGTATAAGGCATATGTTTGTGATGGGACTTAGAAGGATATTGGTCAAAGAATTAGGAGGAGTGCATGGAAAGGAAAAGACGATGCTGAGCACAATCTGGAACTTGGTTTAATGCATAAGGGAATGAGAAAGTTTTCTTTTGTGGGAAAGGGTGCCAGGGATTAGAATAAATTAACAAGTAAAGTTATCAATAATTTACCACAAATGCTGAAGGAATTTAAAAATCGTAAATCACAAAAAGAGATGGGGTGAGGATTTTTAATACCTGACAGTAAACAAAAAGTATTTAGAAAGAGGTAATTATATGACTAGGACTCCTTCACAATTAATCATTTGATTCAAAAGAGTCGCTGTTATATCCTCAGTAATGTGCTAACCCAGGGCTCGGAGCAGATTACTATAATTTAACACTCCAATTATTAAAGTAAATTTAAAAAATAAATAAAAAGGGGTAATTAGATGACTAGGAGAATTGCCACTGGAGCATTAGCTCCATCGCAATTAAGTTAATAATAATACATGTTGTGGATGCGACCCATACGAACAGCAAGAAATTCCAATATGCCAATGATCTTGCTATTACTTATCACAGCAGCAGAAACTTCCACAGTTGAAAAAAGAGAATCTACAATGGTCTTACCCAAATCTAGCAATTTGAAATAGAAACCCATCTTAAGAAAAACAGCATCTTTCTACTTCCATCTTCCAAACTGGCTGGCCAATGTCAGAATGAGTCCAAACTTAATTCCTCTTGGAAGAGTCAAGCACAAAGACGATTTAAATTATCAGAAAATCACCTTTAGTCAGGCTCTCACCTTCTGGAATTTGGTTAAAACTGAAGATCTTTAAAGAGGATCTCATCAGTTCCCCCCCCCCCTCTCTTTCATCCCTGAATGATCGGTCTCACCGAACCAGCAGCTTAATATCTCTGTACCCTAAAAGTTCTCGTTAACTTCTTGTCACTAATTTTCTGTATGAGAATACCAACCCTACCTCTTAGTTCTCTAACATGGCCATAGAAATTTTCTAGGTGAATCATTTGGAGGCTCCTCTGTCCCTTTAATATTCTTCATAAATCTATTTTTAGCATCCTTCTTTGCACCCATTAATTCCGTGTTTAGTTGTTTCCATACTACCTTGCTACATCTTATCTCTGTTTTTTTTCTCTTCTTTGCAACCTCCTTAGTTTTTTCACCTCCCTATTATGGTATACAGGTTCTGTACTCTGCTTTATTTTAGGTTCAGGGACAAACTTTTATTCCACCATTCTTATTATCTCTGTGAACTGTTACCACTGAAATGGTACTCTCCTTTCACATGCTGACTCTTTCCCTGATATATCTCTTCAATTGTGAAAAGTGTTCCATTTTATAATTGTACCCGCAACCACTTTCAGTTTTGGTCACTGGTTTGAGGAATTCTCTAATATTTGTCAGAATTGTTTTATGATCACTAATTCCCACAGTAACCGAATACCCCACAAAGTTATTTGTTTAGAAGATATCCAACGTATTTGGTCCCCTTGTGCTCTGCTCTACCACTAGTACAAATCCTCTTCCCACACTAATATATTTGCAAATCTCTGCTCTCGTGCTATTAATCCTTTTTCTTTACCAGTCCACACCTGGTAAATTAAAGTCTCCACCAATAATAACCATACTGCACCCACCTCTGAATTTGGTTGTCAAATACAGGAGTTGGAGGGTGTGCAAAGAAGAGTAGCTAGATTTGATTGTAGACATTATTGCAGGACCCAGTCAGTAACCGATATGATAAAGGAGCTGGATTGGGAGACATTAGAGGAAATTAGGAAGGTGAGTGCTAGGAATGTACAGGGTATATGTTGGTGATAGGGCTTGGAGGGGTATTGTTCATGGATTTAGGAATGGAAGGGGAAAGGCAACCATGACCACAAGCTGGAGCTCGATTTCATGCATAAGGGAATGGGAAAATTTTCGTTTGCTGGTAAGGGTGTCAGGGATTGGAACAAATTACCAAGTGGAGTTATGAATAATTTACCAAAAACGCTTAAGGAATTAAAAATTAAAGTTTGTAAATTGGAAAAGTGAATGGGAGAGGAATATAACACTGTGACTATAAAAGAAAATTAAAAAATATGTATATATAAAATGGGGTAATTAGATGACTAGAAGAATTGCCACCAGAGCATTAGCTCTGTCGCAATTAAATTAATAATGAAATAAAAATGAATATCAGTCTTGGAACCTCATCTTTGTAACTAACTTTTACAGTACAGTAAGCGGCCAAGGTCCACATTTCCCATGAGTATGCTCTCTGAGTACCAGTGAATTATAGGCCTGCTAACCAGAAAAAAAAAAAAACAGTACTCACCCACTGGTCCTCTTCCTCTGTTGCTGAGGTGCGCTATATAACTATCAAGGAAAGCAGGATGTCCAGCAGTCCTCCTTTTAACAAAGATTCTACTGCCTTTTACCATTTTAGAACCATAAAACAGGGTGTATAGGAACAGCAGTGTGATCAGGAACAAAACTTCACGATTGTACAAAAAGAAAATTCTCAGAACTGTTTTAAGGAATTTTTCCTTTGCAATTTTTTTTTTCCATTTAGCTAACATCATAATGGGATTTCTAAATTAAGTATTATGCTGATGAGTAAACTGCCGACATATCTACGAGAGTTGACACGACATCCAAGAAAGTTATAAATTTTTTACTTCTGCAAAACTTCGTATGTAATTACAAACCTGTTAATATTGCCAGCTAAAGAGTAATAGTTTTTCAAATGACATATGATTGCACAATTGGGTTGTAACAGAGGTCACCTTAGCAGATGCAGATGTTCAATGCTTGACATCCGTGGATACTGAAATATTATTTTCTGCCTCATATTTCAACAACAAAAAACATTGGATGATTTAACAAGTGAATTAAATTATTTACATAACTACGCACATGTTAACAAAACAATCTTTTTCATATAACCTTGCAAAGAATGGGGCTCGACTAATTGAAGCTTCAAGCACAAGCCCACACTACTGCACATCTCCGTGCCCACCTTTCCACCGCTCTAGTGGTCCATGCACTGTCCAATTTGTAAGATCTACAATTTTCCAATGTAGGACTCTTGTTTGAACGTGATAGTAGTTGCAGGACTACAAGCGTCTTGGACATGGTTGGACTCCTATGCAACCAACACTGTGCCCTGCCACACAACAAGTTATGGCATTGCATCGTGATTGGAGGTAACACCCTACGAGTGTGCGATAAGGACACTGGTGCGCCGCTAGAAAGTAGGAGTGGAAAGGACTGCTCAAACCATTTCTAGTAGCATGAATAGGTGAGTGGATCCTACGGTAGCTCTACACGGAGGTCCTACAAGTTGTATCGAGAATAGGCCACTATATTTTACATGCAAGCTCAAGTTCGCACTTAAGTAATAACACCATTCAGTTCATTGTTAACTTTATTGCAGTATTTGAAGAAAGGAAACAACCACGTTTTTGCTAGCTAAGTGATGATAGGGCGATTCTCATATGAAGAGAAAAGAATAATTGCAATGTAAACAAGCTATACTTCCACATTAAAAGTTGCGGATGCGAAAGTTCAGAACTTGCAGATGCGGAGCTCTGTTACATCTCTAGTGCACAACAACAGGCCATATTAGTGTTCACTTGTTGTTAATACTCTTCACATCAAAAACTGTTTTTTGTAGCCAGGTCATAGAATTAAGTTTCATGGGGTAATTCGGAACACCAAATATTTGATCAACCGGAAGCCTAAAGACTCGATAAAAATGGCAAAGGGAAGTAAAATAAAGACTTGTAAAAGAATCATCATCTGAAGATGACTCCGATTATTAAAAACAACACAGTGATAAAGAGTTTATACCGTCCACAACCTCTGAGAAATACAATGAGTTTTGAGCTCTACAAAAACGTCAGATTTCTATTACTTTTTCTCACGGAGGCTTCCCAGCTTTTAAAGTATACGTAAAATTGGAGAATGCTTGCAGACTCTGTCATCACAGTTTTATACCTAGAAAGTTGTGGGAGTTTCCTACGAAAGGGTCCCTCAAACATGGAACTTTTCTGAGATGATTGAAGACGTATTTTTTCCTCAAGGCATTTTCAGTAAACGACAGACTTCTCAGAATATCAAGAAATCTTCTCATTTTAAAAATATGCTAAATTTCATGAATGATGTAATTGATTTGAACCTCTTGTGAATTAAGTTAGTGAAAACGTTCCACAGTTATATTGTTTTTTAACAAAAAAGGAGTTGGGATTCAAATAATTACTTTGCTGCTTATTGTATAATCTGATTTACTGTCTTATTATTTCTACTCATTCCAAAAGGTTCACATTTAATGTTTGAACTTAAAAAGAAAAATAAAAGGATTTTAACATGTGCTCCGATCCATCAATACCTACAATGTGATTCGGAATTCCATAAAAGAAAAAAAAAAGTAAAAAGTGTCCTAAGACACTTGAAGCAGTTTTAACAAAGTAAGACCAAAGTTTTTGGTCTTAAATCATGACGAATAATACAAAAAACTTTCAATCTTTTTTTTCTGTCATCAGTCTTTCGACTGGTTTGATGCAATCCTCCATCCCATCCTATCTTGTGCAAACCTTTTCATCTCTACATATCCCCTGCAACCCACATCCTCAATTATCTGCTTCATATATTCTATATCTCTGTCTTCCTCTACAGTTCTTACCTTCGACTGTTCCCTCCACCAGCAAATTAACTAATCCAGCATGTCTCAAAATATGACCTACCAGCCTGTCTCTTCTTTCTGTAAGCTTCTTCCACAAACTTCTTTCCTCGCCCATTATTTACAAAACTCATTCATTTCTTACTTTGTCTGTCCACTTTATTTTCAGGATTAGCACTACATTTCAAATGCTTCAATTTTCCTTCTTTCCAGTATTCCTAAAGTTCATGTTTTGCTACCGTAAAGTGCTGTGCTCCACACATAGAGTTTTAAAAAGTTTCTTTCTAATTCCTAGATCAATATTTGAAACTGAAAGATTTCTCATTTTTCATGAAGGCTCTTTTAACATCATTCCTGCTTCTACCATCAGTGGTAATTTTGCTTCCTGAGTAACAGAATTCACTTGCATTCCATCCTATTTTTATATTTAATCTACTAGTATTGGTATCATTTCTGCTACATTTCATCACTTTAGTCTTGCTTTGATTTATATTTAGTCCAAAATCTTCCTTCAGTATTTTGTTCATGCCATTCAGTAATTTCTCAATGTCCTCAGCCCTTTCTGCTAACAAGACAATGTTGTCAGCAAATCGTAGCATACTGATTTTTTCTCCCTGAACATTTATGCCACATGGAAATATTTCTTTTACTTTCTTTATTGCTTCCTCCACATAGAAGTTGAATAGTAGCGGGCATAGACTACAATCTTGTGTAATGCCCTTTTTAACTGACGCTTGTCTCTCATGATTCTCTACTTTTATTACAGCCACTTGATATAGTTTATAAAGAATTCTTCTATTTCTACACTTTAGACCCCGACTTCTTTAAAATTTTGAACATCTTGTCCCACCTAACATTATCAAAAGCTTTTTCTTAATCAACAAATGCCATAAAAGTATGTATCAGTCCTCTGATGAAAGCCACAGTAAGATGGCAGAAACGTTAGGTTTAAATATATCGACGCGGCTCCACCCGGAGAACCAAGATAATGTCATAAAAGTATCTTTGTTTTTTTATGTGCTCTACAAGTATTGAATCTTAAAGGCAGAATTACTTCCCTTGTACCGCGATGTTTCCTAAACCCAAACTGATCTTCGCCTACTATCTCTTCTACTACCCTTTTCCATTCTTCTGTATATTATTTTGGTCAGCATGTGATGTTAGACTAATGGTGCGATAATTCTCACATTTGTCGGTGTTGTGCTTTCTTTGGTAGTGTGAAGTTGATATTTTTAATAAAATCATTTGAAATTACTCATGTTTCATAACTTTTTGAAATCAGCTTGAATAATCTTTCAATTCCTTCTTCTCCTAGGGATTTAAGAAGTTCTGCAGGGATCTCATCAATTCCAGCTGCCTTGTTTGCTTTCAAGTCATTCAGAGCTCTATTAAATTCTCTCCCAAAACAGGATCTCCTAAGTCATCAATATTGACATCGCCTTCCTATTCCATTACACTATTGTTCAAGTCATCCCCATCATACAGTTTCTCAATGTATTCCTTCCATCGGTCAGCTTAAAAGAGGTTTCCCATTGGCAGCTTTAATGTTCACACCTCTTTTCTTCATTTCTCCAAAATTCTGTTTGATCTTCCTATATGCAACATCTACTTTAGCTACAACCATTTCTTTTTCTACTTCTTCACACTTTTCGTGTAATCATTTTTCTTATGCTTTTTTTTCCATTTTCTGTTTATTTGATTTCTAAACTGCCTGTATTGCTCTCTTCCTGAGCATTTCTGTATCTTCTCCTCTGATCCATCAGTTCCAAAATTTCTTCTGTGATCCAAGGTTTTCGGGCAGCTTGTTCCCTAAAGCCTAATATTTCTTTACCAGCTTTCATTATTTCGGTCTTTAATGAATTCCATTTGTCCTCAGTTGAGCTCCTTTCAGAGTTACTTCTTAGACCTAAGTCTACCATTTCTGCATATTTTTCTCTCGTACTAGATTGTTTCAGTTTATTCACTTCCAGTCTGTTCTGCTTAGGTTGCTTCCTTATTTGCTTGAATTTCAGCCTGCACTTCATCATTATCAAATTATGGTCAGAGTCTATGTCTGCTCCTGGGTACACCTTGCAGTCTAGAACTTGATTCCTGAATCGCTGTTTTACCATAATATAATCTAGCTGGTATCTGCCTGTATCCCCAAGACGTTTCCAGGTGTGTACCTGTCTTGCATGGTTGTTAAACAGTGTGTTTGCCACTACTAGCTTGTATCTATAACAAAATTCTAACAACCTGCTTCCTCGCTCATTTCTTTCTCCTAGACCAAAAATTCCTACAGTATTCCCCTCTCACACTATCACATTCCAATCACCCATTATTATTAGATTTTCCTCCCCCTTCACATATTGGATTAAGTCTTCAATTTCGGTGTACATTTTCTCTATTTCTTCATCATCTTCCTGTGACGTTGGCATGTACACTTGTACTAACGTGGTTGGGGCGGGCTTAGTTTCTAACCTCATTAGGTTGACATTTGGTTGGAAAAGGCTAGTATAGTCTCTCCCAAACCCTTACACCCCAGAAGTTCAAAAATGTACTAATTCACCCCATTTTATGGAACTTTGCCAAAACTTTGTTCATTATATAGCAGTTCCACAAAATTCCTTTGTGTATATGCAGACATCATCTTTAAGTGTAACCAACACATTCAGTAACTTATAATGAAAACCTAATTCTGTAATATTTTAAATGAGGATACAGGGGATTAAGGAATATTCAAGACACAAAAATGTGATCTACAGATTGCTTGCAGAATACACCCCTGTACATCATACATCTAGGTATATTTACGATGTCACCACAATACTGTTTCGTAGAACAAAATCATGAACACTTCAGTTTCAATGCTGACAAACATAGCCATAATACTAGGAATAAATATAACATCCACAAAGATTACATGGCATTATAAATTGTACAGAAAAGGATATTATTTTCTGGAGCTTCTTTACTAAAATTTCTGCTAAAATGAATAAAATATTTTTTTTTCAAAAACCTGACAGCTCTGAAACCAGACTTAAATTTATTTTTCTGCAGATCCAATTTTACGCAGAAAATATTTGATAACTAAAGATGAACAAAAAAATAATATATATTTTGGGTTATGGAAAGAAAAGTGATTCATGAGCACTAATGCAGAGTACGGTATTTTTCTGAAACTAGTTTAAATACTACAGTTTCAGGAAAATATCACACAAGAGTATCTGGAGACTGAATTCATACATGGCTAATAATGATAATATGCATTTGTAGTTAACACTAGGATGTTTATACTTTTGTGACTCTATATAACTAATTCGTAATCAGTGATATCATTGTTTTGTTAAGAATAATATTTACTGTTCCATACCCAAGACTGTTATCAAAGGGGTTCAAAGCGAACATATCTGACCCAAGTCTCTTTTATGTCTATGAAGCTAGCAAGTTTTGAGATAGTGATTTCTGTATTATTCTGTTTAGTAAAAAATGTAGTTTTGGAACCAAAATTCAGTATAACTCTAGCATTTTCCAACACAACTGAACTATTATCAGTGTATTCAGTACACAGATGGGAGAGATATGTGAAATTGTACTGGACATGGAGATCTATGTACTGAGCTATAAATAGTTTTTATTTAATGTCAGAGTATTTCATGAATGTAGCCAAACTCGTGCAAATAATTGTCAGTTCACCAATACAATCAGCAGTCACCTTTCACATTTATCTGTAATGCATCAGTTAACTTCAATTTCTCTGTTCATGACAGTTGCTGCCAAACTGCTGCATCTGTTGGCATTCAGTCATCTATGTTTTTATAATTAATCCTACTGACCGGTGGCTTAGTGATCATTTATTTGCATTGGTTATTTGAAGCTGTGATGTCTTCACACTTTCTTCATTTTGAGTTTAATGTCTTTTTCTTTCTGCCATTCCTTTTTTAAAGCCTCTTGTCTCCAGAGATTTGAAAAAGGGCGGAGGATGTTAAAAAAATACAGGAAGTTGTAGGTGTTTCACTGTTTATGTCCACAGAGGAAGAATATGTTAACAATGATCTACAATATGTGTAAATTCACTTGGTCAGCCGTTATTCTGAGGTTTCGTTTTTTTTAAATAATATAGTAGGAATGTGTAAAAACTGTGGCAGCTGTGTGCAGATGCAGCTTGCGTTAGCAAATCTGCACACTCAGCTTGCAGTTTTGTTGATGAAAGTATCACAGCTGAAAGCTGCTGTGAGAGGTTGCATATCATTCCTACCAACACAGAAACTCTACTGATCTCTTGTTTGTGACAGCTGAAGACAGTTTCACTACTTCAATTTCTTGTTTGGATTTTGAAGAGTGATGTCTAAACATCTTTAACATGTTCTATTAATAATGAAAATAAAGAAAAAAATACACACTGTAAATAATTTATTAATACTCAAAAAATACATGTAACAATTGCACATTTTTATATTCACATATAAATAGATTATAACGCTGTATAATTTCTTCAAAAGTACTGCTAAAAACTTTAGAAACACTGTCTGAAAAGAAAATCTTTCTATCACTATATCGCTCAGTTTTACAAATATATCTATAGTCAATAAAAATATTAATACTGACATTATTCACAACACATTTCACAATGTGTTATTTTGTTTAAATATATTTTAACAATAAAGTTATCACTTCAAGAACAAAGGTGTAAGTAAATAACCAACTATATAAAACAATATTTTATGCATATATATTTATAATTTCATAACATGGAAAAATTTAAATAGGTAAATTTTGTTTGCACAGTTAGGGTTAGTACCACAAAATCTGCCTAAAATATAGTTTATTCTTAAATAAAAATATTCAACCCTGTTTATTAGCTACATATAAAATTCTTTGTTTTAAAGCATCAGTCAGTTAATCGTATAGAAACTGCAGCCAGAATTTTATGAAAAAAGTAATGCGTATCACAAGTTTATCAAAAATACACATTAAGTCACTAAGAACAGGTATTAGTAAATATGATTATAAGAGGATCTACATACACTGTAGAACTTGTGGATTTTGATGCCATATAAAAACTTCAGAACAACTTGAAGAACAATTTCAAATTCTTTGTATAAAATGGTAGCAATTAATAAAACAGCCAAAACGATGCCAGCAGTTTCCCATCGTATCTGAATAAAAATGATATTTTAAAATTAATAGCAACAGTCTTACTTTGATGTACTAACCTCACTATGCCAACTATTCTTCATTACCATAATGCATATCACTATCCAAATCTCATGCATTATGGAAATATGTTTCCAAAATTATAAACAACTAAACATACATTAAATTAATTACTGTAAAATATTTTGCCATGCAGTATCAGCACATTAACATTACATAACACTCAATACAATTTTTTAATACATACAACTATCGCTTAGAAGAAGGTAGTATCTTTTACAACAACATAATACATAATATCATGTAACATGGCTCACGAATAAAATAGTGATGCTTCTCAAACAGTATTTGAAGCATCTTCGGCATTAATATGCTATCTGATATATTTGAGGTACTACTCTTATAGTGTGAAGAATAGTAATATGATCACCGTAAAAAGCTTTCATAGAACATTATTTGCTACAAGAGGCCCAGTAATTAAAAATATGCTAGGATTTAAATAAATAAAAATTAACTAATAGACTTACAAAACTGATTTATAGATTTGAAACAAGTTCGTAAAAAATATTTTAGAAAACTGATCAATAAACAAACATTATCTTGTCTGAAAAATAATAAATATTCGAAGCTCTGGAGAAATCCAGACCAAAACATCAAGAAAATTATAGTAGTTCCTTTCAGGTCTGTCACAGAAAAAAAAAGTATTAATGAAAATTAGGGAGCATTCATAAACTATGTGGCACAGTCTTGGGGGGGGGGGGATGGCTGGAGAGCTATGCTGGGCTACATGGGGAGGGAGAGGGGTTCGGAGCCAGACCACGCAGCTTTCTATTTATATTATTTGTCACAGTTAAAATGAGGTACACAATACACAACAACATGTAAATGTTCAGTTCCATCATTTAATTACCTCTTATGCAATTTACGATAGCCTGACAAGAGAAAACAGTACTTTTGGGATCAATAGGGAAGAAAGCTACGTGCTACGAGGGGCGGGGGAGGCGGGAGAGGGAAAAGTCACGTCGGGCTACGTGGGGGAGCTCGCAGGAGGCCATAATGGAGCTACGTGGTTTATGGACGCTCCCTTACATTTAAATCATTTAGTTTTAAAGCTTAACTTTTGTGCATCACTAGTCTCTGAACTTAGTGAAATTCAACACCACATAATTTTTTAAGAAGAAAGGCACTGTTTACTCCCTGTAAGAATCAAATGTTGTGTAGGAATCAAAAGTTTGTGCCTATCAGTACTTTAGTGGAAGTACTGATGCATTTTATTGAGACAATAAGAAAAAGTGATCATGAAATTAGGCTATACCCACAAATTTTCAGAAATTACATAAAAAAAGTCCTAGCCCTCATTTCCATAAAAAGGTAATAATTTAGACTGCATCTGAATTTAACAGACGTTTGTTAAAAAATAAATTTATGTTGTTTTCAGGGTGACATGATTTTTTATTTATTTTTTTTATTTTTAAAAACTTGAACTTACATGACAAATTTTGTATTTATTTTAAGAAACAATAGCAAAAAATTTAACATGGATTTTCTAAATATCCAATGAGGTATGTTAATCACTGCCCTGAAAACTCTGTTCAGAAAATACATATTTGGAAAGTACATAGTTCAAAGTATTGTGCGTCACTAGAAAATACCATTAGTAGCCAACATGAAACAAACTATAATAAGTATACATTTTTTAACAAAGAATTCAGGATCAATAATAATTAAAAAAACAGAACATATGCACACATTTCTCAACAATAACAATTACTGAAGCTCTTTCCTTGCTGTAAATTCTACCATTCTATGAAGAAACTTGAGT
The DNA here is from genome assembly GCA_031002005.1 of Vandiemenella viatica. Lineage (NCBI taxonomy): Eukaryota > Metazoa > Arthropoda > Insecta > Orthoptera > Morabidae > Vandiemenella > Vandiemenella viatica. The sequence goes on along the minus strand of CM061920.1, from coordinate 13,816,884 downwards.
TAAATTTCCCTTTTATTATTGTCGAACTTAAAGTATAACCTATTGTATTATTTTCAAATCAAGGGAGTAAACATGGAAGCTAAATAGTAAGATGGAGTTAAATGTTGTCTAAAACTGTTTAAACTGTCATTTAGAAGCTGCACGGAATTTAAAAGTATCAAATAAAAAAGGAAGAAGGAAAAAATCTTTCTATCAAACAGTACCATTATTAGTTACATTTGAAGATCCTCTTAATAAAATCATCATACTGAAAGTATCTTCCAGCGTACAAAGTTTGCATTAAGATTTTACACAGATGTGGCAAGATTTTGACACCATTAATACTGATAAAAATAACCTTAATATCCATATTTATATGGAAATGAAGGATAAAATACATTCATCATTGAAGTGAGGGCAACAAAAAAACAATCCACAAACACAATGTTTCAGGCTATTTGCTTAATCATTAAAATAGAAATATGTGACTGGAATTGAACACAGTTGCTTGTGCATGCTGTCACATATTTCTATTTTTATAAGTGAGGGCATAGCCCAAAATATGGTGTTTATTATGTTTGTGAAGTGTTTTCTGTCACGGCTGCACTTCTTCCTTCAAATTTGTTGAATGATGGGTGTATTTTCTTTACATATTGCCTCATGGCATTTCTTCCAACTCCAGTGTTACCTTAATATCCATGATGCTAAAAAAGAGCTATGTCTTCCTATACACTTGTCAAATTTAGAAAGTGCACAATATTACAATAAAATGAAATGTCTATATGAAATACCACATTTTTTAACAACTGGACGTTTCTTCAATTGCGAGTTAATCAATTTTTATTGAGGTTAATGACACTCCAATGCAACTGAATTCTGTTTTAATATTTGTGTCATACGCATTTCACTCTATTTCCAGAGCATCATCAGTGACATATGTGACTATTTTATTTTATGCTCTCATAGTCAGGGTTTGTTTCTCTGAGTAGGTTTTAGCAGGAATCATTGTAGAATCTTCCTAAGATACAAAACACTACACTATTAATATGAGAGTGTAGTGTTGTGTATCTTAGGAAGATTCTACAATGATTCCCGCTAAAACCTTCACAGAGAAGCAAGTCCAGACTATGACAGCACAAAATAATAAAAAAAATCAAACGTCACTGATGATGCTCTGGAAATAGACTGAAGCATGTACAACACAAAGAATAAAACAAAATTCAATAGCATTGGTGTGTTATTAACCTTCATAAAAATTGGGAAAAAAAACATGACCACATTTTGTTTAATTGTTTAGCAGTAACAAAAAGGGTAAAATTCTAAAACTGCCTCTAATGTTAAAAAATACATAATTTGAGAGAACATTTTATCACAATGATTAAAGTGGTAACTGCCACGCCGGTACGTTATTTTAGTATCTCGACCAATCAATATATATCCTAAAGTAAGGGAAATAATGCATAAAAATGATACTCAGATCACCTGCATAACTATAATTATTTTAAATGTTAAAATCACTAAACAGTAAAATGGGATGCACCAACCTCGAGGAACCTGGACAGTTTGGGTCCTTAATGCCAAAAACAATGTTTTTAAGAAAAAATTAAATATAAATGATGCCTTGTATACATTTTTCCAACTGCTGTAATGATAAATACCTTATGGTACAGTTTTATATGCAGTAGCAATCAGCTGCTACACTATTTTGTAAGTCTTTGAATACTGTTGTGTTATAAGCTAATTATTAACAACAGCAACAGTCAAGTTACTATCCTTACTAATAATTAACACAAAGAAATCCTTTCCACTAAGAAGTTTCTTATATTTCACTGTATATACTAAAAATGGATAGGTGAAGTAAACCCTTCACTCGCCGGAGTTAGCAGAGTGACGGGTTCACTTTATATAAACGGCAAGTTACAAAAGCTAGGTCTCAAGAAACTTGTTTTTTCTTATTGTAATTTACAGTCATATACATGTGACACATACAATCACTCTGCATTGAAAACTGGAAGTCCCCAGTTAGCATCCTAATCCAAAGTAGAATTTTTATGCACATTTCCTTCATCTCTGGCAATCTTGATTTTATATGTGAAATATCGCATTAACACTCCATTGTTTGGATTCCACATTCATTTACAAGTTCAGAATGCACAGAAAACAAACTGTCATCATGTCATTACGACTTCACAGATTTAATTTAATACCAAAGAAGAAGAAAAAAAGAAAAAAAATGATTTGGACAGGGAGAAAGCAAATCAACAGTTATAGAATCTAGGCAATGAACACACAAGCTCCAAGTTAATTTCTCCCTTTCAAATCTATATTCACATACAGAAGTCCCACATATCTATCATAAATCTTTAAACATATGTGTTACTTTGCTAGCACAAACTAATTGTGCTGTATTTTAGTTACATGGATTAGTAAAATAAAATAACTATCTATCCCATTCAGTTTAATACTTCCATTTTCAATGTAGTACTGTCCTACAGAAAATGAATACAAATTAATTTCCTAAATGATTACATGATTGAATCAAATTTTCTTTCAGCATTACAGTATAAAATTCTCACACTGAAATTATATTTTACGAGTAACTGAATTTTGATAAATATAGTACAGTAGAACTCCAATTATCCGAATCAATTGGGACCGGGCCCCATTCGGATAATAAAAAATTCGGATAGTCGGATTTTTCCAAAAAAGGGTCTATTTTAATTAATTATTGTATGTATTTTGAAAATGCCTTCTTTTCCAAGAGATTTTTGGTGCTTTTGCACTTCAGGGATGAAAATTTCAGCGTACCACTAGGTAAACAATGCTGCGTTCATCGAACTTTGGGTTGGTTTTCATAAAAGAGGGGGGAAGCTTTTTCGCAGTACGTTTCCGTCTTAATTAAAAAAGCGATTTGGATAATCGGAGTTCAGATAATTGGAGTTGTACTGTATCAATAAAGTTAACCAAACCATTATCTTCAAACGCCATATTGTTATGAAGACAATTTAACTGGTATAGAAAAGAACCAAACTGTTATTTGAATGTTTATAGTCTCAAATATAAATCACTCATCACTCAAAAAAAGGAAAGAGATTCCAATTGAAATCCTCAAATCATCAAGGAATTATTCTAAAAACTACACACATGTTTTTGAATACATATCTTTTTTTGGTTATACTGTATGTATATATGTTTGTGCAAACCTGGTAACTCACAGAAATCACAGCTAAAAGGAACTTTCAAAATAACCATCAACGTATTTTACACTTCCTTCGAACATATACACAAGCAAAGAATGAAACAATTACTAAAAGAATAAAGACAAGTATGAAAATATACACATTTGTGCTAAAAGCTGTTATCTTACACTTAGGAACCTGTGGCATATAATGTAACAGGCTGATCTGCTATCTCAAGAGCTGTACACAATTTAAGGCTAAATGAAGCAAGTTTCATTGTCGAGTTACCATCGCTGAATCGTCATCAGTTTCATTTGGAGAAACACGTATTGCCTGATACCACTGATTTGTCAGGTCTGTCATCTGACTTTTGCAGTCCTTCAGTTCCTGAGGAAAGAATGATTTTTTTTACTTACATAAAAAACTTTGAATTCAAAAGTTAATTTGACATATTTATGAGTAATTATCTTTCACCCATTAATATGTTAGACGGAAAGAAAAGGATGCTTTATAACATAATGTGGTTTATGATAATAGAAGGCACGGTGGCACAGAAATAAGATACTCACACACGCTCAAACAGCTATATGAAATTTTCTGGCAAACCCTTTCTTTAGCACGAGAAATGATTATGAACCTACATCAATGAAGTGACTGAAGTGGGGTGCAAGGGGCTGTGAGGTCACGCATTAAAACATTTACTTATCTCCAAACAATTAAAAAAAATACTTTCTATGGAGCATATGGCATTGTGACAGTTACCTTATTCATCTACTGTTCAATTTTTATTTTAAATTGTTCCGGTCATCATAATCACTTAATATTTCTGCTTCTGCCGGTCACATTTCCCTTAGTAATTCATTTAATTAAATTGCAATGGAGCACATGCTCTGGTGGCAATTTGCCTAAATACCTATCTTCCCCATTTTCCTGCACCCACCTACATTTGCCCTCTACATATTTTAACCTTGAATTCTTTCAACGTTTTTGGTAAATTATTCATCATTTCCCCTGGTAACCTATTCCAATCCCTGACACCCTTACCTAAAAAAGAGAATCTTCCCACATCCTTGTGCCTGAAATCCAGTGCCAGTTTGTGGTCATGGTTATCTTTTCCCTTCCATGCACTACTATTTATTCTGTTTCATACCTTGAGCCTGGTGCTAGTTTGTGGTCATTATAACCATCTCTTCCCTTGTATGTACTACTCTGAATTCTTCTACCAATTCTCATCCATAACCTCATTAAAAATATAACCCTACATTCCCTTAACATACCATCCGGTTTCTAGTGGCTCTCAACCAAGCATCATTAAAACGTCAACTACTGCAGTAATTTCCATAAACAATTCCAGATTCACTCATTTGAACTCATTACAACTCCTGGATTGGATACCCTTAATGTGGATCCCATACACCACCACCATACCTTTTTTTCTGCTTAACGTCTCTCTAACAGCGAGGTCTTTAGAGATGGGAAAGGATAGGGGGGCAAGGAATGGGAAGGAATTCGGCCATGGCCTTTTGAAGGAAGCATCCCGGCATTTGCCTGGAGTGATCTGGGAAACCATGGAAATCCCAAATCTGGATGCCTGGATGGGAATTCGAACCGCCGTCCTCCCGAATGCGAGGCCAGAACACTAGCCGTTACACCACCACGCTCGGTCATACCACAAGTAACAGTCTGATCAAAGTTTTATAATCCAATCCCCTCACTTTAATGACATAAAGGATTCCTGTTTGTTTGTCTCAAGTGTTGTATAGTCATCGCAGCCTTCAAATTTGGTAAAGGATGGGTTATTTTCCTTTTAATCTTCTCACTTTGCTGTATATCTGCTCATCATCCTCTCCAGGACATGCAGGAGTTTAAAATCTTTTTCTACTGCCCGAATGTTTTATCGTGCAGGATTGAGTTCATAATCAACTGAAATGTTAAGATACTTTCACTTCATAGTTGTGGGATTATAAATTATGGATTGATACCATAATGTCAGACTGTCAACAAGCAGTACTTAACAACAGCTTTGAAACTAAGTAAAAAGGAAACGGCTTTAGACAATATAAATGGCAAGGAAAGGGAAAATGACTAATCGCTCACCAAAGTTGAAGGCTGCGACGAGTGAAAAACATATATGACGAACACTAATATACACAATATTTCGGTTTTACAACTTATTCATGTTGTAGGGAACAACTCATGTGGTTCAGGAGGTATGCACACGCTGAATTATATCACATGACTGAGTGAATTATCGATATGTTGGGAGAGACTGAGATGTTATATATAAATATATATATTGCAGGCGACGACAGCATTAATAATGTAAGAAAAGTGTATAGAATGTTAAAACGAAAAATAAACAAATAAATTTGGAAGAAATTTGTAACTAGTTAAACGATAACAATGATAATACTAATAATAATGAGTGATGGGTCAAAAAAGGAGTTTACCTCAAGCAGCAAAGAGTTAAAGTTTAAAAGAGATATGAAGGGAAATTGACACTTTGCCATAAGCCTATCACTATTATCAATAATCTGCATGGCCCTAATGTCATGTGATCGTCACTTTGTGTGTCTATTTTTACTAATTTATCCCAATTTGTGTATATTCAAATAAAAACATGGTATGCACAAAAATCTTCTACAACCATGAATAAGGACTGTGCCCAAAACATTTTTCTTATTACAAATAATGTTCTCGGGTGACTAGCCGAGTTATAGGAGTGTCAGATTACCGCTGCTAACCGCTGATTGGTCAGATTACCGCTGCTAACCTCTGATTGGTCGGCCAAGCAGAGGTTAGCAGCGGTAATCTGGTCTAGCTCAGCAACTTCGCACTTTCCTGTCCTCACTTCACCGGAAGATGGCGCCGATGATTCAGAGCGCCGAAATATCGTGTGATTACTATAACATTCCTATAACTCGGCTAGTCACCCGAGAACATTATTTGTATTCTCAACGCCGAGAAAGATTACGTAATTATATATTTTTCTTATTGTTTGTGTGTGTTTGCAGAACATTTTTTGTTCCTTCAATTTTGGTAATTAATGAGTCTACTTTATCTTACTTCTCCATACTGATACACAAACACAGTTAGAAATGAAATGTATTCATCAATAAATGAGAAGAAAAATGGACCAACCTGTTGAGTAAATCTGCGGGTGAAAAATGGTATGAAGTACTTTATGTCGCATTTGGCAAAGCCTTTGATCCTTGACTGGATGAAGTTTACTTCCATCTCTTCTTCCGTGTATTCTGACAAATGCTCAGAGTCAATGGCCTGACCCTAAAAACAAAAAAGTGAAAACAACTGCATTAAACTTATTTTTATTTTACCACTGTAGCAAACTGGCTGATCTATCAGAAAATCAAATCAAAATATTATTTTAACTTTATATTCCGTCCTAATTTTTAGTTGGTAGTCAAAAATAGTGTTGAAGTTAAGAAAAATATGATACAGTTTGCTACAATATAAACAGAATTAATTCTGTCCGTACTATTATAAACCTGTAGTGGGTCTTGTCAGTGTGTTCTGGAGTCATACAAAAATTTCTGAACAGATTTTAATGAGACTTTTGCAGTTTGAATGCTTGGAGCCTAACGTAAAATTTTAGGCATGTTTTGTGATGTTACCTGATTGAGCACCAGAGCAGTAAACTAAAATCTCTTCTAGCTTCAAACTTTCTTAATACCAAATGTCAGTTATTTCTGTATGTTTGAGTTGTCTGAAAGGTCTACAGTACAGACAAAGGCAGATGAATAGCAGGAAACCTCAGGTATCTTGCCTGCATGCTGATGCTCAATATTTAGGGGAAATTAAAGATTAAAAATTGTACATACTGAGTGTGCGCCAGTAGAAAAGCCATTTAAGAGATGAATAACTGTGCACATTAAGGCATTGTGTTACGGTGTAAATGGCTGTAGAAGCAATCCTGCTCAACAATTGTCTTTTCTTTCTGCTTTAATTCTTTTTTCTATGGTTCATATTATTCCATAAGTATTTTTTTTAATAAAAAAGATAATAGAATTTGATTTTTTTTTAATTAGAAAGGAGATAACTTCTAACATAAGGTTATTTTTGGAACAGTTGCTATACTTAACAGAAAACTGTTGCCATTTTTGGTTGTCAGTTCATTTTAAAAGGGGGTGTGGGGAAGGGATCGGAAAGGACATGGCTCCAAGCACAAAGAAAGCTTACTATTTCATCTTTAGTGAACGTATGTTCACCATTTAATCTGACATTAATATCAACATGAAACATTGAGGGGATAGTTAGAAAATAATTATTTTTATTATGCATTACATGATTACAAAACTAATAAATTTGCCCCCTAATACCAGCTATACTCGAAGATCAAACCTGAGCACAAATCACAGATACATATTCTGGAAGATAGGCAAAGGTGTTAACTACAGGTGCTCATGCAAGCTCGGACACATTTCTGTTTCCATGAATATAGGCAGAACCCAAAATATTATGTGTTTTTGTGTTTACGGTATGTTTTTTACCACTGATGCACTCCAGCCTTCAACTTTTAGAATCAAATAATGTGTGGAGAGCTGCTTATCAAACTGTGATTTTGCATTCATCAGCTAAGTTTTTGTAGATTAAATTATTTTAAAATCTTTAATTATCATCGAAATTCTTATGATTAAGATTATTGCTAGCAAAAAGAATCATTTAAGATTACTCCATAAATAACAGTTTTAAATTTCATGAAATTGTTGTTAACATTATTGCTAGTTACTGCACGTTTTACTGAATTAAATTTAATTTAATTGCAATGGAGCACAGGCTCCGGTGCCAATTTCCATACACACCCATCTTCCCCCTACAATGCACCAACCTACATTTGCTCTCTACAAATTTTATCTTTAAATTCTTTCAAAGTTTTCGGTAAATTATTCATCATTTCTCTTGGTAACTCATTCCAATCCCTGACACCCTTACCTAAAAAAGAGAATCTTCCCACACCCTTGTGCCTGAAATCGAGTGCCAGCTTGTGGTCATGGTCATCTTTTCCCTTCCGTGCACTACTTTTCATACCTATTGCAATATCTTTCCATGCCTCATCGCCAGTATATGCCCTGTACTCTCCCATGACCCTCCTCATCCTCCTCCTGTCTTGCAATGAATCCCATTCCAGCTCCTTTATCATATCCGTCACTGATTGCATTCTGCGATAATTTCCAGAAAGAAATCTAGCAGCCCTTTTTTGCACCCTCTCCAACTCCTGTATTTGATACGTAAAATGAGGGTCCCATACTACACTACCATATTCGAGCAATGGTCTGACCAAAGTTTTGTAACCCAATTCCTTGACTTCTCTCGTACATCCCCTCATCACTCTCTCCAACAAGTGCAGAACTTTGAAACCTTTTCCTACCACCTGTCCTATGTGTCCTGCCCAGTTAAGTTTGTTATCAAAAGTAATTCCAAGATATTTACATTTCAAGTCTTCAGCAAGCAATTCTTTTCCCACCTTATATTCATAATTAACCTTTTGTTTTTTATTTGTGTATCTAATAAGCTGACTCTTCTTTGCATTTATCTTCATCCCATGTTTACCAACCCAATTAGATATCCTGTCCAGATCACCCTGCAACTGATTACAATCCTCTATCATTTTGATTCTTTTATACAGCATTATGTCATCTGTAAACAATCTAATTTCAGATAGTAAACAATCAACACAATTATTCATTAGAATAATGAATAGCAATTGTCCCAATACGCTACCCTGTGGCACACCCATTTTTACTTCCACTTCTTTTGATACTACATTTCCTACCCTAACTTTCTGTTTTCTACCTTTTAAAAATTCTTCTACCCAGCAAATGACTTTCTTATCCACTCCAATGGTTTTTACCTTATTTACTACCATTTTATGGCTTACTCTGTCAAACGCCTTAGACAGATCTAGTGCTACACTATCAATTTGGCCTCCCTTGTCCATTTCATCTGAAATATATCCCACTGAGATTCGAATGAATATCCTTGCCTGAAACCATGTTGCCTGCTTGTAAACCCCTTACGTTCCTCACATATATTTCTGATGTGGTTGCATATCAATCTTTCCATTAATTTACCTACCACTGATGTCGAACAGATTGGCCTGTAATTCTCAACACTATTTCTCACCCCTCCCTTATGTACCGGTACTACTATTGCACTTTTCCAGTCCTGTGGTAAGCAGCGAGTGTCTAGACTCAATTTAAATAATATTTCAAGTTAAGGTACAATGTCACATCCGGCTATATTTAAGATATCTGTAGTAATATTGTCTTCACCAGCCCCTTTATTTTTTTTCAGCTTTCTTATTTCCTTCATGATTTCCTCAGGATGGATATCAAATTTTTTACTATCGTCATTTCTAATTGTGTTGTTAAGCTCATTCTCCGAATTAGACCCTCCTGTTTCTGATTCATTGTCCCTTATGCTTTCACTGAACCAGTTACTTAAAATCTCTGCATTTTTCAAAATGTCAGTAACTTCTTCTCCATCCTTATCTATAAGTGTCTCTACACCTTCCCTTCCCCTCAGTTTCCTGATATAGCCATAGAAATTTCTAGATGCATCAGTCAATGGTCCTACTGCACTGACAATCTCATCATAAACCCATCTTTAGCCATTTTCTTTGCTGTTATTAAGTCCTTGTTTAGTTGTTTTAAATATTCCCTACTATCCTGCTGTCTCTTAACTCTATTATTTTCTCTTCTAACCAACCTCTTTAACCTCCACACTTCCCTATTATAGTACATAGGTTCTCTACTTCTCTTTATTTTCTGCTTTGGAATAATTTTTCCCCCCTTTCTTATTATCTCCTTGAACTCTTCCCACCTTGACTCTACTGTACCTGAGCCTTCCTTCCATTTGCTGAATTGTTCTCTGAAATATCTCTTCAAATTTGAAACCTGTGCCTTTTTATAATTGTACCTATTTCCCCCTTCAATTTTGGCTGCTGGTTTACTTAATCCTCTAATATCCATCACAACTGCTTGATGATCACTTATTCCTTCAGTTACTTGATACCTCAAAAGGTTTTCATCAGGCTTAATTAGAAATATATCCAAAATATTTTGTCCCCTAGTGTTTTGCTCAACCACTTGTGTAAATCCTCCTTCCCTTATTAAGATATTTGCAAATCTTTGTTCCCTTGTGTTTACACCTGGTAAATTTAAATCCTCGCCGATGATGATCATTCTATTCTCACCTCTGAAATCTGAGTATGAATTTAATTTCTCCCCAAGAGCCTCATCCTCTTCTGTCATTCTTCCACTGCGGTAAACAGCCAACACTCTGATTTTTTCTTTTTTATTACCCCAGAAATCTACCCCAAGTAACTCATGGTCTTGATCTATGAACGCCAGTGAACTGTGATAGTTTTTGCTAACTAGTATGAAGACTCCTCCATCAATTGCTCCTCTATCTCTGCGGTACACTCGGTAACCATCAGAAAAAACCTCACTGTCTAGTACTTCTTCTTTTAATCAACTCTCTACCCCAATTATTACTTGTGGTTCGTGCATCTCTTTTAAGTTTGAAAATTCGATTACTTTGTTCCTTATACTTCTACAGTTTACCATTAACACCCTTACTACTGGCTTTACATTTTCAGAATTTATCTCCTCTTTCCCACTTTTACTGCAGTCAGTTATTGTTTCAGCCATTTCTCATCT
>CM061920.1:13741612-13805047 GCA_031002005.1 Vandiemenella viatica | reverse complement strand
AAAATGAATACAAATTAATTTCCTAAATGATTACATGATGAATCAATTTTCTTTCAGCATTACGTATAAATTCTCACACTGAAATTATATTTACGAGTAACTGAATTTTGATAAATATAGTACAGTAGAACTCCAATTATCCGAATCAATTGGGACCGGGCCCCATTCGGATAATAAAAAATTCGGATAGTCGGATTTTTCCAAAAAAGGGTCTATTTTAATTAATTATTGTATGTATTTTGAAAATGCCTTCTTTTCCAAGAGATTTTTGGTGCTTTTGCACTTCAGGGATGAAAATTTCAGCGTACCACTAGGTAAACAATGCTGCGTTCATCGAACTTTGGTGGTTTTCATAAAAGAGGGGGGAAGCTTTTTCGCAGTACGTTTCCGTCTTAATTAAAAAAGCGATTTGGATAATCGGAGTTCAGATAATTGGAGTTGTACTGTATCAATAAAGTTAACCAAACCATTATCTTCAAACGCCATATTGTTATGAAGACAATTTAACTGGTATAGAAAGAACCAAACTGTTATTTGAATGTTTATAGTCTCAAAAAAAAAAAAAAGGAAAGAGATTCCAATTGAAATCCTCAAGGAATTATTCTAAAAACTACACACATGTTTTTGAATACATATCTTTTTTTGGTTATACTGATGTATATATGTTTGTGCAAACCTGGTTAACTCACAGAAATCACAGCTAAAAGGAACTTTCAAAATAACCATCAACGTATTTTACACTTCCTTCGAACATATACACAAGCAAAGAATGAAACAATTACTAAAAGAATAAAGACAAGTATGAAAATATACACATTTGTGCTAAAAGCTGTTATCTTACACTTAGGAACCTGTGGCATATAATGTAACAGGCTGATCTGCTATCTCAAGAGCTGTACACAATTTAAGGCTAAATGAAGCAAGTTTCATTGTCGAGTTACCATCGCTGAATCGTCATCAGTTTCATTTGGAGAAACACGTATTGCCTGATACACTGATTTGTCAGGTCTGTCATCTGACTTTTGCAGTCCTTCAGTTCTGAGGAAAGAATGATTTTTTTACTTACATAAAAAACTTTGAATTCAAAAGTTAATTGACATATTTATGAGTAATTATCTTTCACCCATTAATATGTTAGACGGAAAGAAAAGGATGCTTTATAACATATGTGGTTTATGATAATAGAAGGCACGGTGGCACAGAAAATAAGATACTCACACACGCTCAAACAGCTATATGAAATTTTCTGGCAAACCCTTTCTTTAGCACGAGAAATGATTATGAACCTACATCAATGAAGTGACTGAAGTGGGGTGCAAGGGGCTGTGAGGTCACGCATTAAACATTTACTTATCTCCAAACAATTAAAAAAAAATACTTCTATGGAGCATATGGCATTGTGACAGTTACCTTATTCATCTACTGTTCAATTTTTATTTTAAATTGTTCCGGTCATCATAATCACTTAATATTTCTGCTTCTGCCGGTCACATTTCCCTTAGTAATTCATTTAATTAAATTGCAATGGAGCACATGCTCTGGTGGCAATTTGCCTAAATACCTATCTTCCCCATTTTCCTGCACCACCTACATTTGCCCTCTACATATTTTAACCTGAATTCTTTCAACGTTTTTGGTAAATTATTCATCATTTCCCCTGGTAACCTATTCCAATCCCTGACACCCTTACCTAAAAAAGAGAATCTTCCCACATCCTTGTGCCTGAAATCCAGTGCCAGTTTGTGGTCATGGTTATCTTTTCCCTTCCATGCACTACTATTTATTCTGTTTCATACCTTGAGCCTGGTGCTAGTTTGTGGTCATTATAACCATCTCTTCCTTGTATGTACTACTCTGAATTCTTCTACCAATTCTCATCCATAACCTCATTAAAAATATAACCCTACATTCCCTTAACATACCATCCGGTTTCTAGTGGCTCTCAACCAAGCATCATTAAAACGTCAACTACTGCAGTAATTTCCATAAAACAATTCCAGATTCACTCATTTGAACTCATTACAACTCCTGGATTGGATACCCTTAATGTGGATTCCCATACACCACCACCATACCTTTTTTTCTGCTTAACGTCTCTCTAAACAGCGAGGTCTTTAGAGATGGGAAAGGATAGGGGGGCAAGGAATGGGAAGGAATTCGGCCATGGCCTTTTGAAGGAAGCATCCCGGCATTTGCCGGAGTGATCTGGGAAACCATGGAAATCCCAAATCTGGATGCCTGGATGGGAATTCGAACCGCCGTCCTCCCGAATGCGAGGCCAGAACACTAGCCGTTACACCACCACGCTCGGTCATACCACAAGTAACAGTCTGATCAAGTTTTATAATCCAATCCCTCACTTTAATGACATAAAGGATTCCTGTTTGTTTGTCTCAAGTGTTGTATAGTCATCGCAGCCTTCAAATTTGGTAAAGGATGGGTTATTTTCCTTTTAATCTTCTCACTTTGCTGTATATCTGCATCATAATCCTCTCCAGGACATGCAGGAGTTTAAAATCTTTCTACTGCCCGAATGTTTTATCGGCAGGATTGAGTTCATATCAACTGAAATGTTAAGATACTTCACTTCATAGTTGTGGGATTATAAATTATGGATTGATACCATAAATTTCAGACTGTCAACAAGCAGTACTTAACAACAGCTTTGAAACTAAGTAAAAAGGAAACGGCTTTAGACAATATAAATGGCAAGGAAAGGAAAAATGACTAATCGCTCACCAAAGTTGAAGGCTGCGACGAGTGAAAAAACATATATGACGAACACTAATATACACAATATTCGGTTTTACAACTTATTCATGTTGTAGGGAACAACTCATGTGGTTCAGGAGGTATGCACACGCTGAATTATATCACATGACTGAGTGAATTATCGATATGTTGGGAGAGACTGAGATGTTATATATAATATATATATTGCAGGCGACGACAGCATTAATAATGTAAGAAAAGTGTATAGAATGTTAAAACGAAAAATAAACAAATAAATTTGGAAGAAATTTGTAACTAGTTAAACGATAACAATGATAATACTAATAATAATGAGTGATGGGTCAAAAAGGAGTTTACCTCAAGCAGCAAAGAGTTAAAGTTTAAAAGAGATATGAAGGGAAAATTGACACTTTGCCATAAGCCTATCACTATTATCAATAATCTGCATGGCCCTAATGTCATGTGTGTTTATGTGTGTTATGTGACCGTCACTTTGTGTGTTATTTTACTAATTTATCCCAATTTGTTATATTCAAATAAAAACATGGTATGCACAAAATCTTCTACAACCATGATAAGGACTGTGCCCAAAACATTTTTCTTATACAAATAATGTTCTCGGTGACTAGCCGAGTTATAGGAGTGTCAGATTACCGCTGCTAACCGCTGATTGGTCAGATTACCGCTGCTAACCTCTGATTGGTCGGCCAAGCAGAGGTTAGCAGCGGTAATCTGGTCTCTGCTCAGCAACTTCGCACTTTCCTGTCCTCACTTCACCGGAGATGGCGCCGATGATTCAGAGCGCCGAAATATCGTGTGATTACTATAACATTCCTATAACTCGGCTAGTCACCCGGAACATTATTTGTATTCTCAACGCCGAAGATTACGTAATTATATATTTTTCTTATTGTTTGTGTGTGTTTGCAGAACATTTTTTGTTCCTTCAATTTTGGTAATTAATGAGTCTACTTTATCTTACTTCTCCATACTGATACACAAACACAGTTAGAAATGAAATGTATTCATCAATAAATGAGAAGAAAAATGGACCAACCTGTTGAGTAAATCTGCGGGTGAAAAATGGTATGAAGTACTTTATGTCGCATTTGGCAAAGCCTTTGATCCTTGACTGGATGAAGTTTACTTCCATCTCTTCTTCCGTGTATTCTGACAAATGCTCAGAGTCAATGGCCTGACCCTAAAAACAAAAAAGTGAAAACAACTGCATTAAACTTATTTTTATTTTACCACTGTAGCAAACTGGCTGATCTATCAGAAAATCAAATCAAAATATTATTTTAACTTTATATTCCGTCCTAATTTTTAGTTGGTAGTCAAAAATAGTGTTGAAGTAAGAAAAATGATGATACAGTTTGCTACAATATAAACAGAATTAATTCTGTCCGTACTATTATAAACCTGTAGTGGGTCTTGTCAGTGTGTTCTGGAGTCATACAAAAATTTCTGAACAGATTTTAATGAGACTTTTGCAGTTTGAATGCTTGGAGCCTAACGTAAAATTTTAGGCATGTTTTGTGATGTTACCTGATTGAGCACCAGAGCAGTAAACTAAAATCTCTTCTAGCTTCAAACTTTCTTAATACCAAATGTCAGTTATTTCTGTATGTTTGAGTTGTCTGAAAGGTCTACAGTACAGACAAAGGCAGATGAATAGCAGGAAACCTCAGGTATCTTGCCTGCATGCTGATGCTCAATATTTAGGGGAAATTAAGATTAAAAATTGTACATACTGAGTGTGCGCCAGTAGAAAAGCCATTTAAGAGATGAATAACTGTGCACATTAAGGCATTGTGTTACGGTGTAAATGGCTGTAGAAGCAATCCTGCTCAACAATTGTCTTTTCTTTCTGCTTTAATTCTTTTTTCTATGGTTCATATTATTCCATAAGTATTTTTTTTTAAAAAAAAGATAATAGAATTTGATTTTTTTTTAATTAGAAAGGAGATAACTTCTAACATAAGGTTATTTTTGGAAATACTTACCAGAAAACTGTTGCCATTTTTGGTTGTCAGTTCATTTTAAAGGGGTGTGGGGAAGGGGAAAGGACATGGCTCCAAGCACAAAGAAAGCTTACTATTTCATCTTTAGTGAACGTATGTTCACCATTTAATCTGACATTAATATCAACATGAAACATTGAGGGGATAGTTAGAAAATAATTATTTTTATTATGCATTACATGATTACAAAACTAATAAATTTGCCCCCTAATACCAGCTATACTCGAAGATCAAACCTGAGCACAAATCACAGATACATATTCTGGAAGATAGGCAAAGGTGTTAACTACAGGTGCTCATGCAAGCTCGGACACATTTCTGTTTCCATGAATATAGGCAGAACCCAAAATATTATGTGTTTTTGTGTTTACGGTATGTTTTTTACCACTGATGCACTCCAGCCTTCAACTTTTAGAATCAAATAATGTGTGGAGAGCTGCTTATCAAACTGTGATTTTGCATTCATCAGCTAAGTTTTTGTAGATTAAATTATTTTAAAATATTTAATTATCATCGAAATTCTTATGATTATTGCTAGCAAAAGAATCATTTAAGATTACTCCATAAATAACAGTTTTAAATTTCATGTCATTATGCTAGTTACTGCACGTTTTACTGAATTAAATTTAATTTAATTGCAATGGAGCACAGGCTCCGGTGCCAATTTCCATACACACCCATCTTCCCCCTACCATGCACCAACCTACATTTGCTCTCTACAAATTTTATCTTTAAATTCTTTCAAAGTTTTCGGTAAATTATTCATCATTTCTCTTGGTAACTCATTCCAATCCCTGACACCCTTACCTAAAAAAGAGAATCTTCCCACACCCTTGTGCCTGAAATCGAGTGCCAGCTTGTGGTCATGGTCATCTTTTCCCTTCCGTGCACTACTTTTCATACCTATTGCAATATCTTTCCATGCCTCATCGCCAGTATATGCCCTGTACTCTCCCATGACCCTCCTCATCCTCCTCCTGTCTTGCAATGAATCCCATTCCAGCTCCTTTATCATATCCGTCACTGATTGCATTCTGCGATAATTTCCAGAAAGAAATCTAGCAGCCCTTTTTTGCACCCTCTCCAACTCCTGTATTTGATACGTAAAATGAGGGTCCCATACTACACTACCATATTCGAGCAATGGTCTGACCAAAGTTTTGTAACCCAATTCCTTGACTTCTCTCGTACATCCCCTCATCACTCTCTCCAACAAGTGCAGAACTTTGAAACCTTTTCCTACCACCTGTCCTATGTGTCCTGCCCAGTTAAGTTTGTTATCAAAAGTAATTCCAAGATATTTACATTTCAAGTCTTCAGCAAGCAATTCTTTTCCCACCTTATATTCATAATTAACCTTTTGTTTTTTATTTGTGTATCTAATAAGCTGACTCTTCTTTGCATTTATCTTCATCCCATGTTTACCAACCCAATTAGATATCCTGTCCAGATCACCCTGCAACTGATTACAATCCTCTATCATTTTGATTCTTTTATACAGCATTATGTCATCTGTAAACAATCTAATTTCAGATAGTAAACAATCAACACAATTATTCATTAGAATAATGAATAGCAATTGTCCCAATACGCTACCCTGTGGCACACCCATTTTTACTTCCACTTCTTTTGATACTACATTTCCTACCCTAACTTTCTGTTTTCTACCTTTTAAAAATTCTTCTACCCAGCAAATGACTTTCTTATCCACTCCAATGGTTTTTACCTTATTTACTACCATTTTATGGCTTACTCTGTCAAACGCCTTAGACAGATCTAGTGCTACACTATCAATTTGGCCTCCCTTGTCCATTTCATCTGAAATATATCCCACTGAGATTCGAATGAATATCCTTGCCTGAAACCATGTTGCCTGCTTGTAAACCCCTTACGTTCCTCACATATATTTCTGATGTGGTTGCATATCAATCTTTCCATTAATTTACCTACCACTGATGTCGAACAGATTGGCCTGTAATTCTCAACACTATTTCTCACCCCTCCCTTATGTACCGGTACTACTATTGCACTTTTCCAGTCCTGTGGTAAGCAGCGAGTGTCTAGACTCAATTTAAATAATATTTCAAGTTAAGGTACAATGTCACATCCGGCTATATTTAAGATATCTGTAGTAATATTGTCTTCACCAGCCCCTTTATTTTTTTTCAGCTTTCTTATTTCCTTCATGATTTCCTCAGGATGGATATCAAATTTTTTACTATCGTCATTTCTAATTGTGTTGTTAAGCTCATTCTCCGAATTAGACCCTCCTGTTTCTGATTCATTGTCCCTTATGCTTTCACTGAACCAGTTACTTAAAATCTCTGCATTTTTCAAAATGTCAGTAACTTCTTCTCCATCCTTATCTATAAGTGTCTCTACACCTTCCCTTCCCCTCAGTTTCCTGATATAGCCATAGAAATTTCTAGATGCATCAGTCAATGGTCCTACTGCACTGACAATCTCATCATAAACCCATCTTTAGCCATTTTCTTTGCTGTTATTAAGTCCTTGTTTAGTTGTTTTAAATATTCCCTACTATCCTGCTGTCTCTTAACTCTATTATTTTCTCTTCTAACCAACCTCTTTAACCTCCACACTTCCCTATTATAGTACATAGGTTCTCTACTTCTCTTTATTTTCTGCTTTGGAATAATTTTTCCCCCCTTTCTTATTATCTCCTTGAACTCTTCCCACCTTGACTCTACTGTACCTGAGCCTTCCTTCCATTTGCTGAATTGTTCTCTGAAATATCTCTTCAAATTTGAAACCTGTGCCTTTTTATAATTGTACCTATTTCCCCCTTCAATTTTGGCTGCTGGTTTACTTAATCCTCTAATATCCATCACAACTGCTTGATGATCACTTATTCCTTCAGTTACTTGATACCTCAAAAGGTTTTCATCAGGCTTAATTAGAAATATATCCAAAATATTTTGTCCCCTAGTGTTTTGCTCAACCACTTGTGTAAATCCTCCTTCCCTTATTAAGATATTTGCAAATCTTTGTTCCCTTGTGTTTACACCTGGTAAATTTAAATCCTCGCCGATGATGATCATTCTATTCTCACCTCTGAAATCTGAGTATGAATTTAATTTCTCCCCAAGAGCCTCATCCTCTTCTGTCATTCTTCCACTGCGGTAAACAGCCAACACTCTGATTTTTTCTTTTTTATTACCCCAGAAATCTACCCCAAGTAACTCATGGTCTTGATCTATGAACGCCAGTGAACTGTGATAGTTTTTGCTAACTAGTATGAAGACTCCTCCATCAATTGCTCCTCTATCTCTGCGGTACACTCGGTAACCATCAGAAAAAACCTCACTGTCTAGTACTTCTTCTTTTAATCAACTCTCTACCCCAATTATTACTTGTGGTTCGTGCATCTCTTTTAAGTTTGAAAATTCGATTACTTTGTTCCTTATACTTCTACAGTTTACCATTAACACCCTTACTACTGGCTTTACATTTTCAGAATTTATCTCCTCTTTCCCACTTTTACTGCAGTCAGTTATTGTTTCAGCCATTTCATCTATTTCTTTCATAACTGTTTTTGTGGGTTGTTTCTGACTTGCAACTAAACAAAATGCTTTTGATGGCATACGCGTTTCGCCTTTATTCAAGGCATCATCAGTGCCCTAGATAAACATATATACACATATATATACAATGCTGTTGTTTGATTTTTGTACATTTTTCTAAAAATATCAAGTGGGTACTTACAGGTTTTATATATTCATTAACACGCACAAGTTCGTGTTTCCATACCAGCTACTCTTTTCGCACTATCCCTACTGTCCAAAGTAGGGATAGTGCGAAAAGAGTAGCTGGTATGGAAACACGAACTTGTGCGTGTTAATGAATATATAAAACCTGTAAGTACCCACTTGATATTTTTAGAAAATGTACAAAAATCAAACAACAGCATTGTATATATATGTGTATATATGTTTATCTAGGGCACTGATGATGCCTTGAATAAAGGCGAAACGCGTATGCCATCAAAAGCATTTTGTTTAGTTGCAAGTCAGAAACAACCCACAAAAACAGTTATCATAGCAACTAAGGACTTGGGCCGAAAAAATCACCAACATGTTATTTCTTTCATATCTGTGACTTTCCCCATCGCGAATCTGCAATCAGTATCACTTTGATAATCTATTTCTGTCCCTTCACCAGCAGCCCCTAAATTTAGCATAAGCTTGATAGTTAGGTTAATTATAATACTATAGCATAGGTAAAAATAGTGGTTTAAGTTATTTTGTAGTGTTAAATTTCTTATGTACCATAAAAAAAGTTCAAATCACTAGTTTGAATTTTGATTGTTATGTTTTTTTTGTATTGTCCTATATTAAGGCTTTATTAGGCTTAAAAGAACACAGTTTCTTAATTAATTAGTTCCAGAATAGTAATAAAATAAATTGGAAATAATAAACATAAGTATTCATATATAGCATTTAGTTGTTCATATTAGGTTAATACAATATCGTTATTTTAAGTTCGACTATCGATATCGAAATCAAGTTTATGGAAACAAAAACGTACATTCTAATAATTAAGCTGTTCTGCTTGAAATTTAACTGTGTTTAATTGCCATCTAATACATAAAAATAAGAAACCTTCCCATCTTTCATTTTTTGTTTAATACTTTCATAAGTAACTAATTAGTTGTTATCCACATTAGCACTAAATAGTATCGACCTTCCATTAGTTTGTTTTGAAATTCATTAGCTTAAGTTTTATTCATTGGTTCTTAAGAAGCTTAGTTACTTAGCCATTATTCATAAAACTTCAATCAAATTATATATACGTATATAAATTCAACAGTTACTCTAGTATAGCGCCTATCATATTTAGTAAAAAACGTTAAAAAATATAGTATAAACTTTATAAGACTAATTTATCAAATAAATTTATGATTTGTTTAGAATATGGTTGAAGTATTTGGGAAAATCATGACTGGAAACTGTGGCGCCTGTCGCAGATATATTGTGAAGTGGATGGATTGTAGTTGGTGTAAGAAGCGGTTTCACTGGGCGTGTGGGAAAGAGGAAACGGGGTAAATAAATGAGGCTCTCCCATGGTCTTGTTCATTTTGTCTTAGGAATGATAGGATGTGGGAGATGGGTGAAACGATTAGGGAGTTGCGTGAAAGGATCAGGGTTCTTGAGGCTCGTGCTGTGGAGGCTCAGCCTCTGCTGGCATGGCCTGTGGTGGCCCAGCCTGTGGAGGCTCAACCAGTGAAGGTCCAGCCTGTGAAGACTCAGACTGCACAGGCACAGCCTTTGGAGGTTGAGCTTGTCGAGGCTCAAGCTGTAGAGGCAGAAAGTAGAGATATTGGGTTGGAGGAAGTTGAGAAGGATGGGTGGAAGCTGGTAACAGGTCGTAGGAGAAACATGGTTAACAAGATGAACAAACCAGACACTTCAGTAATTGTGGGGAAAAATAGTTTTGACCTGTTGCCAGAGTCAGGTGTTGTGGAATTTGGGATCCGTATTGCAAGGGATTGATTGACACGTTAGAGAAAATACAGAGAAGAGCTGCTCGATTCATGACTGCTAGTTACAGTCCTTACGTAAGTGTAACAGAGCTGATACGCGGGTTTGGCTGGGATTGTTTGGTGGACAGACGATGTTGTTTTCGTTTGAATTTGTTTGAGAATATGCGAAAATCTTTAATTTAGAGTGCAATGAAATACTTCTTCGCAATGTCAGGAGGGATAAGATTCGAGAAATAAGATGCCGTACTGATACATTTATGTATTCTTTCTTTCCTCGTTCTGTTCGGGATTGGAATGCACTGAATTAGGATTGGTGCTTAGCACCCTCTGCCACCCACAGTATTCATGATTTGCAGAGTATAGATGTAGATAAGAAGAGCCTCATGTACAGGGTCCGGCAATAAAACCTCCCACATTTCACGTAGCCGGTGTGCGGGTTGTAGTGAGGATACTGATGTGGAATGTGTTTTGTTTTAAAGAGGTGTACCTGCCATTTTCAGTGTGCGCCATGTCATGGCTTGGTGAGCATCGTGCGTTTGTTGTGGACGAATTTATTCGTAACAGTTGTTCTCAGATTTTCGGAGACGATTCGAACTTGGCCTACATGATCGTGTCCCGGATAGAAAAACTATTCAACTGTGGGTGTCAAACTTTAGAAAGAGAGGTTCAGCATTAAAAAAAAAACCTACAGGCCGTCCTCGGACTGCAACAACGCTGGAAAATTTGGCGCGTGTGAGTGTGTCCACGCAACATTCACCAATCTTTGGGGACACTTAAAGCCTATAGTGTACAAACATCGTACCACAACACTGCAAGCACTTAAAGAGGCCATTACCCAAGAATTGGCAGAAATTCCAAGAGAAATGACGCGAAAATGTATGGAGAACTTTCTGAATAGACTTTGTCAATGTGTCAACAATGGAGGGCAGATATAATTTTTAAAACCAAATAATTAAAAATGGCAAGGTATGTATTTTTCATAAATAAAAGTAATTATTCTCTATCATATTTAGTTTTTTTGTGACAACACATTAAAATGAGGGAGGTTTTATTGCCGGACCCTGAAGATGTAGGAGTAGGTAAGATGCAGCAGACCTATAGGAATAAGGACATGCAAGGCAAGAATAGGAAAAGAAGGGTTCTGCTGCTAGGCAGTGGCCATGGAAGAGGTGTAGGCCTTCTTCTGCAGGATCAGTTAGGTACAGGATACCAGGTCAAAAGTTTTTTCAAACCTAGTGCAACATTAGGTGTGGTAATAGAGGATATAGGTTCACTTTGTAGGAGTTTCACTAAGGACGATAGAGTAGTGATAGTGGGAGGTGCGGGAAATAGTATTGATAGAAACATGAGTTGTAGTATAGAGAGTGACCTGAGGAAGGAGGTGAAGGAGGCATAGCATACCAAGGTGGAGCTCATGCAGGTCCTAAGTCGCCATGACCAGCCACAATTGAACTATGCTGTGACGCGGGCTAATGTAGAAACGGAAGTACTACTTGGAAAAGGCATTAGTTCTGTGGGGTTGTGCTTGTGAACACCAATGATAGGAGGGGTTCACTAGGCATGGCCTACACCTAAATAGAATGGGGAAGGGAGTACTTTCTGAGTTGTTAGCTAAAGCAGTAAGGGAGCCCATTTCCAGTGATGGGGTTAGGACTGTGCCTTTTTTAGGTTAGGGGCTGCTGGTGAAGGGACAGAAATAAATGATCGAAGTGATACTGATTGCAGATTCACATTGGGACAAGTCACAGAAGTTAAAGAAATAGATGAAGTGGCTGAAACAATAACTGACTGGGGTAAAACAGGGAAAGAGAAGATAAATGCTGAAAATGTAAAGCCAGTAGTAAGGGTGTAAATGGTAAACTGTAGAAGTATAATAAACAAAGTAATCAAATTTGCAAACTTAATAGAGATACATGAACCACAAGTAATAATTGGGGTAGAAGAAGTACTAGACAGTGAGGTTTATCCTGGTGGTTACAGAGTGTACTGCAGAAATAGAGGAGCAATTGGTGGAGGAGTTTTCATACTAGCTAGAAAAAACTACAATAGTTCATTGGCGTTCATAGATCAAGACCATGAGTTACTTGGGGTAGATTTCTGGGGTAATAAAAAAGAAAAAATCAGTGTGTTGGCTGTTTACCGCAGTGGAAGAATAACAGATGAAGATGAGGCTCTTGGGGAGAAATTAAATACATACTCAGATTTCAGAGGTGAGAATAGAATGATCATCATTGGTGGGGATTTAAATTTACCAGGTGTAAACTGGGAAGGGAATAAGATAAATAACACAAGGGAACAAAGATTTGTAAATATCTTAATAAGGGAAGGAGGATTTACACAAGTGGTTGAGCAAAACACTAGGGGACAAAATGTTTTGGATACATTTCTAATTAAGCCCAATGAAAACCTTGTGGGGTGTCAAGTAACTGAAGGAATAAGTGATCATGGTGCAGTTCTGATGGATATTAGAGGATTAAGTAAACTAGCTGCCAAAATTGAAGGGGGAAATAGGTACAATTATAAAAAGGCATAGGTTTCAAATTTGAAGAGATATTTCAGAAAACAATTCAGCAAATGGAAGGAAGGCAAAAGTACAGTAGAGTCAAGGTGGGAAGAGTTGAAGGAGATAATAACAAAGGGTGAAGAAAAACTTACTCCAAAGCAGAAAATAAAGAGAAGTAGAGAACCTATGTACTATAATAGGGAAGTGAGGAGGTTAAAGAGGTTGGTAAGAAGAGAAAATAACAGAGTTAAGAGACAGCAGGGTAGTAGGGAATATTTAAAACAACTAAAAAAGGACTTAATAATGGCAAAGAAAGTGGCTAAAGATGGGTTAATGAAAAGTATTGTCAGTGCAGGAGGGCCATTGACTGAGGCATCTAGAAATTTATATGGTTATATCAGGAAACTGAGAGGAAAGGAGGGAGTAGATATGCTGAATCTGGATACTTCCTGCTTACCACAGGACTGGAAAAGTGCAATAGTAGTATCGGTACATAAAAATGGGGGGGGGGGGTGAGAAATAGAGTTGAGAATTACAGGCCAATCAGTTTGACATCAGGGTAGGTAAATTAATGGAAAGATTGATATGCAACCACATCAGAAATATACGTGAGGAACGAAACTGGTTTTCAAGCAGACAACATGGATTCAGCCAAGGATATTCTTGTGAATCTCAGTTGGTGGGATTTATGCAAGATATCTCAGATGAAATGGACAAGGGAGGCCAAATTGATAGTGTAGCACTAAATCTGTCAAAGGCGTTTGACAGAGTGAACCATAAAATGGTAGTAAATAAGATAAAAACTATTGGAGAGTATGAGAAAGTGATTTGCTGGGTAGAAGAATTTTTAAAAGGTAGAAAACAAAGTTATCGTAGGAAATGTAGTATCAAAAGAAGTGGAAGAAAAATTGGAGTGCCACAGGGTAGCGTATTGGGAATAATTGTGTCGATTGTTTACTACCTGAAATTAGATTGTTTGCAGATGACATAATGCTATATAAAAGAATCAAAACGTTAGAGGATTGTAAACAGTTGCAGGGTGATCTGGACAGGATATCTAGTCGGGTTGGTAAACATGGGATGAAGATAAATGCAAAGAAGAGTCAGCTTATTAGATACACAAATAAAAAACTAAAAGTTTATTATGATTATAAGATGGGAAAAGAATTGCTTATTGAACACTTAAAATTTAAATATCTTAGCATTACATTTGATAACAAGCTTAACAGGCCAGGACACATTGGACAGGTGGTAGGAAAAGGTTTCAAAATTCTGCACTTGTTGGAGAGAGTGATGAGGGGATGTACAAGAGAAGTAAAGGAATTGGGTTACAAAACTTTGGTCAGACCATTGCTTGAATATGGTAGTGTAGTATGGGACCCACATTTTGCGTATGAAATACAGGAGTTGGAGAGGGTGCAAAGAAGAGCTGCTAGATTTGTTTCTGGGAATTATCGCAGAATGCAATCAGTGAAGGATATGATAAAGGAGCTGGAATGTGATTCATTGCAAGACAGGAGGAGGATGAGGAGGGTCATGGGAGTGTACAGGGCGTATACTGTTGATGAGGCATGGAAAAATATTGGAGTAGGTATGAAAAGTAGTGCATGGAAAGGAAAAGATGGCCATGGCCACAAGCTGGCACTCGATTTCAAGCACAAGGGTGTGGGAAGATTATCTTTTTTAGGTAAGGGTGTCAGTGATTGGAATGAGTTACCAAGAGAAATGATGAATAATTTAACGATGACGTTGAAAGAATTTAAAGATAAAATTTGTAGAGGGCTCATATAGGAGGGTGCAGGATAGGGAGAAGATGCGGGTGTAGGGAAATTGCCACCGGAGCCTGTGCTCCATTGCAATTAAATAAATTAAATTAAATACAGTGGGAACAAGAAGTGAAGAAAAACAGTTATAGGGAAAAAATTACATAATATAGTAAATGATTACACGAGAACTACAAAACTCACTAGCAGTCATGATTTTATCAGATTACTTTTTAATGAAGAGAATCAAATCTAACATTCTGAGTGAACACTGTAATGAGCTATTATATAGACATATACGTGACCAACAGACAGGATTGTGATGAGTGCAATTAATGCTATCCATTTGGTTAGTATTATCAGAACCATTCTGAAAAGGGAAAAAGTTAGCAATCATTGCAGTTTTAAGAAGTATTTGCTCTAAAGAAAATAGATGGAAAAAATAATATTACAGAAGAGCAACTACATAACTAAAATCGAAGGATACAAAGTTGTAAAAAAACCTAACTTAGTCCATAACCTGAACATTGTTGGAACCTCCCAAAGGAGTCATATTGAGCCATTGTGTCAGAGATAGGATGGCCAGTTCCTTTCCCTTCACATTTTATCGATTTTTTTTTTTAAAAAGTTACGTAAGTGATTTCATTTATAATATATCTCAACCTAATTAATTTATAAAACTGTTTTTACTCTTGCAAGTGTTCTTCCTTTCTGCTTGTTTCTTACCTTGCCTGTCAGATGTAGTGCCCATCATGCAGTATTTGGCACTGTTTGACCCCGAAATAGCAAAATTATATAATTCTGATCTAAAATTGACCACATTATTTGTCCTGTAGCAACAAGTTATCTTCATTATTTCCTTTGTCTATAAAATTTATCTTATGACTTAATTGAAACAGAGAGATAATGATGAAAAACCTGTCTTCTGGATTATATCGAAGAAACAAGAGAGCAGAAAACACAGTAATAAATATAAAGTAATATTTACCCATTCTCTTGTTTTACTTAGTGTTATTTCCTTCTCTCGGCGGCGTCTACGGCTTCGTCCCTTCTTTTCTGAAAGGAGGAACTGAAACAAAATAATGAAATCATTAACAGAATCTCTGAAATCTGTTTTTAAATGATAGTTCCAATTTAAGCATTGCACAAAGTAATCTTAAAATCATTGCCATTTTAATTGACTCTGTCAGTGATGAATTTTTGAAATCTATCAATGTTTGACATTAGTATTTTGCACAGATTGAAAAAGATGTACTTCTCCAAGAAAGTAACTGGGAAAAGATGAGCATGACCACAAACTGGCATTTGATTTCAGGAAAATTTTCTTTTGTAGGCAAGAGAGTCAGGGGTTGGAATAAATTACAAAGGGAAATAATGAATAATTTACCAAAAATGCTGGAAGAATTTAAAGCTAAAATTCATAGAGGGAAAAACTAGGCAGATACAATAAAGGAGAAAAATGGGTGTGTGGGGAAATTGCCACAGGAGCATGGCATTCCATCGCAATTAAATTAAACATGAGTTCATACTGCTAATCAAACATTGTAGTAATAACAAATTGTTAACAGAAGCAAGCAGCAGTGGGCATTAACAAAAAATGAAATATCATAATTTATATATGGCTGTGTGTAATGGAACTTACTGCTGGGTATCAAATCTATTATGGAACTGTAATCAAATTCAGAATTATAAAAGAAAGTGTTAGAAGAATAGACCAGAAAGTATCAAATCTGATATAGAACATTTGAAACTAAAGAGTTTAATGATGTATAACTGCAATGTTTACATTTGAAAGTTTTGTTTAAATCTGTTCATTATTACACTAATTGGACAACGGTGGCAATGAAACTGCCACTAAGCACTGAAAATAAGATACGATAGGGAAAAATAACATGTAACTAACCACATATGAAGGCACGAGAGCCAGACAAACACAAGGGGGGAAAAACACAATATTTCAGTTCGTAATCTTAACCATGCAAAAGCAGAGACACATGAGAGGGGGAAGATATGTACAAATGCCAAGTATTATCATGCCCGATTCAGAGTAGTATAAGTATAAGAATCTACTGAAACCTTGACACTTATTTATCACAATAATTATACTTTGTGTTTTTTCTACTATACAACACGAAAGCAAAAAACAATATTAATTGGGCCTTCATATCTCTTTGAGACTGAGCTGATGATAACGTCCATTCAGTGCAGTTTATCTAAATGAAAGAATTTAAAGAAAAGGATCAGGGTGGGTATAAGTTATAACAAAATAGTGTGAACACAGCAACACAATACCGCCGTTTATTAATAGTATTAATTACAATGTACATTAAGATATGATTTATGAGACTAAAAAAAAAAATCCATCTGCAGTTGCCCATCTCTGCTTAATCCCAATGATATGTATGCTAACTTTTACATTCTATCAGGAGGTGAACTATAACTGTTGTCTTTCTGACAAACTGTGCAACACTAAACAGCCTATTCCTTTCATAGATATTATGAGTATATACATTTAAATATCAGGGTTGTTTCCTTCACATTACAAGTTTCTCCACCACACTTCAACAAACTGGTGTAACTCCCTATTGAGTTCACTTAAACTTGGAAAATATATCACAAACCACTGGCAGTGTAGGATCTAGAGGGGGGGGGGGGGGAGGAGAAAGGGGAGGAAACCAGGGCACTTGCTCCAGGTGATGGGGGAGGCAAAATAATGTTCGAAGGGGAGGCAGTCTCTCAGTTTTTGCCCTGGTTAGGAAGGCTGCTATATCTGCCACTGACCACTGGGAAGACTGACAGAGCAGGAATGCCCAATTGTGGGACTTTCCAGATTTATATCAAAGCTAATTTGTCAAGTGAGACACAACAAATCAATAATAAACATTATGATATGAGGAAGGGTATGATTAAACTGGTAATATGTTTAAGTAGTAAATTTACAGAGATCAACTTATTTCACAGATAAAAAGTGAAAGAGAGGCA
Organism: Vandiemenella viatica; assembly: GCA_031002005.1. Classification (NCBI taxonomy): domain Eukaryota; kingdom Metazoa; phylum Arthropoda; class Insecta; order Orthoptera; family Morabidae; genus Vandiemenella; species Vandiemenella viatica. Next base: position 13,787,542 of record CM061920.1, on the reverse strand, counting down.
TCCGTTGAAAGAATTAAATGTATGTGCACACAGATAGTGTATTTTGTTAATTTTATTCATTTTCAAATCCTGAATTCAGCAGTTTCTTTGTCCTCTTTATTGTTATTATCTGGATTATTATTATTGGCGAATTCTCCCAATAAATGGAAGACTTTAAACAAATGACCCAATCAACTTTTATTTGAGTTCTTCTTGTTGTTCCATTAGACTTCCATTCTTTCCGAGATAGCTTGTTTGCGTTCTTCCGACCACTTTGGTCTGTATTGTTTTTGTTGTTCAGTTATAACTTCCCATTTGTCTGAATGTGTCTCTTTCTAACATGTCTGTTGCTCCTATGTTTGCACTTTTAAGATCCTTCCGAATTTCCTTCAGCCATGGTGTTGGATTTTTAAGTGAAATTACATAATCTATTATCTTTTTTGTCAATCGATTTTCTGGTAACCTCTTAAGGTGACCAAAGAATTTCATTTTCCTTTTCTTGATATCAATTTCGATGATTGAAAACTTTTCAGTTGTTTTGATTGTAGTCTGTGACCATCTTTAGTGAGTCTCGCTCCTAGAATTTTTCTAATGATTTTTCTCTCTACTTTTTTTTTTATTTCTTCAAGGTCATGGTTTCTGTCAAGTGTTTCACTTGCATAGAGGACTGTTGATTTTATAACTGTGTTGTAGTGCCGAATTTTAGTCTGTCTTGACATGGATTTTTTTGCTGTAGAGATTTTGGACTAATCCTAATGCTTTTTTTACTTTTTGGAGGCAATTTTGCTGTGAGATTTTCTCAATGCTTGTCGGTCTGATGAATTCTCTGAGGTATTTAAAGTATGGGACCCTATTGATTTTACCGTATATTATTCTCAAACTTGCTATTTCTGTCTTTGAACATAAGAATTCAGTTTTCTCGAATGAGATTTGTAACCCTACTTTTTCTGCAGATTCTTTGAGTGTCTCAAGGTGTTTTATGGCAGTCTCTTCATCTAATGCTAGTAATGCCAAATCAACCACAAAAGCCTCTATGGTATGTAGAGGTTGTTTTTGGGAAAGCCAAGTGGGATTGGCTTCCAACACTTACATTTCTTGAGTTCTTTCTCCCAATCTTCCCTGGATTATCATTATTTCTGGTAATGAAAACGAGCAATGAGGGAAGTGCATTTTAAAGACTGTTAGAAAAGTCATGCACAATTATTTAAAAGGCAGAGCAGGTAAAGAATGTATTACATGACATATTGATCAATATGTGAAATATATCGTAATTATGTAATACTGGTGTCTGGTAAGTACTAGTCATCGGCTGTCTTCAGTGTGCTATTATTTAGCAGAGATGAATCCAACATCAAAGGCAGTGAAGCAGGAATTTTAGAATTGGCATCTGTAGTATGCCAGTAAATTCCCCTAAAACAGCTCAGAAGGGAATCTGACACACATAGTAGTATAGAAAGAGAATTTTTTACACAACAATAAAGCATCCTTTAGCTTGATTTTAAGTAATTTTTGTAAAAGCTATAAGACTCAGATAAGGTTGTTTGTTCTTCAGGCGTAATGAATTTGGCTGGTTTCATTTCCACTAGGAAAGCTTAATACAATGATCATTTTGAGGTGTATTTTGTATGCTCTAAAAAAATTTAGTTTAGAAGATATTTTGATTTTTGCTGACATAAAGACGTGCACAGATAGAATGAAAGGTAAATTTGAAATTACTAATTAATTCAAAGAGCTACATTACATTTTTATATTACAAGTTGTTCTCAGCTGGGATAGGCAAGTTTTGAACATAAATTTGAATAATTAAATAAAGTATAAACATTCTTTTTTTATAAGTTAAAGAAAATCAAAATCTGTAATAAAAGGAAAAAAAAGTATTAGGTCCAGGAAATAGATAAAATCACATAGAATAAGGTCTTACTACCAGTTTTAGAAAAAGCTTAAAATTTCAACGAGAAAGATATGGTTTTCTAAGTTTCATTATTAAGGCATTGTAGAAAATCTGTGCTAAAACATTGATGTCATGAAATTAAATGAAAATTTTGTAGAAGCACTATTGAGCCAAGCTGCACCAAGAAACATTCCCGAGTCACAGATTAAAATATCAAGGTGTTAGATAGATATTAATTTCTGATGTTACAAGCTATCGTAACACACCTCAAATTTTTTACTTAAGGACTAGCCATCTTGTAATTTTTTTTCAGTCTTATTGTCGATTTTCTATAAGAGTAGTTTGCGGTATGAAATAGGGTGAAATATTGCACCAGAATGAGGTCACCATTTTGTACAACTTTTGTATCGATAGTACCATTAGTAGAGGGCAAAAGTAGGTTGGAAGAGGAAAGGAGAAAGAAGGGTGTGTAAGAAGTGGGCGCTCCATTGCAATTTTATCAATTATTATTATTATCCTAATGTATAACTATCTCAACTACAAACTGTGAAGGTTTTTGCAAGTCAAATGGTATGGACAAATGAAATTGTACAAGAAATCCATCATAGATGGGAAGGGACGAGTGCTTGTTGCAAGTCTGATAGATCCGATCAGTTGAAAGGATCTATATACTGTGTTGTCTAATTAGTGGAAGTGATTGATATTTGAAAACCGAGAGTGGGCTAAAGTTAATAACTTTATTAAAGCATGTGCTGTGTGGGGAGTGGAGGACTTTAGCGAGAAGGAATCTCACTGTCAACATCAAAGGATTTCATAGCCATGTTGTAGGATATTGCCAATGAATTTGAGGCCAGGACAGAACTTTGGAATAAGAACTCATTTTGACTGGCATTAAATGTTCCCAATTTTTAAACTTGTACTCTAACATCACTTTCCATGTCCTTATTTCAATAAGTTCAGAAAAAGCAAATTAGTAAGGATTTAATGACTGAATAACAGTGTTTCAAGTTTTCACACATTTTGTCGTTGTGATGGCTGGCTGGATTAGCATATTTTAGAAATGAAGGCTAACTTTTCCAGAAGTTAGAGTTAACCACAACAATCACTAAGTGCAGAGACTGTGACAAATTAAATGTAATGGAAAGTACAAATGGTTAAGAAGTGGATAAGTAGGCATGTCGTAGTGACAAGTTGAGGTTAGGACATATGAGATACTAAATTGTAGTACTAAGATTGATGGAATAATTGGAATAGCCATGATCAGCCTCTACATGCTTTGAATTTTCAGTTTAAAATGTTTTCTGCAATTGTTCAGCTTGTCAGGTAGCTGCTTGGTGGTGGGGCCTGCATAGCAACTAGTATAGTGGAGGTGGTGAGTTGGTATATCAAATGGGTCATTGTGCAGTTACCATGACCACCAACAGGGAAAATCTCCACTGTTCTGCAGCATTGTATTTGCAACATTGTATTTTGAACAAAAAATCTAGAATCATTTAGTTGAGTTACTTGGAGTTATATGTGAACTAAGATATTTCTGAGAATGGGAACTTGGAAGATTTGCAGCTGTCAAAAAGGAATTACTGTTTTCAGTTTGATGTGTACAGGCGTGTTTTAGAGAAATGTCCATTTCAATTAAGAATATCAGTGGCAGAAGCATCCACTGTAGCAGCTTCCCTTCTTTATGTTCTTATTTTAAGCAGCATTAGGTTCCTTAATTTTAAATTTCTGATATCAGGGTTCATTTTATTAATATCCATCAAGTGAATGAAGAATTACATGTGAGAATCTTTGAGATTACCTAGAAGCCATGATTTCATCAGTTTTTAATTGTTATCCAACAAGTGAAACCAAAACTGACCAATGTGACAAAGGTATGGATTAAGAGAAGAGTATCCGATAATGTCTTATCTCTGGTCTAAATAAACAGGATAATGAACCATTGTTTATTTCAGAGGTAGAATTCTGTATTCCATTAGTCGAAATGTGACTAAGAAACTAGAGAACAGAGTCAAAGCAACACTCCATCTGACTTTGCTCCCCTGAGGAGTTTACTACTCTAAGCAATAAAAGGCAACCAACTGTAATGTCTCATGTGTTAAGTAACATTCATTTTGCAGGTGTGGACAGTTAAATTGTATTTACATGGCACTGTAAAAAAAAAAATTGCTACTGCTATTATTTAGTGGGAACAGAATAGCAAGTTTCTATTGAGGATCATGGGAAGAAGCTATGAAGCAGACCTAAAATGAACAAAGGCTTTCCCGGCATCTTGCTGCAATGTAGTCTTCGCGGGTTCGCTGCCAGATTGTGTGGGCAAAAGATGAGCTTTCGACAACGAACTCTGCCACCATCTTCAGGCCTGGTGCTCACACTGTGAGCTCTGGTTGTTACAGCATGAGCACCAGACCTGAAGATGGTGGCAGAGTTTGTCATCGAAAGCTCGTCTTTTGCCCACACAATCTGGCAGCGAACCCGTGAAGATTACATTGAAGCAGACATACTGTCGCCAACAGATTCAGAGGGTAGCAAACAAGTAGGTACAGATGACTGGTTTGAGATGCTTTGCAACCTAAACCAGTTTTTTTCTGGTGCCATTCTGCTTGAAGAAAAAAGTGCAGGTTTTCTCAGATGGATGAAACTACCAAAGGGATGCCAAAAAGCATTAATCATGGATAAACCGTGGGGGAAAGCTTTGAAATATTACAGGAAAACTGCAGGCAGAGAGAGGAGATTTCTCAAGAGATTGGAGGCCATTCTGTTCGTTCAGGCAGTTCAATATGCTTACCCTGTGACAAGACTTTGACCACGTGTCATACACTGTTTGCAGATGATCTGAGATAGAGCATATGTCTTCTCGTGATATCTAAACAATGGTACAGCTCAGCTGAGTACAGCATCGAGTGCTAACACTGTTAATGCCTATCTCAGTCATCTGCTAACTTCTGACATATAGTATAAGGGGCCTTCCAAAATTGGCTCCTTCAATGGAGCGAGAAATATATCATGTGATTCAGCCTAAGGTATTACCAGTTAATTTATGGGAGAGTCAAAAACTTGTGCCATTTGTAACACAAAAGCAACTGATAATTAACAAGCAATTGATAATTAAAAATAAAAATTCTTATTCAATCAAATCAATATTTTATTAATATTATTTTTAATTTAATTGTGATGGAGTGCTTTCTCTGGTGGCAATTTCTCTACACACACTCATTTTCCCCTTTTCCATCTACTTTTGCCTTTTACCGATATCAACTTTTAGCACTTTTGGTAAATTATTAATAATTTCTTTTGGTAATTTATTCCAATCCATGACCCTTTACCAAAGAACGAAAATTTTCATACACCCTTATGCCTGAAATCAAGTGACAGTTTGTGGTCATGGTCCTCTTCTCTTCCATGTACTATTCCAGAGTCTTAAACTAATATCTTTCCATGCCTCATCAGCAATATATGCCTTGTAACTCCCATGACTCTCTTCACACTCATACTGTCTTCCAACTAATATTTAGCTCCTTTATCATATTTGTTAATGATTGTGTTCTGTGATAATTTCCAGAGATAAATGTTTGCAATACCTCAAATTCCAGTATTTGTTACACAAAATGTGGGTTCCATACCACACTACCATATTCAAGCAGTTCCATTACTTCTCTGGTACATCCACTCATCACTCTCTCCAACAAGTTAAGGATTTACAGCTCCTATCATTCTTAAGAGTTAACAACAATAATTATGGTGCCAAACAGGATATTTTAAAACTGACTTGGCCTAAAGAGCAATTCTGGATGTTGAGTTTTGAAGAAAAATCATTGTATTTGGAATATAATCTGTCATCCAGGAAATTGTCAGGGGTTTCAGTGTTTAAGATACATGGCATCAAGAGCTCACACTACGCAAAAAGAAAAACATAAAAAATCCCCAACAAAATCCTTTAAAATTCAAAAGATTTCTCTTAGGATAGGGGAAAAAAAACAGATACCCATCAATTACCACAGCTGAAGGTAGGAGGGCGAGACAAACACGAAAAACACAAAAACAAACAAATTGCACAATATTTCGACATGAGTCTTAATCATGTGAGAGGCAAGACATATAGCAGGGGGAAAGATGTGGTCACATCCCAACCCACCACATGAATCCTGCCATATGTCTTGCCTCTCACATGATTAAGACTTATGTCACAATATTGTGCAATTTGTTTGTTTTTGTGTTTTTTACATGTCCGTCTCGCCCTCCTGCCATCATCTGTGGTAAGCGACGGGTGTCTGTTTTTTCCCTATCCCATTTTCAGTGCCTCACTGCAGTATCTTTGTTTCCATTATACAAAAGATTTCTCTTGCAATACATAAAGACACAGAACATGGTGTGATCTGTTTAAATGCACTACATTAATTTAGCAGATGGAAATAAAAATAACATAATATGATCATAGATAACATGGGTAAATGTGTCTCATAACATATGTCTGAAGCACTGCAGTCATCTCAATAAGACACATTTTCTTATAAAGGTATGCCATTATATCTTCTGCTGCAGTTATTTATGCCATCATATTTTCTTATTTACAAAAGTGTATTGTTCTCTGTTGTTAACTTTATCATAAAACAAATTAATGACAACAATTATAACAGATTTGATTTTTTTTTAAAATTGATAAATAATTGAAAACTCAGTAAACCCATAGTTCACAATATGCCAGAAATAAATGTTGTAAAATGTGTTCATATATTTCCTTACTTTCATGAGAGGCATAGTTGATCCACCGAAGAAAAGTGTTGTGAAGAGAACAATTATCAAAGTAGTTGTAACAATAACATGTCTTGTTTCGTCACTGAACTGCAAATGCAGTGACAGGGCATATGCAATAGCTCCACGCAGTCCTAGAAAGATTAAAGAAAATTTACCAAAAAGTAATCCAAAGAATCTGAGCACTACAAAAATTCTGAGTATTTTTGGACTTGCAAACATTCTGACTAGGCCTATACACACTAAGAGTGATGAAAATGTCTTTAAAGGCAGCATCCATAATTTACCAATGCCTTCATTCACATCAATCTGTTCATAAATTTTAATAAGCTATACAAAGAAATATCATCAAGTTCCTAACAGTAGGTAGTATGGTATTTATGGTGTTACTGATACAACGGCTTTCTGCCAAGCCAGATAGATAATGATGTCATAGTACTGTGCAGTCAATCACAAGACATATTATTTTTAAGCAGTAATTAGGTAGTAATAAACCCTGAACCAACTTGACTCTTTTTGAATTACTTTCTGAAGTAGTATAATGTAATTAATGCCTGAAAATAATGTCTTGCCATTAACTACCACATAACATTAACGTCATTTTATCCATAATTCTATCTTTGTACGCGACTGTATTAATTATATAACATATAATGAAAATCAGCCTTCAGTCACTTTGATGAATGCAAATTTATTACATTACCATTACTATTACATTAATGTAATAAATTTGCATTCATCAAAGTGACTGAAGGCTGATTTTCATTATATGTTATATAATTAACGTCATTATCTTAGCACGTCAGAAAGTTGTTCTGGCAGTATCGGAGTCTTCATTAGTATTTATCTCTACACAATTTGTTTAAACAATAACTTACAGAAACTGATTTAACAATAAATAAGCTTAAAGTCTCCAATGTGCTACATAAATTCAACACTACCACTGAACCACATGATGAACATCATTTTCTTCGTAATCTGGTGCTCACGGAAACGGTTACACAACACTGCAAGTGGGAAGATATTGCAGGCTCTCCCCAACAGGCAAAGCACTAAACTCCACACAACTAATGCTGGTTCAACTCGATGCCGGAAGCTGAATATAGCAAGACCCAAGTAGGCAAATACACAGGTTTCAGCAATAAAGGCCAATGTGCGCATTGTCTGCTGCATTGTTATCTGCGTTACAGTTGAAAGGTTGTAGTGGGTATAATGTGACATGACAATGCCACAAAACAAGATTGCCATTATACCTGTAGATGAAAGAAAAAACATCAGTGTGTAAAAAAATAATATTTTATCACTATCCAAAATGTATTCGCGATGGTATAAATAAAGATACATAATTATATGATTTCACCCCTGAAATCATAAAAAAGTTGAATATAACACTCTAGGTTAACAAGATTGTCACTGTTTTGCATTAGTCTCATGTAAAAATTCTGGCAGCAGTGCTAATAGGGCACATTATCTTTGCAATCATTAGCACATACTGAAGTTAAATCTAAGTCATTAGCTATGTGTGTATTTTATGTTATTCTACAACTGTCTGCTATGTTTATAGGAAGAGTCCATAAACTATGTTGCTCAGTCTAGGGGTGGGGTGGGGTAAAACGCTATGCTGGAATACGTGGAAGGAGGGGGGGGGAAGGGGTTCGGAGACAAGCCACATAGCTTTTCATTCGCATTACTTGCCACAGTTAAAATAAGGTACAGAACACACAACAGCCTGTGAATATTTATTTCCGACATTTAATTATGTCGGTGTGTAACTTATGATAGTCTTACAAGAGAAAACGGTACAAAATGTCTTCTGGAATCAATAGGGGAAAAAGCTACTTGCCTCACAGAGGGGTAGAGCCAAAAGCTACGTCAGGCTAAGTGGGGGAGTAGGGGGGGGGGGTGTTCAGAGGAGGCCAAAATTGGGCTATGTAGTTTATGGACACTCCCATAGGGTTACCAATATTCTTCCAGAGCTTCAAAATCTCACTACGCAGACATTAGCACAATCATGTAAATAAGTGTATTCATTAACTAACAAATAGCCATTTACCTGAAAGATGGATTCCTTCTGCAAGAGCATATGGTGCATATGTGAAAACCAACATCATTCCAAATTCCAACGAAGGGTTTTTGCGGAGGTCGACATGTTTTAGGAGAAGAGCACTTACAAGTGCAAACACTACACCAATTCCTGCTGATGCAAAGAACATTAAACAAAATCTATTGATTCCAGTCAAAACTGCTTCTGATGAACTCATTGTTGGATTGTTTGATTCAAGAATAGATGTTGTTAGCACAATTGCAACAGCATCATTTAGAATACTTTCTCCAAATACCAACATGTTAAGAACTGGATCAGCGTCCAAAGCATGGAAAATTGCTACTGTGGCTACAGGGTCTACAGCTGATATTAATGATCCAAATGCAAAACTTTCAACAAAACTCAGCCGATAAGCAACTTCTGCCATACCAAGTAAATATACACCAGCTCCAATAACTAAGGCTGATATGGTAGTTCCAAAAATAGCAAATACCAAGATTGATCCTATATTCTGAAAGAAGTTGCCTTTATGAAGGTTATACCCAGACTCAAATATAATAGGCGGTAATAAAACCAAGAAAAATGCAGTTGGTGAAAACGCCTCTTCCTTTCTCCAGTTTGCAATGTTTTGATTGGACATCAGATTGATAATAAGTCCAATTAATGCACCCAGAAATACAATCACTACACTTTCTGGCAAGTACTGAAAATTCGTTTGAAGCATCAAATGAATCAATAAAATTCCTAAAGCGAGAACACAAAGCACAAAAAATATTGACATGGAACTATTGTGTTCCTCTTCGGCTGAGCCTTTGTCAGGAAGAACAGGTTCACCTGGGGAAGGAGTCGTAGTAACAGTAGCATTCGTAATATTGACTGGCATCGGTCTTACTGGCACTGAAGAAGCACTGTTGTTGGGATTTGAAGAACTGTTGGCAGACACTGACTCGAATACTTTGGATGAATCTTCTAATTTTCCTGATGCTGTTTCATTATTAGTTGTGACTACGTAACGTTGGCTTTCCGCTGCAACCATTTCAGATTGGACATTTCTGCTGATATCATCACCGACTTCTCGTTTGACAATTCTTTCTGATCCAGGATGTTCAGATATGAATGCACATCCATTTCCATCAGTTTTAAGTAATTTGGCACCACTGGTTTCTATAGATTCAACATGATCAAAAAAACTACACAGTATAAAGGAAAATATAAGCAATGTGAAACACACGTAATTCCTTCTATTCTGTGGAAACTTTATCCACCGGTTTAACTTTATGTCTTTGAACTCCATTATGAATGACAACAAGAGGATGACGCAACAATCAAGAACACCGCAACATCGCCACTCGCAAAAACCGTCTGCTGACACACGGCCATCTGAAGTTACCACTTGCAGACGCTCCAGGCCGGTGACGTCATAAGTGTAACATCAAAGCAAGTAGCACAGTGCTTCAAAGATATTCCAGTTCACCAGCAGACTAACTTAAACATACGTAACATAAAATATAAGGAAAAATTTGGATTTGTTAAGTTTTAAATAGATCATAATGTATATGCTTTTAAGAACATTTAAAGAGTTACTTATACACAAGGTTTTTTTTTTTTTACTTAACTAGAATTATTTATTTTACTTGTTACTTAGTTAACCTACTACCACACACTGGAAGTAATTTAAGAAATGAAAAATAAAATTAGATATGTAATAAACATTGAAGGGGAAAAAGAAAATGTTGTGATCGCGAGTGATTTTAGAAGACATTTTAGAAAACATTTTAGAGGGCAAATGTGAAGGTAGACGGCTACATCGTAATTAAAAATATAATTACTGTGTACAGATTTCTAAAATAATTTATACTGAATATAAAAAAGTTATATATTATGAAGTACAGTTGGATACCGAACTTAACTATTTTTGGAAAAGTAGTCAGTATTATACCTATACATCAACTATTACCTAAAAAATATGATTTCTGGCAAGAACACATGGAAATTGAAGACGTTTGAATTATTATTTTTGTTTTTTAATCTGCGCCAAAAAGACCGTAGTTGACATTTCGTCTCATATGTCGTAATAAACAAAGCACAGTTTGGTAACCTTGGTGTTATACAATTCACAAGTAGAGCCTTTGTGTGTAAACACATCAATCAAAGCTCAAAACAATTGATTATTTATGTTCCAAATAAGGAAACCAGGAGAAAAAGTTAATAAAACTAGCACCATGGGATCCGGCAACTCTATCAACAAAATCTTCAATGTATTTTTGTAACGGCCATTTTGATGCAAGATTTTATTCAATATTTTATCACGTTTAACATACTGCGTAACTTCATATTTTTTTCTGTGATGAACTCAAATTTTTATCGAAAAATAAATTATGATTTTGGAGATTAAGTAATTACCGCGTACTTCTACACACACAATGTATTTATAACCTGTTGAATCTAACCAGACAGTACCTGTACTTCGTCAATTAAATGCATATTAGTGCATTACCCTCTAGCAAATTAATAATGCTGTCCAAAATACATCAGTAATTTTCTTGATATCACTACATCAGGATCCACCGCTTTTCATGTGAAACTGAGACATTACAGTTATCAAACCAGCATGCTATACGCTGTGGAGGCATTGGCCTAAAGAACAGAGACTGCTAGAGAAGATCCTCAGGTAGAGAAGAAAGGAATTCTTTTGAATTATTCTAGGTCCAAGGAACGTGCCGGAGGGATTTGCTTTGCACAGGAGATCCAACGAAGAAACGTATGAAAATCAACTGAGCATAGCGATGTTATGTCGTTGATCGGTTCGATTTGGTCAGAGAGTAATCTGTATCAGACAAATATAACACAGCACACAATATCAAGAAACCAGAATTAGTTCACACACATGGAGGAAAGAAATATATGGAGACGATGCAAGGGACCTTCACCACGCATTGAAGAGACGCCGGGCGGAGAGGAGTGGGGAGGCGTGGCCACCATATTACCTATCCATACAGACACGGGGAATATGTACAAAACCTCAAGGAGACTCTAGGATAAACGTGACGCCGCAATCTGATGATGGATTATTATGTAACTCGCTGAGACAAATAAAAAATGATTTTTTTTTTCGATATCCTGCTTAGTTTTTCGAGATATTCTGTCTCAAATGTGAGATATTTTTGGTTGAAATTCAGAAGAAAAAATTGGTCAAAGTCAAATTTTATGATGGATTCTTGTTTAAAAAGACGAGACAAATAAAAATAAAGAATAAAAATTTTCGTTATCTTGCCTAGTTCTCGAGATATACTGTCTCAAAAGTGAGTTGAAATACAGAAGAAAAGTCAAATTGATGACGGATTCCTATGTAACACGTGGGAAAAAATCGAAAAATAAAGATTAAATTTTTTCGGGATATACTGTCTCCAAATAGCAATTTTATGGATAGATAATATAGCCGCTGCCGCCGCTGTGCATGCGCAGTATCAGCCGAGAATTTAGAGGCGGCGTCACAGAATAAGCGGTATTTCCTCTCCATATATTTCTTTCCTCCGTGTTCACACATTGCCTTGCCGACAAGTTGAATCCATGGCATCATGGGTACGCGCTGAGCCCAAATTCGACCAACAGTGTGTATAAACTGGAAAACGTGATTCAACGGAACAAGCTACCTTCTTCCAGTTATCTATTGCAAGCGCTGATGCTGAGATTGTGATTAAAGGAATCAGAGCTGTTCTTCTGCTGTCAAATGCCCTCATCACCGAATGTCACTACACGTACAGCACAGACATATCTAAGTTCTTGCTTCATTGGTTGTGGCAGTCAGTGTACGTAGTTTCGTTCGTCTGTTGGCATGGACGTATCTGCGAGTCTTAATCATTCAGTAGACGTGGTTGGTCACTGTGTTGCCACGCGTCAGAGGTGTTATTATTATAATAATTAATTTAATTGCGATAGAGTACACGCTCCGGTGACAATTCCCTGTCATCCAATTACCCCTTTTCATTTTATTTTCAATTATCTTATATAATTTGAGTGTTAAATTCCTCCCATATCTACTTTTGCGATTTACAAATTTTGAGTTTAAAATCCTTCAGCGTATTTGATAAATTATTCTTCGCTTAGTAATTTGTTCCAATCCTGGCACCCTAACCCACAAAAGAAAAATTTTCCCACGCCTTTATGCATTAAATCAAATGCCAGTTTGTGGTCATGGGTCCATATTTCCCTATCCTAATTCTTCGACCAATATCCCTCCGAGCCCTATCACCAACATATGCTTTGTACATTCCCAGCACTCTCTTCACCCTCCTCCTGTCCTTCAATGACTTACAAATCCAGCTCATTTATCATACCAGATACTGACTGGGTACTGCGATAATGTCCCAAAAATCTAGTCTATGAACTTCTTTCAGTATATGCTTGACACTGTGTAACGTCAATCTTAAATTTCACCACAATGTTATGTCTGATGCGTTTATCTCCATCTATCATTCCGCGTTCACAATCAGTTAATATTATAGACGGTAACTATTATAACGTTAGCAAATGTTTCACAGGACACTCGAGAGATCAAGAGACAGCACTAGAAATACCTAGCAATTTATTTCCTCTTCAAGCAGTATGTCTACCACATGCACATTTGCGTTTCTGCTATCCAAAGACTTTTGAAACGTCAGTGTAGTTTTAAACATATACAGCATTTTCCCACTGCTTCGCCACGCAGACCTTCATGTACATGATAATGCTTTTCCTTTTGGTTTTATTCTAGAAGCAAGGCATAAACGTTTGTAATGTAGTATCTGTGTTACCATTACCGCATATGAAATCCCACAATTTCATTCCGCTTGTTGATGTGTTAATCTTTGGTGTAGTGGTTTCAATAATTTTTTCCATGTTTACAACATAATGTACACTGATCAGCCAGAACATTGTGACAACCTATCTAATAGCCATTATGTCATCCTATGGCACGGATAACAGTGGCGACGCGTCTTGGCATGAAGCAATGAGGGTTTGGAAGGTCGCTGGAGGGAACTGGCACCACATCTGCACGCAAAAGTCACCCAGTTACAGTAAATTTCGAATAGGAGGGGGGGGGGGCGATGAGCTCTGAAGCCATCTTCAATCATATCCCAGATGTGTTCGATCGGCATCAGATTTGGTGAGTTGGGGGGCCAGCACATCAATTGAAACATGGCACTGTGTTCCTCGAACAACTCCATCACACTTCTGGCCTTGTGACATGGCGCATTATCTTGTTGAAAAATGCCACAGTCATTGGGAAACATGCAGAGGTGTACGTGGTCTGCAACCAGTGTACGATACTTAATGGCCGTCATGGTGCCTTGCACGAACTCCACTGGACCCATGGATGCCCACTTGATTGTTCCCCAGAACATAATTGAGCCCACCAGCTTGTCTCCGTCGCGCAGTACAGGTGTCAAGAAGCTGTTTTCCTGGAAAACAACGGATTCGCACCCTCCCATCGGTATGAAGGAAAAGGTATCGGGATTCATCAGACCATGCAACGCTCTGCCACTTCACCAACGTCCAGTGACGATGGTCACGTGTCCATTTCTGTTGTAGTTGCCGATGTCGTGGTGTTAACATTGGTACATGCACGGATCGTCGGTTGCGGAAGCCCATCGTTATGAGTGTTCGTTGCACTGTGTGTTCAGACACACCTGTACTCTGCCCAGCATTGAAGTCTGATGTTAGTCCTGCCACAGTTCGCCGCCTGCTCAGCCTACGACGTCCGAAATCTGTAATGTGGGGTGGCCGCTCAACACCCCGACTTTTGGACGTGGTTTCACCTTTATTTTTCCACTTTTTGAAGACAGTATCCGAAAAGCTCGTGCCGAGCCTCTGGGCCATCGCAATCTGCCCTCAGTCAAACTCAGATAGATCGAGCGCCTTCCCCATCCTAAACACTAATATCACGCTCACTGATACTACATGCACCGTGCGTGTGTCTGATTAGCAGTCATTCCTCGTCAGGTGACGCTGCTATCGCCTGGACGGGTTTATATCGGTAGTAGGTAGGTAGTCATAATGTTCTGGCCGATCAGTGTATTCCAGAAAAAAGAAGACATAAATAACCAAAGCTATGTAGTAAATAATAATAATAATATCGACAGAATCCAACGTATGGAATGTTTATGTATTTTGTAGCGTGATATTTGGTAGGTGTCTCGCAAAGGAGTATTCAACTGAGTAGCAATGTGATCTATGGCAAGTATCCGTTCTCGGCACAAACGAATTATCATTTTTTGCTCCGTCACCCGGTCACGTGGAGTCGTAACTCATAAGATATACCGCAAAGCTTTCAGAATGTGAGAAACCCCATGCATTGGTTCACTATTGGTTCACTAGTTTTTTTGGTTAAGCTTGGACAATGTGACAGACAGAGGCAGCCCCTTTACAAATTCATAACAGTACAGATATGGAACTGATCCGACTGAGTAAGAAGCGTTAGCCACAGAAAAGAAGTGACACATATGAAGCGAAGTTATTGTTTATATTAAATTGGTGGTGAATTACCTGATTTGAAGCTAGTTGAGACGGATCAATGGGTAATGTGGATAACAAAAGTGAATGCGAGATGGTTTTGAACATCGAAGCAAGGAAGAGTCTATCTTAAGATATTAGAGCCAAAAATTTCATCTACTAAATCGATTCTACAATTTGTGATTCTTGTGAACGTTGCTGTACAGCTGCTGGAGAACCACACGTATTGACAAAGTCCTGGCGCGCGTCTGACCTCAGTTCCTGTGAACAGAGCTTGTTCTGCTAAGCTGCTGGTGGATACAACATGACCAGTGATCCTGCTGGCATGGCGGCGCAATTCATCAGGAATCTGAAGCGACATGTCTTTCATGTGTTACCATAGTGTTTAATGCCTGGACCTCTTCTTCCAGCCGAGTACCTGGAACTAGCTGCCAACACGAAATTGTGATTGTTAACATGGGTCGCCAACTGTGTGCCTCCGGGTCCCAGAAAGTCTTTACACCTGTCAACAACGGACAAAAACTTGTCCGTGGATGACTTGCTGTCCAAGCCACAATTATGGAGCTTTATCGCCTTCATTAGGGCAATATGGTCAATATGGCTGTCACAAAACCGTGTGAGTAATGGATAAAGGCACCTGAAATTAACCAAAAGAGCTTCTGTGGACAACTATACCTGAAAATGCCCATTACCGGAAGTTGACGGATAAGTAAGTAATAATATTTGATAACATTTTCAAACTAAACTATGTACAACACTACACAATCGCACTTTACAGGTCTGTCTCTTCACTGACAATAATAAACAATAAACAAAGAAACTCAAAGTCCTCCACCACTCTTCTGCAGTGTTGCCAACTTTCGAGTTGTAAATACAGAAATATAGTAAAATAACTATATAATGTGGGGTGATAACATACAAATGTGACGTGGTAGCACTTTTTCAATTATTAATACGTTATTAGGAAGCCCAACGGATATTAAAAATGGTATTTTTATGTATGTTAGAAATACCCTATAGACCAGTGTAATTAACGGTATTGGAGCACTAGTTGGAAAATAATTTTACCATCATATATAATATGTAAGTTCTTTTGTTTAAAATTTGGGTAATTAGGAAATATTATTGTAGAAATAAAAAACAGTGGTTGGTTATAGACTCAAGAGAACGAATAAGAAATAAGTGTCTAAGAATCAACCAATCTGTTCTTTACGGAGGGTGGGGGGTGGGGGGGGGGAAGTGCCGATAGGACTGCTAGATTTGTTTCTGGAAATTACCGCAGAACGCAGTCAGTAACAGATATAATAAAAGAACTGAAATGGGATTAATTGGATTTTTTTTTTTTACAGCTTTACGTCTCTTAACAGCGATGTCTTTAGATTATTATTATTGCTTTACGCCTCGTCGACGGCTAAGGTCATTAGAGGTGGGATGGGACTGGGGACAAGGAACGGGAAGGAATTCGCCATGGCCTTTTTGAAGGAAGCATCCCGGCATTCACCTGGAGTGATTTGGGGAAACCATGGAAAACCCAAATCTGCATGCCCGGACGGGGATTCGAACCCGCGTCCTCCCGAATGCGAGGCCAGAACGTTAACCCGTTCACCCACCACGCTCGGTGAGGTCTTTAGAGACGGGAAAGGATGGGGGCAAGGAATGGGAAGGAATTCGGCCATGGCCTTTTGAAGGAAGCATCCCGGCATTCGCCTGGAGCGATTTGGGAAACCATGGAAAACCCAAATCTGGATGCCCGGACGGGGATTCAAACCGCCGTCTTCCCGAATGTGAGGCCAGAACGCTAACTATTACACACCACTCTCGGTGGATTAATTGGAAGATAGGAGGAGGGTGAAGAGGGTTACGGGAGCGTACAAGGCGTATATTGATGGTACAGGAAAGGGGGAAATTGGTGAGTAGGGAATTTGCCACCGGAGCGTACATTCCATCGCAATTAAATTAAATAAATCTTTGGCCGCCATAGGCTATCATTATCTCTACTACAAGAAAATATTTAAGAAAGAAGTCAGCACGCAAAAAAGAACTACATCTAGAGTAAGGAATAATAACACATGAATCTTGAACCAAATGCTTTGACTTCGCCAAAGCTTGCCTACAAAGAAATAAGGAAGATATTGCTGGAAACATGGAGGAAGGAATAGAGGTTGATGTTGAACGCTTCAGATAAGTCTCAACGCCATATTTCATGTGGCTATCATGAGGTTTCTAATATTTTTGGTGCCTTCATTCCTATTCGGGAATCTTCTTACCTTATCTATTAGTGAATACAATGAACCCATATTGGATTTTTATTTCACTGAAAGTGAAGGGAACCTATCAGGAGACCACATATAGCGTAATGGAAACAGTCATCATAAATCATATTAGTAATTTATTCATATGTAATTTTATCAATGTCGTTTGGAGTCTTTGCCATGAAGTTAGTTGGACATTCAGTTAGTTTTAGAGAAGCTTTGTTGTTACAATTACGCCCTCGTAAACAGACGCAACATCGTTAGCCTACGTGTAAGTCGCGCAGAAGATGTTACGTTCAGATATAATATTTAGTTACGCTACAAGTATTATTTTAGCTTTTTAATGAACATGCTGTAGTCAGAGTAGATATTTTAAAGACGCAAAGATACAGGTTAATTTCATTACAAATCACTGCCAATAAAGAAGTTGCATTCGTCAGACATAAAATGTCTATTCCTGGTGTAGTTTGATGTTGAAATCGAAAGGGACTGTATTAAAGATATCTTGTTCTTTGAGTACAGGAAAAGTGCATCGAAAGGAAAAGATGACCATGACCACAAGCTGGCACTCGTTTTCAGGCGTCAGCGTGTGGGAAGATTTTCTTTTTTAGGTAAGGGTGTCAGGGATTGGAATGAGTTACCAAGGGAAATGATGAATAATTTACCAAAAGAATTTAAAGCTGATATCTGTGGAGGGCAAAAGTTGGTGTGAACAGGAAAGGGGAAAATGGAGTGCAGGGAAATTGCCACCGGAGCGTGAACTCCACCTCAATTAAACTAAATAAAACTGCATTTTCTCTTTTAATTTTGGGATAATTTGAAGAGTGGAAAAAATTGAACAAAAATTGTGTTCCCTGGCCTAGAAGAAGAACCTATTTCTACAATTAACAGATATATAAAAGAAAGAATTCAATGTTATATAACGACAACAAACGTCATAAAATCATAAATCCGACACACAGTCAAGATAGGTAAGTTAGACCGTGAAAGACGTAAAGGTCAAGAAGTTTTTCAAGTGACGATAAAATCTAGATCCCAGTCATGCGATATATCCGGTTCGTCTGCCTTAGTACTTGGCTCCCGAAGGCTTCTACGTTTCTCAAGGTTGAAAGTGCCGTTGGAAAAGATCTTTTTGAGCTAAGGGAGCGTGCATAAACCACGTAGCTCCATTTTAGCCTCCTGTGAACCCCCCCCCCCCCCATGTAGCCCTACGTGGCTTTTGCCTCTACCCCCCCCCCCCCCCCCCCCCACGTAGCACGTAGCTTTTTTCCCTTTTGATACCAGACGACATTCTGTACTGTTTTCTCTTGTCAGACTATTGTAAATTACATACCGAGAAAATTAAATGAAGGAACTAAATATTCACATACTGTTGTGGTTCAGTTCCTCATTTTAATTCTGAAAAATGTTATGAAAGGAAAGCTACGTGGCCTAGCTCGGAACCCCCCCTTTCCCCCCACGTAGCCCAGAGTAGCCTTCCAGCTAACCCCTCCCCCCCCCCTGGACCGAGCCACGTAGTTTGTGCACGGTCCCTAAGGTGTTCTACAGTTCCCCATACACAAAAGGGCGTTCCCGAAATGCTTCGAGAAATGATCGGATAGCTTTGTTGATGGTGTGCAGTCAGATCACTATGAAAAGAAAAGAGCGAAAGAGCTATATGAATACAAATTTCCTTATATCTGACGACCGCTTTTGCTTCTGCGCGTGTCTGTGCAAATGACCAAAGAATGCACTTAGTTACTGAAATGGTAATTTTGGGTTGGGCGTCATTGCAGGATAGGTTGAGTGAACAAAATTGAAGGGCATGTACAAATCATATACTGGCAATGAGAGATGGATAAATGTTGGTGGAAGATTTAGAAACAGCACGTGGAAAGGAAGGGAGGTCTATAACAATAACTAATAATTATCAACTGATTTCAGACATATGGAAAGTATGAATGTTTTCATTTGTAGGCAGGGGAGCGAGGGACTGTAACAAATTACCTAAGGGGGCGTCTATTAATTATGTAAGGTGAAATGGGGAGGGGGGGGAGGGACGGGGCTGGCAAAATCTCACCAAGGGGGAGGAGAGGGGATCGACAGAAAATCACGTCATCTTTTTAATCCTGTAAGAACAGCAGAGCTAAAACAAAAAAAAGGACTACAAAACCCGCCAATCCCAACGCTAGGAAGCCCCATTGAAAACAGACAGACAGGACATATGGTTTGGCCTGGGCCCATGTAGTTTTCAAGTGCCAGAGCATTTCGCTCTCTAACTTTGTCAGATTAGAGGTTTTCGGGCTGGTTAGTATATCGAAGTCATGGTATTATTATTTTTTTTTTGGTATGTTGTTATTGTCAGACCCTATAGTTCCTGGTTAGGGTTGTTACTGGTCGATTTTGTTCATGTTATACATTTTGTCCTAAGTCTTGGATAATTTGATGGAGCGAATACTGTGCTTGTTGAAAGAATTTGGTCGATTTGTCCTTTATGTAATTCTGTAGAGTCTTGTAAACCTAGTTTGTAGTGGATTTCTGTGTTTGACATGTATCGCGGGCCGTTAGTGATGATTCTTAAATATTTATTCTGGATAGCCTGCAGTTTTTTGATTTGGTGTGTTTGATGCCATGCTGAAAGAGTTCGGAATCATAAAGCAAGGCCGGCCTAATTACTGGTGGTGTAGTTTTGTCTTAACACTAAGCTTGTTGCCCTTGAGGAGGGGGGTATAGTTTAAATTACTAGCGTTTTAATGTGCTTAATCCAAGTTAGTTTCTTGTCAATTTCTAGCCCGAGATATTTAACCGAGTCACACCAGGGGAGGTCCATGCCGTCGAGCTTGATTTGGTGGCTGGGTCCCGTCCTTCTGGTGGTGAAGCATGATAGCCTGACTTTTGCCGGAGTTAATTTTGATCTTCCAAAGGTTGCACCATTGAGTAATTTTCTCAAGGTGCTGCGTCAGTTTGCGTACGATGTACAGTAATTTAGGTTGTGGCTCGACCGGTACCACGGTAACGTCCGCAAATAGCCCTACTTCTCCGCCTTGTTGGTGGGGTAGGTCATTTGTACATACGCTGTACAGTGTTGGAGCCATGACCGATCCTTGAGGTACGCCTGCTACAATTGATTTCAAATGGCTTTCTTGTCCGTCCACCATAGCGAAGAATTTCCTGTCTCGAAGAAAGCTGTTTATTGTTTTTAGTTAGTGGTCAGGGCAGCCATATGTGTGTAGTTTATAAGAGAACAGGAGAACTTAAAAAGGAAAAAAAAGTCTCCAAAACCTACGAAGGGGGGGAGGGTTTACCTCACGATAGGAGGGGAGCGGGTCTGGATTTACGAAAAAAACATCTCACGTAATTAATGGAGGCTCCCTAAGAAGATAATGAACAAGAAACCTCATACTGTGAAGGTTTTTAGATAAAAACATTTAAGGTTCGTAATTAGGTATGCAGGGATGCTGTATGGCAGATGGTCCCTGTGGCATTTTGGAGGATGTGGGTTCAAAACACCGTCCGGATATACTAATTTTGGCTTTCCACGGTTTCGTGAAATCACTCCACGCCAATGCTATGATGATTTCTTCAAAAGGGCATGGCCGAATTCCTTCCCGTTCTTTACCCGCAGTTTTATGACGCCTGTAATGACTTCGACGTCGATGAGGTTTACAGCTAAAAAAAAAATCGATGTAGACTCGCGAACTGCAGGAAACCCCGTGGTGGACGGGCACCCAGAGTGGGGGAGCACAGCTTTCTTTATCGCCAGCCAGTCACGTCCCCTGCCCGCTTTATCGCCGGAAAATCACCGATACTAATTTGATGCGAGCTGATAAAGCCTGGGTGGTCATTCTGGCAGATAAGCATCGGGAAGAAGTCCTTGGCTTTATCGTCACTTGAACCGCAACCGTCCAGCTAGTAACTACGATAATGTACGGAACGAGTCCTGGACAGTAAAGGCGACTTTGTAAAATTCATTTCAATTTTTCGTCTTTCTTGTTTTGCGATTTCTATAAAATATTTCTGTCTAATATGAAGGTTATGGGATATGTGCTTCTGTCTGAACTGTGAGTATTATGTACTGTCAGACAGTGCTTTGCATTTCGCATTTCTAATCCATCTCTAAAATTTTGCTCACAGTTGCATTCTCTTGTAGGGTCCACAGATAGTTTTGTCTGTATTAAGTTGCATATGTCAGGGTACTGGTTTTTCTCAGTAATAGTAGCACGTGCGGCTTGGAGGTTGCCGGTTGGTCAGTGAGCGGTAACGCTCTGGGCCTGCATTCCAGAGGATTCAACTCTCTCCCAGATTTCGGTTTCTTACGGTTTCCCGAAATCACTCCAGGCAAAAACCGAGGTGGTTCCTTTAAAACGCTATGGCCGAATTTCTTCCCATCCGCAACTAAGGGGCGTTCATTAATTGCGTGTGGTTTTTTTCCGGAATTGGGACTCCACCCCCTCCTTGCTTGAGATTTTTTTTAGCTCTCCTGCTTCCGACGGCGGTCATACCCCCCCCCCCCCCAGGTCGGTTTCAGCGTCGATTCTAGACCTTACACTCCCCTCTAAAAGTCGAAATCCGTGTCATTTGTAGATTTTTTTAAAAAATTCTCTACTTTCCTTCAAGAATTTCAAAACCTCGTGAGATTTCCGTCGACCCCCCCCCCTGCGCTCTCTCCCTCGGTGATATTTCGCCGGTCTCCCCTATTTCAATTCACGTAATTAATGTACGCCCCCTTACTAATCGTAGTCAAGCAGTCTGACTACTATTACATTATTTTTAGTAATCAGGTTCGTAGGTTCCTATAATATGATAGACAGATACCTATAGAAATTACCCCTACCCTCCATAAATAACAAAAATAACGTGAATTATATAAAACCACATATTTTTGGAACTGTCCCGATTTGTAATCCCAAATACCGATTTCTTTGACCCTCCGTCCTGATTTTTAACTATCTGGCAACACTAGGCCAGACCCTCCCCCTCCCACTACGCAGAGATTAGATCTTGGGGACCCTCTCCCCCTCGGCCTAGTAGGTTTAGGAGACTTCTGTGTAGCTCTACTATTCTTCCAGGAATTAAAAAGATGACGTGAGATTTCTATCGCCCCCACCCCTCCGTGGGTGAGATTTCGTCGGACCCCCTCCCCCCCCCAATTTCACCTCACGTAATTAATAGACGTTCCCTAACAACCTCGACGTCGATGGCCCGTTAAGATAGAAGCCATCATTTTTCAATACAATTACCGAAGGCTACGATATTAACTTCTTCTTGTGTTATTTGAGGAGGGGTGTTGTTTACGAAATAGGTATGAAATGAGGAAGGATGTTGAGGATCAAAGCGGTAGAGGACTGTAAACAGCTGCAGAGTGATCTGGGCAGGATATATAGTTGGGTTGGTAAACATGGGATGAAGATAAATGCAAAGAAGAGTCAGCTTATTAGATACCAAATCAAAAAGGTTTAGAATGATTTGCTTGTTAAAGACTTTAAATGGCATATCTTGGCATTACATTTGGTAACAAGCTTAATTGGGCAGGACACATTGGTCAGGTGGTATGAAAAATTCTGCATTTGGAGAGAGTGATGAGGGGATGTACGAGAGAAGTAAAGGAACTGGGTTACAAAACTTTGGTCAGACCATTGCTTGAATATGGTAGTGTAGTATGGGACCCAAATTTTGCGTATCAAATACAGGACTTGGAGACAGGTTGCAAGAAAGGGCTTCTAGATTTGTTTCTGGAAATTACCGCAGAATGCAATCAGTAACCGATATGATAAAAGAGCTGGAATGGGATTCATTGGAAGACAGGAGAAGGACGAAAAGGGTCATGGGAGTGTACAAGTCGTATATTGGTGACGAGGCATGGAAAGATATTGGTGTAAGAATTAAAAGTAATGCATGGAAGGTAAAAGATGACCATGACCACAGCTGCACTCGATTTCAGGCACCAGGGTGTAGGAAGATTCTCTTTTTTTGGGTAAGGGTGTCAGGGATTTTAATGAGTTACCAAGAGACATGATGAATAATTTGCCAAAAATATTGAAAGAATTTAAAGCTAAAATTTGCAGAGGGCAAATTTAGGTGGGTGCAGGAACGGGAGAAGACTGGTGTTTAGGGAAATTGCCATCGCAATTTAATTAAATATTATTATATTATTATGATTTGGGACAGGCTGTTCTGAAATGCAAGGTGAAAATAAGGTACTGCTTTTGAAAGAGGCAGAGGATGGTGAGAAGTTCATTTGCTCGGAGTGTAAGGTGATAAGAGGAGGAGAAGTACCATTGTGTTTAGGTTTCTTGACGGCAGGGAGAGAGAGGTTTGTGGAACTTTGCTTCGGAGGATGTCGGCCACCTGGTGGAGTAAGTGGGGCTAATACTGAGGACTTCGGAATAGTATTTTTGTTTGGGGGTCGGAAGAGGAGGCTGGGGTGCCGCCGAGAGAGTGCAACGTCTGTTTTGTGTCGCGTGTGTCGCCGGAACAGGGTTTGTTATTGTTAGGCCTCGACGACCTCGTTGAAACTCTCTAAACAGATCAGCCTACCGAGTGGCGGTCGACGCAATGTCGCTAAAGCTCTCCCAACGATCGAATGAAAATGAATAGGTTTGGGGGAATGAGAGACGAAATGATTGGGCAATATAATTTCGTAGTCTCGACGTGCCTAAAGAGAAGCTGTAAATATTGGAGCATCAGGAACAGATCTGATCATGACAGGAACTAAGAAAAGTAAAAAAGAATAATTTAAAGATAAGAAAAGTCTAGAGAAGTTAAAAAGTTAGTAGAATTAATACGTTTCAAAATGGCGAAAAGGTGCAAATTTCAGGGTACACTAGATTTCTCTGTGCGTTGGTGACGAAATTCTCGTTATTGGAGAAAAATAACAATGACTGAAAGCGATGAATGACGAAGAAAGGGGTGGGGGGGAAATCATAAAATGGAAAGGCTGCTCGGGTAAAAACTTAGTAACCAAACGCTGGAATCACTGCTAGCCAAATAAACGACTAGCGAAACCCATTCCGAACCATGGAGGAAGGAATATATTCCTCCATGTTCCGAACAAAAGCTCACTCGACAATGCAGAGATTATATTTTAATTATTCAGCAAATTCCAACGAAAAATTTGACGGATAGGAGTAAGCGATAGCGCGCGCATCTAAAGATGACGCAAGAGTTGCAACTTCTCTGTAAATTGAGTAGTGATTTAACTAGGACGCATTTCTAGGCTTGACTTAATCCATAGCCACCATGATTAGTCACATTTCTAGATATTTAAAAATGAAATGAATGATATATCTCAGTCGCATCTCTCATTCCGCGTTCAAAATAGTCTGTCATCTTTGTGTGGTATGATATCGCTGATTTTTTGGGTGGAGATCGAAACGCTTGAAAAAAGATGGGCACAAGAAATAATTGGCGCAGGAAATATAGCTTTAAATAGAATTGACATTACAGCTTTTAGTACATTTTGTAATGTCTGCATTAACTAAAATACTGATTTTTGGATATGTATAATTCTATTTCATACTGAAAACTTTCGCTGGTTTATATTTCTATATTATATGTGTGTTGTGTTGGAGGGGGAAAGAGGCGGGAGCTTAAGGTCAAGCTTTACATTCTATACAGTGAATGTATAGTATTAATGCGCTTGCGGTAGCAGTTTTTTTTATCTTCGAGCAGCAATGTTAGCGGTAGTTGTGGTTAAGTAGAAATGAAACATGGATAAAAATAACTAACGTTCCTTGTTACAGTATATGGTACGATGAATTTAGTATTTATTAATAAAATGAATTTTGCTTTAATGCACGCCATGTTACTGGCGTCATCAAAAAACGCCGATGGAAGTAGCTTCACGTGTGTCGCGATTTGTACGTCATGAAAAATAAACATAATTATCAATATGGGCTGTACTAAAGGTTTTAAGATATAAAATCCATTTTTTAAATTTCCTTTGCTTTCATCGGTTCCATATTACACACATCATTAATTCAGCTCTATAAAGAAATTCCGTTTCACGATGTAAGTGCTGCTATTGTAATTTTTTAAAAAATATTAATTAATAACTTTGGATGTAACTTTTGCGTAGTAGAATTTTTTTACTTATCTACTTTTGCAAAGCACGAGCCACTGTTTAGTTTCCTATTTAAAGCGATAAGAGAACTGCTTATAACTTTTTTTTTCTGTTCGAACCAATAAATCTGTGTTGTATGTTTATACACGAAGAACGGGTTCTTCCGTTATGATTGTTAAAAGAGCAGAGTTTTGATTTCCAAACAGAGTTTATCAGTGTCCGTCAGCATTTTAAATGTTTCTAAGGTTTTTCAAGAATTTTTTTCCCGTTGCTACACACACATTCATAGGAATAGACGAGGTACAAAGAGCCGATTGTTTTAAATTCTGTATTGTAAGTATAGCAGCAGTGCTGCCAGCCACTTCGCTTTGAAAATCCGTAGATGGCCGCTAAAATTTCCGTAGATTGGGTACAAAAATCCGGAGACTCGCTAACTAAACGACTAAAACGATAATTATTGAAGAGAGAGTCAACATTAAGAATAATTTTTATTTCCAGGTCTTTAAAATTCTACTGTTAAAATTAATATTCTACATTGAAAGTAAGAAATATTTCTGAACATGTTTTATACGTCGTCACTCTCATCGCTGCTGCTGCTGTGCCTACTATTTTTATTTTTTTTGGGGGGGGGGGGGGGTCGGGGAATATATATTATCTATTTTCTTTGTTGACACTAAATTTTAGCACATCTCGGTAACAGGAAATGTTAAATACTGCGAACACTTTGACTCTCGGATATTGGTTAATCCTTCTCGGAAGGCACTGCTTTGTAAGCCGTGCCAACGAGCGTGTCACCGTGCATAAAGAGTACGCCGATAGTTCTGTATTATGGTCTTTTAAGATCTAAAAAATCTACAATCAAACAAAATATGAGCTTTATTTAATCGTTGATTCACACCAGCGGTTGCAAAGAAACGATTCACAATTATTGACAATTCTGTAACGCATAAACACTATACGCTCAAAGTTTAATAAAACACACATATAAGGAAAAATCAACAAATAGTTAAAAATTGAAAAAATCCGTAGATATTTTAACAAAATCCGAAGATCCTAACTTTTTATAAAAATCCGTAGATCTACGGATAAATCCGTAGAAATGGCAGCACTATATAGCAGTCAACTAAAGACTGAAACACTAGTGGTTTTAATTTAATTGTAATGGAGCACACGCTCCGGTGGCAATTTCCCTACAAACCCCTCTTCCCTCTTTCCTGCACCCATATACATTTTCCCTCTACAAATTTTAACTTTAAATTCTAACAACGTTTTTGGCAAAGTATTCATCATTTCTCTTGGTAACGTATTCCAATCCCCGACACCCTAACCTAAAGAAGAGAATCTTCGCACACCCTTGTGCCTGAAATTGAGTGCCAGCTTGTGGTAATGGTCATCTTTTCGCTTCCATGCATTACTTTTCATACCTACACCAATATCTTTCCATGCCTCATCGTCAGTAAACGCCTTCTACACTCTAAAGATTCTCTTCACCCTCCTCCTGTCTTGCAATGAATCCTATTCCAGCTCTTTTATCATATCTGTTACTGATTACATTCTGCGATAATTTCCAGAAACAAATCTAGCAGCCCTTTTTTGCACCCTCTCCAACTACTGTATTCGATACCCAAAATGTGGGTCCCATACTACACTAGCATATTCGAACAATGGTCTGACCAAAGCTTTGTAACCCAATTCATTTACTTCTCTCGTACATACCCTCATCACTCTCTCCAACAAGTGCAGAATTTTGAAACCTTTTCATACCACGTGTCCAATGTGTCCTGCCCAGTTAAGCTTGTTATCAAATGTAATGCCAAGATATTTACATTTCAAGTCTTCAGCAAGCAAATCTTTCCCCACCTTATAATCATAAATAACCTTTTGTTTTTTATTTTAAGCTGACTCTTCTTTACATTTATCTTCATCCCATGTATACCAACCCAACTAGATATCCTGTCCAGATCACCCTGGAACGGCTTCTCTGAAAAATACTTCTCACGTTTAAGAACCTTTATTTACAATGATCGTTATGACATACTGTAAAGAGATTAGAGTACTCTTAGCATTTCTTGGTAGCCAAAAGTGTAAAGTGTTTTGCACTCCTCATCTATCTCTGTGCTGAGTCGAGGACGGCTTTTGGAATGACAGAGTGAGTGAATCGGGAGTTATTCTTAATGGTAATCATTTATTGACTGCAATGAAGTCTTCACGGGTGTACCACCGGATTGTGTAGTGGAAACGCGATATTTCGACGGCTAGCTCCGCCGTCTTCTTCAGGTGTGGAGACATCTGCACTGGTCGGCTGACCCACAAGTATTCTGAAGAAGAAGGCGGTGCTAGTAGTTGAAATATCTTGTTTTCACAACACAATCCGGCGGTGCACCCGTGAAGACTTCATTGCGGTCGTACGCCGGGAAAGTCTTCGTTCTTACATTTATTGACTGTTTGTCGAATATATGTTAGAAGACCTTTTAATTTCACTAAGAGAGCGCCGAAATGGCCGCAGAGAGATTTAGCGTGTTGAAGTTCAGTTTAGCTATGACCCTGCTTTGCAAGTTGAACGCTCAGGAACTGCTTACGCTGGCTTTACGTAAGCGGCTGACCGTAAGGAGGCCGCGTGACACAACCAGCCGCCATTACGTCGAAAAGAATGTTGCAGCATACCTTTCAATCACTGATGATAATATACAGGGCCGCCAAACGATAGCTTTACAACTTCTGTATGCAATATCGAAATATTACTTATTGAATTCCAATAAACAAATGATTTAACTTGTTTTTATAATCAAAGCGTTTCCATTCTTCCTTAATAAGCTGTTGCAGTCTGTATGAAACTCTCTCAAACAGCTTCTAGTTTAATCGCGATACTGTGAATGTATTAAACGTGTGTGTAATGGAAGCTTGGATTTTCGAGCGGTGATATTAGCGGAGGATTTGGGTAGATTGTAATGCTGCCTTGACCAACTGACACTCGCTGTAACAGCATAAGACGCCAGGAATTATTTATTATTAATAATCTAATTCGTTTTCATAAGCGCCATGTTAGTGACTTCACGCGCACGGAAATAGTTTCATACTTATTGTTCTGAATGCGGCCTGGACCAGGGTTTAGCATTAAGTTTTTGGATTTCTACATTTATTTTTAATTTCTTCGAATTTCAGTGGCTCCATATTGCTATCGTCACTAATGCAGTAGCCTGTAAGAAGTTCCAAGTGTATCCCTATGCAAATTACCAGTCTTAATCCACACCTCAAGGGACGAAATGCAGTCCTTCAGTACGGCACTGACGCCTCTTTTGTAGTTAATCTCCAAGCAGATTTTTTTTTTTTTTTTTCCTTACGTTAACATGTCGCAAAGAAAATAACTGACAGGATGCGCATGATCCCTCAATTGTCATTTTCTCTTTTCTTTTACGTTCACTGACAAAATTTTCGAACCACAGATCTATTGTTAAAACACAAATTAATATTGTACTGCAGTGTACTGTAGTGGGTAGTTATAGTCAATTAGGGATGGGCAAATGAAAAATATATCATATCGATATTTACAAATAGTGTCGATATGCATCGAGAGAAAAATATCGATACATAAATATTTTTTGATAAATTTTCTAAAAATATTCCCAAAATATTTCAAAGTATTAAAAAATTAATAAAATTAAGGATACATATGGAAATTTTAAAAACTTTTACTAATTACTTTATTTTTAAAATGAATCAAACCAGTATTCACCTGATTAGACTTTAAAAGAACTCTTTGTTTTATATATTCTTCCGGCAATCTACTCCTGTTGTCTGGTGTCGCCAAGTTAATTGCAGAAGCCACTCTTTCCGACGACACAGAAGAGACTTGGTGTATCAGATACTTCGTCAAAGCATTAACTTCTTCTCCTCAATAGAAAAAAAAATTGAAAACAGAAGCTGCAAATTTACGTCAACACTCAACTTCGCTACACGAATGCTTAACCAATATTCTTCAACTTGATTAAGTACAAAATATCGAATTGGTACTTAAAATTGATTCTACAAATAAATTATTGTTTTTTGATATAACAAGAATAAAAGTATCGAAGATAAATATCGATTTTTTTAAATAAAATAATCGATATTTCAATACATCGATATATTTTGCCCAAGCCCATAGTCTATCAAGGTGAGTGGGGATTGGATAACAGCCTTTTACATCTTCCAAGGGCATTGGTCGGTCTCTTCTCTTTGTGTATATTTCTCTCAGATGTTTCATGTCACACTCTCAAAGTGTAGGTATACTGTTTGGCAATGAAAGATGCCTGTTTTACGGAGAACATCTCGATGGCAAAATATAGCTTTGCTGCAAATCTATAACATAGATTCAAGAAATCTTTTAAACGACACTCAATCTTTCAAAATTATGGAGAGATTGTTTAAGAAACTCCATATATGCTGACGTAGATTTAATGTTAGAAACGCGATAACGTTTGCGAATTTGTAATTGCGTTTTTAGCTGTCAAATTTTTCTATATTTTCAGTATTTCGTTAATTTTGAGATGTCACTGGGTTATCTCAGTGTAATTTGACTATTTTCGTAATTATATCTGCTTAAAACTCGGATGCACAAATGACCAATTTGTATCAATGTTCAACGCTGTATCTGCTATTCTTACACGAATCTTTATCTTTCACCTCAGGATGTTTTGGTAGAGAACTTCTGTCTGATATCGCGGTCTGCAAAACAAAATTTTCGGAAATGTGTTTCTACGTCTTCCACACGAATCGGACCAACCGTGATTATGGTTCAACAGTAAGTTTAGTGACGAATCTTGTTTAGACGCAACAACTCAAGAATCATGTAACTTGGTTTTTGGCCATTTTCACAAATGTGTGTACATGAAGTGCCGTCTGTTAACAACAGTTTTTGGTGAATTATTTATTTTAAGACGCGTTTCAACCTTGTTGTATTTGGCATCATCAGTGATTGTAAATGAACACATTGGATTTGTGTAAAATTGTAATATTTGTAAGTACAGTAAAAGTCCCGTTATCCGAGTTCCGATTATCCGAGCCACCGGGTTAACCGAGGCAAATGATGAAATTGTTAATATGTTTGACAGCGGACAGGGAGAAGAAGAAAAAGAAGATAAAAATGACACTGTTCAAAAAATTTCGCATGCTGAAGGTTTAAAAAGAATAGAAGCAGCACTTGTGTATATTGAGCAACAGGAAGAAATCACAGCAGCCGACATAATGATGCTACAGCGTTGGCACTAAGAAGAGAAACAAAATTATAACAGAGAAGACAAAGACTTTTTTGGCAAGCGATCGTAATTGATATACAGAAAACAACCTTATTACTTCACAAATTAGTCTTACACTATAAATAAACTGTATTAGTTCAGTTTCAGTACGTTTTTTGATTCATTGTAACCTCTTTCCTTGACCTCCGGTTATCCGAGTTTTTCGATATCCGAGGTGGTCCCGGTCCCGTTTACCTCGAATAATCGGACTTCTACTGCATAACTAATTATTATCTAAATACACTCTACTCATGAAATTGTTGGAATTTGTTAGACGTCGGTCGGTAACATCCCTTTACGTACGTCCAGTGACCCGCATTTACTGCTGTGTTTTTTTTTTTTTTTTGCTATCGTCAGTCTTTCGACTGGTTTGATGCAATCCTCCATCCTTTCCTATCCTGTGCTAACCTCTTCATTTCCACATACCCCTTACAGCCCACGTCCTCAATTATCTATTTCATATATTCTAATCCCTGTCTTCCTTTACAGTTCTTACATTCGACGGTTCCCTCTACTAACAAATTAACCCGCCGGCCTCGGTAGCGTAGGGGCTAGAGTGCTAGCTCTGCGTACCGAAGGTCGCCGGTTTCGAGTCCGGCCGAGGGCATGGGTGCTGTGTCTGTGAATGTCTTGTCCGTGTTGTAGTGTTCTTGTGTCAATACTTGATAGCAACAAATCATATTGAGCTGGCTATATGGCCCAATAGCCGAATGCCATAAAAAAATAAAAAAATAAAAAAAATTAACCAATCCAGCATGTCTCAAAATATGACCTACCAACCTGTCTCTTCTTTCCGTAAGCTTCTTCCACAAACTTCTTTTCTCACCCATCATTTCCAAAACTCGTTCATTTTTTACTTTCTCTGTCCACTTAATTTTCAGCATTCTTCTGTAGCACCACATTTCAAATGCTTCAATTTTCTTTATTTCCGGTATTCCTAAAGTCCATGTTTCGCTACCATAAAGTGCTGTGCACCACACAAAGAGTTTTAAAAAGTTCTTTCTAATTCCTAGATCAATATTTGAAACTAAAAGGTTTCTCTTTTTCATAAAGGCTCTTTTTGCTAGTTCTGTTCTGATTTTAACATCATTCCTGCTTCGGCCATCGGTTGTAATTTTACTTCCCAAGTATCAGAATTCAATTACTTCTCCTATTGCATCCGATCCTATTTTTAACCGACAAAAAAAAAAAAAAAAAAAAAAAAAAGAGCAGGTTTCAATTCGTCTGTATTTTTTTTTTTTTTTTTGTATGTATGACCAGCGATATATTCACCAATTTTGAACCGATTTAAATTAATTTTTTTTAGTGTATAGGGTATACCTCTAAAGTGGTCCCATATGAATTTCTTTGAGAAACCACCCCTTCTACCCCCTCCGCCCGATATTTTTTATACAAATCCACATTTTTTATTCGATCTTGATGAAACTTTGGACATATATAGCCAAAAATAAAGAGAATAATACTGTCAACTTTTGGTTTAAAAAAAACTGAACCCTCTCCCCCTTGACCACCCCCCTTAATTTTTGCCAATTTTCTTTATTCAAAGCTACAGTCGACACCATTTAACTGATCTCCATTAAAGTTGGCAATTACGTGTAGTTTTTCATGGAGAAGGATTATGACAAAAAAAAATCAAAATAAAAAACCACCCCTCTCCCATTTACACCCCTTTATTTTATAGAAACCTACATTTCTTATCTGATTTTTACTGAACTTTGCCCATGTATACTTTAAAACAAAGAGAAAAATCCTGTCAATATTTGGTATTCCAAAGTTCAACCCCCCCTCCTTCCACCCTTTAATTATCGTCAATGTTTTTCATAAAAAGCTACACTGGACACCGTTTGACCGATTATCATCAAAGTTGGCATATACATGTAATTTTTCATGGAGAATCTGACCAAAAAATAAATTAAAAAAACCCTTTACACCCCTTAATTTTTATACAAACCCACATTTTTTATCCGATTTCGATGAAACTTTGGACATGTATAGTAAAAAATAAAGAGAAAAATACTGTCAACTTGTGGTTTGAAAAAACTGAAGCCCTCTCCCCCTATCCACCCCCTAAATTTTTACCAATGTTCTTTATACAATGCTACAGTCGACACATTTAACTGGTCTCCATTAAAGTTGGCATATACATGTAATTTTTCAAGGAGAAGGTTTCTGACCAAAAAAAATTAAATAAATAAATAAACCACCCCATGTCTCCCTTTACACCCCTTAATTTTATAGAAATCTACATTTCTTATCTGATTTTATTGAACTTTGCCCATGTATACTTTAAAACAAGGAGAAAAATCGTGTCAATATTTGATTTGCCAATGCTCAACCCCTTTCCTCCTTCAACCCCATTAACTTTTGTCAATGTTCTTTAGTAGGAGGAGAACCTGTTTTCTGGGACAAAAGATCTTAAGCCGGCCTCGGAAGAGACTCCACTCGTCCGCGTGACGTCACAAGATGACCGCCCGTTAGTTCTTTGGCCGTCCAAGATGGCGGGCCGGCCGGCCAAGATGGCGACCGTTACATATTTCAAAAAATAAACAGATATAACTGTTATTTAGTCTTTATTCTAGCTGTTATTTCACTTATCTCCAACAAATGTTACTCTGAAATCAGAGATATTATTTCCGATTGTGTCCTATGTGATGTAGATATTCCAGCTGCACAAATGTTGCAATGTAGAATATACACACATCCTGCCACCAGGTGTCTCCACCGAACAGCCGATGCCACGAGAAACTTCATCTGCGCATGCGCTGGCCAGAGATATTCCACTTCGCCACGAAATCTTCTATCCTTGTCTTGCGGGGGAAAACCCTACCCTAAGGCGTATTTGCACAGGTGTTGACATGTAGGTACTTGCTCGGCCGCCGAGACCCTGTTGCGACATGTGCGATAACTTGCATAACTGTCGCTAGAGGTCAGCACACGGCAGAAGACATTTGTCGCTAGATGGAGCGGGTGTACCAATATGCGTGAAATATTTCGATGTTTGCGAAGCCACTCGCGTGTTTGACCGGGAGCGCGATAACTTGTATAACTGTTGCTAGAGGTCAGCACACGGCAGAAGACATTTGTCGCTAGATGGAGCGGGTGTAGCAATATGCGTGAAATATTTCGATGTTTGCGAAGCCACTCGCGTGTTTGACCGGAGTCCGACAGGTTACGAAATGGCTCCATTACAGAGCGATACAGCTTGGCTGGTGTGTGGTTTGCATCCACCATTATGAAAGCATAGCTGGGGTGTCTGGCTGGCGGACAAAGAAAGTAGGGCGTCCAACACAGCGTTTCGTGTGATTGCAGAATATTTTTCAGTAGTCGTCAGGCTTGCAGCGAATTTCGTGTGTATTTGTTCAGGTGTCCTGCTATCGATAAGGAATTCAGGTTGCGCATATGCCCATTGCACTGCGAACCGCCCCAGCAGGATACTAGAATATTTCAGCATTCACTTCGGTTCAGAAGAAAATTATTACGAGATGAGAATAATTATTATATGTCAGTTTTCGTAGTACAAATCTAGGAAACATTTATGGTAGCCCAATCACTCGTGTTTTCAAAACGAAAATCGAAAATTTTGTTTTCATTCTGGGTGACCAGAAAAACTGCTTGAGTCTTTGTATTGTAATTAAAAAATAGATCATGTGAAAGTGTAACTTTTGCGTTTAAAACGTGATAATGAACCATGGAATGTCTTGGCATAGGTCAAATTCACGTCTATACAAATTCAGTTCTGATATTCGAAATTGGCATAGGGTGCTTTGCACAAAAAAGAACTCTGTGCGAATAACAAGAGGAAATAAGGGTCAGTACGGTGGGATTCCAATATAATTAATCGTTAATGATAACTCGGAATTTCTGTCACACTGCCATTATTTTAATTTATTAAATTATATGCAATGAAACAAAGCGAGAATCCAACTAATGTTTTAAACTCAAGAAGTGATTTCCTAATGTATGTGTCTACAACCTCGATGAACTTTGTGCATTTCTATCCTATTTGCTATGGCATTAACTTTCCTACCTATTTTATCTGAAATATGCCCACTAAATTATATTCACATGAATATCATTGCCTAATGCAAAGTTGCAGATGTGAAATCAGTTTGTGAATGCCGGGATGCTTCCTTCAAAAGGACATGGCCGAATTCCTTCCCATTCCTTGCTCCCCATCCTTTCCCCGTCTCTAAAGACCACGTTGTTAGAGAGACGTTTAAAAGTTAAAAAAAAAAAAATGAAATTATTGTGATAAAGTATAGCAATACCACAATTGGTATAAATATTTCATTGCACTCGTAATTGTTGCCACCAAGGTCCAAACCTTTGTCGTCTGTCTATCCAGACCAATCTATGTATCAATTCTGTTATGCTTTCGTAAGCAATCACAAATTGAGTGTCCTTAGCTGTATTTTGTCTAAAATTCCAATCAATCCCTTGTGACACATCAGTGATTGACTAGAAACAGAGAGATATACCCACCTTTAACTGTATTTTACAGCACAGCACGTATGTTCCAGGAACGAAATTACGTCTGTTAATCTTACTAATTTCACCCCTGTCGAATCGAAGTACGCCAGTCCTATGTGATAAAAATCGAGTCACGCTAAGGCAGTGCTTTCGCAAAGTCTTCTGCTAATCAGTAGCCAGGTACCAAAATGTTCATTTAAGGTGGTTCTACTACAGTTTTCAGGGAAATTCTCCCATTTTCCAGGAATTATTTTTCAATAAATCAGGGGACGAAATACGTCTGTTTAATCTTACTAATTTCACCCCTGTCGAATCGAAGTAGCCAGTCCTATGTGATAAAAATCGAGTCACGCTAAGGCAGTGCTAAGCACTGAACATTCCTGAGACCATCGCCTGTGACCAAGGTGGAGATACTTCCTTATAGAAGAAATCCAGTGCCAGCTTCTACTGATATTCTATTCCTAATTCTTTCACCAAGATCCACCCTAGCCTCATCGCCAACCATACCCACAGCACTTCTCAAACCACCTTCTGTTTTCCAATGATTCCCAATCCAACCCCTGATCAGTTACAGACAGGGTTACCTTCTGTTCGTGCGTAAAGTAAACCAAAAATTCAAATTCGCAAAGTCTTCTGCTAATCAGTAGCCAGGTATCAAAATGTTCATTTAAGGTGGTTCTACTACAGTTTTCAGGGAAATTCTCCCCCTTTTCCAGGAATTATTTTCAATAAATCAGGACCCAGGGGAGTTCTCCATTCGGGCTTAAAATGTTCCCATCTAACGCCAACCTTCGGATTCAGGACCAAGTCTGACATTTGTTTGTAATTGCATGCTTTGTTCAAGTAACCACGATAAAGTTACCATAATGCTCTTAGCTCACTGATAGTTTCTTGGTCATCAAACAGACATCATAACCCACATTTTTATAGAAGATCCCCACACATCGACAAGTATCAAAACGTCACCATAGGTTCTATTACGCCTAAGATAGTGCTCACATTTGAACTGTCGTAAATTGTTAGGTCAAAGTGGTGTGTTTAGATATTTTATCCACTCAGGCCTCATCACCTAAAGTCTAGTGCGAGATTGTGGTCATGGTCAACTTAGGCTTTCATACACCACTCAGAATTATTCCACCAATATCCATTCTAACAGCATTATACGCCACCTACAGCCACTCAACACTCTTCCTATCTTCCAATGACATCCCAGCCCCAGCTCCTTTACTTATGTCACTTACTGAATATTTTACACAGATAAATACTAACTGCCCTCCTTTGCACCTTGCATTTGATGTACAAAAAATGTGGACTCCATACTACACCACACAAGCAATGGTCTGGACTGTGGGTTTGTACCCAAGTCCCTTCGCTTCTCTGGTACATCAACCCCTCTCTGTTAAATGATTTTTATGTAGTGAGAATCAAAATTCACATGCCAACACAACAGCAGTAAACTGTATATAGAGCACATCGAAATGGGAGATTGCCTAAGCCCTGAAACAATGGTTAGAAGCACACGTTGATAATTCTATAACCATATATTTTAGACTCAAATCCACAAAGGAATGACACCCGCACACACTTGTACATGCATACAGCATACAGACAGCAAGCATCACGGAAACGATGAAGTGGGGGGCAGAATTGTCGTTACAACTGATTAACTGGACAGAACTATCGTTACAAAAATCATCAGACAGACGAGTTACTTACGCTTACATGCCCAAAGAGAGACGCAGATACACATGTCCAAGACTACACAACTACCGGTACCAATCATGGAAACAAAAAAGTGGTGTAGTACTCTCTTGCCTCATGACTGGCTGAAAAACAGAAGTCTCCTTACATATCATCAGCCTGGCGAGATAGAAGATGTGCAAAAGATGACATATTTTCACCATAAATAGTGTTCATCGCGCCCCAGTTGATTATATTTACCATCAATACGTCTCTCCCACACCGCAACCCTTTCTACCATTCAGTAAAAAAGTGACGCAGGTACCATGAGTTGCAATAGACACTTGGCTATCAGATCTCACCCACAAATCCATACATCTCAATACACTAGCACAAACAAACATAAGTGGAGGGGACAGCAAAATCATTCGTCCGTCTCTCCCACACTGCAACCCTTTCTACCATTCAGTAAAAAAGTGACGCAGGTACCATGAGTTGCAATAGACACTTGACTATCAGATCTCACCCACAAATCCATACATCTCAATACACTAGCACAAACAAACATAAGTGGAGGGACAGCAAAATCATTCGTCCAGACAGACGTGTTTATAGAAGGTATTACCATATTTACACATACAGACACAGAGAGAGACGCACAAACACTCACATTTCCATGCATTCAGCGAGCTAGACACAACATCCAGCCCCAATCATGGCGACGAAAAAGTGGGGTAGAACCCCCATGACTCATAACTGACCAAAAAATCATCAGTAACATATGTTCCAGGCACCATACTCTTCACATCAACATCATCTCATTTATTTCACACTACAGACCTCACTACCATCCAGTATCATGTGTGCTAGGTACAAAACTGCTCACATCAGCACCAACACGTCTATCCCACACCTAAGCTTTTTCTGCCATTCAGTAACATGTGCCACCCATGTACCACGAGTAGCAGTAGACACTTGGTCATCAGACAGATATCATAACTCCCATATTCATACTAGGTCTCACCCACAAATCCATATGTCACCTCACACAAGCATAAGTGCAGGAACAGCACATCATACATCCAGACAAACGAGATAAAGGAGGTAGGTATCACCACATTTACGCAAAAAAAAAAAAAACACACAGAGATAGAGACGCATACACACGTACATTTCCATGCCTACAGCGATCTCGACTCAACAACTAGCCCAATCGTGGCAACGAAAAAGTGGTACAGAACACCCATGACTGGCCAAAAATCATAGAAAGACACACATACACACACACACATGTCAATGCATTCACACAGTTCCATTCATCACCACACATAACTGGAGGAAAGAGACTGAACATGCTAGATCCAACTGAAGAGTTACAGGATGTGTGAAGTTTGAAATCACAGCCACATCTCTCCCACACCGCAACCCTTTCTGTCATTTAGTAACATGTGACCCAGGTACCATGAGTTACAATGGACACTTGTCTATCAGACGGATATCATAACCTCCATATTCATACTAGGTCTCACCCACAAACCCATACGTCTCCACACAAGCACAAACATATGGGAGGAACAGCAATTCATACGTCCAGATAAATGAGTTTAAGGAAGGTATCACCATACTTACGCATACAGACACAGAGAAAGACGCACACAGACACATATATCCATGCCTACAGCGAGCTCAACACAACAACCAGCCCAATCATGGCAAAGAAAAAGTGGGACAGAACCCCCATGGCTCAAGACTGACAAAAAAAATCATCATTAACATGTGTTCCAAGTAACAAACTCCTCACATCAAAATCATATCATTTAACTACACTACAGACCTCTCTGCCATTCAGTATCGTTGGTAATATGTACAAAGCTGTTCACATGATCAGCACCACCTCTATCCCACGCCACAAGCCTTTTCTGCTGTTCAGTAATATTTGTCACGTACCACGAGTATCAGTAGGCACATGGTCATCAGACAAATATCATAACTCCCATACTCATACTAGGTCTCACACACAAACATAACTGACCAAAAACCATCAGACAGACGTTAGAGTGTGTGCAATGGATGACATGTTTTTGCCATACACCTCAGTACTTATCACATTATCAATTAATTACATCAACACATAGGTAGCCAGTCATTGTGAAATCTCAAAGTCGAGTAGAATCCTATCGGGATAGACACACAACCACATAGAAAGACACACACTCACATGTCCATGCATACACACAGTTACCATACATCACCACACACATACACGTAACTGGAGGAAAAGGACTGAACACCCTAGGTCCAGACTGAATAGCTACAGGATGTGCGAAATATTTCATTTCTTTGCCACAAACCTCGGTGCTCATCATACCCAAATGATTACATCTACATAGGTGGCCACTGATGGAAAATCTCAAGTAGACTCCTACCACCATAATTACACACATAACCACACAGGAACACGTAATACACATATATCACATACATACAAGTAACTGCAGGAAAGGGACCCGACACACGACGTCCACACTAAGGTGTACATGATAGGCAGACGATAGCATGTCTTTACAATACTCCGGTAAACCATCGCGGTCCGCGCTTTTATACCGGCGTATTACGGTATTTCTGTCCGCAGTGGGGAAGGGTGGCCACCTCCCGCCGCGCCCGCCTGGGCAGGTTCACCCAAAATTTGTCTTTGATGAGCTGCTATTAACAAATGACTTTTTTGGCCAAACATTGCCAAGAGCTTAGTTCCAGCCACCAGCTATACTGATGGCACATTAAAAATCAAGTATGTGTGGTGAGCACTGAGATGTATTGTAAAGACATGCTATCATCTGCCTATCATGTAACACCTTAGTGTGGACGTCGTGTGTCGGGTCCCTTTCCTGCAGTTACTTGTATGTATGTGGTATATGTGGTGTACGTGTTCCTGTGTGGTTATGTGTGTAATTATGGTGGTAGGAGTCTACTGAGATGTTTCCATCAGTGGCCACCTATGTAGATGTAATCATTTGGGTATGATGAGCACCGAGGTTTGTGGCAAAGAAATGAAATATTTCGCACATCCTGTAGCTATTCAGTCTGGACCTAGGGTGTTCAGTCCTTTTCCTCCAGTTACGTGTATGTGTGTGGTGATGTATGGTAACTGTGTGTATGCATGGACATGTGAGTGTGTGTCTTTCTATGTGGTTGTGTGTC
The DNA here is from genome assembly GCA_031002005.1 of Vandiemenella viatica. Lineage (NCBI taxonomy): Eukaryota > Metazoa > Arthropoda > Insecta > Orthoptera > Morabidae > Vandiemenella > Vandiemenella viatica. The sequence continues at coordinate 13,747,473 of CM061920.1, read as the reverse complement.
TATCCCGATAGGATTCTACTCGACTTTGAGATTTCACAATGACTGGCTACCTATGTGTTGATGTAATTAATTGATAATGTGATAAGTACTGAGGTGTATGGCAAAAACATGTCATCCATTGCACACACTCTAACGTCTGTCTGATGGTTTTTTGGTCAGTTATGTTTGTGTGTGAGACCTAGTATGAGTATGGGAGTTATGATATTTGTCTGATGACCATGTGCGTACTGATACTCGTGGTACGTCGGACAAATATTACTGAACAGCAGAAAAGGCTTGTGGCGTGGGATAGAGGTGGTGCTGATCATGTGAACAGCTTTGTACATATTACCAACGATACTGAATGGCAGAGAGGTCTGTAGTGTAAGTTAAATGATATGATTTTGATGTGAGAGTTTGTTACTTGGAACACATGTTAATGATGATTTTTTTTGTCAGTCTTGAGCCATGTGGGTTCTGTCCCACTTTTTCTTTGCCATGATTGGGCTGGTTGTTGTATTGAGCTGGCTGTAGGCATGGATATATGTGTCTGTGTGCGTCTTTCTCTGTGTCTGTATGCGTAAGTATGGTGATACCTTCCTTAAACTCATTTATCTGGACGTATGAATTGCTGTTCCTCCCATATGTTTGTGCTTGTGTGTGGAGACGTATGGGTTTGTGGGTGAGACCTAGTATGAATATGGAGGTTATGATATCCGTCTGATAGACAAGTGTCCATTGTAACTCATGGTACCTGGGTTACATGTTACTAAATGACAGAAAGGGTTGCGGTGTGGGAGAGATGTGGCTGTGATTTCAAACTTCACACATCCTGTATCTCTTTAGTTGGATCTAGCATGTTCAGTCTCTTTCCTCCAGTTATGTGTGGTGATGAATGGAACTGTGTGAATGCATTGACATGTGTGTGTGTGTGTATGTGTGTCTTTCTATGATTTTTGGCCAGTCATGGGTGTTCTGTACCACTTTTTCGTTGCCACGATTGGGCTAGTTGTTGAGTCGAGATCGCTGTAGGCATGGAAATGTACGTGTGTATGCGTCTCTATCTGTGTGTGTGTTTTTTTTTTTTTTGCGTAAATGTGGTGATACCTACCTACCTCCTACCTTTGTCTGGATGTATGATGTGCTGTTCCTGCACTTATGCTTGTGTGAGGTGACATATGGATTTGTGGGTGAGACCTAGTATGAATATGGGAGTTATGATATCTGTCTGATGACCAAGTGTCTACTGCTACTCGTGGTACATGGGTGGCACATGTTACTGAATGGCAGAAAAAGCTTAGGTGTGGGATAGACGTGTTGGTGCTGATGTGAGCAGTTTTGTACCTAGCACACATGATACTGGATGGTAGTGAGGTCTGTAGTGTGAAATAATGAGATGATGTTGATGTGAAGAGTATGGTGCCTGGAACATATGTTACTGATGATTTTTTGGTCAGTTATGAGTCATGGGGGGTTCTACCCCACTTTTCGTCGCCATGATTGGGGCTGGATGTTGTGTCTAGCTCGCTGAATGCATGGAAATGTGAGTGTTTGTGCGTCTCTCTCTGTGTCTGTATGTGTAAATATGGTAATACCTTCTATAAACACGTCTGTCTGGACGAATGATTTTGCTGTCCCTCCACTTATGTTTGTTTGTGCTAGTGTATTGAGATGTATGGATTTGTGGGTGAGATCTGATAGTCAAGTGTCTATTGCAACTCATGGTACCTGCGTCACTTTTTTACTGAATGGTAGAAAGGGTTGCAGTGTGGGAGAGACGGACGAATGATTTTGCTGTCCCCTCCACTTATGTTTGTTTGTGCTAGTGTATTGAGATGTATGGATTTGTGGGTGAGATCTGATAGCCAAGTGTCTATTGCAACTCATGGTACCTGCGTCACTTTTTTACTGAATGGTAGAAAGGGTTGCGGTGTGGGAGAGACGTATTGATGGTAAATATAATCAACTGGGGCGCGATGAACACTGTTTATGGTGAAAATATGTCATCTTTTGCACATCTTCTATCTCGCCAGGCTGATGATATGTAAGGAGACTTCTGTTTTTCAGCCAGTCATGAGGCAAGAGAGTACTACACCACTTTTTTGTTTCCATGATTGGTACCGGTAGTTGTGTAGTCTTGGACATGTGTATCTGCGTCTCTCTTTGGGCATGTAAGCGTAAGTAACTCGTCTGTCTGATGATTTTTGTAACGATAGTTCTGTCCAGTTAATCAGTTGTAACGACAATTCTGCCCCCCACTTCATCGTTTCCGTGATGCTTGCTGTTAGTTCTGTCAACCTCGCTGTATGCATGTACAAGTGTGTGCGGGTGTCATTCCTTTGTGGATTTGAGTCTAAAATATATGGATATAGAATTATCAACGTGTGCTTCTAACCATTGTTTCAGGGCTTAGGCAATCTCCCATTTCGATGTGCTCTTTACAGTTTACTGCCGTTTGTGTTGGCATGTGAATTTTGATTCTCACTACATAAAAATCATTTAACAGAGAGGGGTGATGTACCAGAGAAGCGAAGGACTTGGGTACAAACCCACAGTCAGACCATTGCTTGTGTGGTGTAGTTTGGAGTCCACATTTTTTGTACATCAAATGCAAGGTGCAAAGGAGGGCAGTTAGATTTATCTGTGTAAAATATTCAGTAAGTGACATAATAAAGGAGCTGGGGCTGGGATGTCATTGGAAGATAGGAAGAGTGTTGAGTGGCTGTAGGTGGCGTATAATGCTGTTAGAATGGATATTGGTGGAATAATTCTGAGTGGTGTATGAAGCCTAAGTTGACCATGACCACAATCTCGCACTAGACTTTAGGTGATGAGGCCTGAGTGGATAAAATATCTAAACACCCACTTTGACCTAACAATTTACGACAGTTCAAATGTGAGCACTATCTTAGGCGTAATAGAACCTATGGTGACGTTTTGGATACTTGTCGATGTGTGGGGATCTTCTATAAAAATGTGGGTTATGATGTCTGTTTGATGACCAAGAAACTATCAGTGAGCTAAGAGCATTATGGTAACTTTATCGTGGTTACTTGAACAAAGCATGCAATTACAAACAAATGTCAGACTTGGTCCTGAATCCGAAGGTTGGCGTTAGATGGGAACATTTAAACCGAATGGAGAACTCTGCTGACACCTGATTGGTTGAAAAATATTTTCCTGGAGAATTTTCTTGGAAAACTGCAGTAGAACCACCTTAAGTGAACATTTTGGTAGCTGGAATCCCTGTTAATGATTAGGAGAAGACTTTGCGAATTTTTGGTTTACTTTAACACACGAACAAAAGGTAACCCTGTCAGTAACTGTTCAGAGGTTGGATTGGGAATCATTGGAAACAGAATGAAGTTTGGGGAAGTGCTGGGCGTATGTTGGCGATGAGGCTAGGGTAGATCTTGGTGAAAGAATTAGGAATAGTGCACTGGATTTCTTCTATAAGTAAGTGGGTAAATTTTCTACATCTCCACCTTAGCCACAGGCATTTTATGACGAATCAGCATGTTCTGTGCTTAGCACTGCCTTACACTGACTCGATTTTTATCACAAAGGGCAGGGGTGAAATTAGTAAGATTAACAAACGATGTTTCGTTCCTGGAACATACTTGCTGTGCTGTAAAATACAGTTAAAGGTGGGTAAGTACATGGCACAGCGTATATCTCTCTGTTTCTAGTCAATCACTGATGTGTCACAAGGGATTGCTAAGGGCACTCAATTTGTGATTGCTTACGAAAACAGAATTGATACATAGATTGGTCTGGATAGACAGACAATATAGGTTTGAGCTTGTTGGTAAAAAATTACGAGTGTGATGAAATATTTTTTTTATACCAGTGACAGCAGAGATTAGAGAAATAATGTGCTGTACTGGTGCTTATACGAATTCTTTCTCCTCTCGTTCCATTCCATGGTCAAATTAGAAACTTTGATTTTTATAGCCTTGGTGTGGAAAAGGCTTTGTCACAAATATTTTCAAGTGGGCTCTTGTCCAAAGACAGGCTGGAAAAAATTACTGGCTGATTGGTTTGATATCAGTCGAGAGATTAACATGTAATCACTTCATAAATGTCTGTAGGGTTATTTTTTGTGCAAAGCACCCTCTGCCAAATTCGAATATCAGAACTGCATTGTATAGATGTGAATTTGAGCTATGTCAGGACATTCCATGGTTCATTATCACGTTTTAAACGTAAAAGTTACGCTTTCACATGGTCTATTTTTTAATTAAATACAAAGACTCAAGCAGTTTATCTGTTCACCCAGAATGAAAACAAAATTTTCGATTTTCGTTTTGAAAACACGAGTGATTGGGCTACCATAAAAAATGTTTCCTAGATTTGTACTACGAAAACTGACATATAATAATTATTCTCATCTCGTAATAATTTCTTCTTGAACCGAAGTGAATGCTGAAATATTTCTATGTATCCCGCTGGGGCGGTTTTGCAGTGCAATGAGCATATGGCGCAACCTGAATTCCTTATCGATAGCAGGACACCTGAACAAATGCATACGAAATTCGCTGCAAGCCTGAGACTCTGTACAAAATTCGGCAATCATACGAACGCTGTGTTGGACGTCCTAGAAACGGGATACTATGCACATCGGCAGTCGATTTTTTTAAACTTTTTAACGTCTCTCTAACAACGTGGTCTTTAGAGACGGGAAAGTAATTCGGTCATGACCTTTTGAAGGAAGCATCCCACCATTCACCTGGAGTGATTTTGGGAAACCATGGATGCCTGGATGGGGATTCGAACCTCCGTCCTCCCGAATGCGAGGCAAGAACGCGGCAGTCGCCCTGCATGCCGCGCCAAATATCGGAAACCGGGATACTTTGCACCTTGGCAGTCGATTTTTTTTTAATGTCTCTCTAACAACGTGGTCTTTAGAGACGGGAAAGGAATTCGGTCATGGCTTTTTGAAGGTAGCATCCCCGGCATTCACTTGGAGTGATTTTGGGAAACCATGGATGCCTGGATGGGGATTCGAACCTCCGTCCTCCCGAATGCGAGGCAAGAACGCGGCAGTCGCCCTGCATGCCGCGCCAAATATCGGAAACCGGGATACTTTGCACCTTGGCAGTCGATTTTTTTTTAATGTCTCTCTAACAACGTGGTCTTTAGAGACGGGAAAGGAATTCGGTCATGGCCTTTTGAAGGTAGCATCCCCGGCATTCACTTGGAGTGATTTTGGGAAACCATGGATGCCTGGATGGGGATTCGAACCTCCGTCCTCCCGAATGCGAGGCAAGAACGCTAAATAATTTCATGAAAACAGGTACACATAGAATTTATATCTGGAGTTTATGACGGTTTTTTTCCCCATATCGAACGTTAAAAGGAAACATTTATGCTTTTTTTATTCAAGGCAGGTATCCTCTCTAGGTATGGAAACTAAAATTTTGATTTGGAAATTGACGAGTTGGAACGGCTTTTTCAATAAAAACACCGCGGCCGGACTCGAACCGGCGACCTAGTCCCAACGCTACCGATGTCTGTTCACGTAATATCCGTTGATGTGGACTTTTTACTTTTTAGTAAAATTGCAATGGTTTACGCTTAAGAACCGAAGAAAATATTTTACTGTGCTGAAATATTTGCATCTTGCCAGAACAGAAATAGTCAGCCGACGCGAAGAGTACACATTTCGTCACGCTTAATGGATAAGCAAACAGTCGAGTGGGAATTTCTGTAGGTGTGTTGAAACAGTGTACACATTTCACAGAGCGCGCATTCCAGAACAGAAATAGCCATTGCCTCAGGGCTTGGGTGGGCGGTGTGGAATGTCTGCGCCCAAAGAAATTAAGCCCTTGGGAGATGCTGCTCCCTAGCGGCCGGTTGAGGAACTAACGTATGCACAAGCC
>CM061920.1:13615718-13740612 GCA_031002005.1 Vandiemenella viatica | reverse complement strand
TCATTCTTAAGAGTTAACAATAATAATTATGGTGCCAAACAGGATAGTTTTAAAAACTGACTTGGCCTAAAGAGCAATTCTGGATGTTGAGTTTTGAAGAAAAATCATTGGTATTTGGAATATAATCTGTCATCCAGGAAATTGTCAGGGGTTTCAGTGTTTAAGATACATGGCATCAAGAGCTCACACTACGCAAAAAGAAAAACATAAAAAATCCCCAATAAAATCCTTTAAAATTCAAAAGATTTCTCTTAGGATAGGGGAAAAAAAACAGATACCCATCAATTACCACAGCTGAAGGTAGGACGAGCACAAAAAAAACACAAAAACAAACAAATTGCACAATATTTCGACATGAGTCTTAATCATGTGAGAGGCAAGACATATAGCAGGGGAAAGATGTGGTCACATCCCAACCCACCACATGAATCCTGCCATATGTCTTGCCTCTCACATGATTAAGACTTATGTCACAATATTGTGCAATTTGTTTGTTTTTGTTTTTTTACATGTCCGTCTCGCCCTCCTGCCATCATCTGTGGTAAGCGACGGGTGTCTGTGTTTTTCGCTATCCTATTTTCAGTGCCTCACTGCAGTATCCATTATACAAAAGATTTCTCTTGGAATACATAAAGACACAGAACATGGTGTGATCTGTTTAAATGCACTACATTAATTTAGCAGATGGAAATAAAAATAACATAATATGATCATAGATAACATGGGTAAATGTGTCTCATAACATGTCTGAAGCACTGCAGTCATCTCAATAAGACACATTTTCTTATAAAGGTATGTCCATTATATCTTCTGCTGCAGTTATTTATGCCATCATATTTTCTTATTTACAAAAGCGCATTGTTCTCTGTTGTTAACGTTATCATAAAACAAATTAATGACAACAATTATAACAGATTAGATTTTTTTTAATTGATAAATAATTGAAAACTCAGTAACCCATAGTTCACAATATGCCAGAAATAAATGTTGTAAAATGTGTTCATATATTTCCTTACTTTCATGAGAGGCATAGTTGATCCACCGAAGAAAAGTGTTGTGAAGAGAACAATTATCAAAGTAGTTGTAACAATAACATGTCTTGTTTCGTCACTGAACTGCAAATGCAGTGACAGGGCATATGCAATAGCTCCACGCAGTCCTAGAAAGATTAAAGAAAATTTACCAAAAAGTAATCCAAAGAATCTGAGCACTACAAAAATTTTGAGTATCTTTTGGACTTGCAAACATTCTGACTAGGCCTATACACACTAAGAGTTGAAAATGTCTTTAAAGGCAGCATCCATAATTTACCAATGCCTTCATTCACATCAATCTGTTCATAAATTTTAATAAGCTATACAAAGAAATATCATCAAGTTCCTAACAGTAGGTAGTATGGTAAATTATGGTGTTACTGATACAACTTTCTGCCAAGCCAGATAGATAATGATGTCATAGTACTGTGCAGTCAATCACAAGACATATTATTTTTAAGCAGTAATTAGGTAGTAATAAACCCTGAACCAACTTGACTCTTTTTTAATTACTTTCTGAAGTAGTATACTTGAACAATGTAATTAATGCCTGAAAATAATGTCTTGTCATTAACTACCACATAACATTAACGTCATTTTATCCATAATTCTATCTTTGTATGCGACTGTATTAATTATATAACATATAATGAAAATCAGCCTTCAGTCACTTTGATGAATGCAAATTTATTACATTACCATTACATTAATGTAATAAATTTGCATTCATCAAAGTGACTGAAGGCTGATTTTCATTATATGTTATATAATTAACGTCATTATCTTAGCAGCAGAAAGTTGTTCTGGCAGTATCGGAGTCTTCATTAGTATTTATCTCTACACAATTTGTTTAAACAATAACTTACAGAAACTGATTTAACAATAAATAAGCTTAAAGTCTCCAATGTGCTACATAAATTCAACACTACTTACCACTGAACCACATGATGAACATCATTTTCTTCGTAATCTGGTGCTCACGGAAACGGTTACACAACACTGCAAGTGGGAAGATATTGCAGGCTCTCCCCAACAGGCAAAGCACTATACTCCACACAACTAATGCTGGTTCAACTCGATGCCGGAAGCTGAATATAGCAAGACCCAAGTAGGCAAATACACAGGTTTCAGCAATAAAGGCCAATGTGCGCATTGTCTGCTGCATTGTTATCTGCGTTACAGTTGAAAGGTTGTAGTGGGTATAATGTGACATGACAATGCCACAAAACAAGATTGCCATTATACCTGTAGATGAAAGAAAAAACATCAGTGAGTAAAAAAATAATATTTTATCACTATCCAAAATGTGTGGCTCTAATGTATTCGCGATGGTATAAAATAAAGATGCAGATACATAATTATATGATTTCACCACTGAAATCATAAAAAAAGTTGAATATAACACTCTAGGTTAACAAAGATTGTCACTGTTTTGCATTAGTCTCATGTAAAAATTCTGGCAGCAGTGCTAATAGGGCACATTATCTTTGCAATCATTAGCACATACTGATGTCATTAGCTATGTGTGTATTTTATGTTATTCTACAACTGTCTGCTATGTTTATAGGAAGAGTCCATAAACTATGTTGGTCAGTCTAGGGGTGGGATGGGGTAAAACGCTATGCTGGAATACGTGGAAGGAGGGGGGGAAGGGGTTCGGAGACAAGCCACATAGCTTTTCATTCGCATTACTTGCCACAGTTAAAATAAGGTACAGAACACACAACAGCCTGTGAATATTTATTTCCGACATTTAATTATGTCGGTGTGTAACTAATGATAGTCTTACAAGAGAAAACGGTACAAAATGTCTTCTGGAATCAATAGGGGAAAAAGCTACTTGCCTCACAGAGGGGTAGAGCCAAAAGCTACGTCAGGCTAAGTGGGGGAGTAGGGGGGGGGGGTGTTCAGAGGAGGCCAAAATTGGGCTATGTAGTTTATGGACACTCCCATAGGGTTACCAATATTCTTCCAGAGCTTCAAAATCTCACTATGCAGACATTAGCACAATCATGTAAATAAGTGTAGTCATTAACTAACAAATAGGCATTTACCTGAAAGATGGATTCCTTCTGCAAGAGCATAAGGTGCATATGTGAAAACCAACATCATTCCAAATTCCAAGGAAGGGTTTTTGCGGAGGTCGACATGTTTTAGGAGAAGAGCACTTACAAGAGCAAACACTACACCAATTCCTGCTGATGCAAAGAACATTAAACAAAATCTATTGATTCCAGTCAAAACTGCTTCTGATGAACTCATTGTTGGATTGTTTGATTCAAGAATAGATGTTGTTAGCACAATTGCAACAGCATCATTTAGAATACTTTCTCCAAATACCAACATGTTAAGAACTGGATCAGCGTCCAAAGCATGGAAAATTGCTACTGTGGCTACAGGGTCTACAGCTGATATTAATGATCCAAATGCAAAACTTTCAACAAAACTCAGCCGATAAGCAACTTCTGCCATACCAAGTAAATATACACCAGCTCCAATAACTAAGGCTGATATGGTAGTTCCAAAAATAGCAAATACCAAGATTGATCCTATATTCTGAAAGAAGTTGCCTTTATGAAGGTTATACCCAGACTCAAATATAATAGGCGGTAATAAAACCAAGAAAAATGCAGTTGGTGAAAACGCCTCTTCCTTTCTCCAGTTTGCAATGTTTTGATTGGACATCAGATTGATAATAAGTCCAATTAATGCACCCAGAAATACAATCACTACACTTTCTGGCAAGTACTGAAAATTCGTTTGAAGCATCAAATGAATCAATAAAATTCCTAAAGCGAGAACACAAAGCACAAAAAATATTGACATGGAACTATTGTGTTCCTCTTCGGCTGAGCCTTTGTCAGGAAGAACAGGTTCACCTGGGGAAGGAGTCGTAGTAACAGTAGCATTCGTAATATTGACTGGCATCGGTCTTACTGGCACTGAAGAAGCACTGTTGTTGGGATTTGAAGAACTGTTGGCAGACACTGACTCGAATACTTTGGATGAATCTTCTAATTTTCCTGATGCTGTTTCATTATTAGTTGTGACTACGTAACGTTGGCTTTCCGCTGCAACCATTTCAGATTGGACATTTCTGCTGATATCATCACCGACTTCTCGTTTGACAATTCTTTCTGATCCAGGATGTTCAGATATGAATGCACATCCATTTCCATCAGTTTTAAGTAATTTGGCACCACTGGTTTCTATAGATTCAACATGATCAAAAAAACTACACAGTATAAAGGAAAATATAAGCAATGTGAAACACACGTAATTCCTTCTATTCTGTGGAAACTTTATCCACAGGTTTAACTTTATGTCTTTGAACTCCATTATGAATGACAACAAGAGGATGACGCAACAATCAAGAACATCGCCACTCGCAAAACCGTCTGCTGACACACGGCCATCTGAAGTTACCACTTGCAGACGCTCCAGGCCGGTGACGTCATAAGTGTAACGTCAAAGCAAGTAGCACAGTGCTTCAAAGATATTCCAGTTCACCAGCAGACTAACTTAAACATACGTAATATAAGGAAAAATTTGGATTTGTTAAGTTTTAAATAGATCATAATGTATATGCTTTTAAGAACATTTAAAGAGTTACTTATACACAAGGTTTTTTTTTTTTTACTTAACTAGAATTATTTATTTTACTTGTTACTTAGTTAACCTACTACCACACACTGGAAGTAATTTAAGAAATGAAAAATAAAATTAGATATGTAATAAACATTGAAGGGGAAAAAGAAAATGTTGCGATCGCGAGTGATTTTAGAAGACATTTTAAATGGCAAATGTGAAGGTAGACGGCTACATCGTAATTAAAATATAATTACTGTGTACAGATTTCTAAAAATTTATACTGAATATAAAAAATTATATATTATGAAGTACAGTTGGATACCGAACTTAACTATTTTTGGAAAAGTAGTCAGTATTATACCTATACATCAACTATAACCTAAAAAATATGATTTCTGGCAAGAACACATGGAAATTGAAGACTTTTTTTTTGCGCCAAAAAGACCGTAGTTGACATTTCGTCTCATATGTCGTAATAAACAAAGCACAGTTTGGTAACCTTGGTGTTATACAATTCACAAGTAGAGCCTTTGCGTGTAAACACATCAATCAAAGCTCAAAACAATTGATTATTTATGTTCCAAATAAGGAAACCAGGAGAAAAAGTTAATAAAACTAGCACCATGGGATCCGGCAACTCTATCAACAAAATCTTCAATGTATTTTTGTAACGGCCATTTTGATGCAAGATTTTATTCAATATTTTATCACGTTTAACAACTGCGTAACTTCATTTTTTTTTTCTGTGATGAACTCAAATTTTTATCGAAAAATAAATTATGATTTTGGAGATTAAGTAATTACCGCGTACTTCTACACACACAATGTATTTATAACCTGTTGAATCTAACCAGACAGTACCTGTACTTCGTGAATTAAATGCATATTAGTGCATTACCCTCTAGCAAATTAATAATGCTGTCCAAAATACATCAGTAATTTTCTTGATATCACTACATCAGGATCCACCGCTTTTCATGTGAAACTGAGACATTACAGTTATCAAACCAGCATGCTATACGCTGTGGAGGCATTGGCCTAAAGAACAGAGACTGCTAGAGAAGATCCTCAGGTAGAGAAGAAAGGAATTCTTTTGAATTATTCTAGGTCCAAGGAACGTGCCGGAGGGATTTGCTTTGCACAGGAGATCCAACGAAGAAACGTATGAAAATCAACTGAGCATAGCGATGTTATGTCGTTGATCGGTTCGATTTGGTCAGAGAGTAATCTGTATCAGACAAATATAACACAGCACACAATATCAAGAAAGCAGAATTAGTTCACACACATGGAGGAAAGAAATATATGGAGACGATGCAAGGGACCTTCACCACGCATTGAAGAGACGCCGGGCGGAGAGGAGTGGGGAGGCGTGGCCGCCATATTACCTATCCATACAGACACGGGGAATATGTACAAAACCTCAAGGAGACTCTAGGATAAACGTGACGCCGCAATCTGATGATGGATTATTATGTAACTCGCTGAGACAAATAAAAAATGAATTTTTTTTTTGATATCCTGCTTAGTTTTCGAGATATTCTGTCTCAAATGTGAGATATTTTTGGTTGAAATTCAGAAGAAAAAATTGGTCAAAGTCAAATTTTATGATGGATTCTTGTTTAAAAAGACGAGACAAATAAAAAATAAAGAATAAAAATTTTCGTTATCTTGCCTAGTTCTCGAGATATACTGTCTCAAAAAGTGAGTTGAAATACAGAAGAAAAGTCAAATTTGATGACGGATTCCTATGTAACACGTGGGAAAAAATCGAAAATAAAGATTAAATTTTTTCGGGATATACTGTCTCCAAATAGCCAATTTTATGGATAGATAATATAGCCGCTGCCTCCGCTGTGCATGCGCAGTATCAGCCGAGAATTTAGAGGCGGCGTCACAGAATAAGCGGTATTTCCTCTCCATATATTTCTTTCCTCCGTGTTCACACATTGCCTTGCCGACAAGTTGAATCCATGGCATCATGGGGTACGCGCTGAGCCAAATTCGACCAACAGTGTGTATAAACTGGAAACGTGATTCAACGGAACAAGCTACCTTCTTCCAGTTATCTATTGCAAGCGCTGATGCTGAGATTGTGATTAAAGGAATCAGAGCTGTTCTTCTGCTGTCAAATGCCCTCATCACCGAATGTCACTACACGTACAGCACAGACATATCTGAAGTTCTTGCTTCATTGGTTGTGGCAGTCAGTGTACGTAGTTTCGTTCGTCTGTTGGCATGGACGTATCTGCGAGTCTTAATCATTCAGTAGACGTGGTTGGTCACTGTGTTGCCACGCGTCAGAGGTGTTATTATTATAATAATTAATTTAATTGCGATAGAGTACACGCTCCGGTGACAATTCCCTGTCATCCAATTACCCCTTTTCATTTTATTTTTCAATTATCTTATATAATTTGAGTGTTAAATTCCTCCCATATCTACTTTTGCGATTTACAAATTTTGAGTTTAAAATCCTTCAGCGTATTTGATAAATTATTCTTCGCTTAGTAATTTGTTCCAATCCCTGGCACCCTAACCCACAAAAGAAAATTTTCCCACGCCTTTATGCATTAAATCAAATGCCAGTTTGTGGTCATGGTCATATTTCCCTATCCTAATTCTTCGACCAATATCCCTCCGAGCCCTATCACCAACATATGCTTTGTACATTCCCAGCACTCTCTTCACCCTCCTCCTGTCCTTCAATGACTACAAATCCAGCTCATTTATCATACCAGATACTGACTGGGTACTGCGATAATGTCCCAAAAATCTAGTCTATGAACTTCTTTCAGTATATGCTTGACACTGTGTAACGTCAAATCTTAAATTTCACCACAATGTTATGTCTGATGCGTTTATCTCCATCTATCATTCCGCGTTCACAATCAGTTAATATTATAGACGGTAACTATTATAACGTTAGCAAATGTTTCACAGGACACTCGAGAGATCAAGAGACAGCACTAGAAATACCTAGCAATTTATTTCCTCTTCAAGCAGTATGTCTACCACATGCACATTTGCGTTCTGCTATCCAAAGACTTTTGAAACGTCAGTGTAGTTTTAAACATATACAGCATTTTCCCACTGCTTCGCCACGCAGACCTTCATGTACATGATAATGCTTTTCCTTTTGGTTTTATTCTAGAAGCAAGGCATAAACGTTTGTAATGTAGTATCTGTGTTACCATTACCGCATATGAAATCCCACAATTTCATTCCGCTTGTTGATGTGTTAATCTTTGGTGTAGTGGTTTCAATAATTTTTTCCATGTTTACAACATAATGTACACTGATCAGCCAGAACATTGTGACAACCTATCTAATAGCCATTATGTCATCCTATGGCACGGATAACAGTGGCGACGCGTCTTGGCATGAAGCAATGAGGGTTTGGAAGGTCGCTGGAGGGAACTGGCACCACATCTGCACGCAAAAGTCACCCAGTTACAGTAAATTTCGAATAGGAGGGGGGGGGGCGATGAGCTCTGAAGCCATCTTCAATCATATCCCAGATGTGTTCGATCGGCATCAGATTTGGTGAGTTGGGGGGCCAGCACATCAATTGAAACATGGCACTGTGTTCCTCGAACAACTCCATCACACTTCTGGCCTTGTGACATGGCGCATTATCTTGTTGAAAAATGCCACAGTCATTGGGAAACATGCAGAGGTGTACGTGGTCTGCAACCAGTGTACGATACTTAATGGCCGTCATGGTGCCTTGCACGAACTCCACTGGACCCATGGATGCCCACTTGATTGTTCCCCAGAACATAATTGAGCCGCCACCAGCTTGTCTCCGTCGCGCAGTACAGGTGTCAAGAAGCTGTTTTCCTGGAAAACAACGGATTCGCACCCTCCCATCGGTATGAAGGAAAAGGTATCGGGATTCATCAGACCATGCAACGCTCTGCCACTTCACCAACGTCCAGTGACGATGGTCACGTGTCCATTTCTGTTGTAGTTGCCGATGTCGTGGTGTTAACATTGGTACATGCACGGATCGTCGGTTGCGGAAGCCCATCGTTATGAGTGTTCGTTGCACTGTGTGTTCAGACACACCTGTACTCTGCCCAGCATTGAAGTCTGATGTTAGTCCTGCCACAGTTCGCCGCCTGCTCAGCCTACGACGTCCGAAATCTGTAATGTGGGGTGGCCGCTCAACACCCCGACTTTTGGACGTGGTTTCACCTTTATTTTTCCACTTTTTGAAGACAGTATCCGAAAAGCTCGTGCCGAGCCTCTGGGCCATCGCAATCTGCCCTCAGTCAAACTCAAATAGATCGAGCGCCTTCCCCATCCTAAACACTAATATCACGCTCACTGATACTACATGCACCGTGCGTGTGTCTGATTAGCAGTCATTCCTCGTCAGGTGACGCTGCTATCGCCTGGACGGGTTTATATCGGTAGTAGGTCGGTAGTCATAATGTTCTGGCCGATCAGTGTATTCCAGAAAAAAGAAGACATAAATAACCAAAGCTATGTAGTAAATAATAATAATAATATCGACAGAATCCAACGTATGGAATGTTTATGTATTTTGTAGCGTGATATTTGGTAGGTGTCTCGCAAAGGAGTATTCAACTGAGTAGCAATGTGATCTATGGCAAGTATCCGTTCTCGGCACAAACGAATTATCATTTTTTGCTCCGTCACCCGGTCACGTGGAGTCGTAACTCATAAGATATACCGCAAAGCTTTCAGAATGTGAGAAACCCCATGCATTGGTTCACTATTGGTTCACTAGTTTTTTTGGTTAAGCTTGGACAATGTGACAGACAGAGGCAGCCCCTTTACAAATTCATAACAGTACAGATATGGAACTGATCCGACTGAGTAAGAAGCGTTAGCCACAGAAAAGAAGTGACACATATGAAGCGAAGTTATTGTTTATATTAGGTAATTGGTGGTGAATTACCTGATTTGAAGCTAGTTGAGACGGATCAATGGGTAATGTGGATAACAAAAGTGAATGCGAGATGGTTTTGAACATCGAAGCAAGGAAGAGTCTATCTTAAGATATTAGAGGCCAAAAATTTCATCTACTAAATCGATTCTACAATTTGTGATTCTTGTGAACGTTGCTGTACAGCTGCTGGAGAACCACACGTATTGACAAAGTCCTGGCGCGCGTCTGACCTCAGTTCCTGTGAACAGAGCTTGTTCTGCTAAGCTGCTGGTGGATACAACATGACCAGTGATCCTGCTGGCATGGCGGCGCAATTCATCAGGAATCTGAAGCGACATGTCTTTCATGTGTTACCATAGTGTTTAATGCCTGGACCTCTTCTTCCAGCCGAGTACCTGGAACTAGCTGTCCAACACGAAATTGTGATTGTTAACATGGGTCGCCAACTGTGTGCCTCCGGGTCCCCAGAAAGTCTTTACACCTGTCAACAACGGACAAAAACTTGTCCGTGGATGACTTGCTGTCCAAGCCACAATTATGGAGCTTTATCGCCTTCATTAGGGCAATATGGTCAATATGGCTGTCACAAAACCGTGTGAGTAATGGATAAAGGCACCTGAAATTAACCAAAAGAGCTTCTGTGGACAACTATACCTGAAAATGCCCATTACCGGAAGTTGACGGATAAGTAAGTAATAATATTTGATAACATTTTCAAACTAAACTATGTACAACACTACACAATCGCACTTTACAGGTCTGTCTCTTCACTGACAATAATAAACAATAAACAAAGAAACTCAAAGTCCTCCACCACTCTTCTGCAGTGTTGCCAACTTTCGAGTTGTAAATACAGAAATATAGTAAAATAACTATATAATGTGGGGTGATAACATACAAATGTGACGTGGTAGCACTTTTTCAATTATTAATACGTTATTAGGAAGCCCAACGGATATTAAAAATGGTATTTTTATGTATGTTAGAAATACCCTATAGACCAGTGTAATTAACGGTATTGGAGCACTAGTTGGAAAATAATTTTACCATCATATATAATATGTAAGTTCTTTTGTTTAAAATTTGGGTAATTAGGAAATATTATTGTAGAAATAAAAAACAGTGGTTGGTTATAGACTCAAGAGAACGAATAAGAAGTAAGAATCAACCAATCTGTTCTTTACGGAGGGTGGGGGGTGGGGGGGGGGGAAGTGCCGATAGGACTGCTAGATTTGTTTCTGGAAATTACCGCAGAACGCAGTCAGTAACAGATATAATAAAAGAACTGAAATGGGATTAATTGGATTTTTTTTTTTTACTGCTTTACGTCTCTTAACAGCGATGTCTTTAGATTATTATTATTGCTTTACGCCTCGTCGACGGCTAAGGTCATTAGAGGTGGGATGGGACTGGGGACAAGGAACGGGAAGGAATTCGCCATGGCCTTTTTGAAGGAAGCATCCCGGCATTCACCTGGAGTGATTTGGGGAAACCATGGAAAACCCAAATCTGCATGCCCGGACGGGGATTCGAACCCGCGTCCTCCCGAATGCGAGGCCAGAACGTTAACCCGTTCACCCACCACGCTCGGTGAGGTCTTTAGAGACGGGAAAGGATGGGGGCAAGGAATGGGAAGGAATTCGGCCATGGCCTTTTGAAGGAAGCATCCCGGCATTCGCCTGGAGCGATTTGGGAAACCATGGAAAACCCAAATCTGGATGCCCGGACGGGGATTCAAACCGCCGTCCTCCCGAATGCGAGGCCAGAACGCTAACCATTACACCACCACTCTCGGTGGATTAATTGGAAGATAGGAGGAGGGTGAAGAGGGTTACGGGAGCGTACAAGGCG
This sequence comes from Vandiemenella viatica, assembly GCA_031002005.1. Lineage (NCBI taxonomy): Eukaryota > Metazoa > Arthropoda > Insecta > Orthoptera > Morabidae > Vandiemenella > Vandiemenella viatica. The sequence continues at coordinate 13,729,215 of CM061920.1, read as the reverse complement.
TATATTGATGGTACAGGAAAGGGGGAAATTGGTGAGTAGGGAATTTGCCACCGGAGCGTACATTCCATCGCAATTAAATTAAATTAAATCATTATCTCTACTACAAGAAAATATTTAAGAAAGAAGTCAGCACGCAAAAAAGAACTACATCTAGAGTAAGGAATAATAACACATGAATCTTGAACCAAATGCTTTGACTTCGCCAAAGCTTGCCTACAAAGAAATAAGGAAGATATTGCTGGAAATGATGTTGATGTTGAACGCTTCAGATAAGTCTCAACGCCATATTTCATGTGGCTATCATGAGGTTTCTAATATTTTTGGTGCCTTCATTCCTATTCGGGAATCTTCTTACCTTATCTATTAGTGAATATAATGAACCCATATTGGATTTTTATTTCACTGAAAGTGAAGGGAACCTATCAGGAGACCACATATAGCGTAATGGAAACAGTCATCATAAATCATATTAGTAATTTATTCATATGTAATTTTATCAATGTCGTTTGGAGTCTTTGCCATGAAGTTAGTTGGACTTTAGAGAAAGCTTTGTTGTTACAATTACGCCCTCGTAAATAGACGCAACATCGTTAGCCTACGTGTAAGTCGCGCAGAAGATGTTACGTTCAGATATAATATTTAGTTACGCTACAAGTATTATTTTAGCTTTTTAAATGAACATGCTGTAGTCAGAGTAGATATTTTAAAGACGCAAAGATACAGGTTAATTTCATTACAAAATCACTGCCAATAAAGAAGTTGCATTCGTCAGACATAAAAGTGTCTATTCCTGGTGTAGTTTGATGTTGAAATCGAAAGGGACTGTATTAAAGATATCTTGTTCTTTGAGTACAGGAAAAGTGCATGGAACGGAAAACATGACCATGACCACAAGCTGGCACTCGTTTTCAGGCGTCAGCGTGTGGGAAGATTTTCTTTTTTAGGTAAGGGTGTCAGGGATTGGAATGAGTTACCAAGGGAAATGATGAATAATTTACCAAAAGAATTTAAAGCTGATATCTGTGGAGGGCAAAAGTTGGTATGAACAGGAAAGGGGAAAATGGGAGTGCAGGGAAATTGCCACCGGAGCGTGAACTCCACCTCAATTAAATTAAACAAAACTGCATTTTCTCTTTTAATTTTGGGATAATTTGAAGAGTGGAAAAAATTGAACAAAAATTGTGTTCCCTGGCCTAGAAGAAGAACCTATTTCTACAATCAATAGATATATAAAAGAAAGAATTCAATGTTTATATAACGACAAGAAACTTCATAAAATCATAAATCCGACACACAGACGAGATAGGTAAGTCAGACCGTGAAAGACGTAAAGATCAAGAAGTTTTTCAAGTGATGATAAAATCTAGATCCCAGTCATGCGATATATCCGGTTCTTCTGCCTTAGTACTTGGCTCCCGAAGGCTTCTACGTTTCTCACGGTTGAAAGTACCGTTGGAAGAGATCTTTTTGAGCTAAGGGAGCGTGCATAAACCACGTAGTTCCATTTTGGCCTCCTGTGAACCCCCTCCCCCCCACGTAGCACGTAGCTTTTTCCCTTTTGATACCAGACGACATTTTCTGCTGTTTCCTCTTATCAGACTATTGTAAATTACATACGGAGATAATTAACTGAGGGAAATAAATATTCACATGCTGTTGTGAGTTCAGTTCCTCATTTTAACTCTGAAAAATGTTATGAAAGGAAAGCTACGTGGCCTGGCTCGGAACCCCCCTCCCCCCACGTAGCCCAGAGTAGCCTTCCAGCCAACCCCCCCCCCCCCGGACCGAGCCACGTAGTTTGTGCACGGTCCCTAAGGTGTTCTACTAGTTCCCCATACACAAAAGGGCGTTCCCGAAATGCTTCAAGACTTTGTTGATGGTGTGCAGTCAGAACACTATGAAAAGAAAAGAGCGAAAGAGCTATATGAATACAAATTTCCTTATATCTGACGACCGCTTTTGCTTCTGCGCGTGTCTGTGCAAATGACCAAAGAATGCACTTAGTTACTGAAATGGTAATTTTGGTTGGGCGTCATTGCAGGATAGGTTAGTGAACAAAATTGAGGGAATGTACAAATCATATACTGGCAATGAGAGATGGATAAATGTTGGTGGAAGATTTAGAAACAGCACGTGGAAAGGAAGGGAGGTCTATAACAATAAATTATCAACTGATTTCAGACATATGGAAGTATGAATGTTATCATTTGTAGGCAGGGGAGCGAGGGACTGTAACAAATTACCTAAGGGGGCGTTTATTAATTATGTAAGGTGAAATGGGGAGGGGGGGGGGACGGGGCTGGCAAAATCTCACCAAGGGGGAGGAGAGGGGTCGACAGAAAATCACGTCATCTTTTTAATTCCTGTAAGAACAGCAGAGCTAAACAAAAAAAAGGACTACAAAACCCGCCAATCCCAACGCTAGGAGAGGTCTAACCGCCCATGAAAACAGACAGACAGGCATATGGTTTGGCCTGGGCCCATGTAGTTTTCAAGTGCAAGAGCATTTCGCTCTCTAACTTTTGTCAAATTAGAGGTTTTCGGGCTGGTTGTATATCGAAGTCATGGTATTATTATTATTTTTTTTTGGTATGTTGTTATTGTCAGACCCTATAGTTCCTGGTTAGGGTTGTAACTGGTCGATTTTGTTCATGTTATACATTTTGTCCTAAGTCTTGGATAATTTGATGGAGCGAATACTGTGCTTGTTGAAAGAATTTGGTCGATTTGTCCTTTATGTAATCTGTAAGTCTTTGTAAACCTAGTTTGTAGTGGATTTCTGTGTTTGGCATGTATCGCGGGCCGTTAGTGATGATTCTTAAATATTTATTCTGGATAGCCTGCAGTTTTTTGATTTGTGTGTTTGATGCCATGCTGAAGAGTTCGGAATCATAAAGCAAGGTCGGCCTAATTACTGTGGTGTAGTTTTGTCTTAACACTAAGCTTGTTGCCCTTGAGGAGGGGGTATAGTTTAAAGAGTCGAGCCGAACCTAAATTACCAGCGTTTTTAATGTGCTTGAGCCAAGTTAGTTTCTTGTCAATTTCTAGCCCGAGATATTTAACCGAGTCCCACCAGGGGAGGTCCATGCCGTCGAGCTTGATTTGATGGCTGGGTCCCGTCCTTCTGGTGGTGAGCATGATAGACTTTTGCCGGAGTTAATTTTGATCTTCCAAAGGTTGCACCATTGAGTAATTTTCTCAAGGTGCTGCGTCAGTTTGCGTACGATGTAATTTAGGTTGTGGCTCGACCTGTACCACGGTAACGTCCGCAAATAGCTTTACTTCTCCGCCTTGTTGGTGGGGTAGGTCATTTGTACATACGCTGTACAGTGTTGGAGCCATGACCGATCCTTGAGGTACGCCTGCTACAATTGATTTCAACTGGCTTTCTTGTCCGTCCACCATAGCGAAGAATTTCCTGTCTCGAAGAAAGCTGTTTATTGTTTTTAGTTAGTGGTCAGGGCAGCCATATGTGTGTAGTTTATGAGAGAACAGGAGAGCTTAAAAACTTACAAAGGAAAAAAAAAGTCTCCAAAACCTGAGAAGAGGGGGAGGGTTTACCACACGATAGGAGGGGAGGGGGTCTGAATTTACGAAAAAAACATCTCACGTAATTAATGGAGGCTCCCTAAGGAGATAATGAACAAGATACCTCATTCTGTGAAGGTTTTTAGATAAAAACATTTAAGGTTCGTAATTAGGTATGCTGTATGGCAAATGGTCCCTGTGGCATTTTGGAGGATGTGGGTTCAAAACACCGTCCGGATATACTAATTTTGGCTTTCCACGGTTTCGTGAAATCACTCCACGCCAATGCTATGATGATTTCTTCAAAAGGGCATGGCCGAATTCCTTCCCGTTCTTTACCCGCAGTTTTATGACGCCTGTAATGACTTCGACGTCGATGAGGTTTACAGCTAAAAAAAAATCGATGTAGACTCGGGAACTGCAGGAAACCCCGTGGTGGACGGGCACCCAGAGTGGGGGAGCACAGCTTTCTTTATCGCCAGCCAGTCACGTCCCCTGCCCGCTTTATCGCCGGAAAATCACCGATACTAATTTGATGCGAGCTGATAAAGCCTGGGTGGTCATTCTGGCAGATAAGCATCGGGAAGAAGTCCTTGGCTTTATCGTCACTTGAAACCGCAACCGTCCAGCTAGTAACTACGGTAATATACGGAACAGTAAAGGCGACTTTGTAAAATTCATTTCAATTTTTTGTCTTTCTTGTTTTGCGATTTCTATAAAATATTTCTGTCTAATATGAAGGTTATGGGATATGTGCTTCTGTCTGAACTGTGAGTATTATGTACTGTCAGACAGTGCTTTGCATTTCGCATTTCTAATCCATCTCTAAAATTTTGCTCACAGTTGCATTCTCTTGTAGGGTCCGCAGATAGTTTTGTCTGTATTAAGTTGCATATGTCAGGGTACTGGTTTTTCTCAGTAATAGTAGCACGTGCGGCTTGGAGGTTGCCGGTTGGTCAGTGAGCGGTAACGCTCTGGGCCTGCATTCCAGAGGATTCAACTCTCTCCCAGATTTCGGTTTCTTACGGTTTCCCGAAATCACTCCAGGCAAAAACCGAGGTGGTTCCTTTAAAACGCTATGGCCGAATTTCTTCCCATCCTCAACTAAGGGGCGTTCATTAATTGCGTGTGGTTTTTTTCCGGAATTGGGACTCCCCCCCCCCCCCCCTACTTGCTTGAGATTTTGTTTTTAGCTCTCCTGCTTCCGACGGCGGTTATACCCTCTCCCCCCCCCCCCCCATGGTCGGTTTCCGCGTCGATTCTAGACCTTACACTCCCCTCTAAAAGTCGAAATCCGCGTCATTTGTAGACATTATTATTATTATTATTTTTTTAATGCTCTACTTTCCTTCAAGAATTTCAAAACCTTACGTGAGATTTCTGTCACCCCCCCCCCTCTCTCTCCCTTGGTGATATTTCGCCGGTCTCCCCTATTTAAATTCACGTAATTAATGTACGCCCCCTTACTAATCGTAGTCAACCAGTCTGACTACTATTATATTATGTTTAGTGATCAGGTTCGTAAGTTCCTATAATATGATAGACAGATACCTATAGAAATTACCCCTACCCTCCATAAATAACAAAAATAAAACTCCATCTTTTTAGAACTGTCCCGATTTGTAACCCCAAATACCGATTTCTTTGACCCTCCGTCCTGATTTTTAACTATCTGGATCTGGCAACACTAGGCCAGACCCTCCCCATCCCACTACGCAGAGATGAGATCTTGAGGACCCTTCCCCCTCCCGGGTGACAGCCTCGTAGGTTTTGGAGACTTTCTTCCAGGAATTAAAAAAGCTGACGTGAGATTTCTATCGCCCCCACCCCTCCGTGGGTGAGATTTCGTCGGACCCCCTCCCCCCCCCCAATTTCACCTCACGTAATTAATAGACGTTCCCTAACAACCTCGACGTCGATGGCCCGTTAAGATAGAAGCCATCATTTTTAATACAATTACCGAAGGCTACGATATTAACTTCTTCTTGTGTTTTTTGAGGAGGGGTATTGTTTACGAAATAGGTATGAAATGAGGAAGGATGTTGAGGATCAAAGCGGTAGAGGACTGGAAACAGCTGCAGAGTGATCTGGGCAGGATATCTAGTTGGGTTGGTAAACATGGGATGAAGATAAATGCAAAGAAGAGTCAGCTTATTAGATACCAAATCAAAAAGGTTTAGAAAGATTTGCTTGTTAAAGACTTTAAATGAGATATCTTGGCATTACATTTGGTAACAAGCTTAATTGGGCAGGACACATTGGTCAGGTGGTATGAAAAAGTCTGCATTTGGAGAGAGTGATGAGGGGATGTACGAGAGAAGTAAAGGAACTGGGTTACAAAACTTTGGTAACACCATTGCTTGAATATGTTAGTGTAGTATGGGACCCACATGTTGCGTATCAAATACAGGACTTGGAGATAGGGTGCAAAAAAGGGCTTCTAGATTTGTTTCTGGAAATTACCGCAGAATGCAACCAGTAACAGGTATGATAAAGGAGCTGGAATGGGATTCATTGGAAGACAGGAGAAGGAAGAAGAGGGTCATGGAAGTGTTCAAGGTGTATAATGGTGATGAGGCATGGAAAGATATTGGTGTAAGAATTAAAAGTAATGAATGGAAGGTAAAAGATGACCATGACCACAGCTGCACTCGATTTCAGGCACAAGGGTGTGGGAAGATTCTCTTTTTTAGGTAAGGGTGTCAGGGATTTTAATGAGTTACCAAGAGACATGATGAATAATTTGCCAAAAATATTGAAAGAATTTAAAGCTAAAATTTGCAGAGGGCAAATTTAGGTGGGTGCAGGAACGGGAGAAGACGGGTATGTAGGGAAATTGCCATCGCAATTTAATTAAATATTATTATATTATTATGATTTGGGACAGGCTGTTCTGAAATGCAAGGTGAAAATAAGGTACTGCTTTTGAAAGAGGCAGGGTATGGAGAAAAGTTCATTTGCTCGGAGTGTAAGGTGATAGGAGGAGGAGAAGCACCATTGTGTTTAGGTTTCTTGACGGCGGGGAGAGAGAGGTTTGTGGAACTTTGCTTCGGAGGTTGTCGGCCACCTGGTGGAGTAAGTGGGGCTAATCCTCAGAACTTGGGAATAGTTTTTTTGTTTGGGGGTCGGAAGAGGAGGCTGGGATGCCCCCGAGTGAGTGCAACGTGTGTTTTGTGTCGCCGGAACAGGGTTTGTTATTGTTAGGCCTCGACGACCTCGTTGAAACTCTCTAAACAGATCAGCCTGCGGATTGGCTATCGACGCAATGTCGCTAAAGCGCAACAGCTCTCCCAACGATCGAAAGAAAATGAATAGGTTTGGGGGAATGAGAGACGAAATGATTTGGCGATATAATTTCGTATCCTCGACGTGCCTGAAGACAAGCTGTAAACACTGGGGCAGCAGGAACAGATCTGATCAGGATGACAGGAACGAGGAAAAGTAAAAAAGAATAATTTAAAGAAAAGAAAAGTCGAGAGAAGTTAAAAAGTTAGTAGAATTAATACGTTGCAAAACGGCGAAAAGGTGTATATCTCAGGGTACAGTAGATTTCTCTGTGTGTTGATGAGAAAATTCTCGTTATTGGAGAAAAATAACGATTACTGAAAGCGATGAATGACGAAGAAGGGGGACAAAATCATAAAATGGAAAGGCTGCTCGGATAAAAACTTAGCCACCAAACGCTGACAGCACTGCTAGTCAAATAATCGACTAGCGCAAACCCATTCCGAACCATGGAGGAAGGAATATATTCCTCCAAGTTCCGAACAAAAGCTCACTCTGCAATGCCAGAGATTATATTTTAATTATTCAGCAAATTCCAACGCAAAGAATTGACGGATAGGAGTAAGCGATAGCGCGCGCATCTAAAGATGACGCAACTTCTCTGTAACTTGTCTATGAGTAGTGATTTAACTAGGACGCATTTCTAGGCCTGACTTAATTCATATCCACCATAATTAGTCACATTTATAGATATTTAAAAATCAAATTAATGATATATCTCAGTCGCATCTCTCATTCAAAATAGTCTGTCATCTTTGTGTGGTATGATATCGCTGGTTTTTTGGGTGGAGATCGAAACGCTTGAAAAAAGGTGGGCACAAGAAATAATTGGCGCAGGAAATATAACTTTAAATGGAATTGACATTACAGCTTTGACTACATTTTGTGATGTCTGCCTTTACTAAAATACTAACTTGTTGGATATGTATAATTCTATTTCATACTGAAAGACTTTCGCTGTTTTATATTTCTATATTATATGTGTGTTGTGTTGAGGGGGGAAAGAGGCGGGAGCTTTAGGGTAAGCTTTATATTCTATACAGTGAATGTATAGTATTAATGCGCTTGAGGTAGCAGTTTTTTTTTTATCTTCGAGCAGCAATGTTAGCGGTTGTTGTGGTTAAGTAGAAACGAAACGTGGATAAATATAACGAACGTTCCTTGTTACAGTATATGGCACGATGAATTTAGTATTTATTAATAAAATTAATTTTGCTTTAATGCACGCCATGTTACTGACGTCATCAAAACACGCCGATGGAAGTAGTTTCACGTGTGTCACGATTTGTACGTCATGGAAAATAAACATAATTATCAATATGGGCTGTACTAAAGGTTTTTTGTATTTTTGTATTTTCCTCTGCTTTCATCGGTTCCATATTACTAACATAATTAATTCAGCTCTATAAAGAAATTCTGTTTCACGATGTAAGTGCTGCTGTGGTAATTTATTATTAAAAAATTATTAATTAATAACTTTGGATGTAACTTATGTCGAAGTGAAATTTTTCTACTGATCTTTTTTTGCAAAGCACGAGCCACTGTTTAGTCTCCTATTTAAAGCCATAAGAGAACTGATTATAAGTTTTTTTTTCTGTTCGAACCAATAAATCAATTGTTTCCCTGGGTCCAGCGTAGACCAAAACCGAAAGAAGAAGAAAAATGATGGATATCATTGTGCTCTATTATCGATACTGAAGCAAACCTAATTTATAATCACATTGTTCGGAAAGTATTATTCTTTCCAGTTAATTGTCCACTGCTTGTAAATGTGAAGGGTCAAATTTTAATCTGATGAAACTAGACAATTATTATACAAACCTATGTTGTATGTTTATACACGAAGAACGGGTTCTCCCGTTATGATTGTTATTAAAAGAGTTTCGATTTCCAAACAGAGTTTATCAGTATCAGTCAGAATTTTAAATGTTTCTAATGTTTCTCAAGAAATTTTTTTCCCGTTGCTACACACACATTCACAGGAATAGACAAAGTACAAACAGCCGATTGTTTTAAATACTCTATTGTAAGCATAGCAGTCAACTAAAGACTGAAAAACTAATGGCTTTAATTTAATTTAATTGTAATGGTGCACATGCTCTGGTGGCAATTTCCCTACACACCCATCTTCCCACTTTCCTGCACCCACATACATTTTCCCTCTATAAATTTTAACTTTAAATTCTTTAAACGTTTTTGGTAAATTATTCATCATTTCCCTTGGTAACTTATTCCAATCCCTGACACCCTAACCTAAAAAAGAGAATCCTTACACACCTTTGTGCCTGAAATCGAGTGCCTGCTTGTGGTCATGGTCATCTTTTCCCTTCCATGCACTACTTTTCATACCTACTCCAATATCTTTCCATGCCTCATCGCCAGTATACGCCATGTACACTTCCATGACCCTCTTCATCCTCCTCCTGTCTTGCAATGAATCCCATTCCAGCTCCTTTATCATTTCCGTCACTGATTGCATTCTGCGATAATTTCCAGAAACAAATCTAGCAGCCCTTTTTTGCACCCTCTCCAACTCCTGTATTTGATACATAAAATGAGGGTCCCATACTACACTACCATATTCGAGCAATGGTCTGACCAATTTTTTGTAACCCAATTCCTTTGCTTTTCTCGTACATCCCCTCATCACTCTCTCCAACAAGTGCAGAATTTTGAAACCTTTTCCTACCACCTGTCCTATGTGTCCTGCCCAGTTAAGTTTGTTATCAAAAGTAATTCCAAGATATTTACATTTCAAGTCTTCAGCAAGCAATTCTTTCCCCACCTTATATTCATAATTAACTTTTTGTTTTTTATTTGTGTATCTAATAAGCTGACTCTTCTTTGCATTTATCTTCATCCCATGTGTACCAACGCAAGTAGATATCCTGTCCAGATCACCCTGGAACGGCTTCTCTGAAAAATACTTCTCACGTTTAAGAACCTTTATTTCGAATGATCGTTTTGACGTACTGTAAAGAGATTAGAGTACACTTAACATTTCTTGCTAGCCAAAAGTGTAAAGTCTTTTGCACTCCTCATCTATCTCTGTGTTGAGTCGAGGACGCCTTTTGGAATGGAGTGAATCGGGAGTTATTCTTGATGGTAATCATTTATTGACTGCAATGAAGTCTTCACGGGTGTACCGCTGGATTGTGTTGTGAAAACACGATATTTCGACGGCTAGCTCCGCCGTCTTCTTCAGGTGTGGAGACATCTGCACTGGTCGGCTGACCCACAAGTATTCTGAAGAAGAAGGCGGGGCTAGTCGTTGAAATATCTTGTGTCCACAACACAATCCGGCGGTGCACCCGTGAAGACTTCATTGCGGTCGTACGTCGGGAAAGTCTTCGTTCTTACATTTATTGACTGTTTGTCGAATGTATGTTAAAAGACCTTTTAATTTCACTAAGAGATCGCCGAAATGCCCGCAGAGAAATTTTGTGTGTTGATACTCAGTTTAGCTATGACCCTGCTTTGCAAGTTGAACGCTCAGGAACTGCTTACGCTAGCTTTACGTAAGCGGCTGACCGTAAGGAGGACGCGTGACACAACCAGCCGCCATTACGTCGAAAAGAATGTTGTAGCATACCTTTCAATCACTGACGATAATATACTCGTACAGGGCGGCCAAACGATAGCTTTATAACTTCTATATGCAATGTCGAAATGCTACTTATTGAATTCCAATAAACAAATGATTTAACTTGTATTTATAATCAAAGCGTTTCCATTCTTCGTTAATAAGTTGTTGCAGTCTATCTGAAACGCACTCAAACAGGTTCTAGTTTAATCGCGATACTGTGAATGTATTACATGTGTGTGTAATGGAAGCTTGGATTTTCGAGCGGTGATATTAGCGGAGGATTTGGGTAGATTGTAATGCTGCCTTGACCAACTGACACTCGTTGTAACAGCATAAGACGCCGGGAATTATTTATTATTAATAATCTAATTTGTTTTCATAAGCGCCATGTTAGTGACTTCATGCGCATGGAGATAGTTTCATACTTATTGTGCTGAATGCCTGGACCAGGCTTAAAACTAATTTAGCATTAGGTTTTTGGATTTCTACATTTATTTTTAATTTCCTCGAATGACAGTGTCTCCATACTGTTATCGTCACTAATGCAGTAGCCTGTAAGAGGTTCCAAGTGTATCCCTATACAAACTACCGGTCTTAATCCACACCTCAATGGACCAAATGTAGTCTTTCAGTACGGCACTGACACCTCTTCTGTAGCTAGTCTCCAAGCAGAAATTGTATTTTGTCTTTCGTTAACATGTCACGAAAAAAATAACTGACGAGAAGCGCATGATCCCTCAATCGTCATTTCCTCTTTTCTTTTACGCTCATTGACGGAATTTTCGAACCACAGACCTATTGTTAAAACACAAATTAATATTGTACTGCAGTGTACTGTACTGGATAGTTAGTCAATTAGGGATGGGCAAATGAAAAAGTATATCATATCCATATTTACAAACAGTATCGATATGCATCGAGAGAAAAATATCGATATGTCAATATATAAAAATTTTGAGCTAAAGTTTCTAAAAAGATTCCCAAAATATATCAACGTATTTAAGAAAATTATGAAAATTAAAGACACATACGAAAATTTTAAAAACTTTTACTAATTTATCTATTTTACAATCAATCATCCCAGTATTCAACTGATGCAAACATCACAAGAACTCTCTGTTTTATATGTTCCGCCGTCAGTCTACTCCTGTTGTCTGGTGCCGCCAAGTTAACTGCAGAAGCCACTCTTTCAGACGACACAGAAGAGGCTTGGCATATCAGATACTTCGTCAAAGAGTTAACCTCTACTCTTCAATTAGAAAAAAAAATGAAAACAGAAGCTGTAAATTTACGTCAACACTCAACTTCACTACACGAATGCTTAACCAATATTCTTCAACTTGATTAAGTACAAAATACCGAATTGGTACTTAAAATTGATTCTACAAATAAATTATTGTTTTTTGATATAACAAGAATAAAAGTATCGAAGATAAATATCGATTTTTTAATAAAATAATCGATATTTCATTACATCGATATATTTTGCCCAAGCCTATAGTCTATCAAGGTGAGTGGAGATTGGATAACAGCCTTTTACATCTTCTTTTCTCTTTGTGTGTATATTTCTCTCAGATGTTTCATGTCACACTCTCAAAGTGTAGGTATACTGTTTGGCAATGAAAGATGCCCTGTTTTACGGAGAACATCTCGATGGCAAAATATAGCTTTGCTGCAAATCTATAACATAGATTCAAGGAATCTTTTAAACGACACTCAACCTTTCAAAATTATGGAGTGATTGTTTAAGAAACTCCATATATGCTGACGTAGATTTAATGTTAGAAACGCGATAACGTTTGCGAATTTGTAATTGCGTTTTTAGCTGTCAAATTTTTCTATATTTTCAGTATTTCGTTAATTTTGAGATGTCACTGGGTTATCTCAGTGTCATTTGACTATTTTTGTAATTATATCTGCTTAAAACTCGGAGGCACAAATGACCAATTTGTATCAATGTTCAACGCTGTATCTGCTATTCATTTCTTACATGAATCTTTATCTTTCACCTCAGGATGTTTTGGTAGAGAACTTCTGTCTGATATCGCGGTCTGCAAAACAAAATTTTCGAAAATGTGTTTCTACGTCTTCCACACGAATCGGACCAACAGAGATTATGGTTCAGCAGTAAGCTTAGTGGCGAATCTTGTTTGGACGCAACAACTCAAGAATCATATAACTTGGTTTTTGGCCATTTTCACAAATGTGTGTACATGAAGTGCCGTCTGTTAACAACAGTTTTTGGGAATTATTTATTCTAAGACGCGTTTCAACCTTGTTGTATTTGGCATCATCAGTGATTGTAAATGAACGCAGTGGATTTGTGTAAAATTGCAATATTTGTAAGTACAGTAAAAGTCCGGTTATCCGAGTTCCGATTATTCGAGCCGCCGGGTTAACCGAGGCAAATGATGAAATTGTTAGTATGTTTGTCAGCGGACAAGGAGAAGAAGACCAAGAAGATAAAAATGAAACTGTTCAAAAAATTTATCATGCTGAAGGTTTAAAAAGAATAGAAGCAGCACTTGAGTATATTGAGCAACAGGAAAAAAGCACAGCAGCCGACATAATGATGCCACAGCGTTGGCGCTATACTCCAGCTAAGAAGAGAAACAAAATTATGACACAGAAGACAAAGACTTTTTTGGCAAGCGATCGTAATTAATATACAGAAAACAACCTCATTACTTCACAAATTAGTTTTACACTATAAATAATCTGTATTATTTCATTTTCAGTACGTTTTTTTGATTCATCGTAACCTCTTTCCTTGACCTCTGGTTATCCGAGTTTTTCGTTATCCGAGGTGGTCCCGGTACCGTTTACCTCGGATAATCGGACTTCTACTGTATAAATAATTATTATCTAAATACACTCTACTCACGAAATTGTAGGAATTTGTTACACGTCGGTCGGTTCCGTAAGCTTCTTCCACAAACTTCTTTTCCACCCACCATTTCCAAAACTCGTTCATTTCTTACTTTGTCTGTCCACTTAATTTTCAGCATCCATCTGTAGCACCACATTTCAAATACTTCAATTTTATTTTTTCCGGTATTCCTAAAGTCCATGCTTGGTTACCATAAAGTGCTGCGATCCACACATAGAGTTTTAAAAAGATCTTTCTTATCCATAGAGCAATATTTGAAACTAAAAGATTTCTTTTTTTCATGAAGGCTCTTTTTGCTAGTGCTATTCTGCTTTAACATCATTCCTGCTTCGGCCGACGTTTGTAATTTTAATTCCTAAGTTGCAAAGTGACTCATTTCTCCTATTGTATCTGATCCTATTTTATATTTGATCTACTAGTATTGGTATCATTTTTGCTACATTTCATCATTTTTGTCTTGCTTTGGTTTGTATTAAGTCCAAAATCTTCCTTCAGGATTTTGTTCATGCCATTCAGTAACTTCTCAATAGTCCTGCTAACAGGACAATGTCATCAGCAAATCGTAGCATACTGGTTTTTCCTCCTTGAACACTTGTGCCACATTCAAATCTTTCTTTCACTTCCTTTATTGACTGACTTCAACCTTGTCTGACACCCTTTTTAACTGATACATGTCTCGCATGATTCTCTACTTTTATTACAGCAACTTGATTCTTATATAGTTTATAAACTTGATTCTTATATAGATTATATTCTTCTATCTTGGTATTTTAGACCTGACTTCTTTAAAATTTTAACATCTCGTCCCACCTAAAATTATCAAATGCTTTTTCTAACTCAACAAACTCCATAAAATTATATTTTCTTGATCCACCCTTCAAGTATTAATCTTAAAGCTAGAATTGCTTCTCTTGTATCGCGGTTTTTCCTAAACTCAAACTGATCTTCACCTACTGTCCTTTTTTCTTACACTTTCCATTCTTCTGTATATTATTCTGGTCAGTTATTTCGACGCATGTGATGTTATACTTATAGTGCGATAATTCTCTGATCTGTCGACCTGTGCATTCTTCGAAAAAAGTGATACTTTTATTAAAACCAGTGGTAATCTCATCTGTCTCATAGCTTTTTGATATAAGTTTGAATAATCTTTGAATTCCTTCTTCTCCTTGGGATTTAAGAAGTTCTGCTGGAATCTCTTCAATTCCAACTGCCTTATTTGATTTCGTATCATTGAAAGCTCTATAAAATTCTGTCCTCAAAACAGGATCATCTAAGTCATCAATGTCGACATCAACTTCTTTTTCCAGTACACTGTTGTTCAAATCGGTTCCGTTACACAGTAGTGGGGTTATGAGGTCTTGATACGACGCGGAAACCGAACTTAGGGGGGGGGGGGAGTATAACCACTCTAGGACGCATGAGAGCTAATAAAGAGTCTTAAAAAACTACGAGGTCGATTAGCAGGTTGGGGGGGGGGGAGTGTCTCCGTCAAAATCTCACGTCATTTTAGAGGGGGGGTGTCCAGAATTCCGGAAAAACACCTCGTGTCCACACGTAATTAACGGACGTCCCGTAATTGGTTAATTGCCGATGTTCGTCCTAGGTGATTTTTAACGTAAATGCGAAGGAATGTACTTCGTTAGGAGGCCAGAACGTAAAGATTTTATGAGTTCCCAGACTCGTTAAAGTGGTACTGAACGTTGCCAGGTCGTTAAGATAGTAGCTGGAAGGTCACTGCTTCGCCTACCTTGGGAGGTTTAAAAACAATTAACTTATTATGATTATTATTACTCTAATTGCGATGGAGATTATACCCCTGTGGAAATTTCTCATATTATCCACCTTTCTTAAACACAAATTCTGCTTTAATTTCTTTCACCAGTCTTCATCATTTCCTTGGCTACTTGATTCCTATCGCTGTTTCTATTAGTTACAAATAAAAACTTTCCGATCGTCGTTTGGTTGAAATTACCTGCTGGTTTGTGGTCTTGGTATTCCCTTCCACATGTTACCACTAATACTTCATCAGACATACACTACTTCACCAAGAAGGGTATTTTTTGCTTCAGATTTTACGAGTCGCCGACGTAGAGTTGGTAAAGGGCTTGGCACAAGGGACGGGAAGGAATTCGGTAGTGTAACCTTCCTGAAATTCGCCTGGAGTGATTTGGGGAAACCACGGAAAACCCAAATCTGGATGCCCGGACGGGGATTCGAACCCGTCCTTCAGAAAGCGAGGCCAGAGCAGATTTCCGGATCTACTGATCTGAAAATTATTTAAAAATTTACAGTGCTATATAGGCTGCTATAGTTTACAGTAAAACTGTTTATGGTTTTGTAAATTAAAAAATGGGTAGTTTTAACAAATTTTATATTGCAGCAAGTAATTTTTTTACAAAAATTATATCCATCAATCTGAAGAGAATTTAATGAATTGAATAATAAACGTCCTGAAAGTAAATTTTTTTTCTATGTCCCGCTATAATTTTTTTATCTGATATTTTGTGTTTGAAAGACAACTTCTCGAACCATGTATTAAACTATAACTTCTAAAAAAGATTTTCCATCGAAAATTTAGTAGTCATATTGTATACGAAATCCTGAGTAGGGCAAGCCAACTAGTGAATAATTGTAGTCAGTAAATAAAGACATTCCTAACTTCAAAACCCAACCTTGCTATAAGCTTCCATATCCTCTTCAGACCCGAGCTCATACTAAAAGTGCAAGAGAACTACTATTGTGTTATTTACTTTGTGTTAATGCTAGTTAACAATGAATGACCATAATTTTTTTTTTGAAACAATAATTAATTTTTTTATAGATGGTATATATATGATACCTCGGGAGTCAAGCAGGAAAATTATACACACAACTGCTTCATGTTACTTTATTTCATGGAAAAAATATATGTCTTTACCTTTATTTCGACGAGCCATGTTGTACAGCTGCAGGATCCCAAGCTTCTAATCAGGGCTGCCAAAAGCAGAAGATCGAACATATGAGCTGTGAAAAGCGCGATGTATATTGTAGATGATACGATAGGCCAGAAAAGGTTCAGTTGTGCAGTGGCTCGAGAAAAAAATAATTCCTGGAGGTATCATATATGATACCTCGGGACTGAAGAGGATATATACAGTTGAGACACAGCTTACAAACAGGTACAAAATCATTATGGCCAACTTATTCATCATACATTTTTTAAAATCTGTTCCTGGAGTGTTTGCTAGATGTTCATTCAATGGGAGGTGTTTAGTCATCATATTTGACGAAGCATATTTATTTCGTATTTTCTTCCCTAAGCTTTTTTAACAGAACGATGGTGATATCTATCTCTCTGCGACACTTCTTCACTACCCCCGCAGCGGTTGCAGCTTCTTAAAGCTTATTTTTGACGACGGACGTCGGCGGCAGAGCGAGATGAGTTGTGGCTGTGGAAGTTGGGCTGTTGTCGTAATGCGGCGCCTGGCCGCCGCTGATAAAGGAACGCAATCTCAAGTTATGGCGACCGCTATCCCGTAATGAAGTGGCCGCGTAATCCGCTGCTAACTAGCCCCCGCCTCCCACGCTCGCTCGCTCGCCTCCAAATGCCGCCGCTGCACCTGCACAGCGCTGCATTAAATGATCCAGTCAGTTCAACCAAACGGATGTGGCAGTGGTTTGCCCTAAACATTAACCTGACACTTATATTAGTTATTATTATTATTGTTGCACGTTATAACATATGATACCATGACAATTATTTAATTATTTATCATTTAAATATTATTTTGTTAATTGTAATTAATTATCATTTAAATATTAATTGTAATGATGTACATGATATAATTTCTAAGCTCGAGGAAGTCCACAGATTAACAAACATTGTCAGTGGGTAGTATATCTTTGAAAAGAATGATATAGAAAATCTTTGGTCTGATGTGAGAGATTCATATTGTCTCTGAGAGATTCTAAAAAAAGAAGAAGAAGGAAGGTGTGTGTAAAAAGCTGTAGGTTTTAGACTGAGTGTCGCAGTAGAAGTATATGAATATATTAGTAGTTCGAGAAGTTATGTACTATAATTGTGTTTTGTTTTGTCTGCAAGGTTTGGATTGGTTTTTATTAAAAACAGCTGAGAATATACGCTAATGACTTGGAGTTGTAACTTCTGTAGAATTAGCGACAATTTGACTAGCAATTTTATTACTATTGAATATCTTCAAATATTTTTTAAAAAAGGTGACCTGTACTCTGTGTGCGTGGATCAAAAGACGAAATATTTAGGGCCACGTCGTCGTAAGATCTACAGAGTTCCGAGCAAATTAATTAATGGGATTGCTCGACTTCAATTGGATTAATTTTAACTGTTTGGAGGTTACAACGTCCCCATAACGGAGAAAAATAAGCAATTTTGATTGAATGTATTCAGTTTCCCTTTGGGATGTTCTTCTTGACGGACCAAAATTTTTTCATTCTTTCACTGACGGTTTTCTTTTCGTTGGCAGTCCAGATGCGTTTTTCTTTCCTTTTTTTCTCTCCGAAATAACTTCCCATGAGTTCACTTTCTCGGTATGTCAGGTCTACCTTAGCAATGCCTGCAGACTTCAGGTCTTTCTCCACCTCCTTGATCCATGTGGTTGTTGTTTTTAATGTTTGCGTGTATGGTATTCTAAAATTTGTCTTGAGATTCTTTCCTTCGAAAGTCTAGTCAGGTGTCCATAAAATTTCAGCCTTTTTTCTTCATGTCTGATGCTATGTTTGAAAGTTTCTCTGTAGTTCTTCTGGTTTGATGTCTACACTGTTCATTTTAATTCACAGCGGTTAACGCTATGGCCTCGCATTTGGGAGGACGCCGCGCCGGTTTGAATCCCCGTCCGGGCATCCAGATTTGTGTTTTCCATGGTTTCCCCAAATCACTCCAGGTGAATGTCGGGATGTTTCCTTCAAAATGCCATGGCCGAATACCTTCCCGTTCCTTGTTCCCAGTCCCATCCCGCCTCTAATGACCTCGACGCTGATGAGGCGTAAAGCCACAAGTAGAAAAAAAAATTAAATAATTTTCATTCACTCTGGATCCCAGGGTTTTTCTGATTATTTTTCTTCTTCTTTCTTGATTTGTTCCATTGCTTTTATGGTGTTCATTGCCAACGTTTCACTTGCGTATGTGACTGCTGTCTTGATTTCTGTGTTATAATGTCTTATATTGGTGTTGTCTGAAATACATTTACCGAGCATGGTGGTGTAACGGTTAACGTTCTGGCCTCGCATTCGGGAGGACGGCGGTTCGAATCCCGGTCCGGGCATCCAGATTTGGGTTTTCCATGGTTTCCCAAATCACTCCAGGCAAATGCCGGGATGCTTCCTTCAAAAGGCCATGGCCGAATTCCTTCCCATTCCTTGCTTCCCCCCCCCCATCCTTTTCCGTCTCTAAAGACCTCACTGTTAAGAGACGTAAAGGAGTTAAAAAAAAATGAAACATACCTTCTCAGAGACAGACGACGATGAAAACGAACTTACGCAAAACGAGCAACTACCACCCCACCTCGACGTAAGACCGGATCCAGCTGCACCACAGCAACTACAAAACTGCTATAGAACAATAGAAAAGAAGACCAAGCAACCTCAGGACACACAAAAAAAACTTGCAAAACCAGAAACCCCTAAATACTAGGGAAGAAATGTAAATGACACAAAACAGTAGAAAAATAGAGAGTGAAGAAATGTAAATACACAAAACAGTAGAAAAATAGAGAAGTAAATAGCTATAAAAATTAAAAGAAATGCCCAACATATAAAAGGAAAAATAATGTAAAAATAAACTAGACAATAGTGAAAACTAGACAATAGTGAAATAGAATAGAAATAGTTAGTATTAGGAATTGATAAAATAAGATTTAAAAATAACATTATATAAATGAACAAATGATGTAAAAATATTGTAAAAAGATGCAAATAATAAAAATGTTAAATACTAATGTAAACCCAAGGCTGAAAAGAGCCCCTGCTCTCCAGCAGCCCGCCGCCAACCTTCAGTTGGTGGAAGGAAACATTAAAAAAAAAAAAAAAAAAAAAAAAAAAAAAAAAAAGCTAACAGCAACAGCATTGCGACCTGAGCATTAAGACTCTTTTCTCACTACACTGTATTGACCGAACGGTAGAATCTCGAACGGTGCAAATCCGAAAGGGCACACATGTTCACACTGCACGGGTTCTGTACAGCTTTTTTTATTTTTTTTTATTAATTTTTTTATTATCACATGCTCCGTGTTGTTGAGTGGTATGTTGTTTAACGAAATTATTTGTTTACGGTTCATTTAATCAATGTTATATAACCTTCGATGAAAGATATATAGATAATTTTGGCCATCGTATACTATAGTGTTCTATAGTCTTGAATTGGGTGACTAAGATATTGGACACTGAAAGAACATGTACACAAATCATCTCAATATGCTTTTACTGAACAATAAAACACGGCAGAATGAAATAGATACAAGACAACAAACATATTTTTAAAGAAATAATGAAGTAATACATAGCTAAGGGAGCGTGCAAAAACCACGTGGCTCGGTGTAAAGGGGGGGGGGGGAGGTGTTGGCTGGAAGGCTACGCTGGGCTACTTGGGGAGAAGGGGGGTTCCGAGCCAGGCCACGTAGCTTTCCTTTCATAACATTTTTCACACTTAGTATGAGGAACAGAATACACAACAGCATGTGAGTATTTATTTCCCTCAGTTAATTATCTCCGTATGTAATTTACAATCATCTGACAAGAGAAAACTGTACAAAATGTCTTCTGGAATCAAAAGGGAAAGAAGCTACGTGCTACGTGGGGGGGGGGGGGGGGGGGTTCACAGGAGGCCAAAATGGAGCAACGTGGTTTATGCACGCTCCCTAAACACTGACTACAATGGCTCGAGGGAACGGCCGTACTACAGGGTGATTCAAAAAAAAAAAGTGGACAAAATGACATGGTAGATTTGTCATACAATAAGGATCAAAAATCGCATAGGAACAGAGAGACGCAAACGCCTGTAGAGGGCGCTAGAGCCACGAGAGGCATGGCCACCACGATCACCAGACCTGTCTCCCTTGGATTTTTTCATCTGGCGATTTTTAAAAGGACTTGTGTATGAAACACCTGTTGAAACGCCGGAAGACTTGGTAGGAAGAATCGCTGCGGCAGCCGGATGTGTTCGAGATACACCTGGTATCTTTGAGAAGGTGCGCAGTTCCATGCAACGGAGATGCCGGGCTTGTCTCGATGCATCGGGCAAAAACTTTGAGCATCTGCTGTAGGCTCAACATTTGGCTTGCATTAGTCGCATGTAAGTGAGTAATAATCAATAAAATGATCTGTAATGGTTTTGTTTCTTCTCTTTGTGTCAGTATTATTTTAGACGCCCTGTAGCGGCTCCGGATCGCAGTTGCGACCCTCTGTTCCTATGCGATTTTTGATTCTTATTGTATGACTGATCTACCATGTCATTTTGTCCACGTTATTTTGAATCACCCTGTATTTAAAACCGTGTAATGTGGTGCCGAGCATTTGGCCGCGTACACCACTGAGCTATCGGTCGCCTTTAGTACAGTGGACGGCTGCTAGCGCGGCGACCGGACGGCGTTATGAATGTGAAAGCGGCCGTGCTCTCCTTCACGCCACTGAAAGAACGTCGCCGTCCGATTTTCTGCCGTTCGGTCAAAACCGCATAGTGTGAAAAGAGCCTAACGTACGAAATTTTCGCGAAATACTTAGTGTCTCGCATTAATGCGGACCTCGGCTGCTAGCGCGGGAGAAGCTAGTTGTTGCTTGCTATCTGTGCGCGGGGATTATCCAGCTCTGTTTGACGATAGCCGCGCTTACGACTTAACTCTGTTTGCAGAGCCCGTAGCGACGAGCGCAAGTTTGCACACACTTTGTGTCGTGTCTCGCGTTTCCTTGTCGTTCTGCCACACGAAATGCGTCATGGCAGGATTTCTACCTAGATAGTTCGTTTCGATGTCGCGAAAACTGCGCCGAGTGAAATTTGCGGCCAGTGAAATTTGCGACCAGTATTCGGACACAACAATGCTTTAGCGCAGCGATTCTCAAAGTGTGGTACGCGAACCCCTAGGGGTTCGCGAGTTGATCATAGGGGGTTCGCGGCGAGATTTACGTAATGGTGGCAGACTTATTGTATCACGCGTGTGACATGCATCATTTAATACAATGCCTTCAAAGAAATATCGCTCCTTTCACTCGATGTGCCGAATAAGTATTAATAGATAATATGTAAATTTTTGAACGCCAAATATCTTTCAAGGTTCAAATTCTACATTATGCTATATATTTCCATTATTCGGCACCACTCACAATCGTGTTAGGTTTGGTAACAATAGTGGCGGAAAATAATGCCTTAAGAAAGGGCTACAATGGCTTGAAATTACTTAATAATTTGTGACTGACAAAAATCGCGCGGCATTGTTTAGTATAGTTGTCTCTCAAGTCAGTGGTACTCCGCGCGCGCACTTATTTCAGCCGGCTGAAATAAAGTTGATAAGTAATTTTGATTAAAAAGTAAGTGAAAACATGAACCAATGGTTAAAAACCGGATCAATACGCGGAAAATGCCCAGATACTCAAAAGTTATCCAGTTCAGAAACATTGAAAACTTCGTTGAGTCAAATTGTGTCTACGTCTACTGAAAGTTCAATTTCGAAACAAGTAAAACAAGTAAACCAGAAGAACACTTCATTCCATCGACAAAGAAAAGAAAATATGATAAAGAGTATCTGAAAATTGGATTTGTGTGCAAAGAAGACACCCAGTACCCAGAGCCACAGTGTGTAATATGTTCAGAAGTTCTCGCAAATAGCTCGATGAAGCCATCATTGCTGCGAAGACATTTGGAGACAAAACATCAGCAGTACGTAAACAAATCTTTAGATTTTTTTGTTCGAAAAAAGAGAGAGTTGGAATCTTCAAAAAAAAAAAAAAAAAAAAACTGTGACAAATACTGCAACTACCAACGCTGATTATTTACGTGCGTCTTTCCTAGTGGCATACAAAATTGCAAAGACCGGCAAGTCATACAATATTGCTGAGGAATTAATTTTACCAGCTGCTAAAGATATGGTCAGTTGCGTGCTAGGAGACAAATTGCTGGATAAAATACCACTTTCAAATGACACAATCGCAAGGCGCATTCACGACATGGCACTCAATGTTGAAAATCAACTAGCAGAACGACTGCAAAATACTTATTTGGCAATTCAAGTTGACGAATCAACAGATATTACTGGACTGCCGAATGTACTTAGTTTTGTTAGATATGTACACAGAAACATTTCTGAAGGAGATTTTCTGTTATGCAAGAACTTGGAGACTACGACAAAAGGAGAAGATATTTTCAACGTCATCAATGATTTTTTTGAAGAACATGGCATTGACTGGAGAAGGTGTGTTGGTGTTTCGACTGATGGTGCCAAGGCCATGACAGGTAGGATATCTGGACTAATCACTAGAATTAAACATCTTGCTCCTGAAGCCAAAAGTATGCACTGTGCATTGCACAGAGTGACACTGCCGTGCAACAAAATGCCTGATTATTTAAAAACAGTATTGTCAGAGGTCGTAAAGATAATAAATTACATAAAAGCACGTCCGCTCAACTCGAGACTTTTTGCATTATTATGTCGGGACATGGGCAGTGAACATGTTTCATTACTCTTACATTGTGAAGTGCGTTGGTTGTCAAGGGGCAGGATGTTAGCTAGGTTTTTTGAACTGCGTCATGAAGTCTATTTATTTGTGAAGGACAGTGACTTCAACCTCAAGTTAAGATTTGAAGATGAAACCTGGCTTATAAGGGTGTCATATCTAGCTGATATTTTCTCTTCTCTCAACGAAACGAAAGCTTCTATGCAAGGCTCCACGTGTAACATATTCATTGTGCAGGATAAAATACAAGCCCTCATAAGAAAAATTGAATTTTGGAAAACTTGCATGATATCAGGTGTTATTGAATGTTTTACTCTTCTGCATGAATTTGTTTCGACCAACACCTTATCACTGGATGTCTCAGCTCTCTGATGAACTGAAAAGGTATTTTCCAGATATCGGTAATGCTGAAGACTGGGTTCGAAATCCATTTATGGTCACAACCAAAAGCATAAATTCTGGTTTGAGCATTAAGCAACATGAATCATTGCTGGAAATGTCCACAGATCTTACTCTTCATGCTGATTTTAAAAAGATGTCTTTAATTGATTTTTGGGCAGCAAGACAGGAAGAATATCCGGAGCTCTCACGTAAAGCAGTTAATTTCCTTTTACCCTTCGTGACAACTTACTTATGTGAGAGTGGGTTTTCACACCTGGTTATGATAAAAACGAAATACACGAATCGAATGAATGTCGACTATGAAATGAGACTGAGATTGAGTAAAACTGTTTCTGATATTGACTCAACATGCGACAAAAAACAAGCTCATCTATCACATTAACTGACAACAATCTTCTGTATAAGTGTATTACTTTTATGAAAATAAAAATTCTTATTTTTTTTAAAGCTTCTTTTAAATTTTTTTTTAGGGGGTTCGCCACTGTCTGGAAAATTTAAAAGGGGTTCGCGGAGCATAAAAGTTTGAGAACCGCTGCTGTAGCGGTTTGAGTCTTTGAAAACGGTGTTTATTATTGAATAGGCTCAAACTGGTTGTGTTGACAGCCGCCCCGCCGGTGCTTTGAGGGGATTGCTACCGTGCTACGTTTACAGTCTGTTTTAGAACAGCTGTTAATGCTACAAATGTTTTATAGTTTATTAAAACATAAGTTTTATTCTGCCTCAAAAGACGTAGAAAAGAAGTATCATAGCGAGCCCTATACTTATAGAAAAGAAGTAATTTCATGCAAAATTGCAGGAAATATTCCACTATCGGCAGTTGTGGGTTAACTGTTTTTGCATTTATGACTTGAAAACCAAAACAAGCAAAGTTATACCTACCATGCAGGCAAATTTGAAAAAAGGAGGGAATGAGTTTGCCTCTTTCTGTAATCACTTCACAGCACATTTCACCCCCAAAACTGTTTTTTTTTTTTTTTTTTTTTTTTTTTTTTTTGCGAGACAATGACATCATCCTAGAGTTTAACAAGTGGCGGCCCAAGCACTTTAAAAAGTATTTGCTCCCAAGTGAAGCTCGAAAACAAAAAAACGTGATTTTTCCCATCCACCGTCAGTCGGCTTGATGGCGTGATCAGCAAAAAATTCAACTTTCAGTAACGATTGCAAAAAAATTCTAAGAAAAAACTCTTAATTTGCGAACAAGGTGATGTGATTTTTAATTCGAAACATTTGCCTGTCAATTTTTTAAAAAATAGAAATTAGTTCCAGATGCCGGGATGCTTCCTTCAAAAGGCCATGGCTGAATTCCTTCCCATCCCTTGTCCCCACCTATCCCGTCTCTAAAGACCTCGCTGTTAAGAGACCTTTTTTTTTTTGCTGTCATCAGTCTTTCGACTGGTTTGATGCAATCCTCCATCCCTTCCTATCCTGTGCTAACCTCTTCATTTCTACATACCCCTTACAACCCACGTCCTCAATTATC
The DNA here is from genome assembly GCA_031002005.1 of Vandiemenella viatica. NCBI lineage: Eukaryota > Metazoa > Arthropoda > Insecta > Orthoptera > Morabidae > Vandiemenella > Vandiemenella viatica. The sequence continues at coordinate 13,704,366 of CM061920.1, read as the reverse complement.
TGCTTCATATATTCTAATCTCTGTCTACCTCTACAGTTCTTACCTTCGACTGCTCCCTCCACTAACAAATTAACCAATCCAGCATGTCTCAAAATATGGTTAAAAAAATCGGTCATGTAATGTAAAATGTTGTGCTGACTAGCTTCCGTTCTATTTGTACACGTAAAAACTTCCAGGCCTCAATTTAGTGAAACCAGGTCGAGTCGTCTAAAGGGGTCTTTAGACAGTGATTAGGACGGTCTGGTCGCTAGTAGCCTGTGATACAATGGAAATGTACTGGCCGCAGATTTAACAGATTTTAGGTTGGCCGCAAATTTCACTGGTCGCAGTTTTCAGTGAATCGTTCGTTTCAGGTGCTAGAATCAGCATTACAATACGTAATGTCTGCAGATGTCACTGTCTTGTTAGCAGAACAGAGTAAGTATTTATATGAAACCAGCCCAGCGAGTACTTTTGTATAACACGACGTTTCGGCAGTCAAAAACTCGGCCGCCATCAACGGTTCCGCGTGGTATACAAGCAACACCGTCACCCAAAGGCAGCAGTCACTTCACAACGACGGCAGAGAATTATGACCACCGAAACGTCGTGTTGTACAAACCTACTCACTCCGATAGTTTCCCGAGAAAATTCTATCCATACACAACGTCGCGAAAGTCTCCACTCTTAAAGATTAAGAACATTTCACAAATTACTGAATGCAGTCAACAATATACTGAAAGAAGGACTTGGACTAAATATCAACCAAAGCAAGAGAGAAGTCATGAAATGTAGAAGTGACTGCGGTTTTTTTTTGTCGTCAGTCTTTCGACTGGTTTGATGCAATCCTCCATCCCTTCCTATAATGTGCTACCCTCTTCTTATCTACAACCCACGTCCCCATTATCTGCTTCGTATATTCTAATTTTTACTCTGTCTTCCTCTACAGTTCTTACCTTCGACTGTTCCCTCCACCAACAAATTAACCAATCCAGCATGTCTCAAAATATCACCTACCAGCCTGTCTCTTCTTTCTGTAAACTTCTTACACAAACTTCTTCCCTCACCCATCATTTGTAAAACTCGTTCATTTCTTACTTTGTCTGTCCACTTAATTTTCTTCTGTAGCACCTCATTTTCTTTCTTTCCGGTATTCCTAAAGTCCCTGTTTTTCTAGCGTAAGGTGCTGAGCTCAACAAATAGAGTTTTAAAAATTTTTTTCTAATTCCTAGATGAATATTTAAAACTAAAAGAATTTTCATGAAGGTTCTTTTTGCTAGTGCTATTCTGCATTTAACATCATTTCTGCTTCGACCATCGGTTGTAATTTTGCTTCCCAAGTAACATAATTCACTTACTTCTCCTATTGCACCCGATCCTATTGTTATATTTAATCTATTAGTATTGGTATCATTTCTGCTACATTTCATCAGTTTAGTCTTGATTTAATTTATAGTCAATCCAAACGTTCCTTCGGTATTTTGTTCATGCCATTCAGTAACATCTCAAAATCCTCAGCCCTTTCTGCTAACAAGACAATATCATCAGCAAATCGTAGCATACTGATTTTTCCTCCTTGAACATTTATGCCACATGGAAATTTTTCTTTTACTTTCTTCATTGTTTCTGCGGTAACAGTAAATTAACTATAAATATAAGGTCAGGAGTAATAAAACCGACCGTGGTGGGTGAACGGTTAACTTCTGGCCTACCGAGAGTGGTGGTGTAACGGTTAGCGTTCTGGCCTCGCATTCGGGAGGACGGTGCTTCGAATCCCCGTCCGGGCATCCGGATTAGGGTTTTCCATGGTTTCCCAAATCACTCCAGGCAAATGCGTCCTTCAAAAGGCCATGGCCGAATTCCATCCCATTCCTGCCCCCCATCCTTTCCCGTCTCTAAAGACCTCGCTGTTAAGAGACGTTGAGCAGTTAACAAAAAAAAAAAAAAAAAAAAAAAAAAAACTACAAAACGTCTGGCCTCGCATTTGGGAGGACGCCGGTTCGAATCCTCGTCCGGGCATCCATATTTTGGCCATGGTTTCCCAAAATCACTGCAGGCAAATGCCGGGACTTCCTACAAAAGGTCGTGGCCGAATTCCTTCCCGTTCCTTGTCCCCAGTCCCATCCCGCCTCTAGTGCACTTGACGTCGACGAGGCGTAAAGCCATAAGTAAAAAAAAAAAGAGATATAATAAAGACAGTAAGTAGGGTACCCGCTAGTGTGGCTCAGTGAGTTAGGGCTCCACACGCTGGATAGGGGAGGTGCAATGAGACCGGACACGAGGCCATGACCCCCGCGTGCCAGACGTCGTCCATGAGCTCTTTATGCTAGTCTTAGGGCCAGGGCCGGCGTTAGGGGTGGGGGGGGGGGTAAACGGGTCAAATGTACCCGGGCCCGCCAGCTGATAGGGGGCCCCGATCACCGGCTGCAGGTGCCCCCAGGCCTCGAAGCCAAGAATCCGCCTATTGTCGCCCATCTAGTTTGTAGAGCTAAAAAAAAAAAAAAAGTCGCCCATTTTAGCCCGGGCCCGAAATTCCTAGCACCGGCCCTGCTTAGGACGGTTCCCAATATCCGCCTTATCAACTAGCAAAGCGGGCCTTCACGAGAAGGAGAAATCTTTCAGCTTCAAACATTGATCTAGGACTGAGAAGGAACTATTTGAAGCTATCTCAATGTGACTAGCAGAGAAATTTATGGTAACAACGCACACACCATAGCCAAGTTTCTGCTCCGTTGAGCAGAATGTGGTGGACTGTTTATTGCTAAACATTTACTCCCACTTCGTTAAGGCTGGGTATGACTTCTCTGTCGGTAGATCTTCTTATTTGGCTACAGCTGTTATTCTTCCTTGGAAGTGGTCCCCCGCATTTGATTCAACGCTGCCTCACGGTAGCAGGCGTGTCTTCTTTGGAAGCCAGGTGATTTACTAACTTCGTGAGGAGGGTGATGAGCGTCTGCAGCCTGTCTTGACGTAGGTCCGCGGTTTGCCGGGTCGCAGTTTGAGCCCTCTCCGCGCCTGTCCTCACGTCAGGTGGTCTTCGGCATTCCTTGTTTCTTTGTAGGTCGCCCACCGGATGTAGCTGTGTGGTGACTTGATTTCTCCGTAAGTGCAGCTCTGCTAGGTCGTCGCCTTGGTTCAGAGTTAGGAATGCCATAAAAGAAGGAAAATTGAAGCTTTTGAAATGTGCTGTTATCGAAGGATGCTGAAAATTAAGTGGACCGATAAAGCACGAAATTAATGTGATTTGGAAATGATGGGCGAGGAAAGAAGGTTGTGGAAGATGTAGCATAACGAGGTCCAAAGGAAAATTAAAACAGACTGTCCGTTACTCTGAGAAGAGTTGGTTGTCATGGGGACAAATTATTTATTCATTTTTTTACCTATGGCTTCACGCCTCTTCGACGTCAAGGTCATTAGAGGCAGGATGGGACTGAGAACAAGGAACGGGAAGGAATTCGGCTAGGGCCTTTTTGAAAGAAGCATCTCCCCATTCGCCTGGAGTGATTTGGGGAAACCATGGAAAACCAGAATCTGGATGCCCAGGTGGGGATTCGAACCGGCGTGCTCCCGAATGGGACGCCAGAAAGTTAACCACTCAGCCACCACGCTCGATGGTACAAAGTAGTTACAGACAGAGGGAGCAATAAATAAAGTTATGGGTCGATGCTATTCAGTCAGGGGACCCGACTTTTGAGTGTAGCTTGCATGAATAAGATAAGGAATGATATGAAAGTTTGTTATTCATATAAAACAGATTAAAATCATGAATTTGGAGATTCAAGTTCTATATGAATGAAACGGTACTTGTATGCCTTGCCGACCAAACAACATATACAGAAATAAGCCCGATAGCTATGTAAGTCAGACATCATAAAATACGGCACAGTAAATACGACAAAAAGTACTACAGAAAGAACAGCCAGGATGGTTGTTTAAGTTTAAGATATGCGGGATTGGTTAATTTGTTAGTGGAAGGAACAGTTGAAGATAGATAAATGGACAGATAGATATGTTCGCTTTGATCACATGAAAGAAGAGTCTCGGTGATGTGGTACATACACTTATTAATAATATCGATTATGTTACCAGCAATTGATAGCAATTTAGCTACTTAACTACCCATTAGTATAATCAGTATCCACTGTAATCTTCAAATACAATCCCATGTTAGTTACTACTAATGTGGAACAATGTCTACACTTGTTACCAGCATTTATTAACCAGTTAATTTCTTACAGACCTATTAGCATAAGAAGTTTCCACTGTAATCTGCAACTACATATTATATCATGTTAGTTACTATATTTATGGAACAGTACATAGACATATTAACAATATCAATAATATTACGAACAACTGATAAACATTCAATTCCTTAAAAAATTGTTAGTATGATAATTTTCCATTGTAATTTGTAAATAAATATTATCCCATGTTAGTTACTATATACGAATGAATTTTGGAAACAATGTAATTAGTTTATTTGAGAATAGTTTCAATAGAAAGAAAAACCAATATATTATTTTAGTAATTGTGGACAACTTTGTCACCTTCCCCTTTCATACACCAAATATATAGTATTTTCTCTGCCATTCTTAGTTACCAAATTACAAGAAGAAAATTCTTTCACAGAGTAAAACGCGTTCTGAAGCAAAAACTCTTTCAGTTTGGACTTAAAGTAATTAGATTTTCGTAGATAACATGTTATTTCTATCGGTAAGACATTGAATAAGGAAGCTGAAGTAAATTCTTTCTAAACAACTGAAAGTAACTTGTAATCCTTATGAATGTTATATTTGTTGCTAGAATTATGGCTATGTTTTGTCAGAACGGTGTAGAGGTTAGAATATACGAAGCATATAATTGAAGCTGTAGGTTGTAAAGGGTATGTTATGATGAACAGATTGACTTGAAATGTAAATATCTTGGCATTACACTTGATAACAATCTTGCGCTAATGTCCTCGTCGTCGACGCGCCCTAAAACCTAAACCCTGATAACAATCTTAACTGGGCAGGACACATTCGACAGGTAGTAGTAAAAGGTTTCAAAATTCTGTACTTGTTAGAGAGAGTGATGAGGGGATGTACAAGAGAAGTAAAGGAATTGGGTTACAAAACTTTGGTCAGACCATTGCTCGAATATGGTAGTGTAGTATGGTACCCACATTTTGAGTATCAAATACACGAGTTTGAGAGGGTGCAAAAAAGTGCTGCTAGATTTTTTTCTGGAAATTACTGCAGAATGCGATTAGTAACAGATATAATAAAAGAGCTGGAATGGGATTCATTGCAAGACAGGGGGAGGGGTGAAGAGGTTCATGGGAGTGTACAAGGCGTATACTGGTGATGAGGCATGGTAAGATATTGGTTTAAGAATTAAAAGTAATGCATGGAAGGTAAAAGGTGACCATGACCGCAAGCTGTCACTGGATTTCAGGCTCAAGGGTATGGTATGATTCTCTTTTTTAGGTAAGGGTGTCAGGGATTGGAATAAGTTACCAAGGGAAATGATGAATAATTTACCAAAAACGTTGAAAGAATTTAAAGTTAAACTTTGTAGAGGGCAAATGTAGGGAGGTGCAGGAAAAGGAGAAGATGGGTGTTTAGCGAAATTGCCACCGGAGCTTGTGTTCCATTGGAATTTAATTAAATTAAATTGAACAGATTATAGCAAGATCGCACGAGAAGAAGGAATGGAGGTCTGCATCAAATCAGTCTAGAGACTGATTGCGGAGGAAAAAGAAGAAGACCAAAAGATATATATATATATATATATTTTAATGGCATTCGGTCTTGTAGCAATACAGCCATTTTTTTATTCCTAACTTGTGTATGAAGTCTTCTCGTGTTGTTATTGATGGTGACAAGTGACAGGACAACACAGGAGGGATACAACACTTAATTAAAACCACTCATGGCCTAGGCCGGACTCGAACCGACGACCGCTGCAACGACAAGCAGGCTCTCTAGTCTCGCGCTACCGGGGTCGGCATGCAAAGATCTGCAGCGTTGCAGGTGAGCGGTATTTCCGTTCACCGCGCACAGTGGACTGGATAACGTGACAGTGAGTGGGCGGCTCCAAGGCTAACCTGAAGATAGCAGCGTCATCAATGCCGACTCGACCGAGAGTGGGCCCCTGCATCAACAGAACGCTATCTGTGCCGACCCTGGCAGCGTAGGGGATAGCGTGCTAACCTCGCGTCGCGAGGGCCGCTGGTTCGAGTCCGGCCCCGTGCATGGGTGGTTTTTATTAAGTGTTGTGTTTGTCTTGTGTCGTCTGTACCATGGAGAATCTGTAATACATTGAGTAATCCAATACATACTTGCAAACTACAAAAAAATTACATAGTGCTGTATGGCCTCGTAGCCAAATGCCATATTTAAAAAAAAAAAAAAGAAAAAAAATAAATAAATAAATAAAAAAAACATTATCTGCGTCGAGCGCTCAGCGTATTCCGGACGCGACCAAGTCCACAATACGTAATTCGAGAAACTAGACTTAGGACCGAAAATTTCTAGCATAAAAGGAAGCAACAAATTTACGACTCGTGAATAGAAAAGTGGAACACGCCTTTTTTCATTACAAAAATTGTGGAATAACAGGCTACTATAATAATTACTCTGTGAAATGGTAGCTAAGGTAACGTTTGGATAAACAGAAGAGGATAGATCAAGACTAAAAAACTTGGTGAAGACCGTGTCGTGTTCGCTTTGAATGTTAAAGTTGCTGGTGAAAAGAACTTGTAAAAATTCGGATGATGAAGGATGTTATAACATTATAATAAAAAAGGAATTAAATCATATAAGTTCGTTGATTTTTTGGCGAAGCTGGCTGATGTGAAACGGAATCTATGTTTCTTATTTTCTCATAGCAAAGGAAATAAAACCTTACAAGAAACTACAATAAATAATTAAGCAGATATTTTCACTACGACGACAAGGTAAATAAATAAAAATACGAGAAAATCTCAAAGTTATTATTTTTTGGCTATACCAATAAATCCGTGCGAGACTTTTGCGCATTTAATAACCTTCCCCCCCCCCCTCCTTAATTTTTTAAAATCTTTTCTGGGTTGTTCAAACTAAGCACTCACAAGGGACATCTTTGACCTCCAACGCTCTGAACCGCACGAAAACAAGCTTAGAATAACAAGCGATCATAAACAAAACAGTGGTGTGTGTCATTTCCATGAAAAAAATGTTACATTCTACCTCAAGTAACATATTGATATTGTGACCACAACTGAAGATACATGATCGTTGTTTCATCATGAAACTTTGTGATTTACAATCAGTTTGCTGCACCTACGTATAAGTGTATGTTGCAACATGCTTGTCGATAGGCAGGTTATGACATTGACATACCAACATCATCATTTGAAGATGAAACTAGTTTGGCTTTTGATATTGGACTGCGTGAATGCGAAGGTGATTTGGAATGTGATGACGTGGCTTTTGTGGGGTGTGTATATTGTTCTCTTTCACTTTGTTTTAACCACTTCATCGAAATCCCGCATCTGCACTTTAAGGACTAATATAAGTACTATCAGGTGTATGGTACTAAGCTAATCTCTTTGCTGTGTATTCCAATCCCGAATGGTACGAGTAAAAAAAGAATTCATATAAGAATCAGTGCGGCACCTTATTTCTCTAATCTTATCCATCCTGTCATTCATAATCAAATAGGTTGGTGGACGAAGTATTTTACTACACTTGTAAGTGAAAGTGGGAGTACACATCTTTACCAATAAGTTTAAACGAAACGTGCGTCGTCTATCTACCAGAGACTCCCAACCTAGTCTACTAATCAGTTCTGTGACGCTTTCATAAGGACTGTAGCAAGCGGTCACGAATCGAGCGGCTCTTCTCTGTACTTTCTCTATACTGTCAATCAACTCCATACGAAACGGATCCCAAATGGCACAACAGTAGTCCAAATGTGGACGCACAAGAGATTTTTACACTATCTCCTTTGTTTGTTTATTACAATTTTTCAAGATTCGACCTATGAATCACAGTCTAGAATTAGATCTACCTACTAACGAATTACTGTGTAAGTCCCATTTCATGTTCATTTGTACTGTTACTCCCAAATATTTCACAGAATCGACTATATCAATAACTGACCTGTTTACCTCGTATTTCTGAACAAAAGGATTATTTTTGTTAGTTATGCTCATTCTCTTCAACTTTTTACAATTTAGTGTTAGTTGCCATTCAGCACACCATGCCAAAATAACATCCAGATCACGCAGAATTTCTAAGCAATCGGTCGAATTCCTTACTTCCCTATAAATAACTGCATCATCAGCAAACAATCTAAAAAGGCTTTTCATTTCGTCTCCGAGATCGTTTATAAAATTTAAGAAAAGATGTGGTCCTATTACAATTCCTTGAGGTACACCGGATGTAACATCTAGATTAGAAGAACTTTATCCTTAAACGACTACATACTGCGACGACCAGTTAGCAAATCCGTTATACATTCACAAAGCTGATCCGATATACCGTACGCTCGAAGCTTCGCTAAAAGGCGGTTGTGTAGCACAGAGTCAAAGGCTTTCTGAAAAATTAAAAAAATAGCATCCACTTGTGAACCTGCATCAATAACTTTCATTACGTCGTGTGTAAATAGGGCCAGCTGTGTTTCACATGATCTTTTATTCCGAAATCCGCCCTTTAATTCTCTGTTCCGTATGTTTACGTTTAGATCAAATCCCTACCCTAATATTTTTACGTGTCATTACATAAGATTACCTGGAAGATACTGTGGGACCATGTTCAGATCTGCGGGAACGCCCATTTACTCTGGGTTTTTAGGAAGTTTCTGTAATCATTCAAATAAATTTTCTCCTTAAAAATTAAAAAATACTTGCACGTTGAATCTCCAAAATTGGGAAGGATAATTCAGTAATTAAATTGAAACTTGTAAAATTTCAATCAGCAGTGACTGAAATGCTTAACGTGTGGTTCTCATGCATCACTTAGCTCCACACCTGGGACCTTCTTCACACCCAAGAAGATTACAAAATCTGAAATTACGGACCACTATTAACAAGAAGAAGGTCATCACGTCTAGTGGAAGAAAATAAAAATCCTACCACAACCAAAGAGCTTCTAATAACGTAAAATTACGAAATCTCTTGAAATTTTTAAACACCTGAAATATTATATTAAAGATGATACATATAGAAATGTGCGCCATACACACTGTGCGGAAGTACAAAAAAAAAAAAAAAAGATGATTTAAGTTTTCCTGTAAACTGAGAAGCGTTTCTCCGTATATCATCAATCTCTTGCCCATTAAGCAACCGTTAAATTATAATGTAAAAGATGGCACGCGGTGGCCGAAACGTCGTGGGCAGAAGAAAAGGGGCGTTCATAAACCACGTAGCTCCATTTTAGCCTGCTGTGAACCACTTTTCCTCCCCACGTAGCCTAACATGGCTTTTGTCTCTACACCCCTCCGCCCCCCCCTCCCCTCCCGCTTAGGAGGTAACTTTTCTTCCTATTGTTCCCAGAAGACATTTTGTACTGTTTTCTCTTGTAAGACTATCGTAAATTACATATGGAGATAATTAAATGAATGAAATAAGTATTTACATACGTTTGTGTGTACTGAACTTCTTTTTAACTGTGACAAATAATATGTATGAAAAGCTACGTGGCCTGGCTCGGAACACCCCCCCCCCCCCCCACGTACCCACCCCAGCCAACCACTCTCCCGCCACCCCTATACCGATCCACGTAGTTTATGGACGCTCCCAAAGAATCAATGCTACAGAACGACTCGCGAAGTATTTCAGTCAACATTAAATGAAACTTTTCTAGACGCTATAGACGGAAATGATTCAGTTTAGTAGTTTATCGAAATGTGCACGTGATTATGAATTATGTTGACTATGTTATCTAGTTAATTACGTGTGGAGTCGATTCTTAGACCTTAGGTCCCCACCGGAAGAGTTAGTGAGAGCGAGAAACGGAAAGAGAAAGTGGTGATTTTTTTTTTCGTCGTTCCGTCGACTGGTTTGACGTAATCCTCCATCTGTTTTTATATTGAGGTTGTGTCTTTATCTGAATAAAGCCGTTATAACCTGGCTCCTACTTACTACCTGCTGAATTATTATCTTCCTCTACAGTTGTTTTTTCCTTCAACTGTTCCCTCCACTAACAAATTAACCGATCCCGCATGTCTTGAAATGTGACAACCCATTCTTTCTCTTCTTCCTTTGGGACTGCTACACAAAAGTCTTTTTTCGCCGAAAATGTAAATATCTTGGCATTTCATTTGATAACAAGCTTAACTGGGCAGGACGCATTGGACAGGTGGTAGGAAAGGTTTCAAAATTCTGAACTTGTTGGAGAGAGTGATGAGGGGATGCACGAGTGAAGTAAAGGAATTGGGTTACAAAAGTTTGGTCAGACCATTGCTCGAATATGGTAGTGTAGTATGGGACCGACATTTTGAGTATCAAATACAGGAGTTGGAGAAGGTGCAAAGAAGGGCTGCTAGATTTGTTTCTGAAAGTTATCGCAGAATGCAATCAGTGACAGATGTGATAAAGAAGCTGGAATGGGATTCATTGCAAGACAGGAGGAGGATGAGGAGGGTCATGGGAATGTACAGGGCGTATACTGGTGATGAGGCATGCATAGATATTGCAGTAGGTATGAAAAGTAGTTCATGGAAGGGAAAAGATGACCATGACCATAAGCTGGCACTCGATTTCAGGCACAAGGTTGTGGGAAGATTCTCTTTTTTAGGTAAGAGTGTCAGGGATTGGAATGAGTTACCAAGGGAAATGATGAATAACTTACCGAAAACATTAAAAGAATTTAAAGTTAAAATTTGTAGAGGGCAAATGTAGGTGAGTGTAGGATAGGGGGAAGTTGAGTGTGTAGGGAAATTGCTACCGGAGCGTGTGCTCTATTGCAATTAAATAAAATTAATACTGTACTACCTGCATCATTTGCCAGGTGGACGAGTCCACCTGACTGGCTGCTCACCGTTCCCCTGTCTTCAGCCCTGGTGCGATGTTTGCTTTCGGTGGTTAGGCTGTCAGATTCTGCCGTAGTGGACGCCACACAATGCGACCGGAAAAACAGCCAAAGGGGGCGGGAAGGGCCAGTCGAGTGCGGAGCAGGTTTTTTTTTTTTTTTTTTTTTTTTTTTTTTTTTTTTTTTTATTGCTTTCGCAACTGATACCATTCAATCAGCTCAATATGATTATCATAGCTTCCAGTGAATCAGTCACCCAGTGTATAAATTGTAGATTCTAAGCATGGACACCACACGACGGACATGTCTGTCTGTCCGCAGCAGAATTCTGGAACATGTCATATGCTCGAACATTATGAAGTTTCTAGATGAGAACGAGTTACTTACGCCGTGTCAACGCGGACTTAGGAAGAAGAGATCGTGTGAAACACAATTAGCCCTATTTTCCCATGACGTAATGAAAGTTATCGATGCAGGTTCGCAAGTTGATGCAGTTTTCTTGGATTTTCAGAAAGCTTTTGATTCTGTACTACACAACTGAATTTTAGCGAAGATTCGAGCTTACGGTACTTCGGCTCAGATTTGCGAGTGAATACGTGATTTTCTAACTGATCGATCACAGTATGTAGTTGTTGACGGGGAAGCCTCTTCTAAGATAAATGTTACTTCGGGCGTTCCTCAAGGAAGTGTAATAGGACCACTTCTTTTCTTAATATTTATAAACGATCTAGGTGACAACGTCAAATGCTGGTTGCGATTGTTTGCCGACGATGCAGTTATCTATAGGGAAATAAGGTGCCCCGACGATTGCTTAGAAATTCAGCGCGATTTGGATGCTATTTTCGATTAGTGCCGTAAATGGCAGCTTACACTTAGTTGCAGAAAGTGCAAGGCAATGCGTATAAGCAACAAAAAGAATCAGTTTGTTCACGAGTACAAAATAATCAATTCAGCTGTTGACACGGTTGATTCCCTGAAGTATCTGGGGGTGATAGTGCAAACCAACATGAAATGGGACATGCACATAGCTTCCGTCGTAGGCAAGGCGAATTCTAAATTGCGATTCATAGGTCGTATTTTGAGGAATTGTAATACTCATACAAAGGAGACAGCGTATAGAACACTAGTGCGTCCGCATCTGGATTACTGTTGTGGAGTTTGGGATCCGTATCGCAAGGTTCTGATTGACTCAGTTGAGAGGGTGCAGAGGAGAGCCGCTAGATTCGTGACTGGTTGTTACGGCCCTAATGAAAGCGTCACAGAATTGATACATAGATTGGGCTGGGATAGTTTGGAAGACAGGCGACGTAGCTTGCGTTCGAATTTATTGGAGAATATGGGAAAAAATTTAAATTTCGAGTGGAATGAGATTCTTCTTCCACCAACCTATTTAGGTCGTGAGGGATAAGATTAGAGAAATAAGATGCCGTACTGATGCTTTTATGTATTCCTTCTTTCCTCGCACTATTCGGGATTGGAATGGGCGGGTTTAGGATTGGTGCTTAGCACCCTCTACCACCCACAATGTTTGTGACTTGCAGAGTATGGATGTAGATGTAGATGACATTCACACAGACACACAGCACTTAACCTTCCATGCCCTCGTCCGGACTAGAGTCCCACCGCTACCGAGGCTGGCTGACTCGGAGCAGGTTGTGGTTAGCCTTGGATGTCCAGTATCGTTTTGGCTGGTGTTACTGTATGTTGTGTTTGGTACTGTGAATATCGTCCCGCGGTTGATTTTCTTTTCTTTTCTTTTCTGCCTTTTTGTTGGTCATGTTTGTGTGTTGTGCAGTGGCCTTAACACGTCCATTTCGCTCTTTATCCGTCCACTTAATTTCCAACATCGTTCCGTATCACCACATTTCAAGTGCTTCATGCATCCTTTTTTTATGGTATTCCTGAAGTCTAAAAACCACTTCCATAACATTCCGTGTTCCACACATATGTTTTAAAAGAGTCCTAGGTCAATATTTGAAACTAAAAGATTTCTCTTTATCAAGAAGGATCGTTTCGCTAGTGATGATAATGTTTAGACATGATTAATGCTTCAGCCATCGGTTGTAATTTTTCTTCCTAAGCGATAGAATTTCCTGCTTCTTATATTACTTCCGAACCTGTTTTTATATTATCCTGTTTTTTATGTTATCACTGGGGTTGGGGTCTTTATGACCAAAATGATAGAGAAATATAGCGGAAAATATGACCTAAAAATGACAACATATGACCAAACATTTAAATTTACTATCAAAACATGCTAAATTACACATCATTTATTTTATCTAGTAGTGTCGCTTTCACGTAGACAGCATAATTTGCTTCCGCGCTACATTATTGGGAAATTAAATTTTAAATCGTTTTGTTGAAATCACTTTAATTTCAGATAATTTACAGAACAGAACTGTTAAATCTATACTAAAACTCTCCTCTCTAAATTTCTTTACGTTACTTCGCCCTTTCAGAAAATTTTAATTTCGGCATGGCGGTACGTCTACTCACTGATCCACTGCAGATTTAACGATGACTGAGGATATTTCATTGAGATAGTCATTGACGAAGATCGACACAGGCATGCTTCTGCTGCATTGTGGAGATTAAAAGGCGCGTGGGACATTAACTTTTAGAGAGTGACAATAATGGAGAACTTTAATTCTTGACAGGCGAATTCAGACCACACTGAAAATTAGTTTTGTTCTTATCCGCCACCTGTATATTTGTTCTCATGGTATATCTTGTGAATTCCCGATGCTATTAAGAAAACTACCAGATTTTTCCTCAAAATATGACCATATGACCACAAATATTATCGAAATATGACCAAAGATAGGAAAATGGTTTGCATATGCATTTATATGCTATGTAAAATACATTTAAATGTAATCAGAATCGTTGAAGCGATATTTAATTCAGCATTTCAGCACAAAAAGAAGGCAGGGAAAAAATATGACTTGTCCTAAAGATCCGATCTCTAGTTAGCGTCATTATTTTTGGTACATTCCGTGACTTTTGCCTTACTTTGGCGACCTCGCACCTGCAGGTTCATTGTGGCTGTTTTTGTCGCCGTAATTTAGGTAAAGTCTGTTAGCGAGGTAATTAGCACAGCTTGCGAGGCCACAAAGCGCGTGTTGTAACGAGGAGGGCAGAGGGCGCGGCCTCAAAGGGCCTGGACGACTCGTGCGTGGCAGGCGGCTGACAGGTGGCCGGCTCCCCGCGGACTCACTGCAACTCCAAAGGCCGCGGCAGAGAGCATTCTACCACACACAACCGTAACTCGACGACACAAATCAAAATGTCTCCGTGTCTCGCTTACGGTATCTCAAAACGTTATCACCCACATGTGCCGTCCCACAAGGTAACCTCGTAGAGCAGTTGCTTGAGGCAGTCGTCTCGAGCCTACAGATTTTTCGGTATTTCTGTCCCAGTCTGTCGTACCGAAATACCAAAATTTAACCATTTTTCCACTATTTCTGAGAATACAACGAAATTTTACCGTTTTTCTTTTTTACCGATTTTAAATTTTCAGGTTGGCAACCCATTTTGCTTATATTTTAGGGGGGGAATCATCCGATCGATTATATGTTAAGTTGTTTAGTTAGTTGCCTTTGGCGTAATGTTCCACCCCTGTGTTTATGGACCGAGCGTGGTGGGTGAGCGGTTAACGCTCTGGCCTCGCATTCGGGAGGACGGCGGTTCGAATCCCCTTCCGGACATCCAGATTTGGGTTTTTCATGGTTTCCCCAAATGACTCCAAGCGAATGCCGGGATGCTTCCTTCAAAATGGCCATGGTCGAATTCCTTCCTGGTGTTTTTGTTATTTTGATTATGTTTTGCTAGTACTGACTAGTGCTTATTCATGATATGAAATTTTTACTGAACAAATTCTAGTATTAGTTTTAAATTTATAATTTATCCTTCAGTTTCCTTATTATTTTACAACGATAAAGAAGTTTAAAATAATGTAATGTAGTAATGTAACCAAGTTTATACTATAGGAAGCTAAAAAGATAATATGAAAATCAAGCCCATTTTTGTATGCATGTTGAAACCAATTTCTTTTTTCCGACTTTTGATGACTAATTTGTCGTTGAGTTGCGTCATCAATAGCTGCACAGGTTTGACGTCAAATTGGTAGCAAGTCTTGGAGTTCCAAGTCTGGCAGTAAAATTGGTGTCAAACTGATAGAAATTCTTCGACCGCAAATCTTGTCCAGCGAAATGTGGTTATTTGTGTTGTTTTTTGTTTCATATACCGATTTTTGGTACTAATATACCGATATTAGCGGACAGATCTACCGATTTCGTATTTTGACGTTCCAGACCACTGGTTTGAGGTTCAGCGCCTAAGGGGCGCCCATTAATTACGTGAGGGGAAATAGGGGAGGGGGGGGGAAGGATTCTGACGAAATCTCACCAAGGGGATGGGGTCAACGGAAGTCTCACCTCATATTTTTAATTTATTGAAGAATAGTAGAGGTGAAGTCTCAATAAAACTACGACGCCAGTCAGCAGAGGGGGGTTCCCCTCAAGATCTGACGTCAACATAAGGGGTGGGGGGGGGGGGTGGGGGGGGCGTCCGAGTAGATGTCACCAAATCCCACCACAGGGGGAGGGGGGGGAGTCCAGAATTCCAGAAAAACACCCCTAGTAATAAATGGACGCCCCCTTATGGAGCGTGTGTGGCATAGAATAGAATTAGCGAGACATTGGCAAAGAGTAGCAGATGAGATAGCGTGTATTCGTTTAGATTCGTATCTTCAGAAATGTAGTTATGAA
Organism: Vandiemenella viatica; assembly: GCA_031002005.1. Taxonomy (NCBI): domain Eukaryota; kingdom Metazoa; phylum Arthropoda; class Insecta; order Orthoptera; family Morabidae; genus Vandiemenella; species Vandiemenella viatica. The sequence continues at coordinate 13,688,615 of CM061920.1, read as the reverse complement.
ATGGAGTTATTGTTGGAAAAGAAAAGGGACGAGAACTTCATGAACAGATTGATCCTACGTAAAAAATGGACCTCGCGGTCTTTCGAGTCGGAACGTTGTCCCAGTATTTTTAACACGGTCAGTATTGTTACTGGTGTCACAGGAATCGTTGTGAGAAGATAAGATCAATAAAAGGTATCAATTTTCAAAAATACAATGTGTTTTTCTATAGCAAATCTTTAACTTTTACAGTGGCGAACATATTTACTGGAAACGAATGAGCAAGCACAAGTCTACAACAACAAAAAAAAAAATAGCTTATTTAGATTGAAATAGTCCTCACATTGTTAGAAGTGCCGGGTCTTAGACAAACCTTCGACAGACCGCACGACGTTTAAAGGAAAGTGCCCATACACCGTCCTCCTAAGCAAAATCGTCAGTTCCGAAAAATTATTTAGAGCTATAAATAATTAAAAAATTTATTTAAGAAACTCAGCTCAGTATCTAATAGTGTTGTTGGTGTCTTTGTACTAAATAAATCTTTCTTAAGAATGAATAGTAAACAATAAAAAGGGTGCAAATTTTGATTTTTCCAAAAAGGTATCTCAATTCCGTCTCCACGTTTCACTTATTATCTACTCATTTGTTTTCCTGTCAAATTTGATTAGCTGCTTTTATTATTGATGTCACTATGTCACACATGTAAATATTTCCAGTTGGTCAAATTCAGATCGCAGTACAATGAATGTATTCGTACGAGGGTAATAGCAGCTTTGAATTTTGAACAGCAATATTAGTAGAAGTTATGGTTGTGTCGAAATGCAGACACGACCAGACAACTGACACATTTCTTTTTTTTTTTACAGAATAAATCACGATGACTTTACAGGAATGAAATCAATATCACGCACTATAGCATAAGGTTTTAGGATTCCTAATTTATTTTTAATTTAATTGGTTCCCTAATTCTGACATCATTCATTCAGTAGAACTTCCATCTGTATCGCTGTGTAAACTACAGCCGAAATATTTACAGATTACGAAATAATGTTATGAGTATTGCATGAAAACAATTCTATTTATTTAAGCAACCGCAGAGAAATGAATTGTCAGAACACCTGTTAAACCAATCATTTTTGACGGGCATTGAGGCAAGTTAGAACGTATTTACCCAACTCATTTGCCTTCTGCGGCTCTGAGTGAATTTGTTGCAGAGTCGCAATGACAAAGACAGAAGAAATGCAAAATTAACCAGCTTTGTTATAACCATATCACTACTCCTGATATTTTTCTGTAAGCATACTTCAGAACCAAGTGTTTTTAGCAGATTTGCTGAAAGTGTTTATTCCAGTTTAAGTTGTTATCTGTGTGTACGTGTAGGAACCTAGTGCAAACATTTATGTCGCCTGGAACATAATAGCATCCCACCTCTAATAACTTCGACCTCGACGAGGCGAAAAACTAAAAAAAAAAAAAAAAACGAACCTGGAGGTTGAGCGGTAACGCTATGACCTCGCATTCGGGAGGACGTGGAATCGAATCCCCGTCCGAGCATCTAGATTTAACATATTTTCTTTTCATCTAAGCTAGGCTGCATTTGCTGAGCCATAAGCAACACCTCAACATATTACTGCAAAGGGAGCCCGTCTTGTATTTTGTCAAACCATTTGTCCATGGTATCTCAGACGTAAGGTTTAATAAGAAACACGAAACGTCAATAATTTGAAAATGATCTAACAAATCCACAAGCAATATTTTTCACTAGATACATTTTGCAGTCAGTTTTTACTCGAACTATTACAGTGTTAGCTTTTCGGTACGTATCACACTATTTCAAATCACAATGACAAAAAATACTACTACTTTTTGGCAGTCGCCTCTCAGGGACGCTATACGCCAACAACAATATCCTGTGGCCATCTCACTCACACACACTCTCTGCCGCCTAGTGGGTCTGCCACGGAGGCAGTGCTGCCAATCGCTAACATTAAAATTGTATGCTACCAACTTAAACCATTTAGTCTCTAATTTCCAAAATACTCATCGCGGAACCACGTTTACAAAACATTGGATACATACAATACAAGGATACAACGATATATCCGTATACAGATTTAAATTATTTTTTATGTTTTTTCCGAAATCACTTCAGACGAATGCCGGGATGGTTCCTTCAAAAGGGTCAAGGCCTAATTTTGTCCCGTTCATAGCACAGCACTTTGTGGTAGTGAAACGTGGACTTTAGGAATACCAGAAAGAAGGAAAACTGAAGCATTTGAAATGTGGTGCTACAGAAGAATGCTGAAAATTAAGTGGACATACAAAGTACGAAATGAACGAGTTTTGGAAACGATGGATGAGGAAAGAAGATTGTGGAAGAATCTTACAGAAAGAAGAGACATGCTGGATTGGTTAAGTTGTTGGTGGAGGGAACAGTCGAAGGAAAGAACTGTAGAGGAAGACAGAGATTAGAATATATGAAGCAGACAATTGAGGACGTGGGTTGTAAGGCATACATAGCACAAGGTTCTCCGTCCTTTTTCGCTTCTAATACCCTCGACGCCAACGAGACGTGAAGCCATCAGAGAACAAAGCTTTAGATCGAAGCGATGTAATGAATTATTGTGCCTCAATTAAACTTTCACGGGTGTCCAGCCGGATGATGTCATAAAACGACGACGTTTCGACAACTTGCTCGGTTGTCTTCATCAGGTCTATTTAGATGTTGCTTATCGAAATCACAAACAGACTGTTTGTGATTTCGAGAAGCAACATCTAAATAGACCTGATGAAGACAACCGAGCAGGTTGTCGAAACGTCGTCGTTTTATGACACCATCCGGCTGGACACCCGTGAAACTTTCATTGAATCAATACGCCGGGAAAGTCTCCATTTACAATTATTGTGCCTTTTCTATACTGGTGAGAAATTTATTACAACTGAAAACTAGTTGTTCTCAGTATGTTTGTGGTTTCGGAAGACGAATCTTAAAAAATAGTGGCGTCACAAGAAAAAGCAGTATATTTTGAGTACTGTACGACGGAGTTTAATACAGAAGAATAACGTTAGAGCAGCAAGGAGTAATTTTTGAACATTCAAGTTGAAAACATCTAATTTGTCTTAAGCCGCGTTCCCACGATCTCTTGTAACACAGGCGGGACGGGACGGGACGGGACGTCACTAGCCGAAGTGTAGGGACGAGCACGCGCCGCAGGTTAGCCCTCGCTTACCTCACCGCCACCTCCCCACCACGTTGCCTAGTGTCGTTTGGCACAGAGCACTTTACAGCAACAGAAGGTGTGCGCACAGCTGCTGCAAACCGATGGCAACAACGCACCGCTACACACGCCTGTGATGTTTACCGACTCAGAGTGGGTAGCTGCGTCTCGTCTCCGCTAGCAGAGGCGGCCCTGTTCCCATGGCTTGTTGTTGAATATTCGCCCCGTCCCGTCTCGTCTCCGTTACAAGAGATCATGGGAACGCGCCTTTAGAGGTACATTAGATTTGAGACACCTTTCAGCTTCATATAAGGAAAATTAATTTTATACCGAAATTGAAAAATGATTTTAAAAAAGTGAAATATAATATATGAAAATGATTTATGTCTTTGTCGTGATTACTCGTTTAAACGGCAGCAGAAATTACTGTAGTCACCTATGGCGGTGGCAGGAATATTCTCAGCAAAACGTTCTAAGAAAACTTGAATAACGATTAACTTTTTTTCCTTTTCGTTTCAACCATCTATGGACTACGAATACACAACTTCATTTCCTCTTCTGAGTTTCCTTCCTCCGTCGTCAGTACTCTTTCATTCTCTCGCTCACTGTTGCTTTTTCTTCCTCTGAAAATGCCCTCCTTTTTCTGATTGGTTTTTCTTCAGTCAGATCCTTTACCTCCGCAAGTTTTCCTCTGAATAATTCCCTGTCTTGGATGTCTTCCATGCTGATCCCACATCTTTTCAGATCCTGATGGACCTCCTTCACCCATGGAATTTGTCTTCCTCTTGAAAGTTGAGTATTTTCTTTGCCATTCTTTCCGTTTCCATTCTCTTGATGTGTCAATAGAATGCTAATCTCCTTGCCTTAATTGTGTTTGATACATTTTCAAACTTTTTTTTTTTTTTTAATTTATTTATTGGCAAAAGGACAGAGTCCATACAGCCAAAAATACCTTTACATATTGATGGTACAAGGTTAGAGGTGCAATTCTTACAGTACGATACCATACAATACCGAAACATACAATACATTACAGGGCAATACAATACGATACAGGACAATACAATGCAATAAAGTGCCATATACTGTAATACAACCAAGTACAATACAGTAAAATACCATACAATACATTACAATATTTTGGTTTACATATTGTATGTACAGTAATGCCAGGAGTACAACTCCTACCGTGCTTTTTATTATTAATTTTGGAATATGATTCTTGACATATAGTTGATTTGCCTGGTAATTTACAAAGTTCGAAATAAAACTCTTAAACTAGCATTTATTTACATCTTATATTTCAAGGATAACAGTACTACTCTTGTGGTGCAATAGATTTACATATTATGTTATACCTTTAAAAATACAACTCATACTATACGACTGATTTATATGTTAACCTAAGTAAATGAAAATGGAGCTCTTACAGTGCAATTGGTTTACATATTGCGTTGCCAGATTAGGCATAAAACTCTTAGTGTACAACTGATTTACATGTTGTATTATTCGGTTATACATTTACACTTATAGAACAATTGATTTACTTGTTATGTTGTCTAGTTAAGAGTACCACTCTCATCCTATAATCTATTTACTTGTTATCCTGCTAAGTTAGAACTAAAACTCTTACGGTAGAGTTGGTTTACATCTTGTGTTATAAATTCATGAGCAACACTTTTCCTGTACAGATATTTATTACAAGGATCATATATCTATGTGATTTTCCTTGGCAAATCTATAGAGGCTTATATAGATTTCCGGTTCTTGTTTCTGAAGAAGATGTTGGATTTTGGTGGGAAGTTCAGCCCCGTGTCTTTGTAAGTCCAATATTAATTGTGTAGATTTGTTCCAGTGGCGCTTGCATGCGAAGAAAAGGTGATCGACGTCCTCCAAAATATTTTCTTCGCATTCGCAGAAGGGCGAGTTAACTACGTTGATTTTGAACAGATGCGACTTGAACCGCCCGTGGTTAAACTTCAGCCTTGCTATGAATGTTGAGAGTCCTCTGGACAGTATCCGGTTGGAGTACCAATGAGCTCTCGGAATGGAGGGATGGATCTGTCGGTAATGTTGACCTTTATGGAGGTCCCTTGTCTCCCATTCGTTGGCCCATTCTTTCTTGACATCGCGTCGAATCGCTGGTAATAGATCCGATGCCGGAACGAGGTTGAGTTTGTTTCCGCTGAGTGCAGCTTCTTTGGCTAGACTGTCTGCTTGCTCATTACCTGTAATACCTGCGTGTCCTTTGGACCAAATGAAAGTGATCTCCGTGCCTTTCTCTCTAAGTTTGGAAACTATTCTAAGTATTTCATAGGCCAACCAACATCTGCCATTGTCTTTGGAGATGTTGTTTAGTTTGTTAACAGCGGACAGGGAGTCTGTTATTATTGCTATTCTCGAGCTTTGCAGTTTTGTGCAATATTCTAGAGCTTTGACCATTGCAAGTAGTTCCGCTGTGAAGACCGTTGCTTCTTCCGGTAGGCTGTAGGCTTCCGACTTGTTGTTTGTCGTATCCACAAATGCGCATCCCACTGAGTGATCTGATTTGGAACCGTCTGTGTACAGGCATGGGTTACCTGGTAGGTTTGAGATGTAGTCCCTCATTATGACATTGTTCCTTTCGCTCCCTTCCAGATATTTAATGTTGGTTCGGATGTCCAATTTCAGAGTGGTAATGGGCATTCTTCCTGAATAGACAGGTAATAGTTGAGCTCGGTATATTTTTGTGGAGTATATCTTTAGGTCCTCATATGCTCTTCCTAGGGGTGGAATAGTTTTCTTCTTCCAGTATGCACGTTCTGAGTTACTGTGCCGATAATACTGATACTTTTCCAACAGCGGATTCTCTTCGAGTTCTAATTGCTTCAGTATGAATTTTCTGGAGAGGTATGTTCGCCTAATGTGTAGTGGCGGTTCGAGGCATTCGACCAACAAGGCGTTGTAGGCGTAGATGCCATGGCCCAGTACATAGTCTCAGTGCTTTGTATGTGATTTATCTAGTCTCTTCAACACCTCTTTCGATGCGGATCCAAGCATATACAGCCATAATCGTAATGTGGTCTTACGAGCGATCGTAAAAGTCTCATGTTGAGTACTCTTTCCGCTCCCCAGGTTTTGCCGGTAATGGCTCTAATTAGGTTCATGGCTGCTTCACTTTTTTTTGGGATGTAAGCTATATGATTGGACCATTTAAGGTTCGAGTCCATTTTCAAGCCTAGATATGAGAATGTTTTCTTGACAGGGAAAGAGTGGGCTCCCAGTGAGATTTCAGTTATGTGCGGTACCCTATGTCTTGTAAATATGCAGACTACGGACTTTTCTGAAAAAGGACGAAGCCATGGCGTATCATCCAAGCCTTCATTTTGTCCATTGCGATGACTAACCTTGTCTTACAGGCTTGTACTGTCCGCTGGCTGATGTAAAGGCAAACATCGTCCGCGTATTGTAACAATTTTACTTCCCGAGGTATCTTTGAGTGGAGGTCACTGACGTAGATATTGAAGAGAAGGGGGGACAATATAGATCCCTGAGGCAGTCCTTTACTTGTAAGCCTGGGTCCGACTACTTAACCTCCAATTATGAATAGCTCTCTATTTTCCAGCAGCGCTATTAGATTCGCCACGAAAGTTTCCGGGAGAGGCAACTGTCTAAGTTTTTCCGCCAGTAGAGGGAGAACAACGTTGTCGTATGCTTTGGATATATCGGTGAATAGGGCCGTCAGGTAAAAGTTTTCTCCATACTGATTTGGATATCTGTCACTAGTTGTGCTATGATTTCATTTGTGCCTTTCCCCTTTCTGAAGCCAAGCAGGGTTTCTGGTAGAAGGTGATGATGTTCCACATACCACTCCAGTCTGAGTTTAATCATCCATTCTAACATTTTCAAGGAGCATGACAGGAGTGAAATGGCCGGTATGATCCGCTGTCACTGGGGTTTTTGTGAGGTTTGTGGATTGGGACCACTCTTATTGCTTTTAGTGGGGGAATGTGGACTCTCTCCATCCAGACCCTGTACATGATTTTGAGGAACAAGTCTTTGCCTTCTCTGGGGAGGTTATCTATCATCGAATACTGTATTTGGTCCATTCCTGGAGCGGTGTTACTAGATTTTTTGAGTGCACTTTCCAATTCCTCTATTGTGAAAGGTTGAAGCAAAGGGTGTCTGCTTCCGGGTTCTGAATGTCGACTTCCTTTTCTGGGCACCAGTCTGGAGCCAAAGAGCAAAGGAGGTCCATGGCCGTCACAGTGGAGATGTGTTTTGATTGATTGCGTTGTCTTGCGCTGAATTCCTTTAACCTGTCTCCATAGTAGTTTAGTTGGCACAGCTTTGTTCAGAGACTTACAAAAATTTTGCCAGTATTCTCTTTTTTCTTCTTCAGAAGGCGTTTCGTGGAAGCTTGTATCTTGTTTAAGAATATGTATTGTTCATCCGTTGCCTGTCCTTTATATTGCGCTAACGCCTTCTTTCTGTCTTTTATCGCTTTAGTGTACTCTTCATCCCACCATTTCGGGCTGTGTCTATGTGGCGTCTTTCTCTGTTTATTTTCTGGGATGGATACTTGGGCCGCTTGATCCATAATTGTGGTGAAGGAGAGGTAGTCATTTTTGGGGTCATCTGACGTGCTAAAGTTTTCTAGTTTATCTGTTACGAACTGTTTATATAGTGGCCAGTTAGCTCTCCTTGTGTTCCACTTGTAAGTGGGAGACGGAGGAGTGGTCTTGAATCTCTGGTCAGGTGGGGACATTATGATGGGAAAATGGTCAGATCCCGATGGGTCTGGGAGGGTCTTCCATTCTATGTCGATGGCCAATCCCGGCGAGATGAGTGAGATATCGACTGCCGATCTACGTTCTGTTGCTCTGTGGTATCTTGTTTCTGATCCATCGTTCAGTAAGACTAAGTTCATTTCTTCCAGTAAATCTATTATCACTTTGCCTACTGCGCAGCTGGATTCACTTCCCCACTGTGGTGGTGGGCGTTAAGGTCCGTCATAATAAGCATTGGGGGGGGGGATAATTGCTCTATTACCTGACGAAGTTCTCTTTTGGACACTGGAGTTTGGGGAGATCTATAAATTGAAGCAACTGCTATTTTTCTGTGGTTCCTGCTGTCATATTCTACGTTGGCTGCACATACTTGTAAATTCGATCCCTGCGAATTGAGCTGAATTTCATCATACTGTATTCCACTTTTGATCAAAAGAGCGACTCCTCCGTAACCGTCTGATCGATCCGACCGAATCACATTGTATCCTGTACAAGAGAAGTGGTTGTCAGGTTTCAACCACGTTTCCATTAATCCCGCAACTACAATGGAATTTTCTTGGAGGAGGTATAATAGGTTTTCCTTATTAGATCGGACTGACCGAATGTTCCACTGCATGAAGTTATTACACTTCGCCATTATTATTGCACTAAGGATTTTCTGATGAACTCTCTTATATCTGGCATAACGCCTGTATTAACCATCTTCAGTAGCGAGGAAACAATGTAGACCACCTTATCTATGAGGGGTTCTTCCATTTCGAAGTTCTGGGGCCTATAGGTGTTGTAGCTTATCGGGGCAGATGTGGTGGGTCCATGGTCAAAGTACAAATCTGATGGAATCTTTACGAGGGCGGTTTGAAAAGTTCTCGGAATCACCGCTAGATGTCAGTGCTAGAGCAATGAGGTTCCCGCGCAATAATCACACATCCTTTGTGAGTGAACACGTGGCGCGTCAGTGCTCTAGCTGCAGGAGTGTGGTAGTGACGACTCTTTGTTGTTGTCCCCGCGTAGTGATTTGTGACAATGGAAAAAACTGAGATTCGAGCAGTGATTAAATACTTTGTAAAGAAAGGTATGAAAGCAAAGGAAATTCATGCCGATTTTCAGAACACACTAGGGGACTCTGCTCCTTCATTTTCAACTGTTGCCAAGTGGTCCAGCGAGTTTATATTTGGTCGGGGGAGCTTGGATGATGATCCACGTAGTGGACGGCCAAAAAGTGCTATGACCCCAGAATTTATTGCAAAAGTGCATAAAATGGTCATGGAGGATCGTCGACTGAAAGTGCGGGAGATGGCTGAAGCTGTAGGGATGTCTTCTGAACGGGTATATTATATTTTAACCGAAGAATTGGGTATGAAAAAATTATCCGCAAGATGGGTGCCGCGGCTCTTGACACTGGACAATAAACGCAACAGGTTGGAAATGTCCGAACAAAGTCTGGTCCGTTTTCAGAGCAACCAACGAGATTTTTTGCTCCGGTTTGTGACTAAAGATGAAACTTGGATCCACTACTATACCCCAGAGACAAAACAGCAGTCAAAGCAGTGGAAACATGCTGAATCACCATCACCAAAGAAAGCAAAGGCAGTGCGTTCGGCCGGAAAGGTCATGGCCTCAGTTTTCTGGGATGCAAAAGGCATTCTGCTGATAGATCATCTTTCTACTGGCTAAACAATCACGGGACAATACTATGCAAACCTCCTAGACCAATTACAGGAAAAGATACGCGAAACAAGGCCTGGTTTGGTAAGGAAAAACGTCATCTTTCATCAGGACAACGCTCCACCGCAAAAAAGTGTTATTGCCATGGCAAAACTTCATGAACTGAGGTACGAATTGTTTCCACATCCACCTTATTCACCTGATTTGGCACCATCAGACTTTCATCTATTCCCCAAGCTGAAAAATTTCCTCGGTGGACGGAGATTTTCTACAAGGGAAGAGCTGACAGCCGAATTGGAGAGGCATTTTGCAGGCCTGGAGGAATCTCATTTTCGAGATGGGTTCAAGGCATTGGAACATCGCTGGAGCAAATGCATTAGTCTACAGGGAGACCATGTTGAAAAATAAAAGCAGTTCCACCGAGGTAAGATACTTAATTCTAATACATTCCGAGAACTTTTCAAACCACCCTCGTATGTTTTGGCTTCTGGTCGCCTGCTGCTTGGAAGGAGGCTCAGTTCTGGCTTGCTTATTGAATCGTTCTTGCAAGTTAGGGGTTGGCCTCGCTGTTGCCCGTGCTTGAATGGGGGTGGATATTGGACTTCCGGGTTTAGGTATGCGCATTGGGGGGAAGCTGGAGGTGTCTGGGGTAAAGGGAAGCCTGGCAGCTTTTTTAGCGTAGGAAGTTGGGTTTTCTAGAGCTGTGGCTTGTTCTAACGTAAGGTTGTTATAGGCCATGTGGGTTTTGATGCGCTTTTGTTTCACAAACTCTGGGCAGGAGCTTGATGTTGCTATGTGGTATCCCCTACATATTGCAAAGTGGAAGTTGTTAGTTTTGTTGCACCCGGATGTTTCATGGGCCTCTCCGCATTTAGCGCATCTAGCATTGCTGCGACAGTGCTTGTTGACATGACCATATCTCAAACACTTATAACACTGAGTTACTCTTTGAACATATGGTTCGACTTGACATCTGGTGTAGTGAATGAAGACATGTGGTGGGAGGGTCTGTCCTTTGAATGTAATGCATACCATTTGCCACGGTATCCACTGATGTATTCCGTCGATTGTGATCTTACGCTTTAGTCTTCTGGCTGTTATCACTTCAATATCGGAATCTATGACATTTAGTATTTCTTCTTCAGTTAATCTAGTATCTACCCCTCTTATTACCCCCTCTTTAAAAGTACAATAGCATGGTATAAAAAATTTTATATTCTGAGGGTGATTGGTGACTGATGCCAGGTTGTTTGCTGCCTTATAGTTATTAAATTCAATCTGAACACGGTTCCTCCCCTTGGTTGATATGTTAAGGATCGAATGGTTCATTGCTGGGATGGAATACCTGATAAATTTATCAACGGACATGGGATGAAGACGTCCGAGGGCGCCCCTATTTGGGTGCTCTTCTGTATTTATCTGTTCCGCATAGACTATGAATGGACCGGTGTCATGTTCTGAATACCTAAATTTCTCTTCTCCCAATGTAGAAGCTGCTTGCACATTTGCGGAATTGACTGTTGGTAAATCCCTAGATCGCATAGCTACTGCGTTTTGGCTGCTATTGCTAGTATAAGTTGTTATTGGTATTTCTGATTGGGCTATCTCTTCACTTCCTGAAACGCTTGCGGCAATTGCGGGGTTGGTAGGTATAAATGGCACACTATTAATATTCATATTTAGGTCAATTTCCCCAGTTGGGGCTCTTTCACATCTGGTACTTATGCATGCAGGCTGTTCTATGTCGGCATACGCACGTAGCTTGCGTTTCTTTATAACTGTTGTCTTTTCAGAATCTGGGAGTGCAATGGGCGGCGTACTTACGATGTCAACTTCGATCGGCGTATAGCACACTTGAAGGGCCGAGGCGATAGCATCTGCTGTTTCCGCTGCTGTGCTCCCTTCCGTGTCCTCCTGCATCCTGTAAGCCCTTAGGCTTACACCTCTGGCACTATTCACCCACTATCTTCCACCTGTTGTGTAGTTGAACAGCAGCGGTAACTTAAGCTCGAAGAAACACTAACCACTGTGTAGACACGAAGTCCGATAGCTTGCTCGCACCACTTAGAACGGCTCGCGTGTAAACAAGGAAACGATCCGCACTGTTCGACGGCTCAGAGCAGACTGCTTTTCAAACTTGTCGTATAATGTTTGGTTCGATCTCAAACGGAAATTGAATTCGCTTGCCGTCACTTTTTTTGGTCCCAAGATTTTCCTTAGAAACTTTCTTCCTTTCTTTTCTATTTCTGTCGATTCCTTTCTGGCTAGTGTTTCTGCTGCGTATAGGCATTCTAGTATCACTACCGTACTATAGTGTTTGTATTTCGCCTGATGGGAGAGTAATTTCGATTTGTACGTCTTTTGACAAATCCTGAAAGCTGTTTCCACCATTCTCGCCCTATCTTCAACTGCAGCCTTTTAATTAACATTGTGAGTCAAAATTTCATCACGGGATTTGAACTTCTGTGTTCTTTTAATATCACCATGTTTAGTCTTCACAGTGCATGACTGGTCTTTTGCGTCTATGTTCATGTATTCCATTTTCACAAAATATATTTGTAGCCCTGCTTTTTCAGCTATTTCCTTCAAGACTTCTATCAATTCAGTCTCCAGATTATTTATTATATTAAACATCTCCAAATTCAATTCTCGGAGCATTTAGTTAGGATGATTTTAAATAACTGCGTTTAATTTCACATGACGATCATTTTGACTGTTATGAAAAAAGTTTTTAAGGATAGCATAATTTCAACAATGAATAAATGATTTATTTGATTAATGTATTTCGTGATTACCTACGTTTCGTGTAAACTTTCTCTGAGTTTCTAATAAACTTCTCTGTTCCTTATCTTCTGTCAAAAAATTCTCACGTTGTGCTGTGTCGTTGCACAAGTAATTACTACAGAGAATATGCTCTTTTGCTTGTAAATCTGAACGAACGTCGCATATATCTCTGTGTTGCGTTATAATTTTTATCTCTGACCTTCGTGTTTGTGTGCGCTTACTTCCTCAACAGACAATTGTCTTTAAGCTGCCAACGCACTTACACTTCCTTTTAACAATACAGGTACAAATAATGTCAAATGCTTTTATTTATTTGAAACCTACCCTTTATTTTAACAATGTGAGTGCGAGTAATATGAAATGCAGTTGTTTGTTTGAACTTTCCTGGTCAGTAAAGCAGAAATGTGATGGCGGCCTGTATAGCTAACACTTCGTGCATCACCGAGAGTCGCCGAGTTTTGCCGAGTTATTCAGGTGACACCCAGTTGCGAAGCAGAACGCATTTTACTATAAGGACATGGAACAACGAAACAGGCGAATCAGGACAATCAGTTTTCAGTTAGTCAGGGGAATATTTACAGGCAGCATCAAGGGAGTCGTAGAAACATTTAGCGAAGAGTACAGGTTCAAGGACAAGGTTCAGTATGCGATGATAAGACCTGTTTCCCGTTGGAGAGAAGATATACAAATATAGTTGAGTGTGATGCAAAAACATTGCTACAGGTATATGGGTTAGTTGTTAACAAAAATAACAAAGCGGAAGCGGCAATAACACTTTATTTATTTATTTTTTATTTATTTTATTTATAGCTTTACGCCTCGTCGACGTCGAGGTCATTACAGGCGGAATTTGACTGGGGACACACTACGAACAACCGCCCTCACCATTGTTTACCCTGTTGCTGAGTACTGTGCTTCAGTGTGGCAACGTAGCACTCATACTAGAAAAATCGACGTCCACCTGAATGAGTGTATGAGAGTAATAACTGGCACCCTAAAATCCACCCCAGTCCCCTGGTTGCACCTGATTAGCAAAATACCACCTCCAGAGATAAGACGCCAAGAAGCAACAGCACGTGAGTGGATAAAACTACACCATCCTGATCATCCACAGGATCTCCCAATCCACGAGGTTCTAAATAACTTACCACCCACTCGTCTTAAATCCAGAAATCCGGTATGGCAAGATGTATTTGACTTTGATGTCATGGAAAAATGGCGACAAAGCTGGAACTCCACATCTGTAAAACATTCAGATATTAAAGATCCCACAACTGGACTTCCAGGATTCCATCTAAATAGAGACCAGTGGATCAAACTAAATCGCCTAAGAACAGGCCATGCGAAATGCAACGCCAAGCTGTATAAGTGGGATCTTCAGGATTCTCCTGCATGTGACTGCGGTGCTCCTTCCCAGAGTGTGGAGCATATTATCAGGGAATGCCCTCTACGGAAGTATGATGGACCATATGAAGATGTTTTTGGAGCTACAAGTTCCTTCTTAGAATGGCTGGAAGAATTGAACATCAGCTTGTGAACGCTACCAACGTTCTTGTCATTGTATATATTTATTATTGTATTAGTTGCTTGCCATACGACAAATAAATAAAATAAATAAACTGGGGACAAGGAATGGGAATGAATTCGGCCATAGCCTTTTGTAGGAAGCATCCCGGCATTCGCCTGGAGTGATTTGGGGAAACCTTGTAAAACAAAAATCAGGATGCCCGGACGGGGTATTCGAACCACCGTCCTCCCGAATGCGAGGCCAGAGCGTTAACCAATCACCCACCACCCTCGGTGCGACAATAACAAAAAATTGGCGAGTAATAAAAATCGTACAGACGTACAGATGTATCAGAGAAGATAATGTAACGGATTCTTGAATTACTTGGGAAATAAATATAAAAACGCTAAATGAAGGTGTATTGATATTAATAGCAGATTGGCGCAAGTACGTAAGCCTTTGGCTTACAAGCAGTCTATTGTTGTAATCACTGATTCCGGGTTGAAGATACGGAGCGGTTCAACCAATGGACGTGACGAATGGGTTGGCGAATGCCAGAAATTAACCAAAATGAAATGTCCCCCAAATTTGAAGAAGGTTAGGATGTGAAACTGTGTTTTTTTTTCCTACGACTTTCCTTAGTTATTGCAGTCTTCGGCCTTTTATTACTGAGGTATTTGTGGGCACTATCTTTTTTATTACTCATTAAAAACTGTGACCTCACAATTTTAAAATATTTTATTATTTTTATTCTCTTTTATCTTAATTTTTTTTTTAATATCATCAGTGGCACCTTAAATTTGTTCTTCATTAGGGGTGTAGATGTTCCTAGGAGCTGTACCCCGGAGCACTTCATATCATAGTATTCTTTTTTTAGATAAATGTTTGTCGTTTGTTTTCATATTTTTCTGCTGTCTATGGTGAGGTGCTAGCGTGAAGCTCTCTCGCAGTCATTTATAGCGGACCGTTTTATATTTGTATGTTGATTCTATGTTGTAAACATACAAATTAGGAAAATAAGTCTTTGTTCCATCTGGCCTGAAGTTCGGGAGGGAGAGGCTTCAAATTCTCGTTGGACTCTCTTAACTTCAATCTCAATGGTTTTCCGTATTCGTTCCAGGCGAATGCCAGGATAGTTCATTCTAAAGGAATCTCTTAGGTCGGGTATATAGAAAAGGCTTTACTTGGTATGAATAATACTTGTAAATATATACATATATATATGTATGTATTTGGAGCCGATGTATGGGCATTTCCCCACTACTGGTATCCATAGAATATGCATTGAAGAATCAACATCGTTTCGTTTCGGTTGTCAGGTTAATGCTATGCGTTATTGGACCTAACCTTTGGATCAGTCAGCATTCACTTCTCCTCCTGCTAACTATGTGTTCCTTGAATCTTAATTTTCTGTCGGGTGTCACCCACAGGTAGCTTCCGAAACAGCAAGGACGTGGCTTCTAATGGTTATTTAAAGACGGGAAAGAAGTGAGGAATTCTGTGAGACCATATGAGAGAACGAATGTACAGTTGGATAGACGTGTGTGTGTCTGGTCGCCGTCTTAGGGCCACGAAGGTGTGGGATCGCCGTGAAATCGCTACAAATTGGAAAGCCTCTGCGTCGCTTAGGCTTTCCCTGCTGGTCCGGGGCACTCAGCACAGGTGAGCCGACACCTGCATGCGGGCGGGGCGGTGCCCTCCACACGTCCCTCATGCACTCAGTACTTCCCCCGCACCGAATCAATACCAATACAAGGCTACTTTGGTCATCGCGTGTATCACGGAGACGTCACGGACCCGGGCTAACAACGGCCAGATCCTTGGACACTCTTTGTCCATAGATGTTGCTGTTAGCAAAAGACGAACTTAGGTTTAAAATTAATATTGCAAACCAACAATAAAGAGAAGTATGTATTTCGTTTAAACTCACATATTAATTAATAGTATCTCTTATATTTTTTTGGCAATCTGCGTTTCGGCAACTAGTCCCTGCAGCGCGGAGGAACAATTTTTGTGGGGGGGGGGGGCGAGGACTCGTGCCCTGCCGATAGTCAAAGTTGGTTTCCTTAACCTACATCAGGAAAGTCTGTCTTCGAAACTTGTAGCTTATTGTGCTCTGTAGGATGAGGGTATTTTTGTTTGGACGGAGATTGTCCTAGAATCCGCTTAATAGGTGATAGCGGGAAACAGCAGTTGGGACGGTGAGACCAGGTCTCCGATCAATTGTGCTGCACCTTAACTTGCGGATAGTTGCAGATATATTATTATTTTTCTTTCGCAGGTAATTCGTCATATCTCGTCATATTGTTTTTCATCAGTTACGGGTTCAGTGATTTGTCAGTTTCCAACTGTCATTTTACTTCTCATTCGTCACTTTTCTTGGGAATGACCCGTTCATTTTTTATCGCGAATTTTTCTTTCGGGGCGTCCATTAATTACGTGAGGTGAAATATGGGGGGGGGGGTCCGGCGAAATCACACGATACATCACCAAGGGGGAAGCGGAGTCAAAGGAAATCTCACGTAAGGTTTTGATATTCTTGCAGAATGGTAGAGCTAAAAAAAAGAAAGAAAAAGTTCTACAAATGTCATGAAAGTCGAATTTACGGGGGGGAGGGGTATTTCGTTCCAAAAACCGGCTTTAGAGGAAAAGGGGGAGGGGGGTATAACTGCTCTTGGGAGGATGAGACCTAAAAAAAAAGGTCTCAAAAAGATGCGAGGTCGATTGGTATAGGGTAGGGTCTCCGTCAAAATGTCACGTCATATTAGAGGGGGGGGGGGCCAATCAAACCTCACGAATTCAATAGAAGGGGAGGGGAGGGGGATCCGAATTTCGGAAAAACACCTCACGTCATTATTGGATGCCCCCTTCAGAAGCTTTTGTATTGATCACGAATCGAACGTGTGCCCGGCACAATAACGAAACGTGATGATCGATCTATATTGTTTTTTTTTATCTGCTTAACGTCTCTCTAACAGCGAGGTCTTTAGAGACGGGAAAGGATGTGGGGCAAGGAATGGGAAGGAATTCGGCAATGGCCTTTTGAAGGAAGCATCCCGGCATTTGCCTGGAGTGATTTGGAAAACCATGGAAAACCCAAATCTGGATGCCCGGACGGGGATTCGAACCTCCGTCCTCCCGAAATGCGAGGCCAGCACGTTAGCCGTTACACCACCACGCTCGGTCTATATTGTTTGGTAGAATGAACATTCATAAGAGTCGATTGAAAGGAGAAAAATTTAGGCAGAAGTGTTCAGAAGTTTTTACCTGGAAATATCTCGCATGTTCATATTTTTGTGGTTAATCTCTTATAGAACGTCGATGGCGGTTTTTTTTTTTTTTTTTTTTTTTTTGCTTACGGCTTTACGCCTCGTCGATGTGGAGGTCATTAGGGTCGGGAAAGGATGCGGGACAAAAAACTTTAAGGAACCATCCCGGCATTCGTCCTGGAATGATTTGGGGAAACAGTAGAAAATCCAAATCTGGATTCCCGGAAGGGGATTCGAACCGGCGTCCTCCCAAATGTGAGGCCAGAGCGTTACCACCACGCTCGGTGTGGAAATTGGAGTGAACTTTAAAAATATATATATCAAAATATAAAACATAGTGCTTTTATTTTTGTAGATTTGCACCTTGCAGAACATTTTAATTTCTGGTAAAGTGTGTAACTTGGAAGAAAAGCCAGCGACAGAGAGAGAAATATTCGTTTATCTCGTGTGATTTCGAGAGAGTGATCTGAAGGGAAACAAGCCACCATCAACAGGTTACGAAATCACGCAGAGCCAGATTTCAAATCAGATCCCATGTTTTTGAACTGTGAAAACCCAATCAAAATGTGGCGAGTATCTTTTGGGTGATACCTGAACATACACTCAGACGGAGTGATGGATGGAGTGCATGGAGGCTGTAATGTGTTTCCCACGACGCAGGTCAGCCTGATCCAGAGTCACGCCCTCCACAAATCAGAGCGCGGCGCCCTTATCTGTCCAGAACCCGTTGTACCCCTGCGCGCGACATTTCCGACTCACGCATTTGTCTGCTCTTATCCTAGAACAATCGTCTGCAGCGAGCATGTAGGGCAGCAGGCAAAAAGTAGGATCCGTATGGGTCAGACTGCCTCAAGTTATAGTAACACCAGCCACAACGCAGGCCCGGAAATACAACTTGGGTTGTCGGAGCATAATTAAAGAGTTATTTATTTAGTATTTCCCGACTAGTGTAAGTCCAATAGTTTCAGTTTTTAGGGTCAAAGATGACCAAATATGAACTTGACCTGTGTTTCACCCTTAGCGTGAATAAAATCTCTTGAGCTTGAAGAACTCAGAAGTATTAATAAGCGTAGGTATTTTAATCTATGTATCTGCAGTTGTTAAACAACAATTTTATAAATAATTCCGTCAAAAACAACTGTTTTAGTGAATTTTGTTTTTATTTAATTCCCCAGAGGCGTTCCGGACTTGTGGTGCACGGCATCTTCAGTGGCTGTAAAGTGTTTTTACATATGTTGTTACAATAATTATCTACAGTACAATTATATATATATATATATATATATATATATATATATGTGTGTGTGTGTATGTACACACTGTACTCACTGCTATATTGGTACATATGTATATGTGTACATTTGTGCAAGTGGACATATGTATCGATATATATATATACACTGTACTCACTGCTATATTGGTACATATGTATATGTGTACATATGTACAAGTGTACATAAGTGTACATATGTACACACACACACACACACACACACACACACACATTACATTTATATATATATATATATATATATATATAAAGTGTTTTTACATATGTTGTTATAATAATTATCTACAGTACAATTATATATATATATATATGTGTGTGTGTGTGTGTGTGTATGTACACACTGTACTCACTGCTATATTGGTACATATGTATATGTGTACATTTGTGCAAGTGGACATATGTATCGATATATATATATATACACTGTACTCACTGCTATATTGGTACATATGTATATGTGTACATATGTACAAGTGTACATAAGTGTACATATGTACACACACACACACACACACACACACACACACATTTATATATATATATATTTATTCATAAAGAGTTGTACTGTAGATAATTATTGTAACAACACATGTAAAAACACTTTACAGCCACTGAAGATGCCCTACACCACAAGGGCGAAAAGCGTCTGGGAAATCAAATAAAAACGAAATTCACGAAAACAGTTGTTTTTGACGGAATTATTTATAAAATTAGCGTAGGTATTAAACACGGACAGGGACGATTCGCTATCGTATTTGTGTTTCAAAGTTGGTACACTCCACTTTGCTTAAATAAAACTTGTATTTGACCCTTGAAGTCCACTCCGCAAAATTACAAAAATAAAATAAAAAAAGAAATACCTGTTTGCTTCGAAAGTATCACTTTGTTTTTTATTGAGACTGGGGAAAAACACTCATAAATTAATCATTGGTCATAGTATATGTAACGGCCAGAGGACTTAATGCACATTCCATGTTATTAAACATTTGAGTAACTCAGGAGAAATTATTTGCCAGAATACTCTATTCGGTATCATGTTTGTTCTCATTTCCACTTTAGATAACGTAATAACTCACGTACAGCGAACATGAACAAAGACCATTAAAGAAAGTCCAAAGTCGTAAGTAAAATATGTAAAAAACAAAAAAATCGTAAACTTAGGTCAAGCATCAACATTAGGAAAAGTTTTAATTATATTTAAATTTAACCTAGGCCAGAATGACAATTGAACTGCTACGAAAAGTAAACATGATGCACGTATTATGGCAATTAATTTTGTAGCAGTTGCTTAGCTATTAAATTGTGTATATAACCTCGAATTTCTTCTAATGATATCGCTGGTCGCTGTTAATTTGCGAGCGAAGGTTGACGCGTGACACTGTTCTCCAGCCAATAGCTGTCGAGGTAAGTGAGTGAGCTTATGAAATACAATATAGACCTGCACCTAGGATCTAATCTGGGCTCTTATTTCCATTGTTTCACATGCGTATATATTTACATCTTATGTATTTAACGTATTCAGTTTATAAAAAATAGATGCAAGATTAGCTGATTCAAATTCCAATGTCTCTGCTACTTCTACTGTTATTAACAGAGTAAGTACTACCACTACTATATCTACTAATACTGCTATAGTTTCTAATATCATTACTATTACTACTAATACCACTATTACTGCCACTAATTGTCACAGCCGCACTTGGGTTCCACTAACGTTCATTTCTTGTTGTTGTTGTTGTTGTTGTTGTGGGCCGCCCAAGCCGTCAAGAGTTGACCTGGAATACAAAGACGCTCTGAAAACGGCTTTTCTGGAGCACACTAAAGTTCCTCCGACGATTGATGCTGCTCACTATAGGATACCTTTCTCCAATCCGGTGTTGTGAAAGTCAGACTTCCAGCTTCATTGTCCCCTCTGCAATTGGTTCCGGAATTAGAGTAAATTCTTCCAGAAGTTGTAATTGTGTCCTCTTCTTCCGCTATCTGTGGCCTTGGGGATTCTGCGATAACCGTGGCGCCGCAATTTGATGATGAATTCTGATGTAATTCGACGAGACAAATTGAAAGTAAAGAATACAATTTTTTTTTTTTTTGATATCTCGCTCAGTTCTCGAGATATTGTATCTCAAAATTGACGTGGTTAGAATGAAATGCGGCCTGGACCAGAAGAAAAATTTCGCCATAGCCAAATTTGATGATGAATTCGCATGTAACTTGACGAGACAAATCGAAATTAATATTTTTTTGATATCTCGCCGAGTTCTCGGGTATCTCAAAAGTGAGGAGGTTAGGGTGAGATCCAGCCTGGACCGGAAACAAAATCACCAAAACCACTATATCTACACTGTTGAAATGCAATATAGGTGTTTTATTTTCTTCCTAGTTGTTGTTGTTAGCTTGAAATACAGCCTGGACCAGAAGAAACGTCACCAAAAGCACAAGAAGCTATTCCTAAAACTGATTATTGAGATGCTATATCTAGAAAACCAAGCGAGATATCAAAAAAATTAATATTCTTTATTTTCGATTTTCTTCACCGTGTTCTGTAAGAATTCAACACCAGATTGTGGCGCCGCGGTAATGATAGAACTGCCGTGGCCTTTGATTTCGCTGATTTTTTCCTTTCTATAAATTTCTCCTTCCAAAATTTTGAGACTAGATTAATTAAAGAGCTAGTTGTGACATAAGCGACACAGTATCTCATTTTTAGGTTTACGTTTTCTCTTATAGCCCCACTCGCTGGCTCAAGTGCTTGCGATGCCTGACACGGGGGTTAGATGGTTCCAGTCCTGATGGAGAAGAAATTTTCACCATCGGGACTTGGTCGGTAGGGTAAGAAAGATGGTGCACATTTCACAATCACGAAATCGTATACAAAAGCCCTGGGTTTAATCCCAAACGTCTCCACAGTGCGTATTGAGTGTGTGCATTTTACGACGCTGTTGGTGATTCGTCTGTTGGATGGAAACGTTAAGACTGGTGGCAATTTAGAGTCTTTCGGAAGAGTAGGCCTAATGACCCACCACCGGGTTTCACCCTTTCCCTTCCTTTATCTTTCATCCACGGAACAACACGGCAACTGCACCATTTTTGGAACCTTCGCGGAACTGGTACTAACCTGTTGAAATTTACATCAGTCGCTTCGTAAACATGTCCTCTTCACGTTTTGCCTTCATACTATGCGGAAAAGTCTCTAGGAATTAAAAATGCCGAAACACCATATGAAAGGCTGAGCAACTGCGAAATGCTATCAGCAGTGCAAAAATAACATAAAAATTATTGGTACAGGGATCATTTCAAGCTAAACGGTTTCGTTTTGTCATAGAAATCGTGGTTAGGTTGAAATACAGCCTGGACCAAGTGAAAAAATGTTACGAAATTTTCGCTATGCAGCATCCATCACGGAAATGGCGTATTTGTTTACAACGGAAGCAATCGATTATCTCTGGTTGCTCGTTGCTATGTAAGATGGCGGGCATCACCGTATTACAACTCGGATAAATATTGCCTATTTGTCAATTTTGTGCGACTTTTTACAACGGAGAAAAGCTGAAACGACCAGACAGCATTACAACAAAGGATTGAATCAACATTTTTAGATGCTGTCACTGATTTTTCAACGTTCGCGGCATCTAACGGCTGTGCGTCGCTGTCATATTTCGAATTTTTAATTAAATTCCTGGCAACTTTTCCGCAAAGTATGAGCGCAAAACGTGAAGAGGACATGTTGACGAAGCGACTGTTGTAAATTTCAACAGGTTAGTACCAGTTTCGCGAAGGTTCCGAAAGTGGCGCAGTCCCCAACAACACTTTACACCAGGGGTGGCCAACCCGAGGCCCGTCTTGAACATTTTTCCGGCCCGAAGGATTCATCACACTCTTACAAAATATTTTTTATATTTCATTTTTAGTGTTATATATTTCTTTAAAATGTGCGTTTAGTGTGATTATTATTATATTATATATTTTTACATGTAAGAATAATAGCAAACACAATAATAATAACTCAATATGTTTCAATTTTTCATTCCAAAAAATGTCTTCATCAGGTGTCACCTGATGAAGACAGCCGAGCTGGTTGTCGAAACGTTGTGATTTCAAAACACCATCCGGCTGCACACCCGTGAAGACTACATTGCTTCTGTACGCCGGGAAAGTCTCCACGCATACATTTCCAAAGTGACCGGCAAGATCATTTGGGTTGGCCACCCCTGCTTTACCCTGAAAAAACACACTTCACAGTAAACACCTACACACAGTGTCAACACTGGGAATGCAAGGCGGAAGCACCCCAGCCAGCTAACTTCCTCAAGAAAGCTGTCTTAAAGCCTGGGTGATCAGGTAATGAAGACAATCACCATCATCATATTAGCCAAATCAGCTATTGACATTAAAGTCACCTGCTTAACAGATTCCAAATCAATCCGATGTTTCGACAACCAGTGCCAAAGGCATCACATTACTTATCAATTGAAGCTACCTTCCATACAAGAAGAAGATTCGTTGCACTCTTCATTCACCATATATATCTTCAAATGCTGTTGGTTGATAGTTTTATGTAATTAATACAAACCTAATTACTGTAAATAAATTCTGGAGCTTCCAGCCACGTAAAAAAGTCTCACTTGTGGGACGTTTCGAAGGCGTTTATCTCAGCCCTCATTTTCAACCATAGATGTCACTGAATAACTGTTTGTTTACGCGCTACCACGGAAATGGTGGAATACAAAAACCAACCCAGAACGATGACGTCATCTACTCTTCTGCTCGTTACCGAGGTGAAGCTCTTTCATTATTTTAATAGCCGGGTTCCAGGCCGCACTTAGTTGATAACCAGTGTCACTGTTAACTATAGAGTCAGCTGTTCTGATTTCTACAGATTCTGTTATAAAGGAAACGTCCCACAAGTGTGACCTTTTTTACGTGGCTGGAAGGCCGAGAAATTATTTATTTACAATGCCGTGAAAAACTTTGATCTAAAGAAATTTTGTCCTGAAAAATAGTGTGTAGATACAATAGTAAAAACACTGAGGCTTTTGATGAATGGAGCAACTTCCATCTTCGTGGAGTTGGTTGACATTTGTAAAGATAGGAAGGAAATTGTTGGCAGGAGAGAATTTCAAATTAATTTCCAGAGACGACGGATTTCAGTCTAGCTAAAGATTCTGGCTGGTTTGAAGTAGGATGAAGAGCCTATGTGGCATCGTTAATAGCACCTGTGAGGGGGTGGCGTATGTTGCGGTTGTGGTGTGGCTCACAACTGCGGCCAGCGCCTGCTTGTAGCTCACACGCAACACGCTGGTCTCTAGTGTTACTTTGGTTGCCTACGCGGAAGACGCAGTCCACAAAACTCGAGGTAATAAGGGAGCGTCCAAGAAATTACGTGGCTCATTGAAGAGGGAGGGGGGAGGAGGGGAGGGGGGGAGGGGTTCCGAGCCGAGCTACGTAGCTTTTCATTCATTTTATTTGTCACTTTTAAAATAGGTTACAGAATACACAACAGCACTTGGGTATTTATCTCCGTCATTTAACTATCTCCGAATTTTAGATAATACAAGCACGTTACTTTATATCATAGTTTTCGGGACGCACGTTGCCGTCTAAAAGAACAAGGTTGGTGTTCAACGGTAGCTGTGACTGCGGAAACGAGGGCACTCCGTAACATGTTGTATGGGAATATGTTTCAACAGCAGAACAAAGAGCGCCATACCAGCAAATAAGACAGGGCAGGTGCATTTTTGGCATACTGCGCGACCGGGAATTATGCTAATTTTTCGATGCAGCTTGTAATCTGGCCTGACAAGCAGCCAAAGAAAGGTTCTCGGCACTAAGAAACAGTCTCAACTGACAGCGACAAACAGGCGAGCAGTGATCATCCCTGAAGAAAGAAACTCCCGATAGGTCGTAAGAGGACACTTCCAGGAGTCGTCTCCTGGGTGAGGTTAGTGACTCCGAAGTGGCTGTGCCGGGGGTAAATGTGGAGACAATGGTGCAAAGTGACTAGTTTAGTGGGCGAGTCTATATATGTATGTAAGTATGTGTGCGTGCGTGTATGTGTGTTATTCTAATTACTAATTCATAAATTAAAAACATATGCAATTTTGTTGTTTACTTATACATCATGTTACTACATTTAACGGGAACTGCACCACTTCCGGAACCTGCCAGAAACTGGCACTAACCTGTTGAATTTCCTCATTGCAGTTCCCCATTTAACTCGTTGTTTGGGTATCACTATTACATTTGTACGTTTTACTGTAAATTTTCACTTTGCACTAATAGACCTACGTTGAAACCTTGTCCGTCTCTAAAGACCTAGTTGTTATAGGAGACGTTAAGCAGTTAAAAAAAAAATGAAACCTTGTAATATAATCATGTAAAATATTTGTAAAAAAATTAATTTTGGTCTAAACATATATGTAAAATAATTGTAAACACTAGAAGCTTGCTACATGGTCACCATGACAGAGGGAGAAATAAATAAATAAATAAAAAATTAAAAAAAAACATTCTTTTGCATTGTTAATTTAGTTATGTCTCAAACGTTCGTGAAACTTGATAAGTTTTTAATAACATAAATTAGTCTTACATGCAGACCAAAATTCAACTGCTATCCTTAAACTAGAAATTAATCATACGTGCATTTTGTACTAGGTTGGAAATGGACCCGGAATAGATACTAGGTGCTGGGCTATTATGAAGCACTATATAAGTAAATAAAAAATAAAATAAATGTCGTCGCAATTGAATTAATCAACACGCGAAGACGCAGCACACGCCGAGAAAATCAAACTCGCTTACATACATTCAGCTCGATGATAAAATAATTCTGATTTTGTTCTGTCAACTTAATTTAGGTACATTTTTAATTATAGTGTGGTGTGAAACGCCGCTGTAGATTAAGCTTCAAGAGGCTTATCGTAAATGTTTTTCCAGCCAGTTTTCAGCATCCAAACAGGCATGGCTACGGAAATCTTTGTTATCAGGACAAAGAATAATTCCTTGTGACCCGGGGCGCACATGGAGCTGCGTGGCGCAGTAGGGGCAGCGCAGAGCAGGGCAGGGCAGCACAGACAATGAAACTGTGTCGGGCAGTTACCCGCGAATGTTAGAGCGCAGTTTCGTGCGGCAGTTTACAAAGCATTGTTGTGTTGTGCGAGAAACCGACAAAAAAGCGTAACCAAAAACATGTCGATGCAAAAACTCGTTTTTTGATTTCTGAATCAGATTGGGATGCCGAGCTTGGAAAATTGTTATTACTTTAACAGAAGCTGAGTTAGATAAAAACTACGCAAAAGTGAGAATATGAAAAGAACAAACTCTCATCTGGCTTTTGCAGTGACAAGAGAATTCTCAGAAGATAATTTCCGGATGACTCGAGCGGAGATTCACGGCATAATGTAACCTGTTATTTTATCGACAAAGCTCAAATAACCATTAGAACTGAAGAAAATCTCGCAGTATTTTCGTGGTAATTTATTTGATTATTTAGCGTTTAACGGTACACGACATTTATAAGAATATTTTTCTCTTTTATTTCATATTACATTTTTTTTAAACTACATAACAGAACATAAACACTTGAAACTATAAAAGCAGTGTCAACAAATTAAGCGTTTGTCAGGGATACTATTGAATGATATAGTACAAATAATAAGAAAACAAATAATGTAATAATATCCTATATATATCAATCTTTTTCGAAGTTTTATTAAAAATGAATTCGAAAAAAGAAAAGAAATGTGAAAATTGTAAGTGGACGGTTGTATGATAAATAAATGCTGAATTTACTCGCCACTTGTTGGGCTCATTGTCCAAATTTCTGGTTTAAATTTAATTTTTTATGTATTTTTTATGACTGATATTGTGAATCGCAGGTTGGTTACGCACCAGATTAATCAATTTTTCTTGTTCCATAGTTGAAAATGATTATAAGTAAAGCAAGATTATAAATAACGCAAGAAGTGTTACGGCTTAAACCGGCACGAGTGAGCTGCGTGGCACAGTTTCTGTGTCGTGATCACAACGTGGCGCAGGCCACTTGCGGCGCAGTACTGCGCTGCCCTGCTCTGCGTCTCAATACCCGCTGTTCCGCCCCAAAACATAGACACACAGAAACTGTGCTGCGCTGCCTGCGTCGACTGCGCGTCAATGTGCGCCTGGCCTTAATGTAGAATGGGTGGGAAGGGATATTCCCCACCTACTCGAAACTGCTACTCACCTGTTGAAATTTGTTTTAACTGCTTCCTTATAATGTCCTCTTCACGTTTTCCGCTCTGGTTTTCCGGAAAAGTTACCAGGAATTAAATTAAAAATGTCGAAATGTGAGAATGACTCGCGGCTATTAGATGCCACTGGCCCTGCAAAAGCAATGACAATCTTTTTAAATATGTGAATTGAGACTTTCCCGGCGTATTGATGCAGTGAATGCTTCACGGGAGTCCAGCCGGATAGAGTCTGTTTTGTGATTTCAAGAAGTAATATCTAAAAATAGACGTGAAGAAGATAACCGAACAGGTGTTTGAAACGTCGTCATTCTATTACCCTATCCGGCTTGACTCCCGTGAAGAATTCACTGAATCTTTTGAAATGTTGGTTAAATCCTTTATTGTAATAATTTCTTGCCGTTTTACGTTCACTGTGTTGTAGAACGTCGCACGAAATTAACAGATAGAAAATATTTATTCTAGATGCAGTACAACAAGGCTTGCTATCTTACTTTCGATACAAGCGGTCAGAGATAATCGATTGCTGCCGTTGCAAACAAATACGCCGTTTCTGAGATGGATGCCGCAGAACGAATTTCTCGTAAACTTTTTTCTCTCGCTCCAGGCCGAATTTCAAGGTAACCACGACCACTATGACAAAACGAACCGGTTTAAGTTGATATGATCCCTGTACCGATAATTTTTGTGTCATTATTGCATTTCGCGGTTGCGGAGCGTCTCACATTTCAGCATTAATTTAATTCCTGGAGGAGAATTTTTAGCACCCACCTCGATAAGAAAAGGATCCCCACAAAAGCCATGCCAGACTACGTGGGGGGAAGGGAGGGGCTCAAATGATGCCACGTGGTTTATGGACGCTCCCTAATAATTTTGTTATTGGCCAGGTCCCACAGTTGTTGCATAACTGTTTTTGAATTAAACACCGTCTATTAAACACTATTTTATTAATTTTTCCAGACGCGTTTCGCCCTTTTACTGCGGGGCATCGTCAGTGGGGAGATTGTGGTAACCATCATAACTCAGTCCGGAACAGCTTTTTCTCCGCTTCTCTGGACTGGTATTGACATAAAAAAATTCATCATTTTCATTGTAATCTTTATATGCACTGCACTGTTACTATTATTTGCTGTTTATTTTGTCGAACTTTCACTATTTCTGACTGCACAAAACTAGTTTCAGGGTCTATTGTGAATTTTTACTGTATGTTTACAGAATGCATAACGAATGATTAAACAAATGATATTGACGTGATAAACAGCTTTAAATCCGAAACTACATGGTTTCAAAAAATATAATAAGATATGCAGAATGATTCAACACTTTTTAGAGGAGAAACTCAAAAAGTATGTGTTCGAGAAAGAACGAAAAAATCAGCCAGTGGAAGGAAATAAAGAATCGAAGAAGGAAGAAGCCAAAGGAGATTGATGACAATTAGGTATAAACGACGGGTAGCAAACCGTAGTGGTACAAGTGACAAACATGAGAAATGTAATCTAAGTGAATCGAAAGACAGGCCCTATTCTCATCTTTAGCGTACTAAACCGATACAAGCTATTTTATATACCAAGCTATCTAACCTTCGGTTGGGATAGCTGCATCTCTTGTAAAATGGCTCTATCTCTTTCCGACCATAGTGACAAAATGGTGAGACGACGTTTGTAATACTCCTCTATATTATTAATTTGTATCTCTAATTAAAGTCCACGGGTTTTTAGACGGTTTGGCCCTTAAATACCGCCATTCAACCCACGTACGCGGATAGAGGAGCTACTTAGTTCCATTTAAAGGTTCTTACTCTCCAAATAAGACGTCTTAACTTCATACAATATATAATTTGCTATTTTATTGATTAAAGCTCGATTACTGCTCTTAACAACTTTATTTCTACACGAGGCACAAAATTACAATTGAAAATACACTCGTTCTGTATATTAAGAAACAATTACTGACTCATCTGGCATAACACAAAATATTATATCGCCGCCACATCTTTGGCGCACGACCTCTCACACCCGTTCACGGCCAGACACTCCACAGCTCTGCACACACTCAAAACCATAGATGTTAGCATCACTTATACTACCCTTTTTTACATGCTTAGTATCGTCTGTGATTTCCGTGAGCATAAATACAATTGCTTAAAATGCATATTCATACATTTATTTTAATATTATAATATAAATACATCTAAATATATATTTGGGGATAGTGGGTATGCTACACGTTCTAAGAGAATATTGAAAATTATTAAGAAATAACTAGTTGCATGGAAGATAGAGATGAGTCTGTGGAAGGTACCAGTACATTTTTTCTGTAAATAATAGCATAGAATTTTTGAAATACATTAGCTGAAAAGTTGTTGATTTACGATAAATCCAGAGCCTTAGTTTCCATACTATTTGTTTTGAATTTTCGTGTTGACTTCTGTAAGTGACAAAAAAGATTTCCTGAAGATGGAATGATGATGTATTTTAAAATAAACTTACCATTACATCATGCCAATATTTTTTAAAAAATTGTGTTCGGTTTGATGTTGTTTATATGTCACTTGTACCATTTCTATTTACAAAAACCCGTTTTACTCAAATAATTTCTTTTGACACTTGTAACACTCAAGTTCGCAACCCGTCAAATATATGTGATTTATCGTACCATCTAAAAGAGTTATTCGAAATAAGAAATAAAAGAACCGCATTTCATTGGGATAAAAACGTTTTGGCTATGTGTCATTTAATTCTACACGGTTCCCAAATGGTAGAAAATATCCTCCCACGAAAGAAACTGTTGATAGATTCAATCCACATATTAACTATTTGCTATTAAGCTAAATTGTAAAACGTGAAAGACAATGAGCAAAACTAACAAAAATATCATTGTTCAGAAATACGAGTTAAACAATTCATTTATTGATATGGTTGATTCTATAAAATATTTGGGAGTAACAGTACAAAGGAACATGAAATGGGATATACACATTAATTCGTTAGTGAGTAGAGCTAATTCTAGGCTACGATTCTTAGGTAGAGTCTTGAAAAAATGTAATGAACAAAAAGGAGATAGTGTAGAAATCTCTTGTGCTTCCACATTTGGACTACTGTTGTGCCATTTGGGATCCATTTCGTAAGGGGTTGAATGACAGTATAGAGAAAGTACAGAGAAGAGCCGCTCGATTCGTGACCGCTTGCTACAGTCCTTATGAAAGCGTCACAGAACTGATTAGTAGACTAGGCTGGGAGTCTCTGGTAGATAGACGACGCACATTTCGATTAAACTTATTGGTAAACATGTGTACTTTCACTTACGAGTGTAGTGAAATACTTCGTCCACCAACCTATTTGAGTCGGAAGGACAGGAAAGATATGATGCCGGAATGATTCTTATATGAATTCTTTTTTCTCTCGTACCATTAGGGATTGGAATGCACAACAAAGAGATTAGCTTTGGTGCTGAACACCCTCTGCCACCCACAATTTCGCGAATTGCAGAGAATTCATGTAGATGTAGAGGTAGATGCAGATTTTCGCAGACCACAACAACCATAGCTTAGCACGTACTGGCTAAGAATTTGTTGAATCAACAACGAGAGTATTTAAGCACAATATTTTAAAACTATCTTTGTTGACAAGTACACAAATGAAGCCTACGTCTTACTCAATTTATTAAAACGAAGTGTTTTCCGTAAGTTATTCAAATAAACTTCGCACATTATTGAAAGGTTTGGTTAATTTTCTGTATGCTGGGTAAAAAGCCTTTAATTTCGAAGGAAAAAGAACAAATAGTTTGAGTCAAGAATAGAGGCGTATAATGTGTTACTGAGCGTAACGCTCTGGCATCGCATCCGGGAGGGTGCAGGTTCGGATCCCTGTGCAGTCATCGAGATTTTATTTTTATACGGTTTACTGAAATTCTAGGATGGTTCCTTCAAAAGGTCATTGCCTCATTCTTTCCTGTTCCTTGCCACCACTCCTTTCTCGCCTCTAATGACCTCGACGTCGACGGTGCGTAAAGCCGGAATAATAAAAAAAGCGTTCATTTAAAAAAGTATCCAGCTATAACGAACTTGAATATTAGAGATAAATTTGATCTCCATTACACTTGTCCTGCTTTATCTGTGCCGGAGTCGTTAGGAGATAATTCAAATATGGCAATACAGTATGAGGAAAACATTGTCTCTTACCAAATCTCAGTTTAACATTTCCGCCAGACGAAGATCGCAGATTGAGTTACTCAAAGATGAAGATTAGGATGAGCAAGTAGCATTTACAATAAAGAAAAGACAAGCTACCTGTTTCCCCTGATATTCAAGTTACCAAAGACGTACAACAGTACAAGCAGACTGGAAGTTTCCATGTAGGCCAAACATTGGTGTTAGAGGTCACTTATTTTCGTTTTTTAAACAGATAAACATGTTTCTCTTCTGTTGTGCCGTCGACCAGTACAAGGTATTTGTTGCTAACGGGTTCGTGTAGTATTCAAAAGACTTGAATAGCCCATCGCTGCATTTTTTTCTGATGCGACGGCAACCACCGAGACTCAACTACGTAGACAGTAGTATACGCTGCTGGAGGTACAGTCAGGCGACCATCCAATACTAAACATTTCATAAACCTCCAACGTTTCTGTAACCTCACGGTAAAAATCCATCAGCGATGCTGTAACCCATTTTTTCGGTGAGGGGTGAGGGGGACGACTTAATCTCTCTGTGAACCGAGTTATCTCGGTCAATTTTTTTTTGCTTTTTGTTTGAACGCTTCTCAGTGTTCATTCTGGCTTACTTTTAAACCAGGGTTTGCCAAAGTATGGTCCGCGGATCCCCTGGTGTCCAGGAACTTATCCTGAGGGGTCCGTGGGCAAAATAGAAATGAAATTAATAATTACGAAAACATAAATCGAGGAGTGAGAACACATTAACTCTAACCACAATGAGTGTATGGAGCTATCAATTGACAGTTCTAAAATAGCTAATTTCCAATTATCATATATATTATTTCTAAAAAATTTTTTTTGTCACAAGCCATTATCTTCCCTCATACTTAACCGAAATTGATAAATGTGGTATCATTTTAAAGAGGATCCGCTTTGATGTCATCATATGCTGAGACAGAAATTTTTCGGAATTCGACTGTTAAAGGGCAAAAACATTATTTCCATAACGTATTGTTTTATCATGACCCATCTATCTTCCTTGAAATCTAACCGAAATACACGGTGGGCGGAAAGTAACTCCCTACTGGAAATAATTTTTTTCGCCCAAACGAATGTAGGTCTGAAGACAATTTTTTGAACACATTTAGTTTATTGTGTGGCATGATAATTACAGAAGTTACTATTCAATGTGTGCGCCAGTATTTTCTATACACTTTCTTAAACGAACAAGTACGTTTGCTAAGGCCTTCCGCAAGAACTCAACAGGAACACCACTTATGACCTCACGGATTTTGTTCTCAAGGTCACCAAGAATTTGAGGTTTGCTGCGGTGCACTTCTTCCTTAGCTCACCCCCATGAAAAGTAATCGCATGGGGCGAGGTTTGGACACCGCGCAGGACATTTTGTGGAGCCTCGGCGGCCTATCCATCGTCCGGTGAATCGCTCATCAAGCCACTGCCTGACAGCCAAGGCTTAATGAGAGGGACTCCATCTTGCATAAATGACAGGTTCTGTAGCTCGTCCCATTCAGAAACTGTAGGCCAAACAAAAGTTTTTAGCATTTCCAGGTATCGTTCAACGTTCATAGTGTCTCTCAACAATAATGCGAGAAGAAGTTAATCCGCATCACACTGTCACTTTCGGCTTCCTTTGCATTATTTCAACAGTCTCCTTGGAATCATTTTCTGCCCAATAATGGCTGTTATGACGATTAACAACCCTCACACCCCCCGACATGAAACACAGCTACATCACTCTACAAAATTTTTTGAACATCGTCATACCTTGCGAGCATTACTTCACAAAAGTCAAGACGCCTATCACAATGATCAGGATACATTTGGACATAATGAGGCTTCCATGGTCGGTAATGTTACTGTTCGTGGAGAATTTCACGCACAGAATAGCGTGTCATACACCCTCTTTTGCAGCTTGTTTATTGTGCAGGTTGTCTTGTTGACATCTCCCTCACTGCGACCACCTTTTCCTCTGACACCGAGGTCGAGGGCCGACCTGATCTCTTTGTGTCCACTGCACTACCGGTCGGCAGTAACTTCCTAGTACAATTTTTAATTGTCTTTGCATTCAAAACAGCATGTTTCCCATGTTCACCTCTCCACCTCCTTTGAACCTGCGTTACATATTGCCTCACCTCATACCTTGCTGCAATTTTCGCTCTGTCCTGAATACTTAATCGTAGTGATATCTCTCTGAAAAAAAGGACATAATCACACACTACCGTTTACAAAACATGGTAACTATCATTGCAATCTACACATAACATCTTCTAAATTCAAAATAGGGAGTTACTTTCCGCCCACCTTGTAGGTAAGTGAGGTATCATTTTACAGATTAAGGTCTGCAATCAAGCAACATTATAAATTAAGAACGATTTTTTTCGGAATTTGACCCTTGAAGGACGATAGTAATAACTGTGAAAGTCGCGCGTATGCGACAGTTCAGAGCCAAGCCGCTAGAGAGCAGCAGCACATATCACAGAGATATTAGTAAACTGCTTCACTGCCGTCGACTTTTGTTATGTAATTATTACAATAAACAAATAAACAATTGAAACAAATGAGGCGGTTCTTCTTTATTACAAACCACTAACCTTATTATTCGTGATATTCACGAAATTTTCGCACGGGTCTCCTAGTTATCATTGCTACTATTGTTCAGGAGTCAGTAGCTGATCTCTAGAGTTCCTCCGTTGAAACAGGTTGGGAGAGGTTGCTTTAAACCACTTGTCATCGGTTCACTCGAACTGACGCACAATGTTTCTGTAAGAATACATTAGTCTCCTATTCTAATGCTTCAAGATCACTTCGTAAATCGTTTTTCCTGCGAGATTTAGTTTACTTTATATGCTAATACCCTAAATATAGCACTTGGACAATGCGTCGATATTCTTAATATCGAGGGTTCCGCCACCGCAGCCCTTTACTGACCCTCCACTGTCAGTCACAGAGCAATAGCATTTACACGGAATAAGTTGCAGGCTTCAGATTTCCACGAGTTATGCATATAGCTTATCAAAAAACCGAATAACGTACCCCACGGTGTGCGGTATTCATGTTTATACCTACATCTACGTCTACATCTATACTCTGCAATTCACAAACATTGTGGGTGGCTGAGGGTGCTAAGCACAAATCTTAATTCTGCGCATTCCAATCCCGAATAGCACGAGGAAAGAAGGAATACATAAAAGCATCAGTACCGCATCTTATTTCTCTAATCTTATCCCTCCGATCAGTACGACCTAAATAGGTTGGCAGAAGAAGAATCTCACTGCACTCGTAGGTCATAGAATTTCGCATATTCTCCAATACATTCAAACGAAAATGACGTCGTCTGTCTTCCAAACGATCCCAGCCCAATCTATGTATCAATTCTGTGACGCTTTCATAAGGGCTGTAGCAACCAGTCACGAATCGAGCGGCTCTCCTTTGCACCCTCTCCACTGAGTCAATCAGAACCTTGCGATACGGATCCCAAACTCCACAACAGCAATCCAAATACGGACCACTAGTGTTTTATACGCTATTTCCTTTGTATGAGTTTTACAATTCCTCAGAATACTACCTATGAACGGTAATTTAGAGTTAGCGTTGCCTACGACGGAAGTTATGTGCAAGTCCCATTTCATGTGTTTCGTGTGTTAGCAGGTCGCAGTCAGTGGGAGGTGTCTGCTATTGAGGGGTCCCCTGAGATGCACAGCTGACACGGCTTGCGCAAGTGTCCTGCCAGTGGCGGCAGCTTATGACGTAACACTGTTCTGCCACTCTGCTCTGGCGGGGCGGGACGCCTGGTTACAGTGCAGGCTGACACGCTGTAGGCGGTCAAGGTATGGAATAGATCCTTCAGGAGGCGAACTGAACAAAGCTCATCACTTATTACAACGCCCTAATCCGACTGTGCAATACAAAAAGAACCTATACGAGCGACATGAACAGATCTCAGGGGAAAGAAATCGGAGAGGATTGGCTTGAAAATCTATAAATAAGAGGTTAGCCTAAATGATTTATGGGGTTTCAAAATTAAACGTTTTGGGAAATTTGTGTCTGTCTGTTTGAATGAATGCGATTCACGCAATAACTATTGGTCGTCTGTTTATAGGGTTTCAAACTACGCGCAGCCAAGGTCGCAGCAGCAAAATAAGGAATGTTACATGGCTGGCAATCTGAGAAATTAAAATAAAACCTCCGAAAAATAAGTATATATTCAAGAATTAATTCACACAGTTACGACGGAATTGAATGAAATTGTTCAGAGTTGAAACGGATATTGACATATGGCATACTTCAAAAACTGCTACTTTTTATGTTGTTGAATGATCACAGGTCCCCTGTACAGAAGGATTCTCTTTCACTTGCGAGATGGAATGTAATCAAAGGTCACGATATGAATCCTTGAGGCATCATGCTTGTTTCAGAGAGGTAGTTCCACAATGCAATCACAGAGGACATACGAGCTACGTGCTGTGTGTATTGGAAACTAGTACGGAGAGGACTGGCTTCAAAAGTAATACACAAGATGCGAATCGGCGAATAGAATATAGGAGAGAGACATTAAACAAACCGTGTAGTGTAGGAGGGAAATGTTACAGGACGAAATCCGTAGAACCACCTGAAGGGAGAACAGTAGGATGAATGGATGAAAAACAGAGTCGAAACACTGCATGAAGAGGACAAATATTGCAATTCACGCCAAGAAATACCAGGGCAATGATTATTTTTTTGCTCATGGCTGTAACAAGAGGCGGGGAAATAATGGGGTTAGGTTAAGGGAAGAAATTCCGGTGTTATTTGAGATCGCTTTGGGAGCAAAGAGGACTTCGCAGAATCAGGAACGATGCTGTAACGAGACTACAGAGTCGCGAAAGTGAGCGTCTTGCCTCTGGAATAAAATGTCAGATAGTCGTCCTTCATCTCAGGGAAGAGAAAGAAGTATTTGATTGCGAGGCCACTACCACTACAAGGACAGGTCGCAACTATGCAGCCACAACCGTCGCCTACGGAGAAAATCCTGGACGTAAGGAGTAGCTGCATTGTCTCTCTGTCTGTCATAGATTTTTTGCAGAAATGAAGAAACAATAACCTGCCGCGACAATGAAATAATTTATATAAAATTTTAAAAGTTTTAATTCAGGTAGCAACCGAAATGTCTTCGCGAAGTTTCACGTATATTGTACTGACATGAAGGATTTACGATCGACAAACGGTATCAACCTTTGGTTGACGACAAAAAAGGACAGCTCATTCAGTAGTACATCGCGGTAACGAGCGTGTGCCTTTCTTCATGTCTCTCACTCCATTTCTCTCTTTCATACACAGACTCACTCACACGCATACACTGATGAGGCGAAACATTATGACCACTTGTTTAAAGACGTGTTGATTCACATTTGGAACGCAATAAAACAGTGATTCGGCGTGTCATGGATTCGCCAAGTCGTTGGTAGGTTTCCAGACTACCTGCCACCACATATCTACGCAATTCCCTTACGTTGAGGGGCTCGTGGTTGGTGGGCGTGGGGCTCGATACCGAGTTCTATAGGGTTGAGATCAGCTGAATTTGGTGGCAATGACATCAACTGAGTTCATTCACGTTCTGTGATGAGACTTACAAATCCACCACCCTGTCGGCTATTCGTGGTTTCACCGTCCTACTACCACTTTCCACAGATGCTCACTACAGTATCACGCGAACAGCCATTTCCGAGATTTTTTTTCCCTCCTACCTTACGGCGTGTCTACATCTACATCTATACTCTGCAATTCACAAAATTGTGGGTGGCAGAGGGTGCTCAGCACCAAAGCTAATCTCTTTGCTGTGCATCCCTAATGGTACGAGGGAAAAAAGAATTCATATAAGAATCATTGCGGCACCTTATTCCTCTAATTTTATCTTTACTGTCATTCCGACCCAAATAGGTTGGTGGACGAAGTATTTCACCACACTCGTAAGTGAAAGTGGGAGTACGCATGTTTACCAATAAGTTAATACGAAACGTGAGTCGTCTATCTATCTGTAACGCTTTCATAAGGACTGTAGCAAGCGGTAACGAATCGAGTGGCTCTTCTCTGTACTTTCTCTATACTTTCGATTAACCCCTTACGAAACGGGTCCCAAATGGCACAACAATAATCCAAATGTGGACGCACAAGAGATTTGTACGCAATCTCCTTTGTTTGTTCATTACAATTTTTTAAGATTCGACCTAGGAACCGCAGCCTAGAATTAGCTCCACCTACTAACGTATTTATATGTAAGTCCCATATCATGTTCCTTTGTACTGTTACTCCTAAATATTTCATAGAATCAACCATATCAATAACTGAATTATTTAACTCGTATTTCTGAACAATTGGATTCTTTTTGTTAGTTATGCTCATTGTCTTGCACTTTTTCCAATTTAGCGTGAAAAGTCCCTCTACCAAGGCAGCTCTACTTTACGTGTCACTCTGTATTGGATATGTTAATTTCGGGGTCTCTTTTTATTACTGTTTGAGGGGAAAACATGGCTTTGGTTCATTAAAGACGGCGCTATGTAAAAAAACCTACACTTTTCTTTATAATCTTATCAGTTCCCTTCTGCCTGATATATAATACATACTGGCACTTTATAGACCTGTTATTGCCTTGGCATTGTTGTGACAAGGGTATGGAGCCTTTTAAAACTCTATGTGTGGAGAACAGCACTTTATGGCAGCGAAGCATGGATTTTAGGAATATCACAAAGAAGACAAGTTGAAGCATTTGAAATGTGGTGCTATTGAACGATGCTCAAAATTAAGTGGACGGATAAAGTACGAAATCAACGAGTTTTGGAAGTGATGGGTGTGGATAGAAGTTTGTGGAAGAAGCTTACAGAAAGAAGAGACAAGTTGGTAGGTCATATTTTGAGACATGTTGGATTGGTTAACTTGTTATTGGAGGGAACAGTTGAAGGTAAGAACTGCAGAGGAATACAGAGATTAGAATACACGAAGCAGATATTTGAGGACGTGGGCTTTAAGGTGTATTTTGAGATGAAAAGGTCAGGGAAGAGATGGAGGACTGCATCAAACCAGTAGAAAGTGATGACAGCAAAAAAAAAAAAAAAAAACAATTACATATAATGCCCGCTGTATTATGAAGGAGGTCAGTTGGTGTGAATCTAGACGCTCTTAATATTACTGGTAGTATCGGTTCTGTGGTCGCTGTAGGTGGTCTATGTTGGTTTCGGATGCTGTTTCCGACACTGGCATCCATAGAGGATGAAGGAGAGGATGACTGCTTTGTAGATCAGCACTGTACAGTATTGAAAATAAGTTTTTGAGTATCGCAGTGCCCTGTTATGCTCGTTCCCAGGCGCCGGGCCATAACAGTCTGCCCTCTGTCAGAGTCACTAAAGTCGGTGGATTTCCAGATTTGCCACACGCAATGTCGCTGGAATGATTCCCTATGCGTCCCTGCACCGCTCATGTACTTCCTTACCGTACTATGTTCACGTGACGTCACTATAAGGCATTCAATCTCACAGTAGGCGGTGGTCATAACGTCATCAGTATATGTATAAAATATAGCAAACAGGAAAAAATTTGTTCACTTTAAACATATTTGGAAAAATGAGTTAGTGGCACTGTTGTTGTTGTTGGTGGTGGTGGTGATGGAGGTGAAGGATGTGGTGGTGTTTTCGGGCGGGTCGACGACGACGTCATTGGCACCTGGTTGTGGCACTATTAAGGCGCATTCCCACGATCACTTGTAGGCGAGGCGAGACGGGAGGGGACCTCATTAGCCGAAGTGTAGGGACGACCGCGGGCCGCAGGTTAGTCCTAGCTTACCTCGCCGCCACCTCCGCACCACGTTGCCTAGTGCCGTTTGGCACAGAGCACTTTACAGCAACAGAAGGGGTGTGCGCCGCTGCTGCAAACCGATGGCAACAGCGCACCGCTACACACGCCTGTGATGTTTACCGACTCAGAGTGGGTAGCTACATCTCGTCTCCGCTATCAGAGGCGGCCCTGTTCCCATGGCGTGTGGTTGAGTATTTGTCCCGTCCCGTCCCGTCTCGCCTTCGTTACAAGGGATCGTGGGAACGCGCCTTTAGAGAGAAGGAATCAACCATTTCTGATTTTTTTTTAGTCCGCTTGTCTTTCTGTTTCGTTGAGACGTTTACGCAAAACCCACTGGACGCATTTTCGTAGGCTTTTGAACATTTTTTTTTTTATTTAATTTATCTCACTTTTATACAGCCTAATATCTAAATACTAAATTAGGCCCTATTACATTCATTTGTTTATTATTGATTAAGGGTTCCGCCAGAGTCTTGTGTCGCTGGTTTCATTACTGGTTAATCTGGCCTCTCAGCTGTGTGGTTAGCCTCCACAGTCTCCCGTCCCCGCGAGGAGGCAGGCCAAACCTGTTTTCCGGCGAAACCATGTTAACAGTTTGCAATGTACAGTGCAAGAAAGTTCTGTGTAAGGAATTAGCGTGTTATTCCACTTAAATTAGTTAATTGGTAACTGTTATGTAATGCTGAATTATTAAATATTAAAACAATAAACATGACAGATGAGTCAGTTAGTAGATGAATAACAATATTTGCATACATTGGCAGTTATTTGACGAATACAATGCGAGCTTACAGTTGTTTGTTGGGTAGTGAATACACAATTACATTACATTAACATTCTTTTAGTGGATACATAACACAATTGCGCTACACTACGTACCAAAACTACTTCTGGTTGTATTACAGTGAATTTCTAACAACAATTTTTAACATAGAGGTACACAGACACACACACCACACTGCGTACTTCTGGATTTGAAGTTTTAGTGCATTGTGAACATCTACTGGGTTACAATCTTATTATATTTCAGCTCCTTACAATACTTAACAATTATATAATCCTTGAACATGAACATTACATGGATTACTACTGTGACAGTTTCTACATGCATACACTACTGCGTGATTCGTTTCCACAGCCTTGAACCAGCTCCGCTACTATTGATTTGAAACTTTTTTTTTTTTTTTTGAACAGTATGCAGCTCATGGTCCTAGAAACAAAACGGGGTATGTTTAATCTTGATGCGACGCCAGGAAGCTAAAAAACTGAAAAAAGGTGCCCTCTGATTTAATGTGTTCCACAGTGTCTATTTGAAATTATTTACCGCCTGCCCAAGAAGGTGAGTTACTCCTTGCGGTCGAAATGTTTACTGGGATTGCAATGCAGCATGTGAGGGGAGTCGTATTATTTGACATTAGTTACAGTTATGGTATGAGGTCAAAATTAAAAAAAAATCGATTTTTCAAAAAATGCCCATTTTGTAGCGCACATCTTCTTGAATAATTTGATGCATAAAACATTTATATTTGAGGGATTGTAAGGTGTGTAATTTAGTCTTGAGTGTATGAGGGTGCAGCGCCACACCCCTTTGCACAGCATTCTTCTGTCATACGGAAGTGTATTTGGCTCTGTAGAATTCGAATGTTAATATTTGCGCCAGAGATAGTCATACAAGAAACAAAGGACTATCGATATCGATACTTTCTCTGCTGCTATCGACATGCATTGTTTTGATTGCTGATTTTGTTTGGTCTCTGTTTTGAAAGGCTACGAATTCACAGCCTCCATTTTCATTAGCGCCAAAAACAAGTTTCCTTCTTGAAGCACCGGCTCTGAGAGGTAGCAGTCTTAAGCCACTGGTGTAACATTTTTTTTTTGGTGTTTGTTCAGCGATATCATCGCCAATTGTGAACCGATTTTAATGAAAATTTGTTCGTGGGTAGGGTATACCTTCAAAGTGGTTCCACATAAATTTCCTTGAGAAACCATACCCTTTACCCCTTTACAAAATTTAATGTTTATACAAAACCACGTTTTTTATCCCGTTTCAAAGGAAATTTGCACATTGTTGCTTTAAAACACAAATAAAAATACTGATTACCTTTGGTTTGCAAAAAATGAATCGCTCTCCCCCTTTACACCCCGAATACAAGCAGAAATTTTAACCTCCATTTTCTGCAAAACATATATTTCTGTACTTAGGTACATGTAGCATCCAAAATAAATATCCTATTAAACTTGGTATGCTTATTAAACACAAACTCCTTAATGCAAAACTCTAGAATTTTCCAAATCTATTAAAAATTGTGGTAAAAAGTGAGATAATTAACTATAAAATTTGAGTTTTTTCTAAACATGAAGTTTGAAATGTAATAGCTCATTCATTTTTTCATAAATTAAATAAATTATAGAGTTTCATACAACTGTAAGTATGGTTTGTATGCTGTGGAAAATTCATTGAAGAATGTCTCTTACTTATGAAGAATAGTGTACTTATAGCAATTAATGCAGCCAATATTAAGTGAAAAAATGGTGGAATTTCACATGAAAAAAAAATTGTTATGTTTTTGAATATCCACTGCTATGAGTGTGAATTCTGAATGCTTCTTGGTCATGCTGACAAATTTTTATGAATTTATTTGTAAAATTATAGACAATGGAAATAAAAATGTCGTGTGGTGCCTCTCCTGCTATAAGTCGGCCCAGCTTTTACTAGCCGCACGCGCCGTAAGAGGAATAAATAATGTCCGTTGTTGGAAAGAGGATGATTTAGCCGCGCTATCTGTTGAGTTTTGTGTATTGCGCTAGAGGTTGACGTGTTTAATGATGCTGAAAATCTTTATCGTCAGTCTTCACCGCACTTGCGACAATCCTGACCTCAGATTAGGAGGTGGAATTGTACACGGGTAGAAGACTGTACTGTATTTACTGTTCTTTCGTTCGTATACAGTTCTGCGATTTAGGAAAAGCTTGAATCAGTCGTTACCCAAATCCTTGGTGTAAGAGAACAGTTGTGGCGCCGCAATAAAGACACACTCTAAAGCCAGTACGAAACAATAACTTAAACGAGAGCTACGCAGGAGAAAGGGCGCTGGCTTGAGACCTTACTGTTCGTATTTCTTGTTAGTGGCTTTACGGTTGGTCGATGTCGAGGCCATTAGAGTCAGGAGAGGATAGGGGCAAGGATCGGGAAGGAATTCGCTAACAGTCTTCTGAAGGAACCCTCCTAACAGTCAGCTGTAGTGATCTATCTCGATGGCTGGACTGCGATTTGAAACTGCATCCTCTGGAATGTCCAGATGTTGAGTGACATCTGTATCAATACAACTCCACGTTACCACGTCTTTGACGTCGGCAGTGTTCCATCCTGCGACGGAGGTTCTGATCAACTCGCAGCTGGAATCAATTCAACTGAGACTGCAGTCTGCTAACTCAATTTCAGCATGCTGGACTAGCGTTTGTCAACTTTCTTTTACGAAATGTTTAGTTCTCCCCAGATGAAGCCCACTTCACGATAGGCTAGAGTAGACCCTCTGGAGCCTTTTCTCATTAACCTAGTTTACCCGAAACTCCCTATTTATCAACTCTTTTTTTTAGGTTTCATTCCTCCCAGGTAAAGCCGAGGTGCGCTGCTTTTCAGCCGATAAAACCGAAAGGGGAGGGAAGTCGGCGGTGGCCTAAGAAGGGAACCATCCCGGCATTCACCTGGAAAATCACGTAAAACCCCAGCCAGAATGGCCGGACGGGATTTCTCCCCCGTCCTGCCGAATGTTAGGTAGGAGGGCGAATTTTCTCTCCTCTTAACTACGTGATTTTTCTATGAAAACCTGTTTGGTTAAACCAAAAATGTGTCGCTAAGAACCTGCGAGATGGACAGAGATCTTATTTGTTCAAAGCCCATCGCCTAACAGCCGTTCCTGACGTTGCTAGATGTTGTTGGCCTTAAAAAGACTTGCCAGTCTTCCTTCAGGAGGTCTGAGATGGTCTGGTCGACCACTGAATGGCATATCTCTCGAGAGTGAGGCTTGGCAACACTATCTGCTCTCTTGACTGTGTGTAGTTGGTATTATGTGACTGCCTTTGACCTACAACTTGGGGTTTTCCAGCCCCTGTTAATAGAAACCAACGACACATCCATGAGATATTAATCTCTTTTGCTATCAAGTGAGCAAAACCATTGTCATTTTTAGAATACCTAGTTGAAATTAGTGTGATCGAATCACCACTTGTGTTTGCGAAGTTTAGTGTGCGGCAACACCATTGAGATTAGTGCCTTTGAGACCACTGTCAACGAA
This sequence comes from Vandiemenella viatica, assembly GCA_031002005.1. Lineage (NCBI taxonomy): Eukaryota > Metazoa > Arthropoda > Insecta > Orthoptera > Morabidae > Vandiemenella > Vandiemenella viatica. The sequence continues at coordinate 13,645,622 of CM061920.1, read as the reverse complement.
GAATACGGCCGCATCAAGACACCCATTCTTTGTGAACAGCGTGCGGATTGAGATACAGTATGGCTTGCTTGCGGCTGACAATCAGGATAAAAACTTGTTAATGTCATGGATTCGGAAAATCAAGTACTGAAAAACTAATTTTATTAAAAAGCCTGTGTACTTTATTGTTTTACACAGTGTCTGTGTCTTGAGATAATCTGTCATTAAAATCAACCATTTCGCAACTTTATGTAACCTTAGGTTACCCAAAGAAACATTTTGTTTTCCTTAGATATTGACGCCTAATCGAAGTTGAGATGATAATAGGAGGCAGAGGATTGGACACAAGGAACGGGAAGGAATCCGGTCATGTCGTTTTTAAGGATCTATCTAGGCATTCGCCGGGACTGATTTCGGGAAACCAAAATGAGGACAGTCGGGTTTTGAACCTGCGCCCTCCAAAATGTCAGGCCCGAGCGGGGGTCGGTCAGGAGAAGCTAGTTCAGAGTCAAGCAGTGATCGTAAGATTCTGTGGGAGTGAAGATATCTGTTTGGTTCGCTCTGTCGGTAACCCCCGGCCCTGCAAGAGTGTGGAACCAAGGACAAGCAGGTCAATAGCGCAGATCGACTGTGGCTCGGTGACAGGTCCAGCAAATCGCGGCGGCGCGGCCACCTGCGGGCGCGCGCGGCGGCCCGATTGGCCGGGCGCGCGGGCGCGGGGAGGGGCGGCGGGCGGCGCGATTGGAGCGTGCGCCGCGCCGGGCCGGGCGGGCGGGCGGCGGCGGCCCGAGCCGCAGTCGGCGTCGTGATGCCGCGGCGAGTGGTCGGCGAGCTGCTGGTTCTGCTGGCGGCCACCGCGTGCGTGGCGGCCGTGCACCACGACGCGTACCTCGACCTGTTCGCGGCGCAGCAGGCGGCGCCGCAGGACCCCTGCTACGACGAGCACCGCCCGCGCCGCTGCATCCCCGACTTCGTGAACGCCGCGTTCGGCGCGCCCGTTCACGCGTCGAGCACGTGCGGCGTGGCGGCGCCCGCGCGCGTCTGCGACGCGGACGGCTCGTGCCGCGTGTGCGACCAGAGCAAGGCGCGGCTGCGCCACCCGCCCGCCTTCCTCACCGACCTCAACAACCCCAACAACGTCACCTGCTGGCGCTCGGAGCCCGCCGCCGCGGACAACGTCACGCTCACGCTCTCGCTCGGCAAGAAGTACGAGATCACGTACGTCAGCCTGCAGTTCTGTCCGCGCGCCGCCAAGCCCGACTCGCTGGCCGTGTACAAGAGCGTCGACTACGGCAAGTCGTGGCAGCCCTTCCAGTTCTACTCGGGGCAGTGCCGCAAGGTGTACGGCCGCCCCAACCGCGCCACCATCACGCGTGCCAACGAGCAGGAGGCGCTCTGCACCGACGCCCACCGCTTCGGCGACGGCGTGCCCGGGGGCGGCGTCGGCGCCTCGCGCATCGCCTTCAGCACGCTCGAGGGCCGGCCCAGCGCCGCCGACTTCGACAACAGCCCCGTGCTGCAGGACTGGGTCACCGCCACCGACATCAAGGTCAGTCACGGTCGCCACCACATTCCGCAGTAATCTGTCTCTGTATCGGTCCTTATACCACAGTAACATGCCTTTGTCTTCCCTCACCTCCCTCTTAAACAATACCTTAAATTAATTTTACTCTTTGGTACCGTCGTATTTTCACTCTGCAATTAAAAAACAACATTTACAAGCAAAAAAATCATTTAAAATAATATCGTTCCGAGTTTGTATAAACCTACGGTAAGCCTATCGTATTATCATGCAGTTAAATATACTTCATCTTTCTATAAAATATTTGCATTGAACATATCTAAAGAAAATGAATTTGTAACACGGTCGCAACTGTAATCAGCCTTTCTCTTCCTTGCATTCCTTATTGCTTCTTAAACACTACCTTCGATTCATTTTACTCTTTCGTCGTATTTTCACTCTCCATTACACGCAAAAAATCATTTAAAATAATATCGTTCCGAATTTGTATAAACCTACGGTAAGCCTGTCGTATTATCTTCCAGTTAAATATACTTCATGTTTCTATAAAATATTTGCATTGAAGATATCTAAAGAAAATGAATTTGTAACACGGTCGCCACAATAATCAACCTTTCTCTTCCTTGCATTCCTTATTGCTTCTTAAACACTACCTTCGATTCATTTTACTCTTTGCTTTCGTCGTATTTTCACTCTCCAATTAAAAAATAACATTTAAAACAAAATAAATCCTTTCAAATAATATCGTTCCGAATTTGTATAAACCTACGATAAGCGTAACTGCCTCAACCATAAGTCGTAAGTAGAATGTAGTTTATTATTAGTTAGTTATGTATATTAATATTGTAATTTTTGTTCACACCAACATGTATATACATCCACAGTCACTGGCGATGCCCCTTTCCACAAGGGCGAAACGCGTCTGAGCCTATATACATAAAACCAGTTGCTAATAGACGGTGTTTTCATTTACAATTGTCTATCGTATTGTCTTGTAGTTAAATATACTTCATCTTTCTATAAAACATTTGCATTGGAGATATCTAAAGAAAATGAATTTGTAACACGGTCGCCACAATAATCAGCCTTTCTCTTCCTTGCATTCCTTATTTCTTCTTAAACACCACCTTAAATTAATTTTACTCTTTAGTAAGGTCGCATTTTCACTCTGCAACTAAAAAAAAGAACATTTACAAGCAAAAAATCCTTTCATATATTATCGTTCCGAATTTGTATAAACCTATAATAAGCCTATCGTATTATCTTGCAGTTGAATACACTTCATTTTTCTGTAAAATATTTGCATTGAAGATATTTAAAGAAGGTGAATTTGTAACACGGTCCCCACAATAATCAGCGTTCGTCTTCCTCGCGTTCCTTATTGCTTCTTAACCACTACCTTCGATTCATTTTACTCTTTGCTTTCGTCGTATTTTCACTATGCAATTAAAAAATAACATTTAAAACAAAATAAATCCTTTCAAATAATATCGTTCCGGATTTTTATAAAGCCAGAATAAACTTATTTTATTCACTTGCAATTAAATGAACTTCAATTTTTCTATAATATCTTTGCATATGAAAATGAATTTATGGCACTATTTGGAAGCTAGAAAGAATTAATTGACTTTTTTCTTATTTCTTACTAAACATTACCTTAGATTAATTTTGCTCTTTGCTTTCATCGCTCTGCAGCTAAGAAATAACATTTAAAAGTAAAAAATCCTTTCAAATAAAACCGTTCCGAATTTTTATGAAACCAGAATAAGCTTGTTTTATTCACATGTAGTTAAATACACTTCCACGTTTCTATAATATCTTTACATTGAAGATATTTTTTTAAAAAAATGCATTTGTGGCACTATTCGTATGCCATAGAGACCTAACCGACTTTTTTTTCTTATTAAACACTATCTTAGATTAATTTTACTCTTTGGTTTCGTCGTATTTTCACTCTGCATTTAAAAAAATAACATTTGAAAGCAAAAAATCCTTTCGAATAAAACCGTTCAGAATTTTTATTAAACCAGAAGAAGCCTATTTTATTCACTTGTAGTACAATACACTTCAATTTTTCTATAATATCTTTGCATTGAAGATAATTAAATGAATTTCTGGCGCTATTAGTAAGCTAGAGAGAATTAATCTGTTTTATGTTTATTTTTTGTTTTGATTGGTATGTTCGGGATTTACACTAAAAACTACTGACCGGGTTTTCACGACGTTTCGTTTAGTGTACAGCCCATGTTCCGTGGTTTAAATACCGTATGTTTGATTTTGATGCACAAATTTAATTGTTCCATAGTAGAAGTTATCAATTTAACACTGTGGGGAAGTAGATGTCTCACGTGTTTACAGTGATTGAATATAAAGAAGTGCATTGATTGAAGGTGAAATCTACCTCCTATCTAACATTCGTACTCCATGCAGTCGCTGAAGCATTGGGAAATTAAATTTTAATGTCGAAGTCACTTTAATTTAAGATAATTTACATAATAGAACTCTTTCATCTGAACCAAAATACTCCTGTCTAAATTCCCTTACATAACTTCGCACTTTCAGAAAATTTTACTTTCGACATGGCGGTAGGTCTACTCACTGATCCACTGCAGATTTAACGATGACTGAGGATATTTCATTGAGATATTGATTGACGCGGATCGACACAGGCATGCTTCTGCTGCATTGTCGAGATTAAAAGGCGGGCGGAACATTACGCTTAGAGAGTGACAATAATGCATAACTTTGACTGGTGGATTCTGACCACACAGAAAATTACTTTTTCCCCCCACTTGTATAGCAGAAGTACAGTTCTGTGAGTAATTATCTTAATTTCGTCTCAGCTGTATGTAGTTAATTCCCGGTACTATTAAAAAACTATCAGATTTTTCCTCAAAATATGAGCATATGACCACAAATATCATCGAAATATGACGGAAAGTAGGAAATTGGTCTGAATATGCATTTATATGCTATATAAAATACATTTAAATACAATCAAAAATGTTGAATCAGTGTTTAATTCAGCATTTCAGCTCAAATAGATGGCAGGAAAAAAATATGACTTTGTCATAAAGATCTGAACACTAATAATTACAAATCAAAGGAAAAATGAGGGCTAACTTTTCTGGTCAACGCGGACGAAGTCACGGGTTGTAGCTAGTTCTTAGTATAGTCGTACGGTCTGAAAATTTCACGCCTGCAGTGTTAACTCTGATACACTCAAGACGTTGGACAGCGTTCCACTGGAGGAAACACAGCCAGAAGGTTTGTTAGATCCTCCAAAAAGAGGTATACTAAGCCATTGTGTCAGAGGTAGGACGGCCAGTTCCTTTTCTCTGGGTCTTTGAACAGGGAATCCGAACCACGGAACGACTCCCAAAAATTCCTGCACCCACTGGGATTCGAACCCGGAAACAGAGCAGCGAACATTTGGAAACAACCGCCTAAAACACTGAGCTACCAGACCGCTCAGGACTTGGTAGATGCTGTTCAATATTTTTCCATCATTTTCTCAACTTCTTTGATGTAGTTCTCGTCCTCCTCAGATTCCCATTACAGTCTGTATGTCTAATCGCAGTATAATCTGAACAGGCTCGTTTACTCAGATGGCAGTGGCGTCGTGATGGTATCAGGCACTGACACAGGTTAGCTGGCTCCATTCCTGGTGGTGGAGGAAATTTTCATCAGGACATGACTGACAGGGTAGATGAGATGCAGGTATACAATTCCTAATCACAAAATTCCGAAACAAAAGTCCTGGGATTCGCACCCTCCATTTCTTCACCTTTCATTCATTTACAACGAAACAATACACCACTCTCAACACAAACTCATAATAGCAATCCATATAAAACAATAGCAGAAACAAACAATTCAATCACTGCGGAAGACAAAGGGAAAACCACCTAATTTTCGCAAGAAACTGCCCTCATCATTAAAATCATTACGATTCTCGCTAAAACCGTCTTTCCGTCCGAATACGCCGACATCTTGCAACAATCTCTATAACATTCTGCCTAAAACTGTCTTTACGTACACATCTTCCAACAATCTCAATACGATCATTCCTAAAGCTGTCTCTATGTCCAAATACGTCGGCAATTTGCAACGATCTCTATAGAATTCTTCCTGAAACTGTCTTTACATTCGAATACGTAGACATCTTGCAACAATCTCGATATGATTCTTCCTACAACTGTCTTTACATCCAAATACGTCGGCACTATCTTCCTGAAACTGCCTTCACGTTCAAATACGTCGACATCTAGCAACAATATCGATAGGATCTTCCTAAAATTGCCTTCACATTCAAAGACGTCGACATCTTGCAACACTCTAGGTACGATTCTTCCTAAAACTGTCTTTCCGCCCGAATACATTGACCTCTTGCAACAGTCTCGATACAATTATTCATAAAACTGTCATTATGTTCAAATACGTTGACGTCTAGCAACAATCTCGATACAATTCTTCCTAAATCTCTCTTTACATTCAAATACGTCGACATCTTGCAACAATCTAGATGCGTTCTTCCTAAAACTGTCTTTACATCCAAATACGTCGGCACTTTGCAACAATCTCGATACGATCTTCCTGAAGCTGCCTTTACGTTCAAATACGTCGACATCTAGCAACAATATCGATACTGTTCTTCCTATAATTGTCTTTATACTCATATACGTCAACGTCTTGCAACAATCTTGATACCATTCTTCCTAAATCTGTCTTTTCGTCAGAATACGTGGACATCTTATAACAATCTCTGTCATCAAATATCCCCTTTTCTGCTTTTCCACTTCAGAAATCCTCTATGTTGACGCTTTCACTCAAGTGCCAAGGCATTACCGTTGGCTTCGCTCGGAGAAATCGTTGCTATAAAAGTAGTTTTTACATATTAAGTTTCGATGGTTGTTAAATGTAACCTCACATTCGTTACTTGCTTGCAACTGATGCGGGTAAAGCGGTGTGGTGGCTCAGTCTTTAAGCCATATCAGTGAGGCTGGAGAAATCTCAGGTTCAAATTCCAGTCTCGTTCAGCATTGTAAGAGGCCCCTAACCGATCTTCACATCTGGCATAGCGTGATGAAGTACGCCCGTAGTTCGGATTCCACGTTGAACTGTAGGTCCCTTATAATCGTTTGGCTATTACAAAGATAGGTTGTTCAGTCGTAAACAACTATTTCACCAGCTTATAAGAGATCACACAAAATTACTTTAAATGCTTAACCTGGCAGCCATAAAATATAGAGAAGCCTCACAGTTCAACACGGGATGAAAGCCATGTAACGTTACCGCCAGTTTTTCCCAGAAGTGGAGAAGGTTAAGACACAAAAAAAATTCTTACAGAGCGAGATTGTGAACAGCGTGTGCTTGCGTACACAACAGATTTTCTGTAAAAGCAATCTCGTTGTTCTGATATCTAATTTTCTTTAGTATAATTATCGCATTTTACGGTTTTACTAGGAGTATAACTAGATTTTTCGTTAATATTGAACTGTACGATAACGGAAGAACAACTTTCTCTCTTCCAAACGCTTTTCGACAAAGATAATGTAGTAATTGTAAATGATAGTCAACGCAGTCGACAAAAATACTGTATAAAGACGGTGGATATTTCTTTCTCTCTTTCTTTTTTTATAAATAAAAAGAATTGTTTGTGTGGCGGTATTTCCTCGATTTTATTCGCCTGCTGTCATACTACAATACGATATTTATTTGGCGTTTAAATCTGTATTAATATCGGCTATTCTGAGGAAAATATGAAAATATTGCGTAAAGGTAGTTTTAAACACCTGCAGCATATTATACGTTCAGTTAAGTATAGTTTCTAAATAGCTTCCTTCTCATTTGACAGTAAGTAATGGTCTCACTGAAATGTGAATAGGAACGATTCGATTTTCGGAGATTACACATTTTATTCTTATAAAATAGGTAAAAACCTGTGAAATATGAAAGATATTCCTATCATTCTGGAAACTTCATTACGGAAAGTATAATTTCAAAAGTGGATAATGATTAATTATTTTCTTATTTAAATTTTTACATACTATTATTATGCACGAAATAACAATTTTATTGCATACATTACTTCCATGTAACATAAGTTTTGAGTAAATGTTCTCTGATATTTAATATTGTCTCTCTTTTCGGCCAAAAAATGTTTAAATTATATTGTAAACTGTTTTAGTGACTGCTACAGAGAACAGATGGGAAAAAAGCAACTACGTATCCTGTAGATTTAGAAATGTATACCTTTCTTTACGGTTGGTTAGCAATTTTAATTCAAAGATAATGTGTTAAACTATTACACAAACATAAATATATATATATTCTTCCTACATGGGATGAAGATAAATTCAAAGAAGAGTCAGCTTATTAGACACACAAATAAAAAAACTAAAGGTTGATTATGATTATTAGGTGGGGAAAGAATTTCTTGTTGAAGACTTGAAATGTATAAATCTTGGCATTACATTAGATAACAAGCTTAACTGAGTGGGACACACTGGACAGGTGGGAGGAAAAGTTTCAAAATTCTGCACTTGTTGGAGAGAGTGATGAGGGGATGAATGATACTTTGGTCAGACCATTGCTCGAATATGGTAGTGTAGTATGGGACCTACATTTTGAGTTCAAAATACAGGAGTTGGAGAGGGTGCTACTAGATTTATTTCTGGAAATAACCGCAAAACGCAATTAATAACAGATATTGTAAAAGAGCTGGAATGGGACTCACTGGAAGACAGGAGCAGGGTGAAGTGGGTCATGGGAGTGTACAAGGAGTATATTGGTGATGAAGCATGGAAAGATATTGGTGTAAGAATTGAAAGTAATGCATGGAAGGGAAAAGATGACCATGACCACAAGCTGACACTCGATTTCAGGCACAAGGGTGTAGGAAGATTATCTTTTTTAGTTAAGGGTGTCAGAGATTAAAATTTATCTAAATAGCTATCTTCCCTAAAAAAAAACAAAAAAAAACGCGATTTTACAAAAACGGACAATTCTTGTCTTTGGTATCTTGGAAACGTTTCAGGTACCACTAAGCCTACCGATGCTAGTTAAATTTCTCTTTGGTTAGAGCAAGGAATTGTGCACTTCAGAATGACTTGGAAGCCTTCAAGAAAAACGTTTAACTTCAATCAAACTACACGCAGATGTTGCATATTGGAATGAAATCGAAATATGCCGAGCGAAGATCGGTCACTCAGGTACTGGTTATAAAGGCCGAAAGGATTAGGTGATTAGTGCCTGGAGAGAATGGGGGGTAAGGAGCGGGAAGGAATTCGGCCATGGCGTTTTGAAGGAACCTTCCCGGCGGTCGTCTGTAGTGATTTCGGGGAACAGTGGACAACCGAAATCATGATGTCCGGCTGGGGTATTGAACCCGCGTCCTCCCGAACGCGACGACCAACTGCAGGAATTGTTAGCCGAAATTCATGTTGCGCCAAGCGACTGCCCTCTGACTTGTCACACGCGAAATGTTTGTTTTAGATCATTAATGAACTGAACACTGGACGCGCGACGTTAGACCAACACATTTTTCATCATGCGGTGTCGGCTGTTGACGCTGCTGAGGCAATTCCGGAGCGCCGTTATTAATTTGTGTGCTGCAGACGAGGCGTTAAGTCGTCGCTCGTTAGCGTTTTTGTTCCCGTAATTCCTAATGAATACGTTCTCCGGTGTATCTGCCCCTGAGGTGAGATGCGGCGCTGATAGCGGGCTCCTGTCTGGCTGCGCTCCTTCCAGCCTTGGAGCCGCGCTTTCTCTTCCTCTCTGACAGCTCCGTCACGCGTTACTCATTCTCTCTGGTCAGCTTCCTCGCTACGCTCCCATCTGTCGGAGACCGTCGGAACGAAAGCAGTACAGTTAAGCTAGGGACTGAACGAAGCGTTGAAATGCATTTTATGTCACCGTGCGTTGTACTGTATTGAGCACGCACGGGGTGGGTGAGAAAAGTAATGAGACTGATTTTTTACATAAAAAAGATTTTATTTTTTTCAAACAACAATATCATCCCCTTCAAAGTAGTTCCCTTGGGAAGCAATACACCGGCGGATTCGTTGTTTCCACTCTTGGTAGCAGCGCTGGAAGGCATCAACTGGTAGGGCTGTTAACTGGTCGGTCGCAGTCTTTTAAATGTTCTCCAGAGTTCCAAAATGACGTCCTTTTAAGACCTGTTTGAATTGCGGGAAAGGGAAAAAAAGTCACAAGGACTTAAGCCGGGTGAATAGGGGGGTTGAGGAACAACAGGAATGCGTTTTGAGGTAAAAAATTCGATGATTTCTTCGATTGTCCTTCTATTCAGTTGTGAGGTTTCTTAACACGATTTTGGCACAAACCTTTCGCATGTCCAAATCGTCTGGCAAAATTTGATGTACGGTGAAAGTGTTTTCAAATTTAACTGTTCAATTGTCATCCTTGAACGACGGTCTGATCTCACAAGAGTCCTCACACGCTCAACGTTTTCGTCAGTTTTTGAAGTTGAAGGTCTCCCTGAGCGAGGTTGGTCTTCAACGTGTTCTCGGGCTTCCAAAGTTTATTTTTACCAGCGAAAAACTTGTGCTCTTGATAAGCAATGTTCCACATACGCCTGTTTCAACTTTTCAAAGGTGACACTTGCGGATTCCCCACGTTTAACACAAAATTTGGTTCCACAACGTTTCTATAAATTCCGATGCTCCATTTTCGTAACACACAACAAAAATACAACTTCACTGGTGGCGCTGTCAAAAATAATGTGTTGGCTGAACGGAGTTGAAACTCGGACTGAGCTTGTGGAAGGGATGAACAAACCGGTCTGGCACAGACAGGGAGACACAGCGTTGCCAGATCGCTCGCAGTGTTACCAAATCTCATTATTTTTTTCACACGCCTCGTACATTGCACCAAGGAGGAGGCATGTGATGACAATGAAATTTATTCCACATATTAGGAACATGACGATATACAAATGATCACAATTACAGAACCGTACATGCACTCTGACCATGAGAATTCAGTAAGGTCTGAAGCCAATACGTGCTGCAATCGGAGCCTTTACACGTCGTTACATGGAATCAGAGAGACCCTGTATATGCTGATGGAGAGCTCAAAGCCACGCCGTTTGCAGGCTCGTCCACAAAACAGTGGTTGCAAGAGGACCAGAACGGGCAAGATGCATGTTCGATGGTCGACATATCAGGTGAACGAGCAGACAACGGAAGCAGTGGTACCCGTCCTTCCTCGAATAAGGTTTTCACATTTCTTGCATGTGTGCGCTGCAATATACTGTCTGTGGGAGAGGCAATGCATCAGGGTCCAAAACCTCCCTGGTGTGCGATTACTGTTCAGATTGCCGTGAAAACGTCTCTGAAACATCTATAGTTTGTCTTGTTGGTGTGAAAAACTAACTAGCATACAGTCAGGAGTTAACATAGCTCGTTCCTGAAGGTGCGAGGAGGCTTCTACCGAAACGTCGCCGTAAAGTAACACCGTAACGCAGCTATACGCCAAATTCGAGGACGGTTAAAGTCCTCACATTCAATAAATGTTCGACGTGATGATGATTCATGACCGAGCGTGGTGGTGTAACGGATAGCGTTCTGGCCTCGCATTCGGGAGGACGGCGGTTCGAATCCCCGTCCGGGCATCCAGATTTGGGTTTTCCATGGTTTCCCCAAATCACTCCAGGTGAATGCCGGGATGCTTCCTTCAAAAGGCCATGGCCGAATTCCTTCCCATTCCTTGCCCCCATCCTTTCCCGTCTCTAAAGACCACGTTGTTAAAAAGGGACGTTAAACTGTAAAAAAAAAAAAAAAAAAAAAAAAAAAAGATGATTCATGTATTGCAGAAACGTATTCCATCAGCGAGACTCGAAGCAAGGTGCAATTACTCATAAGGGGCGATGTACAATTTGCGATACACATCAACGGGAAAGGGGTGTTTGGGGTCTATAATATGCTACTTGGCGTGGCACGGAGGGAGGAATGGGGTCGTAAGCTACGAGACGACACGCTGGAAAAGTTCTGTTTAATTCGAGTTCCAAATTGAAAAATTTGTGAAGTCGCAATGGGAGGGAGGAGAACAGGTCCAAAAAGTGTGACAAGGAGGATAAGAGATGGATGTAAAAAAAAAAAAAAAAAAAAAACACGACTAGATTTGTGTCATAAATTCTGGATAGAACCTAAAGCATAGTACTTCCTACACCCAAATTGAAAATCAGTTAGTGGGGCGATCTTACTTTCCACATTCCAGTCAAAATTCTTCGCCCAAAATCCATCCACTTCATCGTCTTCACAACGGCGAGACAGTGAAACAAGCAACTAGTCGAGGTCGTCGCTGAGTGTAGATTTATTAGTCCATGACTTTAAAACGATTTTTTTAACAAAAAAAGCACCTTTAATTGTCAACGTAGCGTCCTCTCCGTTTAATGCACTCTGCCCAACGCTTTCCAGAGTCTAGAGGCAAAGCGCAGTGGTGCCGCGAGATGAATTCAGACATCAAGTTGGAAAAGCCACTGTAGCGTTAACAGTGCTTTTCCCATTGGATCGGTCCCATAACGCCTCAACGAATCGATTCAAAATCTAGGCCGGAAAAGCTCGGAACCCACTTGGCAACGCGCTTCGCCGAACACGTGACTACGACCCGATACTCGCCGCTGTTCGCTAAGACTTGGACCAAGCCTGCGAAAAGCGCGAAATATTTTGGTACTGCAGTCTCTTAAAACATGCAATAACAAAGAAAATACTGTTGAGGTATGCCATTACAAAGTTGCCAATACCTATATATATTGAAAAAATAAAAATCTCGCTTATATGTAGACTGGGCATAGATGCTGAAGACGTATTCGAATGTATGGTGTGACGTCAATGAGATAGTGTGCTGGACAAATAGCAATGTTGTGAATGTTGGACCGATTGCTTCTTCCCATAGCGGAGTCAATGGAATGATTTTTTTTTTTTTTTTAAAAAAAAATTATGTTCAAGGTGACGACCAATATGGGGGGTGGAGGCATGGCGTAGCATCCCAGGACCCTGCGTAGGTTCGTGACAACTTGGGGAAGGTGCCACTGTGTTTCAGGATCAGAATATAGTGCACATTCGAATTAAAAAGTCATAATATCGATCCCCAAAAAATTGATTTAGTTAGCATTTACCAAGCTGATCAAAAAATTTTATGTTCAATTTTTGAGAAAAAAGAGTCCTTCACACTAAAAAAAATTATAAAAAATGTATTGGTGAAAATATATATATATTTTTTACGGCACTATATTAAAGTGCCAAACTCAAACCTCATGCAATGTTAAGTACCTATCGTTCTTAATATTACGACATTAAAATTTCTCGCGTATCCTTGCCGTTTTGACTACAGGACGCATTTCAAGGTTAAATTATGGTGGACAATTGCACTAAAATCATAAATATCGATCAAAAAAAAAAAAAAAAGAATTTAGATAGCATTTTTCATTTAAATGAGTTCTTCACGCTTAAAAAAGCTTTAAAAACATATATGGGAGAAAACTATTATTTTTTAAGTGTGTAGGCCTCATTTTTATGAACAATTGAACATAACAAGTTTTGATCATTACAGCAAATGCTATTTAAAGCAATTTTTTGGATCGACATTATGACTTTAGTTCGAATGTCCACTATCATTTGAACCTGAAATTTACTTGGGCCCTGTAGTCAAAAGGGCAAGGATATGCAAGAAATTTTTGTCGTAATTTTCAGTACGATAAGTACTTACGATTGCATAAAGCTTTACTTTGACAGTTCGGTATAGGGCCCGTGAAATAAAATAAAATAGATTTTCACCCATACATCTTTTATAATGTTTTTAAGTGATTCATAACAATTATTGATTATCACAGCAAATGCTACCTAAAACATTTTTTTTGGCCAATATTAGGACTTTCGTTAGAAAGTTTACTTTATTCTAATCCTCAACCACTTTACGTTCTTTTTCTTTTTTTTATACGGGCTGCTGGAGACTCGCGAGGACTCTTTTCAGCCGATCTACTCTACGGGGAGGGAAGGGGGATGGAAAGTCGGCCGTGGCCTAGTAGGGTACCATCCCGGCATTCGCCTAGAGTGGCTGAGGAAAACCACGGAAAATCCTCAGCCAAGATGGCCGAACGAGGTTTGACCCTCGTCCTCCCGAATGATAGGTAGGAGGCCGAAATCGGCCTCCTGCCATCTCGGTGCCACTTCACGCCGTATTTGATCTTTTTATATTTTACGCCTGTTAACATTTCGACTGCGAGAAGTAATTAAATTTACTTAATTGAAACTAATTAACATAAAAATTATTTTAAAAAATACCCAATATGGTTATTGCATAATGAGGACTAGAGTGGGTCGCTGGGACATTGGTGAGACTGACTTGTTGGTGCCGCAGGTGGTGTTCAACCGGCTGACGCTGCCGCACAGCCTGGACGAGGAGGAGGCGGAGCCGGTGTTCTCGGCGTCCCCGGTGCCTCCTCCGGAGTCTCTACCAGTGGCTGCGGCGAGCATCTCTGGCGAGCCGGGCGCCAACGGGCTGCTGGCCTACAACGGCGGCACGCTGGCGTCCCCGCCGCCACCGCCCGCCATCTACCAGCAGCCCACGGCGCACCAGCCGGCGCACTACGCCGTCAGTGACTTCGCCGTGGGCGGCCGCTGCAAGTGCAACGGCCACGCGGCGCGCTGCGTGCCCATAGGCCGCGACGGCCAGCTGGCCTGCGACTGCAAGCACAACACCGCGGGCAGGGACTGCGAACGCTGCAAGCCGTTCCACTTCGACAGACCCTGGGGGCGCGCCACCGCCACGCACGCCAACGAGTGCAAAGGTAAGCCAACAACACTGTCCTAGCAAGGTCACCAGAATGCAACGCTAACTGTACTGTCCTAGCAGGGTCGCCAGAATGAAACGGTAACAGTTTACTGTCCTAGCAGGGTCGCCAGAATGCAACGGTAACAGTGTACTGTCCTGGCAGGGTCACCAGAATACAACGGTAACAGTTTACTGTCCTGGCAGGGTCGCCATAATGCAACGGTAACAGTGTACTGTCCTGGCGGGATTACCAGAATACAACGGTAACAGTGTATTGTCCTGGCAGGGTCGCCAGAATGCAACGGTAACAGTGTACTCTCCTGCAGGGTCGCCAGAATTCAACGGTAACAGTGTACTGTCTTGGCAGGGTCACTAGTGCTGCAAGCCCTTCCAGTTCCACCGGCCGTATGGCCGCGCCACCGCCATTGTTGCCACTGTTGCGTTATCTATTCGGACGCTCAAGTGAAAATTCAAACAATCCAATTCCTTCCCGTCACTCTCGCAGCGCTAGCCCAAGTATTCTCGGGCCCCGCGTAAGTGTTCTTAGCAGTGACTTATCTGGTTGGGGCCCATGGAAAATTCATCGATTGGGGGCCTTCCTCAGGCGAGATGGGCTCTACTACTGCTCGGGCAGATTGTTGGACCGGGGGGCCCTCTAGCCGATCATCGGCTGGCGGGCCCGGGCTACATTTGACCCGTTTACTTCCCCCCTCCCATACCGTCCCCAACGCTGGCCCTGCCTTCTCACAACGTCCAGCCTTCCGCTTCCACTACTACGCCGAATAGTCTTCTGTCGGCAGTGTCTACTAAAGCGCTAAGCCATTGCATCCAACATTTGGTTCAGATTCTAGTTCATCCGTGCACTACGGCAAAATAACAACAGTCTAACTCCTGAGATTAACATTACATCCTTCCAATAACTCAGGAAGTAACAGCTCTAAACCGCTCGTTAGCTTTTCACTAAACAGCTTCTAGTGCTTCGCAAGTGCACCTAGCTCAGGACAACCCAATTCACAAGTTTTCAACGTCCCGGCAAGCCTTTCCTCTCCAACCCATATAAAATGAACTGACTTAGATCAACTGTTTCCACTGGCCAGATACCTCAGCCCAGTGGCTTCGTAAACACAAGGTTTCCGGGGTTGAAAAGACCATTCTTTAAACTGCAAAGAACAAGCACAAGCTCAGTAGAAGATAATGTTGTAATAATTCTGTGTGGTAGTAATGGCCTGGTGCTTTTCCGGAATTTTGGACAATCCACTTTTTTCTATTTTGCTCTCCTGCTTAAGTCAGTATCCACGTCGTTTGTAGATGTTTTTCTTTAACTCTACTGTTGTTCAAAAAATTAAAAACATGACATGAGATTTCTGTCCCTGCCCCCTTGGTGATATTTCACCGAACCCCTCCCCCCCTGTTTCTCCTCTCGTGATTAACGGAAGTTCCCATATCCTAACCCAGCAACCATCCCGGGTACAGGGGACCTTCAGTTTAACGTGGAATCCGAGTCACGTAAGCGTTCTGGTGGACCTTAAACAGCAAGCTATGCCAGAGGTAAAGGTGGGGGTACGAGTCTACGTCTACATCTACATATACACTCTGCAATTCACAAAATTGTGGGTGGCAGAGGGTGCTCAGCACCAAAGCTAAACTCTTTGTTGAGCATTTCAATCCCGAATGGTACGAGGGAAAAAAGAATACATATAAGAATCAGTGCGGCACCTTGTTTCTCTAATCTTATCTTTCCTGACATTCCGACTCAAATAGGTTGGTGGAAGAAGTATTTCACTACACTCGTAAGTGAATGTTGGAGTACGCATGTTTACCAATAAGTTTAAACGAAACGTGCGTCGTCTATCTACCAGAGACTCCCAGCCTAGTCTACTAATCAGTTCTGTGACGTTTTCATAAGGGGGCATCTGTTAATTACGTGAGGTGTTTTTCCGGATTTCCGGAACCCCCCACTACCCCTTGGTGAGACTTCGGGAGATCTGGTCCGATCCCCCCCCCCTGGTGAAATCTGGTACGTGAGACCCCCCTCTAGAAATTGCCCTCGCAACTTTTTGAGACTCGTTTTTTTTTAGGTCTCATGCTTCCAAAGGCGGTTACACCCGCACATTTCTTCGACGAAATAACCACCTAAAATCGACTTTGCACCTAAAATCGACTTTGCCATCATTTCTAGACTTTTTTTGGCTCTACAGTCCAACAAGAATTTCGGAACATGACGTGAGATTTCCGTTGCCCCCCCCTTTATTTCACCTCACGTAATTAATGGACGCTCTCGAATCGAGCGGCTCTTCTCTGTACTTTCTCCATACTGTCAATCAGCCCCTTACGAAACGGGTCCCAAATGGCACAACAGTAGTCCAAATGAGACGCACAAGAGATTTGTACGCTATCTCCTTTGTTTGTTCATTACAATTTTTCAAGATTCGGATGTGAATATGAAAATCCCCGCGCAGACAGGGATTCGATCCCCAGTCAGACGCCTTAACTACTGAGCCATCAGCATCTCACCCCGTGTCGGGAGCTGCATACCACCACGGTGCCGCAGCCACCCCGTCCGACGGAGCGGTGATAAAAGAAATGAAATAAGAGGTAGTGCCATGTGCTCTGAGTATTGTTTCCTGAGATGGAGGGACAGCTGTGGAGCGGCTGGTAACAACCTTGTTGCCGGCAGCAGTGTACGGAGTCACGACACTGCAGGACACGCGAAGTCGCTTGTGGAGTGGTGTTTTACATGTGCGAGTGAGGTCAGAGTTGACCCGAACCCACGCCCTGCGCTGTCGTGCCGTCGCCCGCCCCCGCCAGGGAGACGCCCAGCAGGTGCCCACACAGACAGACAAACAAGTGCGACCGAACATGTAGGCAAACCGCTTGGCGAGAGCTTCACCAAGTAGGCACGAAAACCGATAACCCCTCGTCTAAAGGCCAGTTCACACGATCCTTTGTAACTTAGGCGAGACGGGACGGGACGGATACTCGCCACACCACACGCCATGGGAACAGGGCCGCCTCTGCTAGCGGAGACGAGACGCAGCTACCCACTCTGAGTCGATAAACATCACAGACGTGTGTAGCGGTGTGCTGTTGCCATCAGCGGTGCGCACTCCTTCTGTTGCTGTAACGTGCTCTGTGCCAAACGACACCAGGCAACGTGGTGCGGAGGTGGCCCGTCTCGTCTCGCCTTCGTTACAAGGGATCGCGGGAACGCGCCTTAAGCGAGGACTAACCTGCGGCGCGCGGTCGTTCCTACACTTCGGCTAATGAGGTCGCGTCTCGTCTCGCCTTCGTTACAAGGGATCGTGGGAATGCGCCTTTAGATTCGCCTCGCCTGCCTCGATAACGTAGGGGCAGTACCGGATTAGCCACGTAGCAGGAGTTAGCAAATGCTACGGACCTCGCGCCTTCTGGGGGGGGGGGGTCCCGCGCCTAATAGGGGGCTCCCGCGCCTAGGAATCTCTGGAGTATCCCCGCCAGACTAGATGGGCGACCTTTTTTTATAGCTCTACAATTCCACCGGACGGCGAAAACCAAGGACCCCGTCTTCACATTTGCTACGGGCTTCGCGCTGTCTTAATCCGGCCCTGCGTAGGGGTTAGAGTACTGGATCCACGTGTAGATGGTCGCCGGTTCAAGTTCACCCGAGGGCATCGGTTTTAAATGTTGTGTGTGTGAATTTCGTATCCGTGATGTAGTGTCCTAGTGATCCCACTTGATAGCAACGTTGTACTCGAGAAACTAATACATTGAAAGAATCACGATGATCACATTGAGCTGCCTGTGTGCCCCCAGTAGCCGAATACCCTTTAAAATAAATGAAGATTCGTCTATCCAGTGTTTTTAAAGCTTCACTTCAAGAAGTAAAAATGGGAGTGACCAAAGGGTAGCGTATTGGGACCATTGCTATTCATTATTCTAATGAATAACTTATTGATTGTTTACTATCAGAAATTACATTGTTTATAGATGACTTAATGCTATATAAAAGTATCAAAACGGTAGATGACTGTAAACACCTGCAGGGTGATCCGGACGGGATATTTAGTTGGGTTGGTAAACATCGGATGAAGATAAATGCAAAGCAGTGTCCACTTATTAGATACACAGATAAAAAACTAAAGGTTGATAATTATAAGGTAGGGAAAGAATTATTTGTTGAAGACTTGAAATGTAAATATCTTGGCATTACATTTGATAACAAGCTTTACTGGCCAGGACACATTGGACAGGTAGTAGAAAAAGGTTTCAAAATTTTCCACTTGTTGGCGAGAGTAATGAGGGGATGTACGAGAGAAGTAAAGGGATTTGCTTACAAAACTTTGGTCAGACAATTGCTTAAATATAGTAGTGTAGTATGAGACCCACATTTTGAGTACCAAATACAGGAGTTGGAGAGGGTGTAAAATAGGGCTGCTACATTTGTTTCTGGAAATTATTGCAATCAGTAACAGATATGATAAAAGAGCTGGAATGGATTCATTGGAAGACAGGAGGAGGGTGGAGAGAGTCATGGGGGTACTAGGCACATACTGGTGATGAGGTGTGGAAAGAAATTGGTGTAAGAATGGAAATTAATGCATGCAAGGGAGAAGATGAACAAGCTGGCACTCGATTTCAGGCACAAGGATATAGGAAGATTCTCTTTTTTAGGTAGGGGTGTCAGGAAATGGAAAAAGTTACCAAGAGAAATGATGAATAATTTACCAAAAATGGTGAAATAATTTAAAGTTGAAATTTGTGGAGGGAAATAGTAGGTGGGTACAGGAGAGGGGGGAAATTGCCCTGGCCTTTGTGCCAAGCCACTACTGTGTGACCTACCACATGCTACCTGTGTGTCGTGCTCCCGAGGCTAGACTCAGTTTCATCCACTTGCTCTACAGCTAGTCGAATCTGATTGGTCGGGACCGCCTGAGTACCGAGGCGTGCTATTGTGTGGAGCCACCACCCACCACGAGCGGAGCATAACACGACGTAGCGAGGCCATTGACGGCGTCAAATTGTAACCTTGACATGTAAATTTCACGCTCCGCTGGACAGCACGCCCCGGGGTAAGTTTAGTGGTAAAACATGACAGTAATTTCGTGACGCGTAAGGTGTCGGTAAGTTATGACGGCCGCGTGGGCCTGGTTTATAGTAGACAATTTGACGAGCGTTAATTCCTCTCTCTGAAAATAATAGCCTAACGTGGTATACATCCAGCACGAAGGTCACGTCACTGAATGGAAGTGAGACATTTCTACATCCGTAATCAAAGCTTTTGAAATGAGCGCTACATCAACAAAATAATATAGTAATAGTCAGCATTATTCAGAAACAGTAAGAACTTCAACTCCCCAGTCATCCGGTTCAGCACAACATACTGAGGATATTGAAAGTTGAGTGAAACAAATATTGAAGAAAGAGTTTGGACTAAATATAAACCAAAGAAAGGCGAAAGTGATGCAATGTAGCAGAAAAGATACCAATAATAGTAGACTAAATATAAAAATTAGGATCGGAAACAATAGGCAAGTAAAATGATGGCCGAAGCAGGAATGATGTCAAAACCAGAATACCAATAGCGTAAGAGACTTCTTGAAAAAGAGACATGTTTTAGTTTCAAATATTGATCTAGGAATTAGAAAGAACTGTTTAAAACTCTATGTGTGGAACAAAGCACTTTATGGTAGCGAAGCAAGAATTTTAGGAATATCAGAATGAATGACTATTCAACATAGAAGGATGCTGATACTTTACTACGAAACAAACGTGTTTTGGAAATTATGAGTGAGAAAAGCAGAGTGTTACAGAAAGAAGAGGCAGTATGGAGGGTCATATTTTGAGACATGTTTAACTGGTTAATGTGTTAGTCAAGGAAACAGTCGAAGGTAAGAATTGTAGAGGAAGACAGAGATTAGAAGACCAGATGTCCCGTGAGAAAATTTCGTTAGTAAAATACCACGAATAGAGAGGTAGGTGGTTTATTATAGGATAAAAGAAGAACCGCCTCATTTGTAACAATCGTTTTGTTTGTTTAGTGTAATAGGTACGAATCAAATACTTACATCATATTACTAAGCAATTAGGGAAAGCGTCTGGTTTTTATTTATTTCTACTTTTTTTTACTTATTGCTTTACTCCTCGTCGACTGCTAAGGTCATTAGAGCATTAGAGGCGGGATGGGACTGGGGACAAGGAACGGGAAGGAATTCGGCCATGGCCTTTTTGAAGGAAGCATCCCGGCATTCGCCTGGAGTGATCTGGGGAAACCAAAATCTGGATGCCCGGACGGGGATTCGAACCGGCGTCCTTCCGAATTCGAGGCGAGAACGCTAACCGTTCACCCACCACGCTCGGCAAGCGTCTGGTGACAAACTGTCACTAATCCTAATCGAAAACAACTAACTTGAAAACAAAATACAGACAGTGTATTCATATCTCTGTGATATCTGGTGCTGCTCTCATAGCTCATGAGAAAATTTTGCGAGCAAAATGTTTGCATATTTTATTTTCTTATGGCAACGTCTTTAGAGGTGGGAAAGGACGGGGGTAAGGAACGGGAATGAATTCGGCCATGGTCTTTTAAGGAGGCCTCCCGGCATTCAGTGACACCTATGTTTGAACATGAGGACAGAGATCAGTGCTGCCAGCCTTGTGGCTTTGAATATCCACACATGGCCGCTAAAATTTCCGTAGATTGGACACAAAAATCCGGAGACTCGCTAACTCAAACAATAATTATTGAAGAGAGAGTCAAAATTAAGAATACTTTTTATTTACTCTTTAAAATTCGAAATACAAAATAATATTCTACATTGAAAGTAAGATTTTTTATTTTTTAATATACATCGTCATTTTCATCACTGCTGCTACTTTTTTTCCCCCCTTTGTTGACATTAAATTTAGCGTATCTTCTCTAAAAGGTAATGTTAAAAACTGCGGCCCCTTTGATTCTGGGAAGGCACTGCTTTGTAAGCCGTGCCAACGAGCATAAAGAGTACGCCCATAGTTGTGTATTACGGTATTTTAAGATCTATAAAATCTATGATCAAACAAAATATGAGCTTTTTTCCAAACGTTGGTTCACACTTCACACGAGAGGTTGCAAGGAAACGATTAACATTTATTGACAATTGTGAAATGCATTAACACTATACGGTCACAGTTTAACAAAACACAAATATAAGTAAAAATCAACAAATAGTAAAAAGAAGCAAAAATCCGTAGATATTTTAACAAAATTTTGAAAATCGCAACTTTTTATAAAAATCCGTAGACCTACGTAAAACCCGTAGATTTGGCAGCACTGGCTGAGATAGACGCCTTCGAAATGTCCCGCGAGGGTGACTTTTTATTACGCGGCTGGAATCCCGAGAATTTATTTTTATCAGAAACTGTCAGCAATGTCGTCATTACTAAAACAAATAACGGGACGCTTCTAAACAATTACACGTGAACAACTGAACTTTAATTAAAAACAGAACAACTTCAAATAATCCGAACTTTATTTTTTCCGCCTTTCTTAGTAAAATTCTTCAAATACTGTAGCTTCCTGTCGACCACAAAACTATGAAATACAAGATCGGTGACAGTGAGTTCAAATTTTATGATGTTGTTCCCGCTGCAATCAAGTAATATAGAAACAATCGAAGATTAACCAACATCAGAAACATCCCATTTCTCGAATATATACAGAATTAAAGAAAAATATGCATGCAAGCATGAGGATAGTTCTCTTTTTGTATGCAGTGTAGGCCTACTTTTCTTTGGGTTGGGGGTGGACCCAGATACTTTTCTTGGGGGGGGGGGAGCTTGAGCCCCCTAGCCCCCCCCCTCCCTTGGATCCGCCCGTGGGTATCCCCGTTGTCTCAGTTGGTTGCGGCACCGTGGTGTCCGGCACTGACATGGGGCTACCTGGTTCCAGTCCTGGTGGAAATTTTAATTATTAACACTTAGCTGGCCTGAGACTTGGTGGTGCACAATTCCTACTCACTGGATTGTGCAAAGTCCTGGTTTCAATCACCGAGCGTGGTGAGTGAGCGTCGCATTGGGGAGGACGCGGGTTCGAATCCCCGCCCGGGCATCCAGATTTGGATTTTCCATGGTTTCCCCAAATTGCCGGTATGCTTCCTTCAAAAGGCCATTGGCGAATTCCTTCGCGTTCCTTGTCCCCAGTCCCATCCCGCCTCTAATGAATGACCTTAGCCGTCGACGAGGAGTAAAAAAAAAAAAAAACCTTTCACTATCTTTCGGAAGCGTAGGCGTGAATAGTCCGGTTTATCTCTCATTCGCAATGCAAACAACGTACTAACCTGAACTCACGCGCTATGTAATCACCCACAGTCTCAACAACACTTGCGAACATCGTCACACTGGGGTAGGAAATGGAAAACCACTCCAGATCATCTCCCTAGAAGTTTCCAAGAAGAGATTCTTCTTCTTCTGCTCCCTGTCCGTTCCGGATGTCTGTAACCGTCTTGGCTGTGTTGTCGCTGCTAGCAGACACTCGGACTAGCTCCGCAGTGGTCCAGGTTCTCAGAGTTCTTCTTCTACCAGCACTTCTCTTTTTCCTGGTATTTTCCCCTGGAGAACAGACTGCAAGAGTTCATAACAGCTATTGTTCCTCTTGATGTGGCCAAGGTACTGCAGCTTCCGTGTTTTCATGTTGGTCAGTATCTCAATATTCTTTCTCATTTTGCGGAGCACTTCCGCATTTGTGGTGTGGTCTCACCATGTTATCCTCAACATTCTTCGATACAGCCACATTTCAAAAGCTTCTAGCCGTTTACTGTTAGGTTCAGCAGCGCAGGAGTCTCAACTTTGTGGTAATCGGTAAATTAGGACTTTTAAAAAGATTATTCATTTTATTGAAAGTAGCCCTGGCTTCACCTGACTTTACATCATCAGATGGATCCCATTGGTTATTTACTATGGTGTCAAGATACGTATTCCTTGGCGCACATCATATTCTAGGTCGTAAGTTAAAACAAGTTAAATCGATTGCATACAAAGCTCTGGCGCTTCCTCACTTAGAATTTTGTTGTTATGTTTGCGGTCCCTATCAAAAGGGGTTAATGGATGAATTGGAGAAGGTCCAAAGAAGAGCCGCCCTATTCGTTACAGGTAAATATAGTTGCAGGGAAAGAGTAAGTACGATGTTGAATGAGTTGATTTGGGGAAACCTGAAACGCTAGGCAGAAGCTGATTGAAAAATTCACGACTGACCTATTTCATGATGACCACAAACACATATTACTACCAGCTACATTCATGTCTAGGAATGACCGAGAAAATAAGAAAAGAGAAATCAGAGCCAGAACCGATTCATTTCTATACGCTTTTTTTTTTCCACGAGTGATTAGGGAGGGGGATAGGAATTATGGAGATTTAGATAGGAGTAGATATCTATACACCCCTCTGGCCATCCTGACCTGGGTTTTCCATGGTTTTCCCAGATCGCTCCAGGTGAATGCCGGGATGGTTCCTAAAGTAGCCCATGGGCGCCTCCTGTCGTATCCCGTATATCCCTTCATATGAAAAAATGGTTTCACATAAGGACTGGTGTAATGCACCCTCCGCCACTCACTTTTAGTGATTAGCGGAGTAATAATAATAATTCAATGGCCTTCTGGTTAATCATAAAATATCATTGGGAGTTGTTGTTATTGCCAGTGACCAGAGAAGATATAAACGTCTCCAAAGGTAGCCGTCTATGCGGTGACACGGGTCAGGCGTTCATAAGAACAGGAAAATAAAGGTTACGAAGAGATGCTGAGATTGCTCTGAACCAGTGTCGCAGTCTGCTGAGCTGTGCCAGCATTGGACGCAGTACCAGGCTGTCCCGTCAAGGTCGCGGAGTGTCCTTGCCCAGCCTCAGCCAGTCTGCACAACACCTGTTCCAACTACAACTGGATCCCTCCAACTTCACCTTACCGTCCGTTCAACGCACTCATTAACACGACCAGCAGGAAAGATTTCCCTTTCGAAAAACTTATCAGCGCTCTCACAAGTCATGGCTTAGCTGTAAACAAATTTTTTCAACTTCCTGCTCTAAATTCTCTCCGCTAGCAAACGCGTCCTATTTCAACTTCAGTTATTTCTCCCCCGAAACTGATGGCTCTGAGCGTAAAACGGTGGAATAGTCCCGCGTGGTAACTTCCGTTTGCAATGTCGATCTCACAACTGATTGCTCCACTCAATTTTCTGGTCAATTTATACCTTTACCCAAGGTGGTCACGTGAGCAAAGTATCAACTGTCACGAAATAGCTTGTGGGAGAATCTATCGGAGAGATGCATAATTCATTTCAAATGTGCTGCAACATTTTCGAAATAGTGTACATTTCATCATTCTTGCTTCATTATTTCCCAGTATCTTCATACTTTAACAGGTTACACAATTCTCTGCGCAGTCTCTAACGACTCACATTTACACTGATGATCAAAAACATTAGTATCGCCGAATGCAGTCTGAGGCACTACATTAAGTTTATCCTACGTGTTCGCTTTTTACCCAAAGACAAAATCAATAAAGATTGCAATCGGCACGAGATCATCTAGACTGGACATCAGCTGAAACTTGTAACCTAATCGGACGAATCGCGTTTCTTGTTGCACCAGCTTTATCGTCGTGTCTGGATATTGTGTGTTCCAGGGTAGCAGCTGCTGAAACATGCACCGCGCCTAGCATACAGGCCGGTGGGGACATTCACCTGGGTCTCTACGGGGTCTGTGGCAGAGATCGAATGTGTTATGATAGCTGTGACTACGGGAATATTAATACCCTTTCATGCTTCTTATCTTCCACGACGGCGATGACATCATCCAGCAGGATAACTGTCCGTCTCACAAGGCCGGAATCATGCTACAGTGGTTTGAGGTAGGGATGGGCAAATGAAAAAATATATCGATAAATACAGTATCGATATTTAAATACAGTATCGATATAAAGCGATAAAGTTATCGATATATCGATATTTTTTGCTTAAAACAGTAATTGTCTAAAAAATTATTAAAACTGTATCGATATGTATCGAGAAAAACTTCGATATTTTTTGTCTAGAGCCGGTAATTACATAAAAATATTCCAAAATATTTCAAAAATATTGAAGAAAATTCGTAAAATTAAAGACACATCAGAAATTACGGAAAATTTTATTAATTTATTTATTTTTACAATCTATCAAACCAGTATTCGTCTGATATAGATTTCAAAAGAACTCTCTGTTTTATATACTCCCCCGTCATTCTACTGCTGTTGTCCGGTGCAGAATACACTCTATCAGAGGACACAGAAGAGGCTTGGCATATTAGTAATTTCTTCAACGCATTAACTATTATTCATCAATTAAAAAAAAGTTGAAAACAAAAATTATTAACTAACGTCAACCCTCAAAATCTCAACACGGATCCTTAAGCAATATTCTTCAACTATAAAAATAATCTAACCGTTAACATTCAAATATGTTGAAAAATAAGACGTCAACATAAACCTATTAAAATTGAACAGCTTTTTTTTTAACATCCTAACCATTGATGGAAAGCTGTTAAATTACGAGGAATTCAGTTTTTTAAGAGCCCTTCAGATCTGACATGTAGGTATATTTATTCAAAATGTATATGTAACGTATTAAATTGGATAATGAACTGTGTTCATACGAAAAATATCGAATTGGAATTTACATTGATACTCCATACATAAACATTTCTGTTATATCGAGAACAATAACATCGACGATAAATATCGATCATTTTATGAAAAACATCGATACATTTTCAATTCGATACGTCGATATTTCGATACATCTATATATCGATACATCGATATATAAATCTATCGATATATTTTGGCCAAGCCCAGTTTGAGGAGCGTGATAGTGAGCATCGTTGATGTCTTTCCCACCAAATTCATCTGACCTGAACCCGACGGAACATTTCGGAGACGCTGTCGGGTAAAAGCTCTGCGTCCACAAACAACAGGCCCGTTATTTAAAGGAATTGCGTGACCTGTGCGTAGACATCTGGTGTCAGAAACCTACGGACCCAGGATTTGTGGAATCCATGCCACGCTGAATCGTTGCGGTATTGTGATCCAAAGGTGAACCAAAACGCCGTCAAGCAGGTGTGCCATAATGTTTTGTCTCATCAGTGTATAGAGCCCTTAAGAGGGAATGTAACCGAAACTAGCTTTAAAACATCAATGGGACCGTCATATTCAACATAAAAGACTGAAACTTTGGACACTTACTGTCATATGTAACTCCCTTCTATGACATAGTATACTGACCGTGTCTGAGAAAATGGCAGTTGCACAGTCACTTCCAATATTTTATTGACCTCTCCCGATTGAGGTAACTGTTTTAGCAAAGTTATTGGAGATATTATTATCTTTCTTTTCAACAGTTACATGTGTATAAAGATCTCTAACTGCATGAGAAATGGAAAAAATAGAATTTATACCTTAATTTTAAATTGTAAACATTTCAATATAAATATCCCTAAAACCTCAAAATGGCCAAAAGGATGCGCAATTCTTCATAAATATTTTTCCCTGCAATCTATAAGTCCTTCCCGATAATTTCTCCTCGGTATTCCTTCTAGATGCTGACCAGAATTGTACCTAAATACTAAAAATAGATATCTGAGAAAATGGCACTTCCATTTGTTGTACTTGCTAGGGACAGGAAAACATTACTTCAAACATACTTGCAATTGAGCATTCACAGTCTTGTAAATTTATATAACAGCTAACCTGATGAAGGCAACGAAGGTAAACGTCGAAACGTTGTGTATAGAGTTAAATAAAGAAACTATCCGCATGTAAACCCGAGAATTATTCATTTCATACTTGCAATTGATTTAAAAGCCTAAAGATTTTACACAATCTGGTCTCGCATTCGGGAGGACGCCGGTTCAAATCCCCATCCGGGCATTCGGATTTGGGTTTTCCATGATTTCCCCAAATCACTCCTTGCGAATGCCGGGATACTTCTTTCAAAAGGCCCCACGGCCGAATTCCTTCCTGTTCCGTGTCCCCAAACCCATCCCGCCCCTAATGACCTCGACATCGAGGAGGCATAAAGGCATAGGTAAAAAAAAAAATAAAATCACACAATACAGGTAAATAATACAGGTGAATCAACTTTTTGAACTCTGATCGCTTTAACCACTGTTTGGGTTTGTATCAAGGCTTTCAGGACTTTTTAATGGCTGTTTCATTGTTTGTAGGGGCACTTTGGCCGTAGTTTTATCGCTGTGTGTTTGGAATACAGCGACTTGGTTCTCTGCGCGTGGCACTGTTACTGGTGTTTATGGACGGCATTGGCAGTGAGTAGTTTACGACGACGCGCTGCTCGAGACAATAGCGACAGTGCTATTACACTGACTTTGAAGTATTACTAATTCTGCAAGTGAAGTTTTCCGCTACGTTCTCTTACGGCTCACGCGTGCTGGAGTCTCAAGAAAATCTCTGGGGACCTTGAATTCGGAGAACCAAGTACAGTACTTCACTGCGCTTGGGAGAGGGAGACCGGTTGATGAGTGATGCATTATACTCGTAGTGTAACAGAGCTAATGAACAAAATAAACAAAAATAACCGTCTTATGAAAACTTATGAAATAATCTTTTGTTCATTTATCTCCTGAGGGAACGTCCATAAACTACGTAGATCCATTTTGGTCTCCTGTGAAACCCCCCCCCCCCCCCTTGCGTAGCCCGACGAGGATTTTGCCTATCTCCCCCCCTCCCCTCCTCACGCGTATCAAATATCCTATTTCACTATTGATTCCAGAAGACATTTTGTACTGTTTTCTCTTGTCAGACTATCGTAAATTACATACGGGGATAGTTAAATGACGGAAATGTATGTTCACAATCTGTTGTGTATTCTGCTCCTTATTTTAACTGCGACAAATGATACGAATGAAAAGCTTGGTCTTTAGCAGGAACCATCACTGAATTCATCTCGAACTGATTTAGAGGTACCATGGAAAACGGAATTCTGGAAGGCAACACGGGGAATCGAACCCGTGTCCTCCCGTACCCTGTGAGCAAAACAACGGGAAATTAATACAGTTTACATGTTTTGCAATCGAAGTATAAAGTAAAAACCACTAATGGAGCGTCCATAAACTACGTAGTCCCATTTTGGTCTCCTGTGAATCCCCCTATCCCCTAGTTAGCCCGACCGACGTGGCTTTTTGCCACTACTACCCCCCCCCTCCCCACCCTCGCAAGTGGCATGTAACTTTTTTCCCTATAAACTCCAGAATATATTTTGTACTGTTTTCTCGTGTCATACTATCATAAATTACAAACGGAGACAATTAAATGACGGAAATAAATATTCACATGCTGTTGTCTGTTCTGTACCTTATTTTAACTGAGACAAACAATATGAATGAATAGCTACGAGGTTTGCTTCAGGAAACACTCCGCTCCCTCCCCCCCCCCCCCCTTCCACGTAGCCCAGTGTAACTTTGTAACTTTCCAGCCAACACTTCCCCCCACCTAGACCGAACCACGTAGTTTATGGACACTCCCTCATGAGCCGCAAAAAGACTTCCTAAAATTTCTTTATAAGGAATACTAGCTCGTACCCGCGACTTCGTACGCGTGGATTAAGAATTTTTTTGCCAGAATTAAATATAGAAAGTTGTTGATAACGAAGGATTGGTCCCAAACAATAAAGAGTCGTCATAATATGACAGGAAAGCTATCACTATATCATTGTACCGTCGAAGCTGTCTCTTAAAGAGAATCAATTTCCAACATATTTCTGTCACCATTCGATAAGGTCTCAAAATTTCGTGACTACAACTGTTAATCATACTGGAAAAAATATCCTGCGCCCTTCATACAGATTTCCTTACAAAATTCCATCACAACGATATAGCCATTTAGTCGTCAAAACGTAACAAAAAGACGGAGACTTACTTCCGTATTTATAATAATATTACTGTGGTTCACACTCACACACTGACTGCGAACAACACCTGAGTGATCATTATAACGTAAAAAAGTGTACACCTACAACATTGCAAGACTACCTACGATTTGCCTCGCATTGCATCCCTAACTTTCTAATATCTACAGTTTAACATTCAATCCGAATAACCTACGGCCCAGGCATGACTCTTACGATGAAAAACAATTTGTAAAATCTTATCCTCCAGGGAGATTTGAACCTGAGACCACGACCTTCGTAAGCAAGCGCTTTAACCACTGAGCTGCCAGTCCAATACACGCAAACACAGTACGGAGATGTCCATATCCAACGTGTCTGCCTATCACCGTATTTCGAAGTTATGAGACAACATGTGTTATTTATACACCTAATTTTTCAACCAAATGTAGACAATATTTTTCTCCATGTTTCAAAGGATAAGTGTGCAAAGTTTCATCGAGATCGGATGAAAAACTATGGATTTGTATGAAGAACAAACAAACCAACACATGGAAATCTTGACAAACTCGTTCCATTGGCTACCTTATGGGCTGGAAGATGCGTCATTGGGATCACCAGAGAGGAACTCAAACATCTCTCAACAACCTCGCCAGGAGTATCTGACTACTTCACTCCGCCCCCGCCGCGGAATCGGGCTCTTCAGAATAACCCGTCATTACAGCGGG